>BPTQ01000005.1:89610313-89794532 GCA_019973895.1 Chrysanthemum seticuspe
AGGGTTGTCTTTTTGTTTAAGAAATTCCTACACTTTGTAATAAAGACCCTGCTGGGGATGAACAAATTTTAAACGCGCCTAGTTCAGTAGGCCGCTACACATATACCAGTCCTTCGGTAACTGTAAGAGTTCCGAACGGTAAGACCTGGATGACCCCCTGTAGTATCGGGGTTGATGTGGCGGTTCTTCCACAAACTAAGGTCTAAGATAACCGGGTGTTAGATGTTCCTACGGGTACTTAAGCAGTTTTGGACACTGCGAACAGTCGCAGTGCCCTTATAGAGTGTTTCCTTACTTTACGGCGTTTTGCGGTAAGTTCACACACTCTAAAAACTGTATACCCCGTAACTGAAATACCCCGGTAAAGGAAGAAGGGCACCATTGTTTATGTATGAGCACCGGCAACTGATGAACAGTTTTACCCAACTTCGTTTTCGAAATGGATGGTTCAACGGCCACGAGTATGTATTTGTTACCACGGGAAGAAGGAAATGGCCCCATAAAGTCAATGCCCCATATGTCAAAAATCTCACACACTTGAATGGCGTTTTGCGGCATTTCATTCCTTTGTGAGATATTCCCGTGACGCTGACAAGCGTCACAGGTTTTGACGAATTCATGGGCATCCTTGTAGATTGTGGGCCAATAGAATCTGGAATCAAACACCTTCTTGGCGGTGTAGTTGGGGCTATGATGTCCCCCAGTAGGTCCAGAATGGCAAGCCTTGAGAATGTCAATGGCTTCCTGACCATATACACATCGCCGGATGACTTGATCCGCGCAAATTTTAAACAAGTAGGGGTCGTCCCAGAAATAATGTTTCACATCCTTAAAGAATTTGTTTTTCTGTTGGGACGACATCCCTTTCACCACAAAGTTACCCGCATGGTAATTTGCAAAGTCAGCAAACCATGGGGTAGAAGAGTCTCCACGAAAAGAAACCATATTGAGTGTTTCGAGAGGAAATGTTTCATTTATTTCCTTTTTCTCGAACACATCCTGGTGAGGGTTCTCTAATCGGGACAGATGATCAGCAGCCAGGTTCTCAGCTCCTTTTTTATCACGAATAATGATATCAAATTCTTGTAGGAGGAGAACCCAACGGAGCAATCTCGGCTTTGCATCTTGTTTTGCAAAGAGATATTTGAGGGCCGAGTGATCCGTATACACCACGCATTTGGTCAAGATGAGGTATGGCCGAAATTTCTCAAACGCATACACCACAGCTAATAGTTCTTTTTCTGTAGTGGTGCAATGGGTTTGAGCTTCAGTCATAGTTTTGCTTGCGTAGTGGATAGGCTGAAAATGCTTAGTTTTGCGTTGCCCCAAGACTGCACCGATAGCAAAATCACTTGCATCGCACATGAGCTCAAAAGGTAAATCCCAGTCGGGGGCAACTAGAATGGGTGCTTCTGTAAGCTTTTTCTTAAGTGTTTCAAAAGCTTCGATGCACTCAGGAGAAAAGATAAAAGGAGCATCTTTTTCGAGAAGATGGGTCATAGGCCGAGCGATTTTAGAGAAATCTTGAATGAATCTACGATAAAACCCGGCATGACCTAGAAAACTCCTAATAACTTTGACGGTAGTAGGATGAGGTAATTTAGCAATGACATCAACTTTTGCTCTATCTACCTCAATCCCGTTTTTTGAAATCTTATGGCCAAGGACTATGCCTTCTTTGACCATAAAGTGGCTCTTCTCCCAGTTTAGACAGAGATTGGTGTCTTCACACCATTTTAGCATTTTGTCTAAGTGGGAGAGACATGTCTGAAACGAGTCCCCAATGACCGAGAAGTCATCCATAAACACCTCCATTGTTTCACCGATCATGTCGTGGAGAATTGCCATCATACATCGTTGGAATGTGCCAGGAGCATTACATAAGCCAAAAGGCATATGTCTGTAGGCAAATGTTCCGTATGGGCAGGTGAATGTGGTTTTTTCTTGATCCAGCGGATCAATGGGGATCTGAAAGTAACCCGAGAAACCATCAAGGAAACAACAGTATTCGTTCCCTGCTAATCTCTCAAGCATCTGGTCCATGAAGGGTAGAGGAAAATGGTCTTTACGGGTGGCTTCGTTTAACTTGCGATAGTCAATGCACACACGCCACCCCGTAACCAATCGAGTTGGAATTAACTCATTTTCTTCATTCGTGACAACAGTAATGCCACCCTTTTTAGGAACGCAATGAATTGGGCTAACCCAAGGACTATCAGAGATCGGGTAAATCAAACCGGCATCAAGAAGTTTGAGAACCTCTTGTTTGATAACCTCATGAATTTTAGGATTCACCCTTCTCTGATGTTGGACTGCTGGCTTGAAGTCATCCTCCATTAAGATTTTGTGAGTACAAAACTCAGGGTTGATACCCTTAATGTAGGAGAGTTTCCAAGCAATCGCTTGCTTGTGTGACTTCAAGACCTTTATGAGAGCAGTTTTCTCCTCCTCAGTTAAGTCTTTAGCAATTATGATGGGTAATTTATCATTACCCTCCAAAAATGCATACTCGAGATGAGGAGGTAGGTCCTTAAGTTCAACCTCGGGAAATTCATCAGTAGATGTTTGCACTGATTTGATTTCCTCAATCGTGATTTCTTTTGGAGGGAGTGAAGGTAATGGATCTTCATTAAGCAATTGCTCAAGATAAAGAATATCTACCTCCGAATCATAAACACCATCAATTCCAGGCGGAATTGATTCATCAGTAGCAAGAAATTCATCGATCTCTTCCAGAAGGAAGTCACCTCCCTCAAACAGAGTGAGAGAGGGGGAAGAGTCGGCAATGATAGGTTGAGAAGATGTGGTGGAATCTCCACTCACAGAATTATGAAGATAACCAAGAAACTCTTGAGAGTACTCCTCTGAAGAAATATCAATTAAATCGACTCGATTAATTGATTCAGTGTCATAATTTGAGGAGTACCTCGAAGTCTGATCGAGGTTAAAGGTAACAGCTTCATTACCCACACGTAAAGTGATTTCTTGCTCAAATACATCTATGAGAGCACGGCCCGTCCTCAGGAATCCTCTTCGAACAATGAGGGGAACCCGAGGATCGGCATCGAAATCAACAACCACAAAGTCAGCTGGAAAATGGAACTTTCCTACTTTCACGAATACATCCTCGGCGATGCCAAGAGGACGCGATATAGAACGATCTGCAAGCTCAAGAGTCATGCAGGTAGGAATAAGTTCCGGAAGAGAAAGTTTCTTCCACACTGAATAAGGCATCAGATTGATGCTTGCACCAAGATCGGCAAGGGCAAAGCATTCAATCATCCCAGGAAAAACACAAGGAAGAAGAAATTTTCCGGGATCTCCTAGCTTCTCGGGAAGCTTCTTTAACAGAACTGCCGAGCAATTCTCGTTCAAAGGAGTTTTGGCCATTTCAAATAGCTTTTCCTTGTTGCTCAACATGTGTTTGAGAGTAGATGCAAACTTGGGCATCAACATGATGGCATCCGCAAAGCTTATGTCAAAATGTAGCTCTTGGAAAATTTGAAAGAATTTTTCCATTTGATGACTAGCTTTCTCGCGGAGCTTTTGCTCATGTAACCGTGAGGGGTAAGGAATAGAAGTTTTGGATTTAGGGCCAACAACTGGAGGTTCAAAAACAACTCCAGGTTTGGTTTTCGGGACAACCTAAGGATGGACATTACTGGTACTTCCGTTATTAGTAGGAAGTTCCTTGTCCTTTGTCGCCTCAGGTTCACTTTCCACTACCTTCGGGAGAGAAGAAGAAGAGGTAGTAGGAATAGCGGGTCCAGCATATGAAGCACCACTTCTGGTTGTGATCGCCTTTGCATCGACCCTCGGATTAGCGATCGTGTTGCTAGGTAAAGTACCTGAGCCCGAGGGTCGATCATTTAAAGACTTCTTAATGTCAGAAATCTGGCTGACCAACAACCGATTCATTTCCTCTTGGGATTTCATGAATTGTTTCAACAACTCATCAAATGATGGTCCAGTTGGAACAATGGCTTGAGTTTGCACAGGAAAATTCTGGCCTCTATTGTTAGGATTAGGGCCTTGATTCTGAAAATTTCCTTGATTATTGGCATGAAAATACCCTTGGTTGAAATTTCCCTGACCTGGGTTTCTATTGAAATTTCCTTGATGTTGGAAATTTTGATTTTGATTTTGAAAACCGTTGTTTGGACTGAAATTACCTTGGTTTTGGAAACCTTGGTTTGGTCTATTTTGACCTTGATTACGGTTTTGATTGAAACCAGGAGGTCCAGGGTAGTGGTTAGGACGGTGGTTCGGGTCTATAGGAGCACGATATTGATTGCCTCCCTGATTAGAGATCCCGCCCACAGCATTTGCTTCAAAAGGGTTACCATCGGTGGCCATACAATTGTGATAAGCATGGGGACCACCACAAGTAACACATACTTCCACTTTCTTAACTTCAGCAGGAGGTGAAGTTTGTGGAAAAGATACTTTCTTCTGGTTGGAGAGAACCAAAGCTTGAATAGCTTCCGTGAGTTTGTCAATCTTAGCATCGGTGCTAGACTGACTCACGGGCGATGAAGAAGAAGAAGGACCAACACTGACTTGGGAAACAACAGGCTTGCTTCGTGCAGTGCGGACTTTAGACTTGTTTTCGATGATCGCTAAAGCTTCTTTGACAGTTTTGCTTAGGAAATTTCCTCCAGCGGAGGAATTGAGAGAATCTTGATCAGATTGACTCACTCCATTGTAGAAAGTATCGAGTTGCATCAACTCGGAGAAACCGTGGTGAGGACATTTGCGAAGCAATTCCTTAAAACGATCCCACGATTCACTGAAGGATTCATCAAATTTTTGAGTGAACTTGATGATTTCATTTTTAAGACTCGTGGTTTTGGAAGGTGGATAAAATTCTTTCACAAATTTCTTCACCAGATCTTCCCATGTCTCAATTAACTGAGGGGGTTGTTTTTCAAGCCAAATCCGGGCTTGTCCCTCAAGAGAAAATGGGAACAGAAGAAGCTTAACAACATCAGCAGGGACATTCTTGTATTTGATGGTAGATGCAATCTTGTTAAACCATCGAATATGAGCATGAGGATCATCCCGCTCAAAACCATAGAACTGATTTGAGGTTACAAGATTCAGTAACCCGGTCTTGAGTTCAAAATTTTCAGCCACGATGGCTGGTACAATGATAGCATCTCCATACCCGTCGATGGGTGCCTGGAGAAGCTCACACATAGGGCGTTCTTCCGCCATGATAACGGAAGTAGTGTGAGCAGTCCGGATCTCAGATCCGACTGATGGAGCAGAAAGTCTACGGACACGCCTTCTTGGAATCTTGACAAGCTCACGAAATGGGCTCACAGATCTAGAAGAGCGAGTGCGCATACACTAGAGTTAACTCTAAGGAAATCTCAGAGTTAAGGAGAGAAATGGGAATTATGAAGACGTTTTATAAAAATGGGGTGAGAAGAATCTTTATGGGTTTTCTGGTTCTGACAAGTAGATATCACAACAAAATCAATTAACACAAAATCGAGGCAAAACAACAGTGAACTTAACTAATAATCACAAGATGAATGGCTTCTTTGAAAAAGGTACACCAATCACAAGGACACAAAGGCAAGTTTTAAATCTTTAGTTCGGGAACTTATTATGGTCGCACCCCCAGTTAGGTAGTGCACTGCCTTGGTTTGCGGTGGTAATCTTTTAAGTTGTTATTATTTAAAGAAAACGACAAATCTTTTTGTATTTTTATATTTGATACATATATAGAAACAAAAGGAAAATATTTTTGTGTTTTATACGTTTTTGGATGTTTTTGGGTTTTTGGATTTTTTATAAGAAAATATGGATATATATATAGATAGAGATGGATGATATGAACAAAGAGTGAGTATTCAAACTACTAATTTGCTAAACGGAAGATAATCAGCACAGCTCCCCGGCAGCGGCGCCAAAAATTTGATCCGAGCAAAACCGTCAAGTTTTCTCACGCAAGCCGGCCACTTGTGAATGGCCGACCGTAAGAAACTTAAAACGGTTCAGAAACGAACTCAATGAGGATCTGGGGTGTATAGTGTTTCCCCGGGTCGTTATGTCCCAGCGAGCTATGCAATGGATCACCAAACGTATAGTGATCGAGAGATTTGAACGGAAAAAGGGATTGTGATGATTATAACTACGGAAAAAGCCAACAAATTACAGAGGCTTAAATGCAAATTAAAGGAAATTAAAAAGATAAAAAAATATTAAATAAACGCTATCACTATTTGCAAAATGATGTTTTTGTTTTTATGTTTTTATAAAACTGAAATTAAAAACTACGCGACGTACAAACGAAAAAGTGAAACTTACACAATATTAATCCTAAAAATATGAAAATGATATTTTTACAAACCTAATGATAAAAGAAAATTTTTAGAAAAAGAAAGTTATTTTTACAACTATTATTCTAATTATTATCAATTAAAAACTATTTTTAACTATTAAATATTAGCCTAAAATACAAGAAAATATGAAATAAAGCTAGAAAAATAAAATTATGACTTAGAAAAATCTAAAATATCAAAAGAGAATTTTCAAAACTATTTTTGTATTTTTCTGATTATTTTTCTATTTTCTAGGAATTAAAAACTATTTAAAACTAATTAAATTGCTTAAAAATACAAATTTAACTAAGAAAAATTTGGAAAAATATTTTTTTGGCTTTTTATATTTATCTTAACTTAAGAAAATTGAAAAATTATTTTTTTGAAACTTTTCTTAATTTTTTGTATTAAATGCTAATTAAAAAGACCTAAAAACTGAATTAAATCAAGAAAAATACTAAACTGACTTGGAAAAATCTGAAAAATTCAAGTTAAGTCTAATTTAATATTAGGAATCTAGGAAAAATGGAAAAACAGGGTGTTGTGTGTGAGAAATTGCAACTGCTATGGAAGGTGCTTATGAATAAGCACTTGCAATAAGCCAAATGACACCCAATAAGCACCAACTGTTAACAGAAGTTCTAATATGCTATAATAACCAGAATGCAACTTAAAACAACAAGCTTTAACATCAGAATCACAAGTTACAAAGATTTGGCTTATTTGATTTTAAGTACAAAAACAGTTTCTGGGTACTACTTTGTAGCCACAAAATAAGCACTCAAATAAGCTAGGAACCAAAGACCAAATATGGAGACCTAAACAAGACCTGGGTGAGTGCTTACAAACCAAAAATCAGACTTTAACAAGCTCTTATAAGCTCTGTGCAAGCTTGCACAAAAACTGAGAAAACTCGGCTTATGCTGAGAAGTGTGAACAGGGGAATTAGGGCTTAAAAGAGAAGCTTGTTTGGAGCTTTTAAAAAAATTGCAAAATTATACAAAAATGGTGATAAAGAAGTAGACCAGTCGAACTTTATAAAATGCCAGGTTTCACTAAATATGGCTCAAAAATGAAGCCATGAAAAATCCTTGCAGTTGGACCCAAAACAAGTTTTTCAAGTTTTGACTTTTGAAAGCAGTTGAGTTAGGTTGACTTATATGAACTTTGATTCCACTTTGAGGACTGATTATGTTATATTATGATGAAATGTCACTAATGCAAGCTTTATCTAAGAACTTTAAACACAAAACAAGAGTTTCACCTTGCAAAAACACAACAGTAAGCAAGTTAAGACAGATGAACCAAGATTTTGACTATGAGAGTTTTGCAGGCACAAACTAAGACAGATAAGAGCTCAATTGAGCTAAACAAACATATAACTACTAAGCCTAACCACTGAATATACCTAAAAGACAGATAGATCAGCAGATCCAAACACCCTTATCTCAACTGTTTTGCAAATGAAAACAAAGCTAACTGCTTAACTTTCTAAAATTAATGATCAAACTGCATTTACTAGACCTAAACACAACTTAATTAACAGGATTTCACTACTTATAAATACAAAAACAGAATATGCAATGAGATTTTGACAATCACTTACAAGTGGTCCCTAGCCACTATGGCTTGAAACATCAATCAAAACAGAACACAGTACCACTAGCCTATATAAACCAACCCATTGCTTCTAATTCAACCCCAAGAACATGTCTGCACCACCATTTACCCTTTCTGCATCAATTTTGCTCCGTTTTGACTTTTGTTGACCAATATCCAAAGGTGATTGAAACTGAAATGTGAGCTTATGGAAAGCTTTAATAAGCTAGTTTGAGCTTGCTTGAGCTTAAAAATAAGTTACTAAGAGGTTTTGCATAGGATTTTGAGAATGGAAATTTCAACAGTGGACATACAATATGGAAATTGAACATGAACTTAAATTGATACTTAAGTAAAGTTGAAATGCACTGAAATGGTTTACTTTAATACAATGAAACTTTAAAATACAACTAAAAATCTATTTTAGACTAAGAAATCATAAAACGACATACATTCTTGAATTAAAACTAAGTACTATATCTCTAGCCTCTTTCTTCTCTTATTTATGCTCCAAAACTCCTTCTCTCCTCTCTCTGGACATATCCCAGCAGCTATAAGGACCATTGGATTGGTTGGGATGATTTTGGCCATTGGATGGCTTTTGGCGCCAAAACTGTTTTTAACAGTTGGAGGGTTGAGTGTTAGGTTAGAGGTGCATTAAATGCATTCTTGGAGTGGGGTGAGGTGGAGGGTAGGGTTGGTGATGATGGTGGAGTGTTAGCAGGTGTTGCAGGGGGGGGGGAAATGATGGAGAAGTGGTATCTCGTGAGTTTGGAGGGAAGGTGGAAGTCAAAGGGGATTTGACTGGGATTTAATATAAAGGGGAGGTCCAAATTGCATTTGACAGGGGGTCACTTGGGAAGGCAGGGGTCCAAAAGGGAAATGACAAGGGCCAAGGGTGTAGGTTTAAGGTTTTAATACAAGGACCTTTGTGCAATTTCTGAAAATGTAGGGACTAGAACTGCCAATTCATCAAAGATGTTTCAGGGGCTGAAATTGACAAGTTCCAAAAGTACAAGGACCAAAGCTGACATTTTCCAATTTCCAGGGACCAATTTTGCCAATTTTTAAACTTGGAGGACCAAACTTGTAATTTCTCAAAACTTTTGACATTTTTCACCAAAGGACTAATTTTGACAACTTATGATTTTAAAAGGACCTTTGGTGATTTTACTTTTGAAATTATGTGCTCAGGGACTATTTCTGACAATTTTTGAAACTTAGGGGGACTGAAACTGCCAATTATGCAAACTTAGCTTATTTTTCATCTGATTTTAAACATTTTGCATCTAAAACATATAAAATGCAATTTTGGAATATTTTCAGTATTTTGATGCATATCTGAGTATTTTTAAACGTTTTGCAGTTCAGATTTAACCAAAAATGATGAGTATTTACACACTCATCAGGTATGCGTTTATCCCTAACTCTTTGAAACTACCAAAGGTTATCGCCTACAAAATCTCTAGGATTTATAAACTCAACTCTAAGGTACTCTTCGGATGGTTTAGCCTACAATGACTCTAGGTATTATAAGCTAAGGTTCACAAAGATTAATCAAGTATTAACTACACAACGAATGACCTATCGCAATACTAGATCATTAACAATTAAGATAAGAGACAACCAACCAATATTCAATAATCAAGTTTCATATTCCCTAAGCAAACACACAAGTAAATTAGCCGGACATGGAGAACATGCAAGCATACACACAAGTAATTGAAGACATAATTGAATTAATGAAGTAAAACACTTATCTTGATGTAAGATAGGGTTTGGAACCCTAAAATACTGTACAAGACAGCCTTGGTTCGGTTTAGGTTTTTACTCCAAAAGACTACACACTGAAAACTAAAAAATTCGGATTATATATAAGATTACATATGCGACGGCGTCACCCTTTGATTTGTGACGCCGTCGGGTCTCCGTCATTAGGGTTTCGTCTTGGCCACGTTAGTCTTGCGATGGCGTCACCTTATGCTTGTGACGCCGTCCCCTTCACTCTCTGACATCGTCTGGATCAAATCTAGGCCGTCTGAGTTGCGACGACATACTCTTTTAAAACCTGAAGCCGTCACTTGTAAATAAGCAATTTGGCTACTTAGCCGTCACAAAAGTGGTCCGACGGCGTCGAAGATAAAACCTGACGCCGTCCCCTTAAGTTTTAGCAGCCTGAGTGTCTCGATTCTTGACTTTGGCCATTTTCTTCGTATATTCGCGCCTTTTCGTCCGAATAAGTGTCAATATAGGATTTTGCCTTCAAGATACATAAAAAGTGAAAAGAAACGATATTAAGTAATAACGGATACAAAAGTGATCAAATAAGGGCTTAAACGACCCCTCAAAAAGGTACATTTTAAAACCTTATCAAATATCCCTACACTTGGTATTTGCTTGTCCTCAAGCAAATGTGCTTTTAGCCAATTAATTTATAAGTTAGGGGTCATGAAGCATTGGTTTAGAACAATCCACAACACATATAAGCCCCACAAAAGTCATAACAAGCACGGAAATTACATACTAGCACCTCACATGGGTTGTTTGGATACTCACATCTCTCGGGTGTATATGAAATATAACAAGTTAGAAATGGAAGATAAACACACATTAACCTGTCCTAGTACATAGATTACCATACGCTTGAGACTAGATCAAACCTCCATCACTTTGGCGTAAGCACCTAGGAAAGACTATCCAAGAGGTCTTTTAAAGGGTTGTAATGTTAGGCTTACGGTAGGGAAACAAAGGGTTTGGTGGGATAGGCTATTTAGTGGTGGCAAGTCAAAAATCTTTATGTTACAAGCATGCGAAGAATGGCGTTGCTAAGCCAAGACTCGACACTCTAGACTCTAGATAACCGAAACAAACAAACATAAATTTAAAGATAGATGTAGGATGGTAGCCCGTTTTTTTTTTTTTTTTTTTTTTTTTTTTTTTTTTTTTTTTTTAATTGCAACACTCTATTTTTTTCTTTTTCTATTTTTTTCGATTTTTTTCCCCATACACTTTTACTCTACCATCCTCTACGATAACATCAAAATAATAGGGATTTATAGGCACATCCCTACACTTAAGTTTTTATTACTCTAACTCTAACACTAATTTGACCCGAATTGAAAAGATCAAAACACTTGGCGAACATTATTATGCAAATAAAGGGAATTTGAATTTAACGTTCCCTTCTCGTCAATTCATAAACTTTAACTTTTCCCATGAGTCCCAATCGTCCCAAAACTGTGTACAAAGGATATGACTCGACTTAGCAACTTATGAAAGCAACTAGATAATTGAACTAAGGGTTTAGGGTGATAACAATAATGCACTAAAAGTGAGTGCATACAAGGTATGCTAAGGCGATTTGGGTGTACATTTGGGGGTGGGGTGTAAACAATGCTCTTCATTGATATTCCGGAAAACCGAAACATCACGAGAACCGCGAAAAGGATAGGCTCTGAGGGGTTAACTAGGGGTATCGTGTACTAAAGATGAGTACAACGCAAAGGTGTGGGGGAATTACTCAACCGATGTGGAAGAAGTAATTATATTACGGGTATCAAACAAGGGTTATCCTAATGCCTCTTATCATTTAGTTATTCCTAACTACACAAGTGTAGTCTTACTAGCGATCTCGGGATGCATCACAAAACAAGGTCTAGAATCTATTATACTACCAGTTCACACACTAAACATTAAAGATGAATGCTTTAATTCCTACTAATCTAAGGACGATCCTCACATTTTGGTGGAATTTAAGTGGTAAAGGGTTTTTGTGCTAGTCATATAACTTCCTATCCATGAGACGCTTTTGTTAAGACTAATGGCCCACTCCTATATGTTATGAAAAATTTTAAATTTGGTGCCAAAATTACCCTAAACCGACATTTTCTCATGGTTTATTACACAAATGCTATTGGACAAAGCAAATAATCAAGGATAAGCATAGTTTCAAAGTTCCCGTTTTATTTTCCCTCCATACACTTAAACTGAACATTGTCCCCAATGTTCCCCGAAAGTATCAAAATTATGATGATGGAAGGTAATAAAAGATGAAAGAAACTAGTACTCCCCTGATTAGCTCGGTAGGATCCGTGTAAAGTGGTGGTTACATTTTTCTTCAAGAAGAAAGTTTGCGTGAAAAGCTCATTCTCATCTTATGTATCTTTTTCTTGGTAAATTAAACCTGCACATTTGAAGAAAACAAACGAAACCTTCGCGTAAAATCGGCGGTAATAATATATATAGGACTCTACTAAACTAGGATATAATGCTTGTGGAATGGATGTTTACAGAATTTCTGGAAAATTAAGACCTGGAAAATTCCAAAAATTATAAGCAGCTCAGAAAATGAGAAAAAGTAATCAGTTGTTTTTGCTCCTTCCTGACGCTGTCAGGTTGCGATCCTGACGCCGTCAGGTTATCCTGACAAAAACTGGTCTGGGATTTTCTGGAAAATTTAAATCTTTAGAATCTGGAAAAATTTCCTGCAAAACATCCATTATGACTCGATACAAGCATTTGACTCAAACAAACACACATGTATATCTTTTAATTAATTGAAATTCTCATGTTTACGTTTCTTTTGAAAACGTGTGTAATCCTCCCTACACTTATCCCTTATGTAAAATACCTTTATATGTAATTAAGACGAGGTTAAAAACAAAATAAAGCATTTTTACAAATTTAAACATGAGAATAAACAATCACTAAAAGATAAATGACACAAACAAGCAAACAATTAAGCATGGGTTGCCTCCCACGAAGCGCTTTTCTTTATTTATGAGTCTTGTAGCTAGACTCGTAGTCGTGCCCTTACGTTGTCCTAATCTTAGAGGCCCATTCGATCTCCTTAACCCTTCTCTCATCACGAATGTATTCAGGGCCTAACTCAAGACAAGCAGTGTAGTAAACCTTGTTCCTCCAGTCTACTTCAAATGCCAGAATGTTGTCCACATCTAAATTATCAATACCCTCAAACTTCTTATTTTTGTGGGGCATTATATATTTAACACTCTCGGCTCCATTTGAGAACTCGATTATTCCTTCCTCTCGATCATAGACCATCTTAGACTCCTCTATAAATGGTCTCCCAAGTATCACATCCCCTAAAATCCATCAATGATGCCCTTAACATTTTCCAAGATCATGAAATCACACCTATACGTGAAGTTACCTACGAAGACATGCAATCCTTTAACCCTCCCAACATAGTTACTTGCTTTCTTAGGGCGAAAGGGGTCCCTCATAGGTTCTAGCTTTTTGCTCATGATCCAATTGTAATAGAGCCTAGACATTGTATTCATGGGTGCCTTATAGTCAATGTAGGTGTGATCCCTATATAAGTATCCAACCATACACGGTATCTTGATGTTTTTAGGGTTACCCCTTCTTATGCGAGGCTCGAAGGGTGGTCTCGGGAAGTTAACTACGTTATAGTGATAGGCGGTTTCCTTCCCCTTAGGGTATGAGTCAAAATACTCCCTAAGTTCTTCCTCCTCCTTACTATCCTCCATGATTTCTAACACCTTATAATCTCCATCTTCTAGGTCATCATCTGAATCACTTGAGGTTGAATCACTATCTACAGGGTTAGTAGATTCCTTAAAGGCTTCCTCAAGCGTATTTTCAATTATCCTATTTAGTTTCCTAAGCTCTCCAATTTCACAAACAATACGAGCTCGAAGTTGGTTGGCAAAGGCTGGATCAAGCGGTGGGTATTTGTTTGGTGGTAAAGTGTTGTTTGGAGAATTATCACCTTCCATGATGAAAAGTGATGAGGTTACGAACAAAGGTTACGAAGAAGGGGGATAGACTATGAGAAAGCTAAAAATGAGAAAAAAGCTTACTTGATAGGAATCAAGCAAGGAAACCTAAATGAGTGATTTCGATCAATAATGTAGGCTTAGGGGTATGTGTATGGATAAAACCTCAATATCGATATAAAAAATAATCACGAAGATAGATTCAAAATTCCTTTAGGAAAAAGAATATTAAACCAAATCTCGTGTGTGATCGTTGATACGGATTAGTCAACCCGAATCGTTTCCCAACGAGGCGTGAATTGCCAACGTCGTTATTGGTTTGGAATTTAATGCTCGATGTTTTAATTTGTGATTTGATTTTATTAAACTACGGGAATAGGGAAAGTAATTAAGGGAAATCTAATCTACGGGAAATCCTAAGTGCAAAATTAACTAAAACGTAATTAACGAAACGTAATTAAAATGCAACTATGTCTAAATTATATCCTAAAAATGCCTAAAATTACTTTTACTCTAGAAATGCAAGTTGAAAACTATTTAAGAATTAAAATTATTTTTTTAGGATTTTTTTGGATTTTATTGAAATTAAAACTAATTTATAACTTTTAAAACTAATTTAAAATACTAAAAATTATGAAAATTAAGGGGAAAAATATGAAACTATTTTTATAAAATCTAAAATATCCTAAGAGAATTTTCAAAACTATTTTTTTATTTTTCTGATTATTTTTCTATTTTCTATGAATTTAAAACTATTTAAATCTAATTAATTAGCTAAAAATTGCAAATAAGCTTAGGAAAAATCTAGAAAAATTATTTTTTTGCTTTTTGTATTTATCTTAATCTAAGAAAATTGAAAAATTATTTTTTGGAACTTTTTCTGAATTAATTGCAATAAAAGCTATTTAAAAAATACCTAAAACCTGTTTTAAATAGAGAAAAATAGCAAACAGTGACTAAAAACTATGAAAAACTCAGGAAAATTCTAAAATATTATTCTAAATTTATGAAAAATATAAAACACTATGCTTATGTGAGGGAAATGAGGGCTGTAGTGTAACTGACTAGCAAATAAGCTACTAACTATAAGCTAATAAGCACAATAAGCTACCAAGCTTTAACTGAGGCTAATTTTTACTAAAGCTAATCAATATCAACTAAATCCAGCTATTCCTAACCTCTAATCAGCAGACTACCAAGATTGATGCTAACTGATTATTTATTCCAACAGCTTAATTAGGTCCTATGTTTGAGCTTATCCACAGGCTAATCAGAAAAGCTTATGTGAAAACCAGATATGTGGTCCTCAAGACCACCAAGAAAACTACAACAGGACCAATTTTGAGACCCTAATAAGCTATATAGAACCTTGTGCAAAGGCTGCAAGATTTGAAGAAAACTGGTTTTGACATGTTTTTGACTTTTGAAAACAGTTTAAAAGTTTGACTTCAGTGAGATTTAGAGGCAATTTAAGGATTGATTAAGTTGAAATGAGATGTTAATGGACCAAATTAAGCTAACTCATCAGTTTCTAAACCTAAAATGAGCTCTTTCATTAACTGAACATCAACAGTTTTACAGCTAAATGAAGTTTGGTTTGATTTTGACTATTTGATGAAAACAAGTACTAAATAAGGACTGCAATGACTATAATATGACCATAAAACACTGCAACAACAAACTGATTTACTATTTAGCTCTAATAAACTAATTAAACTCCTAATCCAAACACCCCTTTAACTACTCTAATTAGCAATTTAAGCTGATTACTCCTATTAAACTATAACAGAGATTAAGACAGCTAAATGACAGTTGTTCTAGAGCTACAATAACAGTAAATCAAGCATTAAAATCAAGCTAACATGATCATATTATAACAGTGATGAAAAAGGCAAAAGACTCACTTGGGTTCTAGCATAATTTTGGCAGAGTAACAGTACTATCCCAATCATAAAACACCAAATTATAACCCAATTCCAGCAATATATCACCCCAAATCCATCTCTGAACCAATATAGAGCACCACAGTTGACTTTCGTTGACCAAGATTATGCTTGTTTGTAATGGATGAAATGAAGTATATTAAACACAAAATAAGCTCATAACAGCTATGAAGAGCTTGTATGAGCTTATTCAACCATTGAAAACACTTTATTCAGTACTCAAATAGTAAAATGCAAGATCAAAGTAAAACTTGGAAATTTTTATTAAAACTGAAATGAGATTACAAAAGGTTTGAGATTACATTAAAACTTAAAGATAACAAGCTTAGAATACTGAAAATGCTAAAAACTAAACATGAAACTTAATTGAAAAGGAAATAATGCACGAATACAATGGTGAGCCAAGGGGTCTATTTATAGCGATCTTCAGCCTTGGGATTCCTCTTGGAAGAGCCTAGAACGCTATCCTCAGCCACACAAATCCTGTGATTCACTTCCTCCAATCACAGCCTCCCAATTCACCTAGTGAGGTGTCTCGGCCAATGATAGAGCTTGAATGTGCCAGCTGGGCAATCTTATCTGACAAGTCAGTCTTCTAGAAGATCCTTGAGATGCTTAGTACGAGGTTGGGATGGGTAAATGGTGGTGGGTAAAAGTGAATGGTAACTGGATGTTTGGATTGGGGAAGATGAGTACTTTGGGCGCGTTTGGATTTGTTTATTATATTTCAAGTGATATTGACCGGGTATTGGGTTGGGTTTGACCAGGGATCCAAGTGAGTATTCGGGTTAAGTGGGTTGGGATAGTATACCGGGTTGGCTGGGTTGTGTTTATTGGACCGGGTTGTTTGTTTATTGGTTTGGGCCGAGGATTGTGGATTTGGATTTAGGAATAGTTGAGTGATCCAAGTCATATTTAAAGGACCAAAGTTGTAAATGCTGAAAATCCAAGGACCAAACATGTAAATCTGAAAATATCTTCCAAGGTTTGTTTTTCTCAATCACAAATAATCCAAGGGCTGAAATTTGCAACTTCTGAAACTTGAGGGATCACTTTTGCCAAATGCTCAAAGATGAGGGACTGATCTTGACATTTCCTCAAACTTGATTAAAACTTCCAAAAATCATCCTCAGAGAATAAAATCTTCAAAAATGCACAATCTCGACCTTCTGGCTCAGCTTAAACTCTCTTAATCTCTCGTGCTCGGATTTACGTCTGATTTGGTTCATTTTTGTGTGTTTTTACATATCCGTACCTGCACATGCATAAACTCAAGAAACCATTAAATATTAGCAATAAACGGCTCTTTCTTGGTTATTTTGGGTTTTATTAGATAAAGAAATGATATGTGTTTTTGCACATATCAAAATACCCCAGACGAGACCATTGTCGTGTCCTCACGCAATGCAATCAACTCACGCTTCTAAAACCAAGGATTTCAATCTCTTTCTACTAAACCTATGAAGAAGTAGCAAAGATTCCTCAAAAGAGATTAAGAACCCCTAATTCTGAAAACGCCCCGTTTACCTTTTAATTCACATGTATAGATATTATGATTAAGCACATTCCGGTTATGAATGACGGTTTGTTGAACTTTCATGTCGATCAATAACTCCAACATTTTTCAAAAGACATGTTAGGATCACGGAGTAGAAAACACAACACAGCGTGAAGTGACCATACGGATAGAATACATCGTCCCTGATTTTTCACAAGTCCCAAACTAAGCGTAAAATTGAAATCATTGTTAAATATGACTCTAGATGCTAACACTACCCATGGAAGTTACTTGTGTAATTACTTTTGCTCCCATTTTCCTATTTTCCTCTAGAATTTTTTATTTTTTGTGAGAACTGAATTTCTTCAAATTTCTCGTTTCGATAAGGATTAATCCGATAAAGATATGAAGTTAAGTCGATAATTAGTTGTCCACCTTCTCTCAAGAACCATTGTTCCAAAAATGAGGTCCACATCAAGGAATTTTTATTCACTCACATTTTTGACTTTTTTTTTTTTTTTTTTTTTAATTGGACTTTTACTTGTATGAGCTATGAACTACGGAGCTTCACGGGGTAATTCCAAGACTATAGGCTTCATGAAATGAGGGTCCCGGCTGGCTAGGCTAAGACCTCACTCAATCCCGGCTAAAGATCCAAGGGTCCGATCTCGACACCGCAGCTCATAACTTTACTTATTACTTTTCACTTATCACTGATTGCTTATTTATTACGGATCCTTGATGTGTACCCAATTTTAAAAAAAAGATTCTTTTAAGAAGATAAAGAACTAACTATCACCAAAAACTCGACATCTCTAATTATTTAGACAGATATGGGGTGAAACAATTTTGTGGGAACAAAAAGCCATAAGTACCTTCGATGGGCTCTAAAGAGAACCAACTACTCCACGCTTAGCATCTAAACTCATAAGTAACTCTATCATTTCTCGATCTCTGCAAATTTAAAATCCCAAATAATGAGATCCGCGGATGCTTAGCCGATAATTTTTAGATTATCTATGGTTAAGGGAACAAGCTAGGGCTCAACACGCCCGGTCAAGTCAGAATTCTATTCCTACTCTCACCAGCGGAAAGTCAACAAGGTGTCAAAACATATATAAACTTAGCAAATGCTTCGTCTAATGAAATAAAGTTATGCATATTTAAAGTCACTCAGGGAAACTTGCAAAATCTTGGCCTTGTGAGCTAGAATTCGTATTTTATAGCTTCTTGTCTAAGAGACTAGCAAAACTTTTCAATCAAAAAGACTTAACAAAAGCTTACAAAAATTTTTAAATTTTGCTCATTTTTGCACAATTACATTTTCTAAGGAAAAACAGAGTTGCGAGAGAAACATGACAGAAAATAAGCAAGTGCGGTCAAATCAAATCGAAGATTACCCTACCCCAGACTAGAACGAAACATTGTCCTCAATGTTTAAAGCAAGGGTATCACGAAAATCTAAAAGCCGTTTATTAAGTATGCTTAAAGATGAACGTTAGTCGATAAGATTAGGATATCGGATTTCCATCAGCATCGATCATGAAACTCGAGTGGAGAAAAGACAAACTTCGAGCACGAGAGTCTTCATATCGGGAACATCCTAAACACAACATCACAAACAACCAAACACAAGAAATCAAAGAGGCTAACCCCTTCACGTCACTTATTAGAAAAAGGAAAGAAAATAGAGATAAGCATGGGGTGCCTCCCACGAAGCGCTACTGTTTTTGGTTATCGAGTCGCTAGCTTGACTCGATCCCCGAATTTAATTGTCCTTGGGGAAAGTTTGGAGATCCGGGACAACCATAGATGGGATGTCCCCTCCAAAATAATGTTTCACACGATGACCATTCACCTTGAAATTTGGGCCATCGGGCTGAGAAAGCTCCACCGTTCCATACGGGAAAACTTGAGTGATGGTGAATGGTCCGGACCAACGGGTTTTGAGTTTGCCCGAGAATATCTTCAAGCGAGAGTTAAAGAGGAGAACTTGATCACCAACGTTGAAAACGCGGTTTTTGATTTTAGCATCATGAATCCTCTTAGTCTTCTCTTTGAAAATCAAAGAATTCTCGTAGGCCTGATCCCTAAGCTCATTTAATTCATTCAATTGAACTTTTCGGTGATCACCCGCGGTCTTAAGATCAAAGTTTGTATGTTTCAAGGCCCAGAATGCCTTATGCTCGAGCTCGATGGGCAAGTGACAAGCTTTTCCATACAAAAACTTAAATGGGGTGCACCCGATGGGTGTCTTGTACGCGGTGCGGAAAGCCCATAATGCATCATCTAACTTATCGGCCCATGAAGCTCGATTTTCTCCTACGGTCCTTTCTAAAATCCTTTTTAAACCACGATTCGAGACCTCAACTTGTCCGCTCGTTTGCGGGTGATACGCGGTAGAAAGACGTCGGGTAACTCCATATTTAGCCATAACTTTAGCAAATTGTTCATTACAGAAATGGGTACCGCGATCACTGATGATAGCACGAGGTGCTCCGAATCGGGAAAACAAATTCTTCAAGAACTTAACAACCACTCAGGCGTCATTGGTGGGGAGCGCCTTCGCTTCGACCCATTTAGACAAGTAGTCGACGGCCACGAGGATATACTTATTACCCCTAGATGATGGAAATGGTCCCATAAAATCGATGCCCCACACGTCAAAAATCTCACAAACTTGAATAGCATTTTGTGGCATTTCATCCTTTTGTGAAATTTTCCCTTGACGTTGGCAAGAATCACAAGATTTGACTAAATCATGAGCATCTCGATATATGGTAGGCCAATAAAATCCAGAATCAAAAACCTTTTTAGCGGTGTAGCTTGCACCATGATGGCCACCAGTGGGTCCGTTATGGCAAGCATTGAGAATATCAAGAGCCTCTTGGCCATGAACACACCGCCGGATTACTTGATCCGCACATATCTTAAACAAGTAGGGGTTGTCCCAGAAATAATGCTTAACATCTTTGAAAAACTTTTTCTTTTGTTGGGACGACATCCCCTTCACAATGAAATTTCCCGCATGGTAATTTGCAAAGTCGGCAAACCATGGGGTGTTCGGGTCTTTCTTAACAATCATCCCAAGTGTCTCAAGAGGAAATGTTTCCGTGATCTCCTTTTTCTCGAGCACACTTTGATGGGGACTCTCAAGTCTAGAAAGGTGATCGGCAACAAGGTTCTCCGCTCCTTTTTTGTCAAGAATAGTAACATCAAACTCTTGAAGGAGGAGAACCCACCGAAGTAATTGTGGCTTAGCATCTTGCTTTTCCAAAAGATACTTTAGGGCAGAATGGTCGGTATACACTATGGTCTTTGATAAGACAAGGTAGGGTCGAAATTTCTCAAAAGCATAAACAACGGCCAATAATTCCTTTTCAGTAGTCATGTAGTTGTGTTGGGCCTCAGACAATGTCTTACTCGCATAGTGTATGGGTTGAAAATGTTTCGATTTACGTTGCCCCAAGACTGCCCCAATTGCGTAATCACTTGCATCACACATGAGCTCAAAGGGCAAATCCCAGTCGGGGGCAACTAAGATCGGTGCCTCAGTTAATTTCTTTTTAAGAATATTAAACGCTTCAACACATTCATTGGTGAAGATAAACGGAGCATCCTTTTCAAGGAGATGGGTCAGAGGGCGGGCTATCTTAGAGAAATCTTGGATGAAACGGCGATAGAAACCGGCATGACCCAAAAAACTCCGAATACCTTTGACAGTAGTGGGATGAGGGAGTTTAGCTATAACGTCGACTTTAGCTCGGTCGACCTCAATCCCAGATTTTGAAATTTTATGGCCGAGGACAATGCCCTCTCGAACCATGAAATGGCACTTCTCCCAATGCAAGACCAAATTGGTGTCTTCACACCGTTTGAGCATGTGGTCTAGATGAGAGAGGCAAGAAGTGAAAGAATCTCCATAAACCGAGAAATCGTCCATAAAAACTTCCATAGACTTTTCGATCATGTCATGAAAAATAGCCATCATGCACCTCTGGAACGTACCGGGAGCATTGCATAGCCCAAAAGGCATGCGTCGGTAAGCAAAAGTTCCATAAGGGCATGTGAAAGTGGTTTTCTCCTGATCCTTCGGATCGATCGGGATTTGAAAATAATCGGAGAACCCATCGAGAAAGCAATAGAACTCATTTCCCGCTAAACGTTCGAGCATTTGATCCATAAAAGGTAGCGGGAAATGGTCCTTACGAGTAGCATTGTTCAATTTTCGATAATCAATGCACACCCTCCATCCGGTGACGAGGCGTGTGGAAATCAATTCATTTTCTTCGTTAGCAACGACGGTCATTCCTCCTTTCTTAGGGACACAATGGATAGGGCTAACCCATGAGCTATCGGAGATTGGATAAATGATTCCGGCGTCGAGGAGTTTAAGAACTTCCTTTTTGATAACGTCATGAATTTTTGGGTTAACCCTACGTTGTTGTTGAATCACGGGTTTACAATCATCCTCCATCAGAATTTTGTGGGTACAGAAACGAGGATTGATTCCTTTGATGTCAGAAATTTGCCAAGCGATTTCATTTTTATGTTCTCGTAGGACATCCAAAAGTGCGGTTTTCTCCTCATCTTTTAAATTTTTAGCAATGATGACGGGAAATTTGTTCGGTTTTTCAAGAAAAGCGTATTCAAGATGAGGAGGTAAATCCTTGAGCTCGGGCTCGGGAAGCTTTTCATCAGACGTTTGTACTTCTTTGAGCTCTTCGATCGTAATTTCCTTCGGAGGGAGTGACGGTAATGGATCTTCATTTAACAGTTGCTCAAGATAACGGATATCTCCCTCTGAATCATAAACACCATCATCAATTCTCGGTGGAATCGATTCATCATCAGCAAGAAACTCATCGATCTCTTCCAAAACGAAATCACCTCCCTCGAATGGAGTGAGAGAGGGGGAAGAATCAGCAATAATCGGCTCAGAAGATGGTTCAACATTTTCAGAAGGAATGGTGGGATTGCCACCCATAAAATCAAGAAGCTCTTGAGCATACTCCTCCGTAGCAATATCGAGAACGTCGATTCGATTAATAGAAGCATCATCATAGTTGGAGGAGTATCTCGAAGGATGGTTAATATTAAACGAGACGGTTTCCTTGTTAGATCGTAAAGTGATTTCTCCTTCGTAAACATCAATCATCGCACGACCCGTTCTTAGGAAAGGCCTCCCGAGAAGAAGAGGTACTCGGGGGTCAGCATCAAAGTCAACGACAACGAAGTGGGCGGGAAAATGAAGTGGTCCTACTTTCACATAGACGTCCTCGGCGATTCCTCTCGGAATAGAGGTTGAACGGTCCGCGAGTTCAAGAGTCATCTTAGTAGGAATGAGATCCGGGAGAGAAAGCTTGTTATAAATCGAAAGAGGCATTAAGTTAATACTCGCACCAAGATCGGCCAAGGCGGAGCATTTCACTATTCTCGGAAACTCACAAGGTATAAGAAATTTGCCGGGGTCTCCTAACTTTTCGGGAAGTTTCTTGAGGAGCACCGCCGAGCAATTCTCATTCAACGGTGTTTTCGCTATTTCTGCCAACTTTTCCTTATTACTCACTAAATTTTTGATCATAGCAGCAAATTTCGGCATGAGGAGTAAAGCGTCGGTGAAACTGATGTTAAAATTCAAGGATTGAACGATTTCAACAAATTTCTCCATTTGGTTTTCGGTTTTATCACGAAGCTTTTGATCATGAAGTCTTGAAGGATAAGGAAGTGAAGGTTTAAGAGTAGTCTTCGGAACATCGGGTTCCGGAATCGGAGTCTGAACGACCGGAGGTGGTACGGGTGCGGGTTGCACATTTTCTTCAATAACTTCGGTGTCTCGTTCCTCCTCCCTCACCAGCGGAGAAGGAAACGAGGGTCCATCATAAGCCTTACCACTCCGTGTGGTTATAGCTTTCAACTCACCCTTAGGGTTGGGAATGGTATCACTCGGAAGAGATCCCGAAGTTGAGGGTTGACTTATCTTACACAAAACAGCATTCAACATGTTTTCGAGTTTATTCTGTGAAGCATCCAATTTGTTGTTCTGAAGTCGAATCTCATTCCTAAACTCATTGCTTTGTCTAGTTAACGAAGATTGAAACTCATTCCTCAAACTTGTAATCTGATTTTGCATAGTGTGGATGGTAGAATTGTTGTGTTGAACGTAAGTTGTGAATTCATTTGAAGGCAAAGGTGAAGCTTGATAGCTTGGATTTTGATATCCTTGATTGTAGTTAACTCCTTGGTTTGGGTATTGATTTGTTGGGGCTTTGAATTGGTTTTGAACATTTGGTCCACGAACTTGATTCTGATTAAAACGAGTCTGATTGTTTGATTGAGAAAATCCCGGAGGTCCCATTTGATTACTAACACGAGGGTTTGTTTCAATTTGAGGACGGTATTGGTTACCTCCGGTTACGGCATTAGCTTCGAAAGGATTGCCATCGGTGGCGGTACAATTGTAGTAGGCATGCGGGCCACCACAAGTAGTACAAGTCGTTTCCACCGCTTTGACTTGAGCGGGTGGAGAAGAATTAACCTTAGCCATCTTAATCTTAACCAAAGCCTGTATCATATCCGTAAGCTTATCAATCTTAGCATCGGTGCTAGACGTATTTCCGTGAGACGAGGACGATGGTGTAACATTCACTCGAGCATCAACCGATTTGCTACGTGAGGTACGAACTTTAGATTTGTTCTCAATAATGGACAAGGCATCTCTCGTTGATCGGGTCAACAAATTACCACCCGCGGCGGCATTGAGAGAGTCTTGATCAGTTTCGTTCAAACCGTTATAAAACGTATCAAGTTGGTGCAACTCAGAAAAACCATGATGGGGACATTGCCTAAGCAAATCTTTGAATCGGTCCCATGCCTCACTAAATGATTCATCAAATCTTTGTGTGAATTTTGTTATTTCATTTTTAAGGCTTGTTGTTTTAGACGGTGGGAAGAATTCGTTCACGAATTTTGAAACTAAATTCTCCCATGTGGTTATCGATCGAGGGGGTAGTTTTTCGAGCCAAATCCGGGCGGCCCCCTCGAGTGAAAATGGGAAGAGTAGTAGCTTGATAGCCTCTTCCGGAACGTTACGGTACTTGATCATAGACGTGAGCTTGTTAAACCGTCGGATATGAGAGTGAGGATCGTCCCTCTCAAATCCGTAAAATTGGCTCGATGATACCAAGTTGATCAAGCCGTGTTTAAGCTCAAAGTTATCGGCAACGATTGCCGGGACGACGATTGCTTCTCCATAACCCTCGGTGGGTGCCTGGAGTTGCTCTAGCATGGATCGGTTGTCCTCCGCCATTTCGACGATGGGCGGAGTCTGATTAGTTCGAATCTCGGGTTCGAATAATTGAGCACGTCTATTTCGCCTTCTCGGAATTGTAGCGGTTTCACGTATCGGTCTGTAGTTATTAGAATGAGTGCGCATGCACTTTCAAAAACCAAGGCAATTAAAAGAGAACGGTATTCGAAAACACAGTGAACTTAACCAATAATCCCAAGTGAATAAATCACCTCTATAAGACAAACGCACAAGCGAGCGGAGAAGCTTTGTAGGTCAGCGCGAAGCTTATTAAAAACCCGCTTCTTTTCAGCCGCAATTTAATGTCAGGCCGTCCTTATACCCACCACACAGTTTGTTTATCCGATAGAGATAAATCAATTCACAAGCGACACAAAGGCAAGTTTTTGATCTTTAGTTCGGGAACTTATTAATGATAACACCTCCGTTGAGAATGTTATATAATTGGTGTCTTCTATTTATTAGCAAAAACACAAGAGAAAAATCTTTTTGTATTTTTAATATGATATATATATATATATACAAAAGAAAAAGGAAAATATTTTTTACTTTTTTATTTTATAGAAAAATAGTAACTTCACGAATGAAGGATCTCGAGTCACTAATTGTCAAACCTCAAACGATATTGTCGTGACACAACCTCCCCGGCAGCGGCGCCAAAATTTGATTTCGATCAATAATGTAGGCTTAGGGGTATGTGTATGGATAAAACCTCAATATCGATATAAAAAATAATCACGAAGATAGATTCAAAATTCCTTTAGGAAGAAGAATATTAAACCAAATCCCGTGTGTGATCGTTGATACGGATTAGTCAACCCGAATCGTTTCCCAACGAGGCGTGAATTGCCAACGTCGTTATTGGTTTGGAATTTAATGCTCGATGTTTTAATTTGTGATTTGATTTTATTAAACTACGGGAATAGGGAAAGTAATTAAGGGAAATCTAATCGACGGAAAATCCTAAATGCAAAATTAACTAAAACGTAATTAACGAAACGTAATTAAAATGCAACTATGTCTAAATTATATCCTAAAAATGCCTAAAATTACTTTTACTCTAGAAATGCAAGTTGAAAACTATTTAAGAATTAAAATTATTTTTTTAGGATTTTTTTGGATTTTATTGAAATTAAAACTAATTTATAACTTTTAAAACTAATTTAAAATACTAAAAATTATGAAAATTAAGGGAAAAAATATGAAACTATTTTTATAAAATCTAAAATATCCTAAGAGAATTTTCAAAACTATTTTTTTTATTTTTCTGATTATTTTTCTATTTTCTATGAATTTAAAACTATTTAAATCTAATTAATTAGCTAAAAATTGCAAATAAGCTTAGGAAAAATCTAGAAAAATTATTTTTTTGCTTTTTGTATTTATATTAATCTAAAAAAATTGAAAAATTATTTTTTGGAACTTTTTCTGAATTAATTGCAATAAAAGCTATTTAAAAATACCTAAAAACTGTTTTAAATAGAGAAAAATAGCAAACAGTGACTAAAAATTATGAAAAACTCAGAAAAATTCTAAAATATTATTCTAAATTTATGAAAAATATAAAACACTATGCTTATGTGAGGGAAATGAGGGCTATAGTGTAACTGACTAGCAAATAAGCTACTAACTATAAGCTAATAAGCACAATAAGCTACCAAGCTTTAACTGAGGCTAATTTTTACTAAAGCTAATCAATATCAACTAAATCCAGCTACTCCTAACCTCTAATCAGCAGACTACCAAGATTGATGCTAACTGATTATTTATTCCAACAGCTTAATTAGGTCCTATGTTTGAGCTTATCCACAGGCTAATCAGAAAAGCTTATGTGAAAACCAGATATGTGGTCCTCAAGACCACCAAGAAAACTACAACAGGACTAATTTTAAGACCCTAATAAGCTATATAGAACCTTGTGCAAAGGCTGCAAGATTTGAAGAAAACTGGTTTTGACATGTTTTTGACTTTTGAAAACAGTTTAAAAATTTGACTTCAGTGAGATTTAGAGGCAATTTAAGGATTGATTAAGTTGAAATGAGATGTTAATGGACCAAATTAAGCTAACTCGTCAGTTTCTAAACCTAAAATGAGCTCTTTCATTAACTGAACATCAACAGTTTTACAACCAAATGAAGTTTGGTTTGATTTTGACTATTTGATGAAAACAAGTACTAAATAAGGACTGCAATGACTATAATATGACCATAAAACACTGCAACAACAAACTGATTTACTATTTAGCTCTAATAAACTAATTAAACTCCTAATCCAAACACCCCTTTAACTACTCTAATTAGCAATTTAAGCTGATTACTCCTATTAAACTATAACAGAGATTAAGACAGCTAAATGACAGTTGTTCTAGAGCTACAATAACAGTAAATCAAGCATTAAAATCAAGCTAACATGATCATATTATTACAGTGATGAAAAAGGCAAAAGACTCACTTGGGTTCTAGCATAATTTTGGCAGAGTAACAGTACTATCCCAATCATAAAACACCAAATTATAACCCAATTCCAACAATATATCACCCCAAATCCATCTCTAAACCAATATAGAGCACCACAGTTGACTTTCGTTGACCAAGATTATGCTTGTTTGTAATGGATGAAATGAAGTATATTAAACACAAAATAAGCTCATAACAGCTATGAAGAGCTTGTATGAGCTTATTCAACCATTGAAAACACTTTATTCAGTACTCAAATAGTAAAATGCAAGATCAAAGTAAAACTTGGAAATTTTTATTAAAACTGAAATGAGATTACAAAAGGTTTGAGATTACATTAAAACTTAAAGATAACAAGCTTAGAATACTGAAAATGCTAAAAACTAAATATGAAACTTAATTGAAAAGGAAATAATGCACGAATACAATGGTGAGCCAAGGGGTCTATTTATAGCCATCTTCAGCCTTGGGATTCCTCTTGGAAGAGCCTAGAACGCTATCCTCAGCCACACAAATCCTCTGATTCACTTCCTCCAATCACAGCCTCCCAATTCACCTAGTGAGGTGTCTCGGCCAATGATAGAGCTTGAATGTGCCAGCTGGGCAATCTTATCTGACAAGTCAGTCTTCTAGAAGATCCTTGAGATGCTTAGTACGAGGTTGGGATGGGTAAATGGTGGTGGGTAAAAGTGAATGGTAACTGGATGTTTGGATTGGGGAAGATGAGTACTTTGGGCGCGTTTGGATTTGTTTATTATATTTCAAGTGATATTGACCGGGTATTGGGTTGGGTTTGACCAGGGATCCAAGTGAGTATTCGGGTTAAGTGGGTTGGGATAGTATACCGGGTTGGCTGGGTTGTGTTTATTGGACCGGGTTGTTTGTTTATTGGTTTGGGCCGAGGATTGTGGATTTGGATTTAGGAATAGTTGAGTGATCCAAGTCATATTTAAAGGACCAAAGTTGTAAATGCTGAAAATACAAGGACCAAACATGTAAATCTAAAAATATCTTCCAAGGTTTGTTTTTCTCAATCACAAATAATCCAAGGGCTAAAATTTGCAACTTCTGAAACTTGAGGGATCACTTTTGCCAAATGCTCAAAGATGAGGGACTGATCTTGACATTTCCTCAAACTTGATTAAAACTTCCAAAAATCATCCTCAGAGAATAAAATCTTCAAAAATGCACAATCTCGACCTTCTGGCTCAGCTTAAACTCTCTTAATCTCTCGTGCTCGGATTTACGTCTGATTTGGTTCCTTTTTGTGTGTTTTTACATATCCGTACCTGCACATGCATAAACTCAAGAAACCATTAAATATTAGCAATAAACGGCTCTTTCTTGGTTATTTTGGGTTTTATTAGATAAAGAAATGATATGTGTTTTTGCACATATCAATGAGTTGGACTCCTAACTAGCTATTCTATTCCCCGGCAGCGGCGCCAAAAACTTGATAACGCTACACGCGTCGTTAGGGGTGAAAGGAACTTCCTTTTCGTCGAGCAAGTTTTTCAACACCCTAGGCAGTGAACCTAATCGTTGTAGTGTAGTATTAGGGTAAGTCACGGGAATTGATATCATTCTCTAGGGGAATAGGAATGCTAGTGAGAAGTTACTACGCTTGGGTTGGGGTTGAGGAAGATTTTTTTTTTATCTTTTTTATGTTTTTTTTAGGAAATGGAAAGGTACGAATCTCGGGGTTTGGATTTAGGGGTTGGTATTTCTACCGATTACTTCTACTTATCTAATTATCTAAACTAAGGTGTATGTAGTCTATGTCTAATTATTGTATGCTCGTATGATGATTTAAAGATGTGTTTACTTAGGTTTTATTACTCCTTAATTATCTCCTATTGATGGTTGAATTGTCACGTCCTTATTCTTAATCGCGTTGTGTGTCTAAGATTGTAGGGTATGCGTTTATCCCTAACTCTTTGAAACTACCAAAGGTTATCAACTACAAAATCTCTAGGATTTATAAAGTCAACTCTAAGGTACTCTTCGGATGGTTTAGCCTACAATGACTCTAGGTATTATAAGCTAAGGTTCACAAAGATTAATCAAGCATTAACTACACAACGAATGACCTATCGCAATACTAGATCATTAACAATTAAGATAAGAGACAACCAATCAATATTCAATAATCAAGTTTCATATTCCCTAAGCAAACACACAAGTAAATTAGCCGGACATGGAGAACATGCAAGCATACATACAAGTAACTGAAGACATAATTGAATTAATGAAGTAAAACACTTATCTTGATGTAAGATAGGGTTTGGAACCCTAAAATATTGTACAAGACAGTCTTGGTTCGGTTTAGGTTTTTACTCCAAAAGACTACACACTGAAAACAAAAAAATTCGGATTCTATATATAAGATTACACATGCGACGGCGTCACCCTTTAATTTGTGATGCCGTCGGGTCGCCGTCATTAGGGTTTCGTCTTGGCCACGTTAGTCTTGCGACGGCGTCACCTTATGCTTGTGACGCCGTCCCCTTCAGTCTCTGACGTCGTCTGGATCAAATCTAGGCCGTCTGAGTTGCGACGACCTACTCTTTTAAAACCTGAAGCCGTCACTTGTAAATAAGCAATTTGGCTACTGAACCGTCACAAAAGTGGTCCGACGGCGTCGCAGATAACACCTGACGCCGTCCCCTTTAGTTTTAGCAGCCTGAGTGTCTCGATTCTTGACTTTGGCCATTTTCTTCGTATATTCGCGCCTTTTCGTCCGAATAAGTGTCATTCCAGCATTTTGCCTTCAAGATACTTAAAAAGTGAAAAGGAACAATATTAAGTAATAACGGATACAAAAGTGATCAAATAAGGGCTGAAACGACCCCTCAAAAAGGTACATTTTAAAACCTTATCAAGTATCTCTTCTGTAGTGAGTTGAGACTCAAGGACAGTGGAAGTAGTGTCAAGTCTTGGTGGATTAGCCGTTGGATCGCCGGGAATTGTCACAGTTGGCATTTGAAAAGGACCTTCAAGGATGAGCTTCTTCAAGTATTTTCCATGAGGTTTCTTAAGATCGCAGAACCTAAAGAACCGACTGACCCATTGAACATAGTTTCCGGGAGTGAGCATTGGAGGTCTATCAAGAGATCCAGCTTCATGAATTGATTGTTGACTGCTGATAGCCTCACACATCTTTGCAAACCAATGAGGTTCCTTCTGTGTCATAGTAGTATGTTAATACAAATAAGCCGTAAAAACGTTTATTTATATTTACGATCTTCTAATGTTTTGTCGATAACAAACGTAAAATCATTTTAACGAAATAAATAAAATACGTAAATGGTTTGAACTAATAGTTTCTAACATATTCACATTTTCACATAAAACACTAAAACAAGTATAAGTGATTTTATGATTTAATATTACATATGTACAACAACTAGTGTTTACATATTTGGGTAAAATATACACATAACTAGTATGTAGTATATTGGGTAATATAAATGGGTAGAAACTTAAGTATAATAACCCATTGGGCAAATACATTGAATGTAGTTGGGTACAACCCAAAGCCCATGACCCATGGAGCTTGACCCATAACCCATTGCATGACATCATGCTTACATCATACACGGATAATATCCATAACCCATGGATCAACCCATAACCAAGTGACTAAGTGCATTGCACTCAAGAGATACATTGTATCTAGCTAAAGATCCATGGATCAACCCATGACCCATGACCCATAACCAAAATACCCATGGGTAAAGGGGAGCGTCCCACGGATCCCTAGCTTTACGCTAGACGGATCCCTTGTGGAAGGGATCCGTGGGATCCGGGGAACAGTATATTTTTTCTTCTATAAATAGTGAGCCATTTCTTCATTGTTTCTCACCCCTTTCTAACATACTTTCCCCTAGAGTTAAAAACTCTCTAACCTCAGATCCAAGAGATCTATGTTTGTAGTTTGTTTTTGTGTGATCTTCTAGGTTCCTCTTAAAGGCGAGATCACCACCTTTGAAGTCGAGCAAGCTCAAGTCCATGACTTGCCATGTTTCCTCATCATCAAGACTATTGAAGTCTTCTTGTTGATGATTGTTTTTCTTTTCCTAAGAAGTGTTGAAGACATTTGTGAAAGATGTCTCAAGTGTCAAGACAAAGATATTAGTGAAGGGTATCTATCGTCCATATCATTAGCACTTGTGGTAGGTGCTTAGAAGTCAAGACTAGAAGCATTATTGAAGGGTGCTTAGAAGTCAAGACACAAGACATTAGTGAAGGGTGTCTTGAAGAAGTTAAAGGCATTAGTGAAAGGTGCCTTAGATGTACATTCGATATGGTGTGTTTCGATGTACAAGATAGATTAGTACTAGATCCAAGGATATTGATATCCTTGATGATGTTGTAAAAAAGAGTGGATCTCCTTTGGGATTAGTCGTTGGTGTAGTGTTGGGTAGTATTTCCTCCATTGCAATGGAACTAGGTGCTTAGCCTAGTACCTAATAAAGGGTAGACGAAGTTTTGTGGGTGTGGTTCACCTTGGTGTGAAAGAACCAGGTACTTAGCCTAGTACCTTATAAAGGGTAGGCGACGTTGTGTAGGTGTGGTTCACCTTAGAGTGAAAGAACCCGGTGGTTAGCCTAGCACCGGAAAAAGGGTAGGCGACGTTGTGAAGGCTTCTCCGCCATAAGGAGATTGGTGTAGTGTGACTCGAGGAGTGGAGTAGCGCAAGGAAGGTGTCCTTGTAGCCGAACCACTATAAATACTCGCGTTGTGGTTTTGTGCTTCTTACTCTTATCTTTCATTACATACCTTTATATGTTTATCTATCAACATCCAACACACACATCTAACTAGATTAACATAAGTCCATCTAAATAGTTTAAAAGGAAATTTTAATTGGCAAAACTATTCAACCCCCTTCTAGTTTTCCACATAGTAGATTGCATAGAATATTGAGGTGGATATTGAAAATAGTTAGCAAATTGCGGTTGTTGTGGAGGGAGTTGTTAAGGGAATTGTTGTAGTTGTGGTTGTGCAATGATGCGGAGAGTTTGGGGTCGAGAAAACCTCCTTTTCTATGAGCAAGCTTTTCAACCCTCTAGGCAGTGAACCTAATCGTTGTAGTGTAGTATGGGGTAAGCCTCGGGGATTGATTTCGTTCTCTAGGGGAATAGGAATGCTAGAAAGAGATATATGACGAGAGGGTGAGGTTGAGGATGATTATTTTTATTCTTTTTTTATGTTTTTATAACGCAAAGGTAAAATCTCGGGGTATATGATTGGGGGTGGTACTTCTACCAATTTCACTACTTTAACTACTTATCTAATTATCTAATTAACTACATATAGATTATGCTAACTGAGGTGTGCTCGTATGATGATTAAAGATGTGTTCACTTAGATACTATTACTCCCTAGTTATCTTTTATTAGTCGGTTGAATTGTCACTTCTTTTATCCTAACTGGTGCGTTGTATTCTGATTAGTCGTAGGGGGTGCCTAATTCCCTAGTTCTATGAATTGTAACTCTCCTTTAGAATACCCGGGATCAGCAAGTGCAATAGCGACTCCCTCGAATACACTACTATCCTAAAGCTACAATTCACGCAATAAACACAACGATGGCTCAAGTGCACTCTCAAGCTTTTTACTATTTAGGACGTTCAAGCTCGCAATAATTAAAGAAGAAGCCAGTTTTCCTTACTCTAGCGTCTACCAATTAAGACAAGAGACAACCTAACAAGAATCAATAACTAGGTTTCATAAATCTAAGCAAACACAAGAGTAATTTAGCTAGACATGTTAAACAAGCAAGCATACACACAATCAATTGAACATGGGGTAGACATAATGATAAATTGAATAAACAAACTTATCTTGTGGTGTAAAATAGGGTATGGGACCCTAGAATACTGTCCAAGTCAGACTACAACTGAGTTAAGGCTTGCTCTCCAAAATTCTACCTACCAAAAATACAGAAAAATCAAATTCTATATATAAATTTACAAATGCGACGGCGTCTCCTTTTGCTAGTGACGCCGTCAGGTTGTCGTCATTAGGGTTTCGTTTGGGCCAAGTCGTCGTTGGGATGGCGTCAATTGAGATGTGTGACGCCGTCAGTCTTCAGTAGCGACGTCGTCTAAATCTTGGATCTTGGGCGTCGATTTTGTGAGTAACGCCTTCCAGAATTAAGGCATGACGCCGTCAGGCTTTAGGACCAGAAATTTTGCTGAGCCGTGGCGTGCACTTTTGATCAAGTCTTCAATAGTGGGACGACGTCGCCCTTTGTTTGGGACGCCGTCAGGTGTGCTGGATGGCCTTTGATCTTCACTTTGCCATTTTCTTCATGTTTTCGCTCCTTTTCCTCCAAATATGCTTCATTCCAGCATTTTGCTTCCAAAAGACCTAAAAAGTGAAAAGGAACGATTTTAAGCAGTAACGGATATAAAATGAGTCGATTTAGGGCTTAAATGACCCTCTAAAAACGTATGTTTTAAATCATTATCAAATATCCCTACACTTGGTATTTGCTTGTCCTCAAGCAAATGTGCTTTTGGCTAATCAATTTATAAGTTAGGGGTCATGAAACATTGGTTTAAGAGAGTCTACAACAAGTACAAGCACTACAATAATCATAACAAGCACGAAAATTATACACTAGCACCTCACAATTGGTGTTTGGATTCTCTCATCTCTCGGGTTTATATGAAATATAATATGAATGGAAATGGGAGATAAACACTCATTACCTGGCATAGTACATAGATTACCATAAGCTTGAGAATAGATCAAACCTCTACCGCTTTGGCGTAAGCACCTAGGAATAACTATCTAAGAGGTCTTTATAAGGGTTGTAACGTTAGGCTTAGGGTAGGGAAGTAAAGGGTTTTGTTGGATAGGGATATTTAGTGGTGGCAAGTCAAAAATATTATGTTAAAAGCATGTAAAGCGTGGCGTTGCTAAGCCAAGACTCGACTTACTAACACTAGATAACTTGAACAAAACACAAACTTAAAAACCTAGACATAAATATAGATGTAGGATGGTAGCCCGTATATTTTTCTCATTTTTTTTCAAACTCTTTTTCTATTTTTTTTCGATTTTTTTTCTTACCTTTTTACTCTACCATCCTCTACGATAACATCAAAATATAAGGGATTTATAGGAGCATCCTTACACTTGAGTTTTTATTTAAGTAAACTAATTGACCTGATTTGAAAAGATCAAAACACTTGGATTATTTAATTACGTAGACAAAGGGAATTTGAATTTATCGTTCCTTCCTGTTACTCTATAAAATATTACTTTTACCCATGAGTCCCAATGGTCCCAAAACTGTATACAAAAGATATGACTCGACTTAGCAACCATGCAAGTAACTAGATAATTGAACTAAGGGTTTAGTAGTGATAACAATAATGCACTAAAGATGAGTGCATACAAGGTAGGCTAAGGCGATTTGGGTGTACATTTGAGGGTGGATTGTAAACAATGCTCTTCATTGATATTCTGGAAAACCGAAACATCACGTGAACCGCAAAAAGGATAGGCTCTGAGGGGTTAACTAGGGGTATCGTGTACTAAAGATGAGTACATCGCAAGGGTGTGGGGTAATTACTTAACCGATGTGGAAGATGTAATTATAATACAAGTTTAAAATAAGGGTTATCCTAATGCCTCTTATCATTTAGTTACTCCTAACTACACAAGTGTAGTCTCACTAGCGATCTCGGAATGTATCACAAAACAAGTTCTAGAATCTATTATACTACCGGTACACTCACTAAGCATTAAATATGAATTCTTTTATTCCTAAAGATCTAGGGGTGAACCTCACATTTTTGGGGTGGAATTTGAGTGGTATACGGTTTTTGTGCTAGTCATATAATTCTTATCCATAAGACGCTTTGTTAAGACTAAATTTTAGCTCGTAAATGTCATAAATTTTTTAAATTTGGTGCTAAAATTGCCCTAATAAATATTTCTTATGGTTTATTACACAAATTACCAAGGACAAGACAAATAATCAAGTGAGTGAATAGTTTCCGAGTTCCCATTTTATTCTCCCCCTACACATAAACTGAACATTGTCTCCAATGTTTCCCGAAAGTATCAAAGTTTTGATAAAGGAAGGTAAGTAAGGAAAAGAAAACTAATACTCCCTCGATTAGCTCGGTAGGATATGTGTGAAGTTGCGGTTAAATCCTCCTCCAAGAACAATACATAAGTAATAAGCTTCATCCAATGTGTGTTTTTTCTTCTTGTCCAATATAACCTGCATACTCATAAGATAACAAACAAAACCTTCGCGTAAAATCAGCGGTAAAACTATATATGACACACAACTACACTATAAAGCAAGTAAGATATAATGCTTGTGGAATGAATGTTTGTAGTTTTTCTGGAAAATTAAGAATTGAGGATTTCCAAAAGTTATAAATTGTACAGAAAACAAAACTAATATTTTGTTTCTACATTGCCAAACGCCGTCAAGTTGTCCTGACAAAAACTGGTCTGCTGCATTTTTCTGGAAAAATTACCTCATTAAAACCTGGAAATATTTCTGTAAAACATCTATTATGACTCGATACAAGCATTTGACTCTACGAAACACACATATATATCAATTTCAATGATTGTTAATCTCATGTTCATGTTCTTAAAAACATATATGATCTTCCCTACACTTATCTTTTTGTAAAATACCTTTATATGTAATTAAGATGAGGTTAAAAACAAAATAAAGCATTTTCACAAAGTCTAACATGAGAATAAACAACAATGAAAAAGATATACAAACACACAAATTGAAAAAAAAACAAGCAAACAATTAAGCATGGCTTGCCTTCCATGAAGCGCTTTTCTTTATTTATGAGTCTTGTAGCTAGACTCGAAGTCGTGCTCCTACGTGACTTCCTTACCGTCATATGCTTCACTTACTAGGTTACTATCGTAGGGCCTTACACGTCGTATGTTTACTCTAGACTCTTTTCCATTGCCATCGAGTAACACAATGGTTCCGCCTCTTTTTACCTCTTTCACTGTATAAGGGCCGCACCATTTTGGCTTAACCTTCCCGTTGGGTTCTTTTAATCTTGAATTATACAAGAGCACTTTGTCTCCTTCCACGAACTCTTTAGGGCTCTTAACTCTTTGGTCATGTCTTTTAGCATCACCTTTCTCATGATGGTTTTCGTGAAGTTTTTCCGTGGTGTAGTTGTGCCTTATGATTTGTTTATCACGTTTCTATTTTTCTAATTCAATCTCCTTATTCATGTACTCCCTAATCTTTTCTTCCCATTCAATGATTTTTCTCTTAGCTGCACTACAGGAGACTCGTGAATTCTTATCATCCCTTTTCTTTTCCTTAAACTTCAAAGGATATCTCGGAGCTATAAGTATCCTAACTTTGCTTTTGCCATTTTTAAGCACCATAACACCCTCACCGCATTTGACTGTTGCCTTGGCGGTGGCCAAGAAAGGTGTTCCAAGGATTAAGGGCATGTGTTCATCTTCCTCAATGTAAAAAATTGCAAAATCCACCGGATAGATGCCACTTGTAACCCCAATTAACACATCTTCCGCTATTCCTAAGGGATAAACATATGAATGATTTGCTAAGGAAAGTCTAAGATTGGTCTTGGTTGGTTTCTCCTTAGTCAACTTATTATAAATTGATAGCGGCATTATGCTTACATCGGATCCCTAGTCAGCTAAGGCTTTTATATCTTCCAAGTCACCAATGCTACACGGTATTATGAAGTTCCCACAAATTTCTTGTTTCTTAAGAATTGCTTCGTACAAAGGCCTCATAGGCATAATGTCATATTCTTCCTCCTTTATTTTACCTAAAAAGGTCTTCCTAAGAGCATCATTATACCTAAAATTGTTCACTTGGTTAATAATGGTTTTCCTATTGATCTCATGCTTAAGGTAGTGCCCTACGGTTTTAGGTTTATCTAATTCTTTAGCCTTATCTTCATCCTTACAACTCGAGCTGTTCTCGTTAGTTTCAATATCCTTTTTCTCAACTACCCCATCCTTATCACGAATAATGGAAATGGCGTTTACAAACATAGTGGGGGCAGCGCAATAATCATTCCTCACTAACACTTTCTCGGGAACCTTCGTCTTAGTGTACTCCTTCACCAAGTTCATCATCTCCGTCATTTTCGCCTGCATTTCTTCCCTCTGCTTATAAACTTCTTCCTCAAATTTAGCTAATCTCTCTGAGTGAGCCACGATATATTCTCTCATTTGTGTTTTGAAGCTCGATGATAGTGGTATTGGAGAGGTAGAACGGAAGCGTCTTAGGGAATCTGGGTTTTTTTTTCACGGATAGGTGATTTAGAGAGGGGTGTTGGGCTGTTGGCTGATTCAACGAAATTAACCGTTGATCGATGGACTGGTCCAGTCACTTTCTTTTGCCATTCAACTAGATAGTCGATCCTTTTTTCTATAGCACATACTTGCTCTTCGGTGATGTACGAGGTATTGATATGACATTTACCGTGCTTTTAGGAGTTTCATAAGATTCACTCTAATATTCATAGCTTTGACTGGCGAGCTCTTCAATGATATCCCATGATTCTTTCGCGGTGAGATTGCTGAGCCTTCCACCAGCCGCTCGGTCAATGGATCGCTTGGTGAGGAAATTGGCATGATCGTAAAAGATTTGGACTTGAAGCCAAAGATCAATACTGTGATGAGGGACTTTATGGAGCAAGTCCTTGAATCGAGTCCACGCTTCGTAGAGAGTTTCGCCTTGACGTTGTTGGAACATCAAGATGTGATTCCTTAACTTGGTAGTTCTCCCCGGTGGGAAAAACTGGGAGAGGAAACGAGTGGTGAGATCATCCCAACTTGAGACGGATCTGGCGGGAAGTCGCTCAAGCCAATTAATAGCTTGGTCCCGTAGAGAGAATTGGAAGAGATGCAAGCGCGTGGTCTCCCGTGTGGTAGCATCAAGGTCGATAGAGTCAACGATTTTTAGGACATCCTTGAGATGTTGATTAGGATCTTCGGAACGAAGTCCATGGAATGCACATTCGTTTTGCACCAACCAGATGGTGTCGGATCGCAAGGCCGTAGTTTGAGCTTGAAGTGGGAGCTCAATGGTGTTCCTATAGCCTTGATGGCTTGGTCTAGAGTATTCACCAAGAGTACGGCCTCTTGGCAGATCAAGTGGTGGTTGGTTGAGTGGAAGTGGTTGATGTGGTGGTGGATTGTCACCCATGATGAAAAGTGACAAGATTACGAACAAAAACACGAAGATGGGGGATAGACTACAAGGAAACTAATAAAAAATAGAAAAAATCTCACTTGATAGGAATCAAGCGAGTGGACCTAAACGAGATAGAAATCTAACTAGCTATTCTACTCCCCGGCAGCGGCGCCAAAAACTTGATGCGGAGTGTCCGGGGTCGAGAAAACCTCCTTTTCTACGAGCAAGCTTTTCAACCCTCTAGGCAGTGAACCTAATCGTTGTAGTGTAGTATGGGGTAAGCCTCGGGGTTTGATTTAGTTCTACAGGGGAATAGGAATGCTAGAAAGAGATATATGACGAGAAGGTGGGTTTGAGGATGATTATTTTTATTTTTTTTTATGTTTTTTATAATGCAAAGGTAAAATCTCGGGGTATATGATTGGGAGGTGGTACTTCTACCGATTTCACTACTTTAACTACTTATCTAATTATCTAATTAACTACGGATAGATTATTTTAATTGAGGTGTGTATGATGATTAAAGATGTTATCACTTAGATACTATTACTCCCTAGTTATCTTTTATTGGTCGGTTGAATTGTCACTTCCTTTATCTTAATTGGTGCGTTGTATTTCGATTAGTCGTAGGGGGTGCCTAATTCCCTAGTTCTATGAATTGTAACTCTCTTTTAGAATACCCGGGATCGGCAAGTGCAATAGCATCTCCCCCGAATACACCACTATCCTAAAGCTACAATTCACGCAATAAATACAACGATGGCTCAAGTGCACTCTCAAGCTTTTTACTATTTAGGACGTTCAAGCTCGCAACAATTAAAGAATAAGCCAGTTTTCCTTACTCTAGCGTCTACCAATTAAGACAAGAGATAACCTAACAACAATCAATAACTAGGTTTCATAGATCTAAGAAAACACAAGAGTAATTTAGCTAGACATGTTAAACAAGAAACCATACACATAATCAATTGAACATGGGGTAGACATAATGATAAACTGGATAAACAAACTTATCTTGTGGTGTAAAATAGGGTATGGGACCCTAGAATACTGTTCAACTCAGACTACAACTAAGTTAGGGTTTACTCTCCAAAATTCTACCTACCAAAATACAGAAAAATCGAATTCTATATATAGATTTACAAATGCGACGGTGTCACCTTTTGCTAGTGACGCCGTCAGGTCGCCCTCATTAGGGTTTTGTTTAGGCCAAGTCGTCGTTGGGACGGCGTCAGTTGAGATGTGTGACGCCGTCAATCTTCCGTAGCGACGTCGTCTGAATCTTGGATCTTGGGCGTCTGGTGTAGATTTCGTGAGTGACGCCTTAAGCAGTAACAGATATAAAGTGAGTCGATTTAGGGCTTAAATGACCTCCTAAAAACGTATGTTTTAACTCCTTATCATGCAAATGATTTTTTTTGTTGATAAATTTCTTGTTGTGGTTGTTGCGGGAATTGTTTTTGAGGATACTGTTGTTGCTGCTGAGGATATTGATGAGGAAAATATTTGGAATATAGAGGTTGAGACATCTTGAAACTTGTTTTGATGAGGGTTCTTTGTAGATGATTGAAACGTGATTTATTGTTGAAAGGTGGTCTTATTCATAAACTCCTTAGTCGTAAGGTTGATGGTGCTTACTCGTAAACTGCTTCTTATTTGTAAAGTTCCTCTTACTCGTAAGATGATCTTACTCGTAAACTGCTTCTTATTCGTAAAGTTCCTCTTACTCGTAAACTTTGTGGCTTATACGTAACCATAGTCGTAAAATCAAAGTTTAGTTATAAAGGACCCTATTCGTAAGATATGATCTTAGTCGTAAAGTCTTTACTCGTAAGGTTTGAGCTTATTCGTAAGAATAGGTAAAAAACTAAAATCTTTCAAACTTGTCCAAGTAAGAAAGATATCCACAAGTCGAAGTGTTTCACAAGCTTATCCAAGCAAGGGAAACACTGAGTCACAAATAGCCTTGAAGATTCTGAATAAAATTCCTTGTTCGTAAGATTCCTTATTCATAAAATCTGGCTCGTCCGTAAAGCTTATTCGTAAGATTAGGGTATTGTTATTCGTAAGATCAGGGTTTATGTTACGCGTAAGAATAGGGTTTTGCTTATTCGTAAACTCAATAGAAATGACCAAAACGACTTTTTAAGCTCTAAAACGCGTTGTACACTTGATTCTTTTGATGAAACAGCTTCAATAACACTTAAATAACAAGAACGTTTTAAACTTTAACACCTAAAGTGAAATTTCTGCTTATTCGTAAAACTTGATGAACATTAAGAAACAAGTGAAAAACGATTAGAAACACGTAAAGTTCCAAAATTTTTGCCAAAATTAAGATTCTAAACACTATAGTAACCTTAAAAGTTTCCAAGCTTCAAGATTAAAGTGCTAAAATCAAAGTTTACGCTTAAGAAAAGGTGATGAACGAGAGAAACTTATACGTATAACCAAATACTTCGACAAAAACATTTCAAACAACTAGTAGGCGATTGATACCAATGTTAGGTCACCATGATATGATAACACAAGTATGTTTAGATGTAAATAGAAAGAGATGAAGGAGAGAATGGTCGGATTCTTTCACACACAAGAATAAGCAAACGATATGTATAATATGAAATGAACCAACACCCTCCTAAGAGGGTAATACAAGTATTTATAGGAAAGGGAGCTAGGGCAACACTTCTAGTCCCTTCATTGTGTTCGTTTGGGCTTTGCATAGGCTCATGGGCTTACTACATAAGCCTAGCATTAATTACAACATATAAGACTAATTAGCAACCTATTACAATACTAATGACTGACACTTGAATAATAGTTACACGTAATCGTAACCGAAAGTGTTATCTCTCAGGTGTACTATGTGGAAGGACTTGGCCACAATATGTTCTCTGTTGGTCAGTTTTGTGCTTCAGATCTCGAAGTGGCTTTCAGAAAACACACATGTTTCGTTAGAGAATTGGATGGTGTTGATCTTCTTAAGGGATATGGTGGCACCAATTTGTACACCATCTCTATTGAAGACATGATGAGGTCTTCTCTTATTTGCTTGTTATCAAAGGCATCAAAGAACAAATCATGGTTATGGCACCGTCGACTCAATCACTTGAACTTTGGTACCATAAATGATCTTGCTAGAAAGGACCTTCTGAGAGTCTTACCTAGGTTAAAATTTGAAAAAGATCATCTTTGTTCTGCTTGCCAACTGGGCAAAAGCAAAAAGTATGCTCATAAATCCAAACCTGCCAACACCATCATGGAAGTTCTTCACACCCTTCACATGGATCTGTGTAGACCAATGAGAGTGCAAAGTATCAATGGGAAGAAGTATGTCCTAGTTGTTGTTGACGACTATTCTCGGTTCACTTGGGTAAAGTTTTTGAGAACCAAGGATGAAACTCTCGATGTTATCATTAAGCTTATCAAACAACTGCAGGTTAGACTTAACAAAACCGTCAGAATCATCCGGACAGATAATGGAACTGAGTTTGTAAACAAACAACAGCTCATTCAGTTTTATGAAAGCATTGGGATCAATCATTAAAAAAGTATTCCAAGCACTCCTCAGGAGAACAGGGTTGTTGAAAGACGAAATCGTACCTCTGATGGAAGCTGCACGTACTATGCTGATCTTCTCTGAGGCTCTGATGTTTCTTTGGGCGAAAGCTATAGCCACTGCTTGCTACACTCAAAAATGATCCCTAATACATAGTCTTCAAGGCAAAACTCCATATAAATTAGTGCATAACAGGAAACTGAATCTCTCGTTTCTACGTATGTTTGGGGCTTTATGCTATCCAACCAATGACGGTCAAGATCTGGGAAATTCAAAAGCTAAAGCTGATATTGGCTTTTTTGTTGGATATGCACCAGATCGTAAGGGTTACCGAATCTACAACAAACGAACCCAAGATATTATGGAAACTATTCACGTAATGTTTGATGAGCTGACTGAGCAACTAGCTCCTGGAGACACCAGTTCTAAACCCTCACCTAAACTTTTGTCATCTGGACCAATTAGTTCAGGTCTTGTACAGAATCCCACCCCTGCAGCTCCTTATGTACCTCTTCCAGAAGAAGACTTGAAGACTCTGTTTGATTCAATGTTTGATGAATACTTTAAGCCAACAACTGATGATACTCTTGTACCACCAGCTGATGCTGCTCCTACTCCAAACAACCCAAATGGTCCATCGGTCTATATTTCCATCAGTTAAGAACCTCCTTCTACAAACCATTCACCATCATCATCAAACCCTCAATCTTCTTCAGTACATCAAGGCACTGTAGTTGATAATTCTATTGAAGTTAACCCCTTTGAAACTCCTGAAGATGCTCCATTCGAGAACATATTTGCCTTTGAACCCACTTCAGAGGCATCTTCTTCAGGGGATCCTAACTCTGCTACATTAGTTCCTTATCCTCAACCACATGAACATATCAGAAAATGGATAAATGATCATCTACTGGATAACATCATTGGGAACCCTTCTCATCCAGTATCCACAAGAAAGCAACTTGCCACAGATGCCTTATGGTGCTTCTTCATGTTTGTAATATCTAAATTAGAACCGAATGATGTCAAGACCGCAATGTCTGAGGATAGTTGGTTTAATGCTATGCAAGATGAAATTCACGTGTTTGATCGACTTGACGTATGGGAATTAGTAGAACCTCCAGATTGTGCAATGATTATCGCTCTCAAGTGGATCTTCAAGGTGAAACTTGATGAGCATGGTGAAGTTCTGAAGAATAAGGCGAGACTTGTTGTTAAGGGATATCGACCAGAGGAGGGTATTTGTAAAACCCTAAAAATATGAAACGTGTTAAAAGACTATTTTATCCTTAAAATAGTCAAAATCCTAAAATACGTAAAAGACGTAACGTTCATTAAATGAGATTAAAACCTAACTTATAAATAAGCATAAAAACCTAACGTGTATATTAAACTATCGACGTTGGTACGACAAAAATAAAGGTCACGCATATAATTCATTTGGGCCTCGTTTTCTTTTTTTTTTAAACCGATCACTATAAACATTTTGGGCCTCGTTGTTTTCTAAGCCGAATGTCACTTAAGCCCATTGAGTCCGGTTTGTTTTGTGAGCCGAGATCCACACTCAAAAGCCCACCCATAATACCAATCGGTATACATATATATACAACACAAACACATCAAAACTGAAACCCTAGTCTCCCCAAGAAAAGTTACGGCAAACAAACAATTCCCTCCTCCATTTTTCTGTCGACACCAAGGCCTGAAAAGAAAGGGTTTAAGGATGATTGTAGGCTGCTGAAAGCACGGGTTCGATACGAAAGTTTGCTGGGCTTCTGGTTGTGGAGATATTACTGCTGCTGTCGTGACTTCTAGAACACAAGAGGTGTTTAGATTGTTGGTTCTGGTCTTTTTTTGCTTACTCTTCTCTCACGCTACCAGGTAACGATCAAATGGTCTCGTCATCCTTTTTGGTTTCTCAATCTGGTCATGACATGGGTCAGCCATGTGCATGCTTGTTACATATTTAACATATTACTCAAAGGGATAAAACAAGTCTAGAGTTAATCAAGTGTAGGTTGCATGAAATCATAGATAAGAAGTTGTAAAATCTGTTAATCTACCTTGACATATTAAGTCGAATAACACCTTTGTAACAGCCAAATCATGCTTTAGTAAAATATGTATTAGAAGCCTAAAATAAACCTGTTAATGCGTGGCTCAAACCTGGGAGCCTAATTAATCATGTATTTTTACGAAAAGGGTGGGACAAAGGGCTGGTTGGTCTCATTAAAATAAGTGCTTGATTGGTCTCGATGAACCTGCTATTGTCTCGCTTCAGTTGTGGTCGAATCGGCGTTTTTGTGTGAACCTTAATAATGCGTATAAGGCCCTTTTGAAAGCATGTTTAATCTGAATAAAAAAAAAAGGTAATCAAGTCATGTTAATGGTTGAATGTATAAGATCAGGTGGTAGTCTAAAGTAGGTCACAAGTACATGGTTTAAGAATATTTGTTTGTGTGTAGTCATGACTCTGCGTATGAGATTTCGCATGTATGTGATGTTATCATGTAAGACTATTAAGGTGTGTGTCTTGGTATTGTTTTGAACTCGAGAAAGGGTATTGTGTGGGTCAAAATAGTAAAGGTTTTTGTGTTTCAAAAGGGTTGGTTAATCATGTTTATAAACTGGATAAAACGGATTAGAAACGTGATAATAGATTGGTTAAACTTTGGTCACGTTATGGTGCTTGGGTCTCATTAAAACTTATGATAAAGAATACATATATGATCTTGTGATGTTAGTATGAGAAGCATATTTTCTTTCTATCTTATTAACGTGCATGAATTTTGACAAAGTAACATAAAACTTTAAAGTTAAATTACACTATAAAACCCTATGCTTTGAGATAATTACCATGCGAACCCTATACTTTGAAGTATTATCTAATAAAGCCTTAAAATAGGATATTTGTCATATTAAACATGTAAGTTACCATTTATAATTTATAACCCTATGTTTGGCTAGTTAATGATTATTACCCTGAAGTATTTAATTATGTCTATTACTAAAGATGAGGTTACGCTTATTACTCTAAAAATATTAATACGATTAATCCATTATGACTTAAATGAGCTAATAAGTATAATATGAATCGTAATACGTGTAGATTCGTTGAAGAGACGTGACGTTGTGTCTTCGTGTTCATTCATTCGTTTGCTTCCCTTTCATTTGCGTTAAGGTACAGATATTCTGACCTTTTCAGTAAAGGTTCCTTATGATATTCTTTTCGTTCGTTTTTCTATTTCACTTATTAGGATTCCCGATGCCATTGCTATGAACCCTTTCTGAATGTTTGATCTGTTACTTATATGAACTTATGTTCTAGTGAACTATGCAATATCTGATGTGAACTTATGTTAGGAAGAATTTGATATGCAATTGTTGAACTTTGCTATGGTTATTTATGAACTTCTGATTATAAACTTCTGCTTATGAATGTATGATATGCCACTGGGATATGAACTTCTGAATATCTGAATATGAATCTTATGATATGAGCTATCTGATATGTTATCTGTGACTTTACGATGAATTATGATCTGTGTCATTTATGACAAATCTGTTTGACCTGAGTTAGTTTGACACCCGAGCCAAATATTTTACTAGTCATGGGGGTTCCATGTCCGTATCAGTGATGCACCTCTGATATGACTCTAGGGCAGTAGAGTGATGTTCTGCCACGTCTCTGGATGGTGAAGCATATTTTTGAATATGTAGGAAGGGGCGTATGGATGCATCCTAGATCTGATCTGTTATCTGATATGTTTTCTGGTGAATGATGTCGTGTGCAATACGCGTCTTCACAAAATTCTGGGAGCTAGCTACTCCATTGGTTACCTGAGGTCTCCCCTCATATTATATATGGTATTCCGAGGTCACCCCTCCGAATACAATGGTTACTTATGATATGTTATGATCTGATATGTTTCTGGGCTCGTGGTAGTTGACTAAATCTTTATCTGTTACTTCTGTGTTAAGTATTCTGTATGATTCGGTATTTCGAGTGTTTATATTATGTATTCTGATATGATATGTGAGATGAGTGTGCTTATGACGTATTTGTTCAAGTGATTACTAGTTGCCTTGCTAGGATACGATTAATATGTTTAAATATGATTCGCCTGCTGCTATCTGATTGTCTGTTAACTTTTTGTTATGTGAACTTTTGATCTGAGTGATGACTACGTTAGTGATAATCAATTGTTCTGAAAGTTTAGTAAGTATAATTGTTCCGTTAATCTGGTAAACTTTACTTATACGTTAGGGTATCTATCTGTTTATGATTTGGTCTGCCATGATTGTTTGCTATTTCCGCTGCTACAATATTGCCTTAAGTGTATTAAATGTTGATTAATTGATTTATATGAATGCCATGTTTATTTACTAGGAAGTGTTTCCGTTATTCATTAGACTCTCCGTTTGGCTTGCACGTAATCTATTATTTTGGTATGCTATGTGTTTGGTTCTGATATGTTTGTGTTTGTATCATTGATGTGCTATGTGATGTCTAAACTGTTATGTGGTTGTTTGGATTTCTGTATATTTGTGCTTCCGCAGAATCCTAAAAGATCCTTCGTCATTATTTAATTTTGATTTCGTTACCCGTTATTTATTTTATTTTAGCTTTTGTTTCGTTATATCTGTTCACTGGGCTTTGTAAGCTCAGCCGCACTTTTCTTTTCTGCGGCAGGTATTAAGCATTCAAGATGAGCTTGTGGGATAGCTGATCTGGGTTGAGAGTAGAGCTAAGAGCAAGATTTACCCTAGAGATCTTAGATTTATTTTGAATATTAAGTCATTTATATTATCTTTTGTAAGTTTTTGTAAAGGCTTCTGCTTTTGTATAGTACTTAAAGTTCTGATATGAAACCGTATTGTGACATTTTCTACCCTTGTCGGGTCGGGGTGTTACAGTATTGACTTTGAGGAATCATACGCTCCGGTTGCACGTATAAAGGCTATGAGAATCTTTCTTACTAATGCTGCCAGCAAGAATATGATAGTCTATCAAATGGATGTAAAGACTGCTTTTCTTAATGGCGATCTCAAAGAAGTGGTCTATGTCAGTCAACCGGAAGGATTTGTGAATCCGGAGCATCCTACTCATGTCTACCGTCTGAAAAAATCTCTCTACGGCTTGAAGCAGGATCCAAGGGCATGGTACGATACTTTTTCAAAGTTCTTCTTGGCAAATGGATTCTACAAAGGCGCTGTTGATCCTACACTGTTCACTCAGAAATCAGGCAAACATTTAATTCATGTTCAAATATATGTTGATGATATTATCTTTGCCTCGACCGACCCAAATGAAGGTGACCATTTTTCTAAAGAGACGAGTTCTAAATTCCAAATGTCAATGATGGGACAAATGTCATTTTTCTTAGGTTTACAAATTTCTCAAAGTCCCGGAGGCATTTTCATAAATCAATCTAAATATGCCAATGACTAAAGAAATTTGGATTTGATTCTAGTGACCCTGTTGACACTCCCATGGTGGAGAGAACAAAACTGGATGAGGACCTCTCGGGGATCCCAATTGATCAAACTAAGTACCGTAGTATGATTGGATCCTTGATGTATCTCACTGCCAATAGACCAAATATTTTGTTCGTTGTATGCATGTGTGCTCGGTATCAGGCAAAGCCTACCAAGAAGCGGTTAAACGGGTCTTTCGGTATCTCCAAGGAACCATTAATATGGGACTTTGGTATCCGAAAGACACCGCCATGGCACTAACAGCCTATGCAGATACTGACCATGCAGGGTGTCAAGATACACGTCGAAACACGTCAGGAGGTGCTCAATTTTTGGGTGATAAATTAGTGAGTTGGTCGTCAAAGAAGCAAATGTATACTTCTATATCCTCCACAGAGGCTGAGTACATTGCCATGTCAGCATGTTTTGCTAAAATCTTATGGATAATATCCCAACTATCTAACTATGGCTTTGTATTCAACAAGATTCCTTTGTACTGTGACAACAAAAGTGCCATCGCTCTCTGCTGCAATAATGTCCAACACTTACGATTAAAGCACATTGACATCCGACATCACTTCATCAGGGAACAAGTTGAGAACGGTGTGGTTAAACTCTATTCTGTAAGGACTGAGTACCAATTAGCAGACATCTTCACCAAAGCTCTTCCAAGAGATCGGTTTCAGTTTATCCTCCCGCGACCCAGCATGAAGAGTCTGCAGCCGGAAACACTCAAATGACTTCAGGAAGAGAATGAGGAGTAATGGAGTTGCTTCACATATCTTGTACATAATCAAAACCAAAAAGAAAATAGAGAAATATAAAACCTTCAAAAAATCCATAAAAAATAAAAAAATAGAAAATACCAAAAATAGTTTTTCAAGGCATGTCTTCTAGCATCGATAACATTTACGGTCCTAGAAATGTCATTCAATAATGACACGGGTCCTTAAATGAAGTTCGAACAGAAGTTCAAAATGTTTTCAAAACATGCCTACAAAATGGCTTGCTATTATTTCAGATACGCAGCCCGCTTTTTCAAGAAAGGAAAGTGCTACACCAAATCGATTTGTATAAATATCGAGCACTTATCCTAAAACAAAATGAGGAAAGCACGTCTCCAAAAAGACGGCTGTTCATATACAAATGTTTTTCATTCTATGATCCTTCAGAAAAATATTTGTATTTCACATGGTGGTAACATATTGTTTGAAAATAAATCAGACTCAAATTTTTGAAAATCAAACAGACTCTATTTTGTCATAAAATTTGTCACTCAATCAATGACTCGGGTCATCGATTGAGGGGGAGAGTGATTTCAAATTTCATATTTTCAAATGATATATCATCAAACGAGTCCATGTGTACGTTATAAGTGGTGAATAAAGTTTTGGTGCTATGTGTCATTGTATGATCTTTCGTATACTCAAAGATATTTTGAAATGATAATTTTCTTTTACCCAAAGATCTCTCAAAATTATCATACCTGACACCAACACTCTCCCTCATAGATTGAGGGGGAGAGTTGTAATGTTCCTTATCAGTAAATATTAAAATCAGACCACATCTTTCCCCAAATTTTCTAAACTATTTAAATCAATGGGGATTACAATTCTCAAAAGGTTTAAAATTTTTGATCGGGGAAGAGAATGTGATTTAAATATGAAATCGGATAAAATGGTGATTGTTTAAGACTCAAACAAACACTCCTTCCTCCATGTGCTAAACGATTTCAACTACCGACGCACGTGTTGAGGGGGAGAATTTCGAAAAGATAAAAAAACATTGAGGTACAAATGCTTTGATATTTTATCACAAGTACCTTGATTGTTTTTTCAAGTAGTTTTCAATGGCAATTATGGAAGTACACCAAAGAACGACCTTGCATTTACTTTATTGGAGTTATAAGGATGGAAAGGTTAGGTATTAGTTCCCACGATCCCGCCAGAGCTGGAGGGATCTATCCAGGGACAATCTACTAGATAGTGTAGAAGTTCTAAGGTATGATGAAAAAAAGGAGAAAAGTGATAATACTGGAAGAGTGCCGACTGAGATGGAGCTAGGACTGGAACAAACCCAACAAGGTTCTAGTGATGAAGTCTTGGTAAGCGCTGAAAGGGTTGAAGAATAAAAAAGAAATATAAAGATAAAGGGTGAAAAGAAATAGCCCTCCAAATATTCAACCTTAGGGCCGAAATCGGGTTCAATACATATGCTACTGGTGGTTACCAAGGTCATGCCGGTATTGAAGACAAGACGTCATAGACCGAGTGACGAACTGCACTAAACTTCCCAGCTACTCAAGTTCTCTTAAAAGGACTTGTTTCATTCTCATGAGGAACTGATATAATCTATCGACTTTCTCTTAAAGATGGTTGATATTGAAAAAGGAGATTGTTAATACAAATAAGCCATAAAAACGTTTATTTATATTTTACGACCTTCTAGTGTTTTGTCGATAACAAACGTAAAATCATTTTAATGAAACAAATAAAATACGTAAATGGTTTGAGCCAATAGTTTACTAACATACTTACATTTTCATATAAAACACTAAACAAGTAATATTGTTTACATCTTATTGAAATGCATATGTATAACAACTAGTGTTTACATAATATGGAAATGTGCATATATTGTAATGGGTAAAAATCTAAGTCCTTGACCCATTGACTAGGTACAATGAATGTTGTTGGGTAAAACCCAAAATCCATGACCCATATCCATGGAGCTTGATCCATAACCCATGACCCATTGTATGACATCATGCATGAAGTCATGTTGGGTATTATCCATGATCCATGACCCAAGACCCATGACCCAATGTCTAGATACATTGTATCTTGTTGGGTATCCATAAAACATTACCCATAACCCATGGTTCATTACCCATAACCCATAACTCGGTTTGCAACCCAAAATCCGGACTTAAGCAGACCTAGCTACTGGATCCCTTGGATTGCACTAGCTGGATCCCTCTGGGGTGGGATCCGTGGAATAGTAGATAATTTTTCCTATAAATAGTGAGCTATTTCTCTCTTGTTACTCACCCCTTTTACACATACTCTCACTTAGTATTGTAAACCCTCTAACCTCAGATCCAAAGGATCTTTCTATGTAGTTTTGTGTTTGTGTGATTCTCTAGGTTCCTTTTAAAGGCGAGATCACCACCTCTTGAAGACGTGCAAACTCAAGGTCATGAGTTGCTATGCTTCGTCATCATCAAGACCACTAAAGTATCTCTTGTTGATAGTTCTTTCTCCCTCTATAGAAGTGTCGTGTCAAAGGCATTAGTGAAAGGTGCCGAAGGTTCGTGTCAAAGGCATTAGTGTAAAGTTCCGAAGGTTCATGTTGAAGGCATTAGTGAAAGGTGCCGAAAGTTCGTGTCGAAGGCATTAGTGAAAGGTGCCGAAGGGTCGTGTCGAAAGTATTAGTGAAAGGTGCCAAGGGTGTACATTCGATATGATGTACAAGATAGTCAGTTTGGGTTAAAGGATAGTGATATCCTTATGATGTTGTAATAAGGAGTGTGTCTCCTTTCGAGTCGTCGTGTATTGGCGTAGTGTTGGGTAGTAGTTCCTCCTTTGTAATGGAACTCGGTTTCTAGCCTTGTACCGGATAAAGTGTAAGTGACGTTGTGATAGGTTTGGTTCTACCTCGTGGAAGAACCCGGTGTCTAGCCTTGTACCGGATAAAGAGTAGGCAACGTTGTGAAGGCTTCTCCACCACATTAAGGAGCTTGTGTTGTGTAGTGCTTACGAACTCTCGGTGGGGAAATTAGGGAGTGGAGTAGGGCAAGGAAGGTGTCCTTGTAGCCAAACCACTATAAATACTCGTGTCGTGGTTTTGTGTTCCTTACTATTTATCTTTGCATTACTTGTTTATATGCTTATCTATCATCATCTAACACACACATTAAATAGATTGACATAAGTCGATCTAAATATTTTAAAACAAAATTTTAATCGGTAAAATTATTCAACCCCCCATTTTAGTTTTCCACAGAGACCCTCTCCCTAGTCTTCGCATAGGAAAACCATTTTGCACTATTGACTCTAGAGCCAAAAGATCATTAATAAATCTCATTAGGACACACTGTCAATATGCTTACTGTTTCATACACTATGAAAAGTAAGAAAATATACATTAAGAGTCCTATGCATTATCCTTGTGGTATTGCCAGAACATCCGAGTGATACGTAAAGTATTCACAATGAAGATGGAAATCCTTCTAGAGTCAACATCAAACAAGCTCTTGGTGGATGATATGTGAGATTCTTCATGGATCCTACTTGTGACAACTGGAAAACAACAATGGGGAGATTCACATTTGAATCAACCTTGTTCCAGTAATGGAATTGACGCATACTTTTGGAAAAAACCTTTCGATATGCTCAACTATAATTTTCTAACACATCGACTGTGCATAAATTTTTTAAACAAAAGTATTTGTGATTGAAACTTGATTTTGCTCATAATAATTTCGTCGTATTGCAAAAACTCTTTATTCAGCAATACGCGATTGTGTTTCAAATCAATTTCTCATCAATCAGTGAATCTCAATTCGCTGGTTCACTCACTCAGTGTTGTCTACTTTGAGACGCTCTGGTTTGAGAGCGGCTAGTTCAAGCTGCGAAACCCTGTCAAGGAGATTCTTTGGAATTCTACCTGATCACAGGTAGTATTTATACTGATCAACGGGGAACCGTGATTCTTGCAACCCTATTCAACGGAAGTGAACAAAGACACTTTCGTGTGTTTATTGCTACATGTTGTTTGCAGGAATACCCGACGGTTGCAGCTAATGACCATTGAGAAGTCAATTCATATCCACATACTCACACTTCACACTCCAAATCAAAGAAATCATGATAATTAAAAGACATACAAAAATGCTTCCGCTACTCTGATGCAAAATATCATGATCCAGAAAAGTGTGAGCATTGCGGTCCAAAAGTCACAACATCACATGGAGACAATACAACGAAGGATGAGATGGAGATTTACTATGGCTGATGATCTCGAAGAAAGTTCAAAGATCACCAAGTCAAGGAACATTCTAAGATCACTACTTGAAGTACAAAGATTGCGAACGTTGAAGAATCAAAGACTACGAGCTAGAAGGACAAACACATGTAATAAAATACTAGAATTCAGAATGTATTTTATAGGGTGACCTCCCTTAGGGGGAGATTGTTAGGATTTAGTAAATCCATGTTAAAGACTCGGTCACCCAGAGTATTTTGTAGCATTAGAAAGTTCGTATTGTTAAACGTTTATTAGTTAGTTAAGTAACACCGTGGAGGACAGACAGATCTTCACCTATTGTACACCCGATCCACAGCCCATAGGAGGCGTATTGTGTAAGAACTATAAATACCCTCTACCCTCCAAGGTAGAGGGTTGGAGCTTTCAATCATATTATTTCACTTTCTCTTTCTAAAATTTCCAACTCTCTCTATTTCTCTCTCTAGACTCTATACCATTCGATCCATCTATATTTGTTCTAGTGTGTTTATGATAACCAATCTCTTACAGGTTTTAATATATTTTTTTTATATATAAATATATTAAAAAAATATTTATATTTATTTTAATTCGGTTTTCGGTTTAGATTTCTAGAACTATAACCAAACCGATAACTGAATATTTAATTATGTTCGATTTGGTTTTGGCAAATTCGGTTCGGTTACAAGTTCATTTTGATTATTTTTGGTTCGGTTCGGTTTCGGTTTTCGGTTTATTCGGGTATTACCCAGACCATGAACACCCCTAGGTAGTCCGTATTTTTTTTTAATTTCTTATTTATTATCTCTTTCTAATTTTTTTTTTCATTTTTTCTATTTTTTTATACACTCTTGCCTTACCATCCGCAAAATAATACATCATAAGAGATTTATAGTTGCATCTCTACACTTGAACTTTTAAATATATAAAAAATAACTAATGACCCGAATTGCGTGGATCAAAACAAGTGGAGTACTCAAACATTTACGTAGATATTGGGATTATAATTTTGACTTCATCCCCAATTCCCCATTACTCCATAATAAATATTACTAAACCCACGATTCTCAATCATCCCAAAACTTTATACACAAAATAAGGATAATATCATAAAAAAACATTATACTTGTCAAAAAATCATCTTCAAAGTAGCTAACTAAAAAAATAATCTTGTGAACACTAATGGTTTCATTTTTGTCTTTGTCTAAGTAATAATGACAAAAAAATATTCTGTAATGACCATTTTACCTGTGGATTTTTAAAAATTGCATCCACCGTCCCTAGAGTAAATTACATAAATGGTTCATGTGGTTTAGCAAAAATTGCATCCACAGTTCCAAATATATATATATATATATATATATATATATATATATATATATATATATATATATATATATATATATATATATATATATATATATATATATATATATATATATATATATATATATATATATATATATATATATACTAGTTTTCGAAGCCCGCTCGATGGGCGGGCATGACTTATAATTATCGTTGACATATTTTTATATAGCGAAAGAAGGGTGATAAAAAATGGTTGGAACGTGTACATATTGAAAGAAAGGGTCATGAGCTTATGAATTTTGTTGACACATTTGACTGTAGGGAAAGAAGGCGTGTTCATGCGAGTGCTCTACCATATGAGCTACACTTCTAATTTGTAATCAATGGCATGTATATATGTATACTTAATGAGTTTCACCAAAACTGTTTTTTAATAACTCATTTCTATGATGTCCGTATGAACTTCTGCTCACTTGAACAGACACAATAATGCTACAAAGATTGCTTATTCCAAACAACTCACTTTACTCTTAAAGAATCATGCATGACTGTATGTAAACACGATAGACTGATTATCTGTTGACTCCATATTGTTTGCCACCAATTATTAGTGTGAAGACCGGTTAGTCTACCCGATATATCAACATTATGTTTGTATAGTGGAACCTGCGAAAAACAACTCAATATATTTTATTGTTTATAAAAGAGAGAACTGAATTTTATATGTTTTCATCTTTATATCCGATAGATATGATCATGGAATACCACTCTTTTGTGGAAAAGTCATTATAGCGTTAAAGAAACCTCCCTCAATGTAACAAAGAATGCAAAACTATGAGTCAAATACAATAATTGATTAATAAATAAAATTCATACAGATAATATTGCATAGCATAACGCAACGGTTCAGATAATTGCTATTTATAAAACAACCATTAAGAAAAAAGCAAGGAAAAGATCATAAAAATGACAATGTATGTGAATATATGTGACATATAGTTGCTCAAAGTTCAATGTATGTGATTGGTGGCGGCACTCGAGTACCAAAGTTACAGGTGTGTTGGGTGTGTTTGAAGCTCATCAAATTTGCCTGAGATAAGTACTCTTCTAACGTAGAACTTGAGGTTAAATTTGTTGGCATTGTAGTAGCTCTTGCATAGATCAGTAGCAGCCTTGGGAGGTAAAAACAGAACTGCCTTGAACTCAACATTACCTTCAGCATTGAAGTGGCTCCAGGCAACGCGCTGCTAAGATAATAAATTACCTTGCGCATATCTAGATTAGCTAGGCTCATTCCTCCGAACACCATGCATTAACCTGGCATCATCTAAATGAAACCCTTTTTTCGTGCGCTATATAAGATGGTTTATGCAATTGTAAAATATGTAATAGCATAATGTATATTTAAATAACATATTTCCAGTTATAAAATATGTACATACCTCCCTAACACCATTCCTCTTTTATGTTCTCAATTCTATTAGCGGGGAAATAGTATTTTTGTTTCACTGCAAGTCAAATGCCATCAGAAAGACACTCAGTAGTGATGATTAGTTGACACGTAAGAGTTGAAAGTTTTATAAAACCATCTAATTATATAATCTAAAAGGCTTCCATATTACAAATATAGTTGCTATGAATGAACATGTAAAAGAACAAATTGGAAACTTAAACGTATCATTAAAATACAAAAGCTTACATAATACTAAAAATGGATTGGCATTAGATGAACTACTCATTTTCTGAATTACAAATTTATCATAGCATTTTCTGATAGCTTGTTCTCTAAACCACTGATACGCTACTTAGGTGTAACGGACCACCGCACCACAATTCCATAAGGCATGCATAAGAATAAGATAATTGGCCTCATCTCTGCAACTTTCAACTCTCCGCATGCTCATAAGTTTCTGAAAATTTCAATTCTTATCCTTTAACCCCCTGCCATTTCTCTCCCCCTCCTGGTGGTTCTGCTATGAACTAAACGGAAGTGACACCTTGTTAGGCTTTGGCTTATACGGATCAAATTCAGTCGAGTCCGGTTGCAACTGCTATAGGGTATGCAAACGCTTATGCTGTTGCAAGGAGAGCTCCTGTTGCAGCTGCTGCAACGAATGCTCGTGCAACCATTGCAAAATACAACCCGATTGACCAGTTTGCACACACACACATGTTGCCAACCCGCCCCTTCTGTGTCGCGTAAATATCCCCTTAGTACGTATAGTATTTAGTAATTGAGACGTATTCGACAGGTGTATCAAACCATACATAGAAGACCTACAAAATATGTGGTAGCAGAACCATAATAAGAAAGAGTTGATGTAAATCCATACAAAATTAACTAAAAACCAATTCGCATATCAAATATTAAACTGCACGTGCTCAAAGCTCAGAAGTCATTCACAAACCTGCTCAACGTACCAGCAACCATTGGCAAAACTTCAACCCAATATTAAACTGCATCCTACCCGTCCCTTGTCCATTTGAGGAGCCCAATGATTCTATCAGCTGAAGTAGTCACTAAAATAGGGTGGGTCGGAGCCCAAGCTAGTTGGTAAACATTTTTCCTATGAACCTTAAAGTAGAATGCAGGGTTACTTGCTCCATTATATTTTATATCAAATATTTAAAACTAAAGAAGTTTGTACATAAACATATCTTTTTTTTTGCTGTTGTCCCAATTGCAGGCCCATAGAATCTTGAATGTTCACTGAACACGTGTTTATAGACGACTGACCAGTTGAACGGCTACATAAGAAAGTTCTTTGAGAATCGTATTATTTGATGAACACTAACCTTATAAATGTAAACCACTTAACTGATAACGGTGTAATTGCCATTGATTCTGCCTCCTCTTTAAAGCTGGTAATTCGATTGTTAAAATTTACACTGGAGGCCCAATGATGCAAGACCAAAACATAGTACATATGTAAAGACTAAACATGATAAATGCTATCTCAGAACTTGCAAGTTATATGCAGATAACAAAAATAAATATAATCACCTGATAATTTACTCTAAATCGTCCAAGAAGACGACAGTATTCATGGTGATTATCATGATCAGCAAGACCTGGTTATGGATTCACAAAGAGAAATTTAGATTATGTGAAATACAATTTAAAAGCTAAAAAAATAGACAGAAAATGAAGGATACTCTAAATCGTCCAAGAAGACGACAGTATTCATGGTGATTATCATGATCAGCAAGACCTGGTTATGGATTCACAAAGAGAAATTTAGATTATGTGAAATAAAATTTAAAAGCTAAAAAAATAGACAGAAAATGAAGGATACTTCGTAGACGTAAGTCACAGTAAAATCACCTAAGCCTGAACACTTAGCTTGTAAGATAAGCTGAAGTTTTGACTCCAATGGAAATTGAAAGAGTTGCATGAATCTGTTCTTCTGCAGACAATTCTACAGTACATGAATCTTATGGGGTGTACACATCTTCAATGCCTTGGCGGAAGCAAACTTGAAATGGAAGCTCTTGTGACATTTCTTCTTCAATGCCATCATGGCATCCATGTCCATAAGAAGAGCCACCGGTCCGTTTGACCTATATAATAAACAACTTGTCTCAATCAGAACCTGTTTTGAGCAGATACACAATAAGCCGACCCACCCATGTCCCACCTCTACTCAAACACTTTAAATAACAGTGGAAAATGCTAAAATAAAGCCTTGACTCATTCGTTGTGTGCAACAAATTCAGTGACTTTTAGTTGTGAACAATATAATGTGTACCTCTTATGGAGTTAAAGAGATACATGAAGTTTCAAAGAAAAACGCACCACATTAGACCATTCCAAGCTGGAATGAACCGAGTAGTGACGAACTCCAAATCTAAGCCTACTCTCCTTCTTTCTGTTTGCTTGATGAATTCTAGATTTTGCGGCGGGGGTGTTTGCCATTTCCTTTTCTTGCATTATTGTACAAAAGCAAACACTTAGATTATGCCACGAAAGTAGATAGTTACATGATGGCTACTACAGTTTACAATCGGTGATACATAGGGCTTGAATGTCGAGTTGAGCTACTGAGTCTTTCCTCGTGCGGCGCCCAAAAATAAAAAGTCAGATGGTTATTTCATACAACCAACCTGCGCGTGCAGGTGTTGTCCTTGATGTCCGTGCAGTTCTTGTTTATGGAGGTACCAGTTGTGGTCCTCTTGTTGTTTCTGCTGTTGTTGCTACTGTCGGCATAAAAGGTTTCCTAAGAAGTCGTTTGACACTTCATTTATGTTCTACAATCTATGTTCATGCCAGGGTATTGTACAATGAATAAGTAAATAGGGGGATTACAAAGTTTCAACATAGACAGTCAACAAATGTTGCGCCAACTTGCGCGCGCAGCTGTTGTTCGTGAGCCTCTAGCAGCATGGGCTCGCATGTTCGGCACTTGTGGCATTGCTATGACTTGCAAACCAGTTATTATTGGAGCTTCAGGTTGCGACTCCAACATGCCTATAGTGGCAATTAGATATCAGACTTAATACGTAGTCATTTCATAGTGGACCAAAATTTGATAATATAAAATAGGTTTGCGCTAATCTAAAATTAATCGGAAAACATGTGGATTGGATATCTACATTATACACAATTAATGGCTACAGGTGGAGAATGAAAAGGTGCATGAAAATATTTGAATAACCATCCTGTTAACTAAAGCAAGCAACCTTAGATCACGTATATGGAAGCTATAAAAATAGAAAGGACTGTCACCAACGTTGTTGTGAAGGTGCCGGCACATCTGACGTTGCAGGAACGGTTGTTGAAGTCCATCCATGTGAAACATATCATCCTATAATCATGGTAACATAAAATGATTTTACAATTGGTAGTTGAACTTGGCCATAAATTTTAAAGTTCTTGTATCTTAATAGTTGAACCAACCTATATGCATGTCGTTCAACGCACTTTTGCGAGCGTTCAATGCACTTTTGCGAGCGTTCAACCCACTTTTGCGAGCTCCGTACGTGTTCTGGTTACCTGCTGAAATTTGAAAGTGTCAGGCATCACACAACTAAAATGATACAGACACACAACTGCAATTTCAAAGCACACAATAAAGTAACTCGGACACCTTTCCACATAAAGTGTGCAATAACATATTTTAACGTTTGAATCCGATGAAAAATATCGGAAACATGTTACCTGCTGGTGCGCGCGTCTGTTGGCCCGTTATTCGTCCCTGCATATGGCTGACAAAAGAAGAGATGCTTTCACAATCATGACCATATCGACTGTGATCCTGGATTTGCATATGACATTGCGTGGTAATAGGAGAAGGTGATATATCCTTGCGTATGACTCCAGTCCCAAAATCTAATTATCAGAATCTCATACACAAGAGTACATCTAGACAGTATCTGCTACAATCATCTATTACAACCGGTTATCTTAATATGATTCCTAAAATTACATAATCGCTTCCTATACGCATGTCCAAACACCACATAAACTATCAAGAAATTTTTTTTGCCTCGTCTTGCCTCCTTTTATGTTACATGGGCCACAACTTTAGTTTAGTCTTCAAATTTATAATTATTAATATCTCTCCTTATAATATGTAAAATTCGATCTCTTCATTCATCTTGAGAACATTTCCATGTAAGTGCGGTAATTAGTTAAGGGAATCATTGAAATAATGCAATATATCTGAAATGCCGCTACTCAAATAGGTCTAGCATCAGCAATAACAAAAAAGAGAAGAATGAATGGCAATCATTGAATGAAGAGGTTACCTTTGGGAACTCAGATGGAGGGACCCTATCTCCATTGCTAAGCCACCCATCTTGCACCTTCTTGTATGGTTCCTTAATTTTACCTTGCTTTTCACATAAGATGTGCCTTGCTGAAATCGAAATGAAATTACACAATTAATAAGTTACATAAAATAGAGGACACATTCTTTCTACACGAAAAATGGGAATTTTTTAAAGAAGAAATCTTTTACTTATGTACAGGTGCCAAGGCCATCAGCAGCCTTTCCACTACACGAAAAAATGGGAAATTTTTAAAGAAGAGATCATCTACTTATGTACATGTGCCAAGGCCATCAACAGCCTTTCCAATTTTTCCTTTGCCTTTTACAGCACCTTCCTCACTACCACCAACTTTTGCCTTTCCCTTTCCACCCTTTGCATCCTTTCCCATTGTGTTTGAAGCCTGTGACATATACACTCAAATATGTAATGACAGACGCAAATATGTAATGACAGGTGTTAACAGTATGGTGAATCTAAAATCTAAACAAATAGATGAATAAGAAACACTATAGATCACGCATCATATGTCAAAAATATAACATGTGCATGCACTCAAGCTCACGACTATTCCACAATGCTATTTTTTTAATGTACTAAGGAGGGTGTTTAGGATAAATATTGAAGTTACTTATTCCGTTTTGGTACAACGGATAAGCAAGTTGTACAGTGTTTACCAATATTGAAATTACTTATTGTGTTTTGATATAACAGATAAGCAACTTGTAGAGTGTTTACCCAAACTGTTTATGTCATCATTTGTGAGAAGTGAACATACTCGAATAAACAATTTGGAATTCACTCGATTACTTATTCCAAACTCCTTATCTGAAAAAGAAATAACAGTTTTGATAAGCAATTCCAGATATGCTCTAATAACAATCTAACGTTAAATCATTACACGCAAGAAAAATTGCCTTATGTCATTTTAATTAAGCAAATCCCAACAGGCATAAAATAAATATCAGCTAATTCAGACATGAACAACCTTCAATTCCATTACAAATAATCAAAACGTAGTAGCCAAAACCCCCAATTTTTTTATAAATATATGAAATTAATACTCCTAAATTAAGTAAAAAAAAAGGGCTACCTGATGATTGTTCAAACATGTTGAAAGGCCAACAGTGATGCATTCTTTCAATCAAATCGCGACAAGACCTGAAAGGGGGCTGAATGTCAATAGACAAACTTACTCAAACCCGAACCAAATACGACAACACCTATTTTAAAATTCAAGAGTACTCAAAAGTCAAAACTGAGATTAATTAGGGTCAGTCAACTTACATAATTAATTTGATTTAGGAGTTGAAATCAATCGCTGCTGCAAATTTTTGTTTTTGGCTTGTGGGTTTGATCAATCATACGGATACGGTACCGTGTGTGAGGTGAGAAAGGGAGGGATAAATCTGAGAGTTATTTTGTGTATGGAGAGGTTTTGTATGTCGAGTGATTCTGCTAAACACGTGTATTTCTTTCTGTTGAAGAAACATACGATACACTCCTTAATCCCGTTGAACCTGAATCCTGAATGAAAACTACATATAGCATTAACATAAGAAAGCAACCAACTTTTTAACATTCAAATTATGAATTTAACCTTATTCATATTCATTAAATTCTGATTTAACCTGATTCATATTCAACCAACTTTTTCTCATCTCACTTTTTAACTGCATTTAAACTGATTCAAGTCTCACACTTAAATTCTGAATTTCTCATCTTACTTCTCCACTTTATGCTATTTTCCTAACCAAACTTATCCCTATCAAATACATAAACATAAGTTTACCTCTTTTATATTAATCAACATACCCACATTGCAACATCAGTATCCATTGTGTAATTCGACTTTCTCCTTATTAAAATAGTCACACTACAATGCTAAAAACAACATCTTTGTCTTAGCTGGAAGTAGTGTCATCTATATTAAAGTGTTTCGGGTCAATTTAAGCCATCTTAGGTTCTTGACCCAAACCTTATTTGATCCCGCTCAATCGACTACAAAAGAAACATATCCTATTATACAAATCATAAACAGCACTAAAAATACAAAAAAAAATGGATATACATATATTAACAATAGATTATCATTAAATAAATAAATAAATAAAAACTATTTCAATACCAAATATGAATTAATTGTCAAGGGTATTATTATTAGCTTATTAGTCGATGAATTTTAATCGGCAGAAGAGATGTGATTGATGTAGCCTACTGAAAGTCATGTATGACAGCCTATAAGAGAAAATTTGAAGAGTCTCAGTTGACATGATCCTTTAAATATAGATTATCGAGACTTGAAGCTACATTATTGAAATTTCCACTTTCAAATCGCACTTTCACTTTCTCACATAATTGAAGGAATTTATTGATTTACACCTAAATATTAAGATCAGAAGATGCTGCTAACTTTATTAATAAAAAACCACAATACTGAACTCAACATAATTGAATACATACCTCGAATGGTATAATCATGTTTAAATGTATAATCTTGCTGCATAGTAACCTGCACACAAAACACATTAAAAATCATTAAAACCCTAAAATTGTGATGGATTTCTCTTCGGAACAAAAATACATGCAACTAAAAGAAAATTAGCATTAGAAACAGTATAAGAAAAAAAATACATGCAACCAAAAGAACAAAGAATTCGTATAAAGGTTATCATGGATATTAGGGTTTTGAAAAAAAAAAAAGAGAGATTTGATGATTAGGGTTTTTCTTTGTGAAAAAAAAATATACGTATGTTTTTTTTAATAATGGTTTTGGAAAAGATATGTATAATAAGTTTTTTAAAAGATAATTACTTAATATAATTTTTGTAGATAAATACATTCATTTTTCAAACTAATCAAAATGGTCAAAGATTGGTTGTAGAGATTTATAAATTTGGTTTTCCAAGTTATAATAAACAAAATGTGTTGGTCTAGTGGTAATCATGTTTGTTTGTAGACTAACAGACCCAGGTTCGAATCCAACTGCATGCATGATTTTATGCATGATTTTTTGAAGAATAAAAAAAACGAAATTTTAATATAATAAAAAAAATTCCGAAAATTCAAATAAATTAAAAATATATATATATTGCTTAGGTGGAAAAAAATATTGCTTAGTTGGACAACAAAGATTATGTGGCATAAATTGGATTATGTGGTATTGAGGTGGCATTGAGGTGTCATTGAGGTGACATTGAGGCATTAATGCCAAATGCATCCTGTTATATATATATATATATATATATATATATATATATATATATATATATATATATATATATATATATATTTGGATCCCCTCCTTATAGTTTTGACCCATTATGTTTTTATATATGGTTTTCCTACATTTTATATATATTTTCGTCTGTTTTTATACGTTTTCATCCGTTTTCGTTTGTTTTTCAACTTTTTTTTTTTATTTTTTTCGTCACATGCGAATTTTTTTTGCCACAAGTTAAATTTTTTTATCGGTAAAAATCTTGTTACAAAATATTACGAAAAAAATTAAATTTTTCTTTAACATGTCATGAAAAACAATTTCTAAAAAATATATTTCAGAAAAAAAAAAGTTTTTAGACAAAAAATTAATTCACAAGAGTATTTTTTTTTAGTTCGCTATTCTGAAGATAATTTTTGACAAATATAATGGTTTTTTTATGGTATTATCCCCACAAGATATGACTCGATTTAGCAAACATGTAATCAACTAGACAATTAACTAAGGGTTTAAAAAATAACAATAATGCACTAAAAATGAGTGCATACAAGGAAGGCTAAGGCGATCTGGGTGTACATTTGGGGGTGGATTGTAAAAAATGCTCTTCATTAATATTTCGGAATCCACTGAGATATCATGAGAACCGCGAAAAGGATAGGCTCAGAGGGGTTAACTAGGGGTATCTTGTACTAAAAGTGAGTATATAGCAAGGGTGTGGGGTAATTACTCAACCGGTGTAGACAATGTAATTATATAAATAGGTTTAAAACAAGGGTATCCTAATGCCTCTTATCATTTAGTTAATCATAACTACACGAATTTAGTCTCACTAGCGATCTTGAAATGCATCACAAAAACAAGTTCGAGAATCTATATACTACCGATACACTCATAAGCATTAAAAGTGAATGCTTATATATCCTATATATCTAAAGGCGAACCTCACATTTTGGGGGTGGAATTTGAGTAGTTGGGTTTTCGTGCTAGCTATATAACTCCTATCCATGAGACGCTTTATTAAGACTACAATTTTACTTGTATATGTCATAAGTTTTTCTAAATTTGGTGCTAAAATTACCCTAACAAGTATTTCTTTTGATTTATTACATGATTACTAGAAACACGACAAATATCAAGTAAGTGATTAGTTTCTAAGGTCTCCCTTTTTCCCTCCCTACACTTAAATTGAATATTGTCCTCAATATTCTTAAAAAGTACCAAAGATATGATAACGGGAAAAATAAAAGAGATAAGAGACATTAATACTCCACTGATTTGCTCGGCATGGATGATATAGAAATACGGTTAAATCTTTCTCCAAGAAGATAAGATCAATGATACGCTTCTCTTCCAATATTCACTTGAATCGTCGGATTGCAACACACTAAGTTTTACAATCCTCCTATGCACTACACCTAATCGTTGTAGTGTAGTATAGGTAAGACACGGGGGGACTGATCGTTCTCTAGGGGAATAGTGTTGGGAAGGTTGAAGTGTATGACGAATTAGGTCTAGAGGCATAGGATGATTCTTTTTGTATTTTTTTTTACATTTTATAAAAGCAAGTAAAATATTGGTGTTTGAAGAGTGGTTTTTTGAACTACTTAATTACACTAATTAAAACTAAATTAAACTAATTAAAACTAACTTAAACTAATTAAAGAAAAGTAAATTGGTGAACTCATATGATGGAAAAAGTGTGTTTACTTAGATTATCTTTATTCCTTAGTTATCTTTTATTAATTAGCCGAATTGTCACGTACTTGTTTAATTGACGCGTTGTATTTCTTTATTGTCGTAGGGTGGTGCCAAATTCCCTAACTCTATGCAAGTATAAGTCTCCTTTAAGAATCCCTAGATCTACAGGTGACAATATGTCATCTCCCTAGAGACTCTTACTATCAACAAGCCGCAATTCACGCAATAAATACAACGAATAAAACAACCAGTGCACTCTAGTGTATTAAAGTGTTTAGTCGAATTTACTAGCTAATAAATGGTTGAAGAAGCTAGTTTTCCTATTCCTAATGCAAGACAACCAATTAAAAAGAGATGACAATTAATAATTAATAACTAGGTTTCATTTAATCCAAGCAAACACTAATTAGTCTAGTTGGACATGTTCATTGAAAGAAAAGAAACACATATAATCAAACAACACATAGACATATTGAATGATTAAAGAGGAATAACTTAACTTTAATTAAACATGGAGTTGAGGGATGTAAAAACCCTTAATAACTGCATAATTTCATTCTTCAAAGTGTTCTCAAATTCGTGTTACTAGGACCTTCTCGCCTTTTAAAATCGCCTGGTAATCAAGCTTTGTGGTAAAAAGTTCTTTAGAATTCGTAATAAGGGTTTCTATTTATACCATCTGGAATTTGGTTGATACGACGTATTGGCCTCCTCCAATACGACGTATCGGGTTTGAATAGTGTAGGTCCCATGATTAAAATATTCTAGAATGTGTACGAAACATCAGTGGATACGGCGTATTGGTCCAAATGGATACGCTGTATTGATATATTTTACGACTTGGGTGGTCTGATAACGTCTTGAATGGTTACACCGTATTGATAGTGATGAATACGCTGTATTGAGTGTCTGAACAGTGGATTTTTTTTATTTCTTCATTTTAGCTCAAATTCATGTCCATTTCATTAACTTCCATCAATTGCTCTGATATTTACTGAGATTAACAAAAGAAAACAATTAAGTACCAATTCTCACATAAATAACATAAAAGAGGCAAATATAAATGGCATAAATGATGCGTATATTTAGTACTTATTTGATGTCATCATACAGTTGATCATAGTGAACTTCATGCAATTTCTTTGTTTGATGAACAATAGTGACATATCTTCCCCATTTAGGCTGTAGATTGTTGAAGAACTTGATGTTGCTTACGATGTTCTTTGGAGTCAGCTTGTTTCTGTCTAATTGATTCATTCTCTTACAGAACATGTGGTAGAACGACTCAATTGAATCTCCTAGAGTATATGTAACTTATCTAGATCATTCAGCAGCTTTGTTTACTCTCCCTTTTCCAGGTGTCTGTCCCATGCATTAACCTTATAACTCTTTCCCATACTGCATGAGCACTCTCACAGCTGTCCACAGCTTTAAAAACCGTGATTGGCAATCTAAGTAAGAGCAACTACATTGCAAGAGCAACAACTTCCATCTGTTTCTTCTCATCAGCAGACAATTTTTCTTCAGTTTGATCTCTATAATAAGGTTGTATTGGGGGTTCCATTTGGATCACCAGAGTCTCTGACTTATAGTAGGTGATAGGGTCCTTCCAAAATGGATTTCACGAGAAGCTTTCCATTTGGTTTTCTCTTAAGATAACAAATCATAGGACTAGACCACTGGATGTATCGTCCTTTGGAAAACATGGTAGAGTGGTTTTTAGCATCTGATGCATAGATATCTTGTTGAGTTGCCATTGTTGAAGTATGTGTGATGATTACAGATCTTAAAGATGATAAAGGATGTGATTGTGTTGTGTTGTTTTGTCTTGTTAATTTCTTGTTTTGATTGTGTTTGATTCGTGTTTTGGTTGTGTTTGAATCATGTCAACTAGAATTAGGGTTTTAATCTTGTGAAATTAGGGTTGCAAATAGGATTAGGTTTTCTCTAAGACGAACTTCGCTAATTAACTATGTTCGAACTCGATAATCTTTGATAAAATCGATAATTCACAAACAACTAAGTCAATAATTTAAAAATGCGAACTCGATTATCCCTAACTCGATACTTCAACTCGATAAATGTGTAACTCAATAACATAAACTCGACACTTTAAACTTGATAAGTTCTAAATCAATAGTTTCCTAAGTGATTAATTGGACTCGATAATGCACTAACTAGATAAAGTGAACTCGATATTGTGGCTGCTAATTCAGTAGTATTGTCGAGATAGTTAGGGTTTTGGTGTTGGCTTGTAGTGAAATTTATCTAGCTCTCTCTTGTCCCAACTCGATAATAACCGAACACAATACAAACTCAAAAAACATGATTAAACTGTAATTTTTGATGTTTTTATTGCACAATCTTGCTTAAAAATGAGTTTAGAAGGATAAAAATGCCAACTTTAAGGTTTTTAAACGTAAAAAGTATCACTTGTTGAATAAAAATGAACACGAACTCGACAATGGTAAAAATGACTAAAAGCCACATTTTTAAAGGTTTTTAGTTCGAATCCTTTTGTAGTCTATTGTTGTAAACACTTATCACACTTTAAATCGAGTAGCTTTAAAGTGTATGGTGCAAAAAACAATATTTTAAAAGTGAATAACGCAAGATATGTGAGTGAATTCGATAATACTTACACGTACCAAAAGAAAATTTAGACACAAAATTTAACCACAAACACACTCCTAAATCATCATTAGGATCTTGATACCACTTGTTAGGTCACTAATAAGTAAGAATCAATCACACAAACAATGAACTAGAGAGAGAAAGTTGTAGAAAAAGAGGTGGTGAGAGCTTTGTGTTTGAAGTATGTGTATTGGAAATGAACTCACACTCTCAAATGAGAGTTTAACACGCCTCTTATACATCAAAAGAGTTTATAGTGGGCTTGGTGTGCTTTTACAAAAGAGATGGACTTGGATTAGTGATCAATATTATACAAACATGCCTAAACTAGGACCATATTAGCTTATATAGTCCATACTAATTCCACAAGCCCTTAACTATTCTATTACAAAGTCTATGACATAATGCAAGGTTTCTAAATTTAAAATGACCATCACTTTACAATGCTAATAAGTTTCCTGAGTAGATCAAATAGAGATAAATGGGCCGGGAGTGGCGATCACCAGCTTATCAGAAGGAACTTTCTTTTTTGAACCGAAAGCAAGCCCATAAGACTTAGGAACTTTCTCAATAGCAGCAATGGATGGTTGATTGTCTCGAATGGTGTGAGAAATGGATGAAGACTTGGAAGACTTAGCCTAAAAAAACTTTAAATTTTTGGGCATGGAAGCTTCGCCCGGGGTCTCTATGGTTACCCTTTTTTCAAAGCAGCCTTTGTAAGCTTAGGGGCAGGAGCAATCCTAGATTCTTGACTCACATTAGTCTTAATAAGAGACACTACCTAGTTAAAGGGTAAAACAATCTGGTATGCGGTCTCCTCTACTAGAGGAACCTGTCTTTCCCTAAGGTCCCTTTCAGAATAAGCAACTTTAAAAGGATTCACAACCTTCACATACTTATTCAACCACATCTCTGCAAAATAAAAACATAAAGTTTGGAACATAAATAAAGAAAGACGTGCGACGAATAAATTCCTAAAAACCTAAACGGAGTTGCTTTTTCTTTCATGACACTATCATAACTTTCAAACTTATCAGAGGCAACTTTCTTAGGGAATTTCTGCTTGAGATTTTCAGATACAGTTTTATATTGTAGGAACTTCCTTTTTCCTATTGATTGAATAAAATTTCACCTTAAGTGTGTTGTAGGAATTCCTTATATCACTGTAATCTTCTTGTAAAGAAGTGTTTTGAGATTTAAGCTTAAATTTTAATAAAACATTTTATTGTTTGACATTCGCTAGGCTAGTCACATACTTATATGTTTTCTTAGAAAATTCGTCTTTCATTCTTACAAATACACCATCTTTTTAGCTCATTATCAAGTTCCATTATGCTCAAAGATGTATCAGGCATACGTAACTTTGATTCTAATTTTGATGCACGACTTTCTAGAGATTCAATGGTTTTTGACAGCTTTAATCGTTCTTCTTCATAACCCTTGTTCTTATATTCCAGTTCTCCTTTTAGAGAGAACATTTGTTCCACTAACTCTCGATATGGAGCATGAGTTCTTGGTTTAGGAAGATCGATCTGTTTTAGTACAATACCATTTTCAAGACCTCTTTGACAAAAACCGGTTTGGACAACATCTTCATTAGCATAAATACTCGAGGTTTTGTTTGGGGGACTAAAATTCCTAGCCTCAAAGCTTCTGTTTCTACTCTCATAATTACACGGGATTTGCGTCTTGTTAGTGTCTAAATGTTTTCAAAAATCTTGACTACTTAGAAGATCTAACAAAATCTTTAAGCATCTTAAAACCAAAAAGTTTAGCATCATATACACATGGAACTTGACAATTTGTCTTTTTTAAGTTTTTTTGATTTCTTTACCCTAACCCTTCTTTAAGATTGAAAAACATTAGATTCTTTGGTTGGTTAAGAAAAATTGTTTGATCGTTTGACCTATTTTGTAAAGTTTTTCTTCAAGATCTTTAATCCTAGAAATATTCTTTGAAAGCGTTGTTTTAACAAGTTCTTGTTCTCTATTCTTTACACTAACAATTCTTTCGAATTCATCAAGTTTTTCAGATAACAGAAACTTTTGATATCAAACTATTATTTTCTTTCTATGCATTATTAACCATGTTTTTAAAATCAGAAATGTTAACATAGGCAATGTTGTTCTTCCTTTTAAGATATTGTAAAGTATTGAGTGTTGCATGGTATTTTGATCTTTCTAAATCAAATTTTCTTGCATATTTAAGTAATTTGCATTCTAGGAATAATGGAGATTTGCTAGTTAATGATCATACCTCAAATATAGAGTTTATGCGTTTCTCTTCAACATCGATGAATACATCATATAGCTTGGCAATTAAGCACAACTTAACATCCAACTCTTCCTCTTCAAAATCAGTTACCTCACCAGCTTGCATCCTCGGTCATCAATGTGTAGGATTATGTGCACGGAATAACATAATTAAAGACTACAACTAATATATGATTTCATGGGGCCACACATAATAACACAAGACTTTAGTTTTATATATTTACTATAAATATATAAATGATCTAATTAGGCGAAGACTGTTTAGGAAGTAATGGGCTTAAACCAAAAACCAGATGGAGAGTCCATCAGGCACATTGGAATTTGGCTGCCTCTATGGGGTGGGTGTCTCTGGCTTGGGCTTGATTCAATTACTTATTTAAGAAGATAAGTATATTATGAGATAATATTATATCTTTTAAATAAAGTAATTATTTAGTATTTATATCTTTATTTTATTTTTAATTTTTTAATACACATTTAAGTGTTGTTTGTTTTTCTAAAAAAAGTTTGGACAACCTCTTATATCTAATTCGGTCAAACATTTTTTTGATTTTGACTCTTTGTTTTTGTTCAAGGTTAAGAGGCTAAATAGTCTGAATTACCTCTCTTTCGATCAGAGGTTGGATAACCTCTTATTTACCTCTTAAAGATCACAGAAAAGAGAACCAAAAATTAACTAGTTGCTCCAACATCTCGATTTGTTACTCCATCGTCTTGATCTGCTGCTCCATCTCAATTTTCTATTCAACATCTTTGAATCAATGTTCTTCACCAAATTTTAACGGTTTCAACATTGATTTTAATAGATCTTTGTGGTCATTGACATGTCAATTGCCTTTCCAGATTCTTGAATCCTTAAGTTTGATTCATCATTATTATGGGGATTTAAAGATTATATATATTTTTTATGTCGTTAGTGTAACACCCCGATCTTTATAAGTTTCATAAATAGACTTATATATATCTTGTAGAAAAATTATAAAGGTCCTTATGATTGTATTTTATAAAGATAAGGACTTAGAATGCAAGATAGTTAATAAAAAGGACCAACGATGCAAAAGACTTAACGACAAGGACTAACCTTACCAAATTTTGAAACTTACATGATAAGCTTAAGTAGCTTACCTTAAAAAGAATAAAACTCAGAATTCTCTCATAACAAAACACGTATGTATGTGTTGGAGGTGGTACGTGGCTTTCATAGAACAAAATAAGGGAAAAGTATTAGTAAATTTCATTATCATATCATTAAGACAAGAACTATAGAAAGGGTTTCAAGAATCAAGGAGGGTTTAAGGAAGATGTTATCAAGAAGCTTCAACTTGTTTATATGGTTTTTCCTTCAATTCAAGGTATGATGATAAATTAGTTATAAGAATGAATTCATGTTATAAGGTTATATTAAATTAATTTTATGAAAACCTAGTTTTGATTGTGATGAATCATGATGTAATTAGATTAAAAGTATTATTGTTATGATATAAATATGTTAGGAATCATGTACCCAAGTTATGGTTAATGATATAGAAAGATTCATGATGCTAGTTGTTGTTGATGATGAAGTATGTCTAGTTAAGGAGGGTTTGGAACAAGCTTATTAAGTGCGTAATTTAGCAAGATAGCTTATGAGCCTGATGAAATATGATCTTAACAAGTTAAATAAGCTCTGATATAAGTTTGGTGAATAATAGAATAGCTTATCATGAGTTTTGGGTCGTTTTGGTGATATTTAAAATTGGGACAGCAAGGGTTTTCAGAAAATGCGCAGACTTAGAAGGGCTGTGAAGAATAAACCGTTTGTCGGATTAAGATGAGGTCTGAACGAAAGTTTTAGCTCTCTTAGTGTACTTTAATTGTTATTCTTTAAGTTTTGGCTCGTTTGGAAGTTAAATTAGTGTAAATTGCAAAATACAGCAGCAACCCAGGAAATTCTGCACTTAAAGTGTTTTTGTAAAAGTGTGTTTAATGATGAAATAACACCTTATATGATCATGTTTAAGTTATTTAGACCGGATACATGTTAGATAAATCTCTTAGCAAGTTATAATAGCATTAGAATGGTTATCATGTGAGTAGGTGCTCGTGGAAAGCTTACAGAAGGCTAAACAAGACCTACAGGTGTGTAACGGTTCATTAGCTTCATGTTAATAGATTAAACATGATGATGGAACTTGTGCAAGGTTTCGGAGATAGCCGAAGCAATCGATGAGTAGTATTATCACAAGAAGCATGATTTGACAAGTTTAGAGTGCCCAAGAAACGCACTAAAAGTCAAGTAGCGTGCCTAAGAAGTGCATAATGTAGAACTCCCATAGTAGCATCCAAAGTGGATGACAAGTGCTTGATACGCTTACGCAGCGCGTTCGGGGTCAAAGGAACTTCCTTTTCATCGAGCAAGTTTTTCAACACCCTAGGCAGTGAACCTAATCGTTGTAGTGTAGTATTAGGGTAAGCCACGAAATTTGATATCGTTCTCTAGGGGAATAGGAATGCTAGTGAGAAGTTACTACGCTAAGGTTGGGGTTGAGGAAGATTATTTTTTTTTTATCTTTTTATGTTTTTTTTAGGAAATGGAAGGGTACGAATCTCGGGGTTTGGATTTGGGGGTTGGTATTTCTACCGATTACTCTATTCGTCTAATTATCTAATCTAAGGTGTATGTAGTCTATGTCTAATTATTGTGTGCTCGTATGATGGTTTAAAGATGTGTTTACTTAGGTTTTATTACTCCTTAATTATCTCCTATTGATGGTTGAATTGTCACGTCCTTATTCTTAATCGCGTTGTGTGTCTAAGGTCGTAGGGTATGCGTTTATCCCTATCTCTTTGAAACTACCAAAGGTTAATGACTACAAAATCTCTAGGATTTATAAACTTTAACTCTAAGGTACTCTTCGGATGGTTTAGCCTACAATGACTCTAGGTACTATAAGCTAAGGTTCACAAAGATTAATCAAGCATTAACTACACAACGGATGACCTATCGCAATACTAGATCATTAACAAATAAGATAAGAGACAACCAATCAATATTCAATAATTAAGTTTCATATTCCCTAAGCAAACACACAAGTAAATTAGCCGGACATGGAGAACATGCAAGCATACACACAAGTAATTGAAGACATAATTGAATTATTGAAGTAAAACACTTATCTTGATGTAAGATAGGGTTTGGAACCCTAAAATACTGTACAAGACAGCCTTGGTTCGGTTTAGGTTTTTACTCCAAAAGACTAGACACTGAAAACTAAAAAATTCGGATTATATATGTTAGGAATTAGAAATTCCAGGTATTAAAGAGTCGGTCACCTCAAGTATATGTAATCGTTAGAAAGCTCGTAGTCATAGTTATTTTAAGTTAAGTAGTAATTAGTTAAGTAACACCGTGGAGGACGGACGGGTCTTTACCCACTGTATGCCTGATCCACAGCCCTATGTGTGGCGTTTTATGTAAGACTATAAATACTCTCTACCTTCCAAGGTAGAGAGTTGGAGCTCATAATAATATCTTTCACTTTCTCTCACTAAGTTCCCTAAACCTCTAACTTTCTCTCTCTATAATTCCATCTATATGCTACTTTGTGTTATGGTTTATTGTGTATGTGAAAAGTTATATCTTACAATTGGTATCAAGAGCCATGGTTAGATCATATCTTGCACATCTTTGGATTTATAGTGGTTTTTAGGTGGTTTTTGAGTTTGAAAAAGTTTAGTGGTTTTTGCATCATTTGGTTGATTTCTCGGGTTAAAGTTCGGATTTTGTTAGTACTTTTATGTTTAGAATCATCACAAGTGTGTAGGTTATCATTTGGTAAGCTTAAATCATCTTGGTTGGGTTGTTTTTGGATTGAAAAGTGATGTTTATGTGTTTTTTCATGCTAGCGACTTACTTCACGGATTAGTTTCTTCGTAGCGACTTGCTTTACAAATTTGTAGCGAGTTACAGTTCTAAACCTAGCGACTTAGATCTAGCGATTTACAGTACAAGTAGTGGACTCTCCACTACGGGTAGCGACTTGGTGATAGCGACTTGGTTGGTAGCGAGTTGCTCTTTAGCGACTTGTATCTTTAGCGACTTGAGTAGCGAATTGCTGCCAAAATTTTGCTAGCGACTTGAGGCTTAGCGAGTTACTACTTAGCGACTTGCATTTGTCTAGCGACTTGGGACTCTAGCGACTTAGTGGTGTAGCGAATTAAGTATTAGCGACTTAGTGCATTATTTTCTAGCGACTTGAGTGATTGTTTACGGTTTTCTCTTGATTTAGTAAAATCCCGTGAAAGAATCTATTTCCCGGTTTAATCATAGAGTTATAAAATCCCGTATAATCTGTTAACATGTCTACCAACGTTCCTACTATCATCTCCACTGTTGCCGAGGATGTTCAAGCAGCTGGCTCAGATACTCGTCCACCCATGCTTGACAGAACTGACTACGATTCTTGGGCTCAACGAATCAGATTGTATTGCCTTGGAAAGGAAAATGGTGTCAACATTCTCAAATCCATTGATGAAGGACCATATCGAGTTGAGACGACTAGAGACATACTTGATACTAATGAAGATGGTACTCCTGTTTACGGAATGGACAGACCTAAGATGTATGATGAGCTTGATGATAAGGATAAAAAGAGATTTGATGCAGATATCAGGGCTTCAAACATTGTTCTTCAAGGTCTTCCTAAAGACATCTACAAGCTGATCAATCATAACACTGATGCTAAGGCAGTTTGGGATAATGTTAAGATGCTTCTCTCAGGTTCAGAATTAACTATGGAAGACAGAGAATCCCAACTCTATGACGAATTTGAGCACTTCAAGATGAAACCAGATGAGAATGTCTATGAGTACTATGTGAGATTTCATAAGTTAGTAAATGACATGAGGAACATCAGAATGACTATGCCTAACATTCAGCTGAACTCAAAATTTGTGAACAACATGAATCCCGAATGGTACAAGTTTGTTACCGCTGTGAAGCTCACTAAAGGATTGAAGAATACAAACTATGAGAAACTCTATGCCTTCCTCCTTCAGAATGAGAGACATGCTATGTTTGAAAAATTGATTCTCAATCAGTTCAAAACCAACCAGGGAGAGACAAGCTCGTCTAATGACTCTACAGCTTTCTACTCAAACATCGGAATCACAACCAAAGCATCACAAGTCATACCCTTGGGTAATGGTAATCACAAACTCATTCCTGATCCTATGTACAAACAAGCTGATGCTGATGCTCACGTGGGTAACTTCATTAATCAACTAGCTCTTCTCATTAGTCAGAACATGAATTCTCTCCCACAAACCAACAACAACCTCAGAACAGCATCTAACCCACACAATCAAGCCACTGTTAAAGATGGAAGGATCGTGGTGCAACCAGTTCAGGAAAGACTGTATGATCAGGGACGAGGTGGAGCTGGGAGAGGTTATGTTGGCAACCAGAATCGAGGAAGGAATGGTAACCAAGGTCAAGCTAAGCCAATCAAATGTTATAACTGTGGTGGTGAGGGACACATTGCAAGGAACTGCACATCTCCAAAGCGTCCACAGAATGCTGATTACTTCAGAGATAAGATGCTGCTGGCACAAGCTCAGGACAATGGTGCTGCTTTGGATGAAGAGGAATTGCTGTTTCTTGCTGAGGGCAATGCCAAGACCTATGATGCAGATGTGGATGAGCAGCCTATTCAGGAGATAGGTCACAATCATCAGAATGCCTTTCAAGTCGGTGACTGTGATGCATACGACTCTGATGTGGATGATGGACCTACGGCACACACAATTTTTATGGCTAGCATTTCTCCAATGGTTTCTCCCAAGGTCTCTTCTTCACCACTAGCTGGCCCATCCCATGACAAGCTCATCTCAGAGGTATTAAAACTATACGATGATGCTGATGTGCAACAGATGCATGACAAAGTACAATCAACTGAAACTATTGAATCAAATATTGAAAATATGGGTAATATCGATATTGTCCCATATGATCAATATGTGAAACAAAGTGAAAGTGAAGTTGTACCAAGTGATGCATCTTCTGCAGTCAACAATGACTATGTTTTTGATGAATACACTGCATGTGCCCCTGATGATTCTGTAATTTCTGAACTAAATGCCTATAAAGAACGTGTTGCTATTTATGAACAACGTGCTAAGTTTGAGTTGACCACTCGTGAGCAGGAAATGGATGACCAAGTGAGTACAGTAATTAGAAAAAGTAAGTTTAGAGAAGAAGTATTGAAACAAGAATTAAATTCCTTACAAGAAAAACTTTCTAAAACAGCTAAACAAAAACAAGAACTTCAAGAAAATGTAAAAATGCTTAAGCAAGAATTTAATGCAAAGGAATCAAAACTCTTGAGAGATTTTTCTAATCTGAAAACTTTGAAAAACAAACTTGAAAACAAGTTGTACATACAAGGAAACACCATTCAGACTGCTCACATGGTCACTAAACATCGAGTCTTAAGCGATAAGCATAGCATTCCCCTTGTTGAGGAACCAAATCCAGAGGTAATTAAAAAGGCTAGAAATGCTCATAAGGTGCTTTATGATGGTAATGAAATCCTTAAGCCCAGGCAGAAACCTAGTTGCGTTGAGTGCACTGAGGAAGATAAGAAATCAGATGAAGTCACTAGGGAAAGGATGAACAAAAAACTAGATGACCCTAAATGCAAAGAGAAAAAAGTTATTATCACTCCCCATGACTACAAGAAGGAAAACTGGATTTCCTTGAACATGTTTAAGCCTCAAACATTGTTGACTCCCGAACAAGTTTTTTGGAAAAAGGATTTAGATAAGCAGAAAGCTGAAAATATTGTTGAAACAAACCCCCCTTTATGGAAAATGCCTAGAGCGATTGTGTATCCTCCTAATACACCAATGCATCTTGTTCCTAGAAAAATTGCCACTAAAAGCAAGACCTTAATTAGTCAATATGTTATATTTCAACTATTTGTTGATTTTGAGAAAACTTGCAAGAAAAGGAATCACACCCACTGGTATAACAGAAGGAGAAAGGGGTTTTGAGCAAATGAAAGAATGTTATTTAACTGAGGTCATGCCTTTCTTTAAACTTCTGAAAGATCACTTTGAGAGTCTTAAAAAGGGGATAGAAACTGATATCAAGGGAATGGAAAAGGAATTTGATGCAATGGTAGCTGAAGTTAGTGATTATGAGCGTGCACTAAAATATAATGAGATTGAGAGGAAGAACTTGCATACCTTAAATGAGACTCTTATTACTGAATGTGTTGCTCAAGATATTTTTTTCACTGCTTCAAATTGCTCTATTAATGCTTCCAAATTTCATGAACTATCTGTTGCCCTGAAAGTCTCCCATGATCGTGTCATTGAGCTTGAAAAAACTAATTCTAAACTAAACGAGAAAATTGAACTGGATGATCACGACACTTTGGTTAAACATTTTTCTAAACTAGAAGTTGAGTATTTTAATTTACAACTAAAATATCAACATCTCAAAGAAAATGTCAAAACTTCAAATATCAAGACATCTTCAGATGCTCCAGAGTTTGATGCAGTTTTTCAAATTAACAAACGTGATGAACAGATTCAAGCTCAGTGCAACACGATCAGAAAGTTGAAAGCCCAAATCTCTCAATTAAAGGGTCAAACGAACAATATGACAGGCTCCCAAATGCCTCCTCCTTTAGATTCTCAGAATTCTCAAACATTTCATCTTCAAAACTTAGTAAATGCTTTACAAAAGGAAAATGAAAGTTTTCTAGAAGAAAATGAAAAGGTTAAACGTCATTTCAATGAGTTATTTGAATCAATTAAAGTCACTCGTAACAAAAATAACGATCAAATAGCGTCATTGCAAAAGGAAATTGAGAATCTGAAGAGTCAGGTAAAAGGGAAAATGCCAATGACCAATGGGGAGAATGTTGTATCAAAGGTTCACTCTTGTAATAAATATGCTTTATCTGTGACATATGTCCCTCCTCATCTAAGGAACAACAAACTTGCCATTCAAACATACTTCTCATCCCTTAAGGATTGCCTAGAATGTCTGCGTGAGATTGTTGAAGAGGATAAGCTAGAGAAACCTCATGATAATGCAATTGGACATGCATGCTTATATGCCAAACGATCTCAAGAAATCTTAGAATGCTTGATCACAATATGCCCAAAGTCATTAGGTGAGAGAGTTAATCCTTTGATTCCATGCTCAATGCCTAACGCTAAGTATGATATGCATTCGATTCCCAATGTTTTGAATGTGAACCGTAGTGTGCCTTTAAGTAGTTCAGATTCCAGATCTGTCAATGCTAAGAAAGAGAACTCAAGTGTGCCTTCTAGGAGTACAAATCATAGTACCTCTAGTTTAAAGAAAGTGAACCTTAGTGCACCTGCATGTAGTTCAGACCCCAGTACATCTAAACAGGTGATGCAAAGAGTAGTTAAACCAACTAATGTTCCCATTCCCTTTACAGGAGTAATCAGTGACATTAAACGGAGCAGGTCAAAGTCTCAAGACAATACAAGGAATGATAGGACCTCTCAAGCTAAGAATGTGCACTGGAAGAGAGTAGAAGAACAATCTAGGAACTTTAAGCTTGAATTGAATAAAACGAATCGTGTTGATTCTAGTATTAGCCATAGGCGTACTGTAATTAATTCGAATTCTGATACTATTTGCAAACCTTGTACTGATGTCTGCTTGAATTCTGTTTCTAATCATGAATGTGGTGTTACTGTTCTGCCTAATGATGTTAATTGTCCAGTTAATATTGTTAATGCTAAAATTCATGCTAAGAAGGCTAAAAGGCAAAAACGAAAGAAAGTTAGAAAATAGTGGAAACCCACAGGAAGAACAATCAGTAAAATAGGCTTTTATTGGACACCTGTTGGCCTTAAGACTAATCAGATAATGCCCACTAGAAAATGGATGCCTACTGGTAGAACTATTCCCTTAAGAAGTGATCACACTGTGAACAGGGCTAATACTGACACTAGTACTGCATCTATTCACAACGATTCCATTGCCTCACTTTCTGATATGAATGCTTCTATTTCTGATGTGGGTGTTCCAAACATTGTTACTAACCAAATGGAACCCATTCTTGCATGGGGATCCCAATTATCCAGTTATCCATTCTTGTCTGTGTTCAACTGCAGATCGTTCAAATCGTTCTGTGGTACCTGGACTCAGGCTGTTCCAAGCATATGACTGGAGACCGGCCGCGGCTCATGAACTTCGTGAGCAAATTCAACGGGACTGTTAGATTTGGTAATGATCATTTCGGTGCTATTATGGGTTATGGAGATTATGTTGTTGGTGATAGTGTCATCTCTAGAGTTTACTATGTAGAAGGTTTGGGTCATAATCTGTTCTCTGTTGGTCAATTCTGTGATTCTGATCTAGAAGTTGCCTTCAGAAAACATACCTGCTTTGTTAGAGATCTTAATGGTAAGGAACTGTTAAAAGGAACTCGTGGGTCAAATCTTTACACCATCTCTATCGATGACATGATGAGGGCTTCTCCAATCTGCTTGTTATCAAAGGCTTCAAAAACAAAGTCATGGTTATTGCATCGTCGTCTCAATCACTTGAACTTCGGCACCATCAACGATCTTTCCAGAAAGGACTTAGTTGTAGGTTTACCTAGACTAAAGTATGAAAAGGATCATCTTTGTTCAGCATGTCAATTGGGAAAAAGCAAGAAGTATGCCCATAAACCCAAACCTACTAACTCTGTCACAGAAGTTCTTCATATGATTCATATGGATTTATGTGGACCAATGAGGGTGCAGAATATCTTTGGGAAGAAATATGTGTTAGTTGTGGTTGATGATTACTCTAGATTCACCTGGGTCAAGTTCTTAAGGACAAAGGATGAAACTCCTGATATCATCATCAAACTCATCAAACAGCTGCAGGTTCGACTTAACGAAACCGTCAGAATTATCAGAACAGACAATGGAACTGAGTTTGTCAACAAACAACTTAATGAATTCTATGAAAGCGTTGGAATCAGTCATCAAAGAAGTGTTCCACGAACTCCTCAACAGAACGGTGTAGTTGAAAGACGAAATCGAACTCTGGTTGAAGCCGCTAGAACAATGCTGATTTACTCAAAGGTTCCAATGTTTCTCTGGGCTGAAGCAATCGCCACTGCATGCTACACACAAAATCGTTCCCTAATTCACACTGTACATGGAAAAACTCCATATGAACTTGTCCACAACAGAAAACCTAATCTCTCTTTCCTTCGTGTGTTTGGTGCATTGTGCTATCCAACTAATGAGGGTCAAGACTTAGGGAAACTTAGGGCTAAAGCTGACATTGGAGTATTTGTAGGATATGCATCAAACAAAAAGGGATACCGAATCTACAACAAAAGAACCCGAAATATCATGGAAACAATTCACGTTACGTTTGATGAGTTGACCGGTCAAATGGCTCCTGGACACTCTAGCTCAGGACCCGCACTTCAAAAGAGTCCCATTGGTTCATCTCTTGTTCCAAACTCTTCTCAAGAAACTCCATATGTACCTCCATCTGAAGATGATTTAAAGAAATTGTTTGATCCTATGTTTGATGAACTGTATGATTCAATTACTAATGAGGTGTTGATCCCTACAACAGAGGATGCTCATATTCCTGTGAATGAAGTCAATCCTTCAGTCTCAATATCTTTAAGTCAAGAAGCACCTGCTGCTGATCCTTCAGTCTCATCAACAAATCATCATTCTTCAAATGTACATCATGGAAATGTTTCTGGCATCAATGATGAAGTTAATCCCTTTGCTACTCCTGAAGATGCTCCATTTGAAAACATATTTGCTACTCCTGAATCATCATCAGAACCATCTTCTTCAGGAGACATCGACTCAGCTACCTCAGTTCCTCAACAACTGCCACATGAACACCTCAGAAAATGGACTCACGATCATCCATTAGACAACATCATTGGAAATCCCTCTCGTCCTGTATCAACCCGGAAACAACTTGCAACCGATGCCTTATGGTGTTTCTTCAACTCCGTACTATCTAAGATCGAACCAAAAGATGTTAAAACCGCCATGAATGAAGACAGCTGGTTCAATGCCATGCAAGATGAAATTCATGAGTTTGATCGACTTGATGTATGGGAGTTAGTACCTGCTCCAGACTGTGCTATGATTATTGCCCTTAAATGGATCTTCAAAGTGAAACTTGATGAGCATGGTGATGTGTTGAAGAACAAGGCCCGATTAGTTGCTAAAGGATATCGTCAAGAGGAGGGTATAGACTTTGAAGAATCTTTTGCTCCAGTTGCTCTAATCGAGGCAATCAGAATCTTTCTGGCTAATGCTGCTAGTAAGAACATGGTAGTATATCAGATGGATGTGAAGACGGCATTTCTGAACGGAGATCTTAAAGAAGTCGTCTACGTCAGCCAACCTGAAGGATTTGTGAATCAAGAGCATCCTACTCACGTTTATCGTCTGAAGAAGGCTCTTTACGGTTTAAAGCAAGCTCCAAGGGCATGGTATGATACACTGTCAAAGTTTCTTCTATCAACCGGATTCAGGAAAGGAGCAGTTGATCCTACCTTATTCACCAGGAAGTTAGGCAAACATTTAACTCATGTTCAAATTTATGTTGATGATATTATTTTTGCCTCGACAGACCTAATGGAATGTGATCATTTTTCAAATGAAATGAGTTCAAAGTTTCAAATGTCAATGATGGGACAAATGTCATTTTTCTTGGGATTACAAATTTCACAAAGTCCCGGAGGCATTTTCATAAATCAATCTAAATATGCAACAGAGATTTTAAAGAAATTTGGATTTGATTCTAGTGACCCTGTTGACACCCCCATGATTGACCGAACCAAACTAGATGAGGACCACTCAGGGATCATGATTGACCAAACGAAATATCGTAGTATGATTGGGTCCCTGATGTACCTCACTGCTAGTAGACCAGACATCTTGTTCGCTGTATGCATGTGTGCTAGATACCAGGCTAAGCCTACTAAAAAGCACCTTGAAGCAGTTAAACGGGTCTTTCGGTATCTCCAAGGAACCATCAATATGGGTCTTTGGTACCCGAAGGACACCGGTATGTCACTAACGGCCTATGCAGATGCCGATCATGCAGGTTGTCAAGATACACGTCGAAGTACGTCTGGAGGTGCTCAGTTTTTGGGTGATAAGCTTGTGAGCTGGTCTTCAAAGAAGCAAATGAGCACTTCTATTTCCTCTACAGAGGCTGAATACATAGCCATGTCATCCTGTTGTGCTCAAATCTTATGGATGAGATCTCAATTATCTGATTATGGCTTTGTATTCAACAAAATCCCTCTGTACTGTGATAATAAAAGTGCTATTGCTCTCTCATGCAACAACGTTCAACACTCAAGAGCAAAGCATATCGACATTCGACATCATTTCATCAGGGAACAAGTGGAAAAAGGTGTGGTGGAACTATATTTTGTGAGGTCTGAATATCAGTTAGCAGACATCTTCACCAAAGCTCTTCCAAGAGAACATTTTGAGTTTATTCTTCCACGTCTTGGCTTGAAAAGCCTTCAACCAGAAACTCTCAAACGTCTTCAGGAGGAAGACGAGGAGTAAAAGGTTTCCTTCACCTATCTCTTGTAAATATTTATTCGAAAAACAAAATACAAAATTATAAAACCTTCAAAAAAATCAAATAGAAAAATATAAAACTTTCAAAATCCATAAAAATTTGAAAAATTCGAAAAATCTTCAAAAATTATTGTCATTTTGTCATGTTTCTCCTGATTCGATATTATCTATGGTCTTGATGTTGTCATTCAAAGAATGACACGGGACTTTAGATGTTGTTCGAATTTATAAAAAAAAATAAAAAAAAAATAAAAAATTGAGAGAAAGAGAAAAGAATGGTTTATTGTCATTTTCAGGCAATAACCCGGTTTTAAAAGAAAGAACAGAGCCATGTTTTATCATGTTTTCAAAATTCCATGCTCTGATTCTATAAACATTTATCTACTGAAAACTAAATGCTTTGAAAAATAACTCGATCTCTATTTTTGATAATGATCAGGACCTATTTGTCAAAATCTCTATCTTCAATCAACAACCTATGTCATTGATTGAGGGGGAGAATGATTTCAATTAAATTAAAAAAGTTATTTGGCATTAAATTGTTTTCAAAAGATATACATGCATGTTTTATCAATGGAGTTTAAAGTCTTAAAATCCGATCCTTATCAGTTAAAACGCTTTCATAATCAAGTCATAATTCCCCCTAAAAGCTTTCAAAATCAATTTAAATCAATAAGAGATCACAAATCTCAAATGATTTGATAATTGTGATCGGGGGAGAATGTGTGATTTAAACTGGATTTAAACTGATAATTAGGTAAATGGTTTTATAAGGATGTACATGCTATCCTGCCCACATGTGACAAACGATTTCAAATTTTCCATGCACATGTTGAGGGGGAGCATCTATCTTAAACCTATGATTTGAAATGTGATCAACTTTTCTCAATGTGCAAGTTCCCTCTAGTATGTGCAAAACTCTTTTCAAACCTCGAGGCACATATTGAGGGGGAGCAAATTTATGGAAACCTCATCCTTCCCGGAAATGCTATACCTACTTGATTTGATGTGGGAAGTGATGTTGATATCTTTTAGAAAATGGTAATCAAAGAAGTTAATTCTTTCTCTTGCCTCCGTGTGCAAAACATTTTCAAATACTTGATGCACATGTTGAGGGGGAATTCTCGTTCTAGAAATATCAAAAACAATTCAGGTACAAAATGCTTTGATAATATATCACAAGTATCTGAATTGATTTTCAAATGGTTTTCTATTGGATCCAATGGCAGATGAACAATACCAAATTGACCGACCAACTTTACTTTATGTACGGTGATATAAGGATGATAAGGTTAGGTATTGGTTCCCATGATCCGCCAGAACCGGAGGGATCTACCCAGGGACAATCCACTAGTTAGTGTAGAAGTCCTTAGGTATGATGATAAAAGGAGAAAAGTGAGATATGGGAAGTGTGCGGACTGAGACAGAGCAAGTACTGGAACAAACCCAACAAGGTTCTTGCAATGAAGTCTCGGTAAGCACTGAAGGGGTTGAAGAATTAAAAAGAATTGAATGAGAAAAGGGTGAAAACAAATAGCCCTCCATTTATTCAACCTTAGGGCAGAAACCGGGTTCAATTCATATGCTACTGATGGTAACATCGGTATTGAAGACAAGACGTCATGGACCCAGTGACGCACTGCACTTCAACTTTCCAAACCACTCAAGTTCCTCTTAAAAGGACTTGTTTCATTCTCACGGGGAACCGACATTATCTATCGACTTTCTCTTAGAGATTGTTGATATTAAAGAAGGAGACCCTCTCCCTAGTCTCCGGCACAAGATCCAAATATGCACATATTGAGTCTAGAGCCACGAGATCATCATTAAATCTCATTAGGACACTTTCAATGAAGACTCTCTGTTTCACACTATGTGGAAAGAGAGATTATATCTTGAGTCCTACGCATTATCCTTGTGGTATTGCCAGAACATCTGAGTGATGTGTATACATATTCACTATGAAGATGGAAAGCCTTCTAGAGCCAACATCAAATAAGCTCCTGGTAGGTGGCATGTGAGATCTATTATATAGATCAACCATGTGACAACTGAAAAGAAACAATGGGGCGATTCAATCTCTTGAATCAATCCTGGTTCAGGTTATGGATTGACGGATACCTTTGAAAAACCGGTCTTTGTGCTTAAAAACTCTTTTCTTTAGCACATCGACCGTGTACTCATTTTTTTAAACCAAAAGGTGTTTTTATGATTGATAATTGATTTTCAACAAAACCTTCGTTGTATTGCAAAAACAATTTCTATTGAGCAATACACGATTGTTTTTTCAAATCTCTTTTCATCAATCAGTGGACTTAAAATTCGCTGGTTCACTCACTCCGTGCTGTCTTCTTTGAGACGTTCCGGTTTGAGAACAGCTAGAACAGCTGCGAAACCCTGTCAAGGAGATTCTTAGGAATCCTACCTGATCACAGGCAGTACGTGTACTGATCAACGGGGAACCGTGGGCCGTGTACCTCAATTCAACGAAAGTGATCAAAGACACTTTCGTGCGATTTATTGCTAACTGTTGTATGCAGGTACACCCGACGTTTGCAGCTGATCAGAATGAAGCGGTCAATCCACAGCCGCATACTCACTTAACACATTCAACTCAAAGAAATTATGATTAGTGCATCAATGACTCTGATATTTTCACTCCAAGCTTCTGCTACGCTGCTGCCTATATCATGATTCAACAAAAGCTTCCGCTACTCTGATGTGATGATTTCATGATCCAGAATGTGAGCATGTCGGTCCTAAAGTCACAATATCACATAATACCAACACCTCAATGGATGTCTTAGAGATTTTTGATAGCTGATGATCTCAAATGCTGGCTCAAATTTATTATCACGTGGATCAGTAAAAGACCTCCACTTGGAGTAACCAAACATGCAATGTGAAGAATCAATGACTACGAGCTTAGAAGCAAAGGACCACATCAAGAATGCAAGAACAATTTTTAATGTAATATCTGTTTGTATTCAATGTAATTTTGGTACATGATTGAGGTGACCTCCCTTAGGGGGAGATTGTTAGGAATTAGAAATTCCAGGTATTAAAGAGTCGGTCACCTCAAGTATATGTAATAGTTAGAAAGCTCGTAGTCATAGTTATTTTAAGTTAAGTAGTAATTAGTTAAGTAACACCGTGGAGGACGGACGGGTCTTTACCCACTGTATGCCTGATCCACAGCCCGATGTGTGGCGTTTTATGTAAGACTATAAATACTCTCTACCTTCCAAGGTAGAGAGTTGGAGCTCATAATAATATCTTTCACTTTCTCTCACTAAGTTCCCTAAACCTCTAACTTTCTCTCTCTAGAATTCCATCTATATGCTACTTTGTGTTATGGTTTGATGTGTATGTGAAAAGCTATATCTTACAATATATATAAGATTACATATGCGACGGCGTCATCTTATGATTTGTGACACCGTCGGGTCACTGTCATTAGGGTTTCGTCTTGGCCACGTTAGTCTTGCGACGACGTCACCTTATGCTTGTGACGCCGTCCTCTTCAGTCTCTGACGTCGTCTGGATCAAATCTAGGTCGTCTGAGTTGCGACGACCTACTCTTTTAAAGCCTGACACCGTCACTTGTAAATAAGCAATTTGGCTACTGAGCCGTCACAAAAGTGATGCGACGGCATCGCAGATAACACCTGACGCCGTCCCCTTCAGTTCCAGCAGCCTTAGTGTCTCGATTCTTGACTTTGGCCATTTTCTTCGTATATTCGCGCATTTTCGTCCGAATAAGTGTCATTCCAGCATTTTGCCTTCAAGATACCTAAAAAGTGAAAAGAAACGATATTAAGTAATTACGGATACAAAAGTGATCAAATAAGGGCTTAAACGACCCCTCAAAAAGGTACATTTTAAAACCTTATCAAATATCCCTACACTTGGTATTAGCTTGTCCTCAAGTAAATGTGCTTTTAGCCAATTAATTTATAAGTTAAGGGTCATGAAGCATTGGTTTAGAACAATCCACAACACATATAAGCCCCGCAAAAGTCATAACAAGCACGGAAATTAAATACTAGCACCTCACATGGGGTGTTTGGATACTCACATCTCTCGAGTGTATATGAAATATAACAAGTTGGAAATAGAAGATAAACACTCATTAACCGGTCCTAGTACATAGATTACCATAGGCTTGAGACTAGATCAAACCTCCATCGCTTTGGCGTAAGCACCTAGGAAAGACTATCCAAGAGGTCTTTTAAATGGTTGTAATGATAGGCTTACGGTAGGGAAACAAAGGGTTTTGGTGGGTTAGGCTATTTAGTGGTGGCAAGTCAAAAATCTTTATGTTACAAGCATACGAAGAATGGCGTTGCTAAGCCAAGACTCGACACTCTAAACCCTAGATAACTGAAACAAACAAACATAAATTAAAAGATAGATGTAGGATGGTAGCCCGTATGTTTTTTTTATACACTTTTACTCTACCATCCTCTACGATAACATCAAAATAATAGGGATTTATAGGCACATCCCTACACTTGAGTTTTTATTACTCTAACACTAATTTGACCCAAATTGAAAAGATCAAAACACTTGGAGTACATTATTATGCAAATAAAGGGAATTTGAATTTAACGTTCCCTTCCTGTCATTTCATAAACTTTAACTTTTCCTATGAATCCCAATCGTCCCAAAACTGTATACAAAGGATATGACTCGACTTAGCAACTTATGCAAGCAACTAGATAATTGAACTAAGGGTTTTAGGGTGATAACAATAATGAACTAAAAGTGAGTGCATAAAAGGTAGGCTAAGGCGATTTGGGTATACATTTGGGGGTGGGGTGTAAACAATGCTCTTCATTGATATTCTGGAAAACCGAAACATCACGAGAACCGTGAAAATGATAGGCTCTGAGGGGTTAAATAGGGGTATCGTGTACTAAAGATGAGTACAACGCAAAGGTGTGGGGGAATTACTCAACCGATGTGGAAGAAGTAATTATATTACGGGTATTAAACAAGGGTTATCCTAATGCCTCTTATCATTTAGTTATTCCTAACTACACAAGTGTAGTCTTACTAGCGATCTCGGGATGCATCACAAAACAAGTTCTAGAATCTATTATACTACCGGTTCACACTCTAAGCATTAAAGATGAATGCTTTAATTCCTACTAATCTAAGGGTGATCCTCACATTTTGGGTGGAATTTAAGTGGTAAAGGGTTTTTTTGCTAGTCATATAACTTCCTATCCATGAGACGCTTTATTAAGACTAATGGCCCACTCCTATATGTCATGAAAAATTTAAAATCTGGTGCCAAAATTACCCTAACCGACATTTTCTCATGGTTTATTACACAAATGCAATTGGACAATTTCCTGCAAAACATCCATTATGACTCGATACAAGCATTTGACTCGAACGAACACACATGTATATCTTTTAATTAATTGAAATTCTCATGTTTACGTTTCTTTTGAAAACGTGTGTAATCCTCCCTACACTTATCCTTTATGTAAAATACCTTTATATGTAATTAAGACGAGGTTAAAAACAAAATAAAGCATTTTTACAAATTTAAACATGAGAATAAACAATCAGTAAAAGATATATGACACAAACAATTAAAGCAAACAATTAAGCATGGGTTGCCTCCCACGAAGCACTTTTCTTTATTTATGAGTCTTGTAGCTAGACTCGTAGTCCTGCCCCTACGTACCGATATAAGTAAGCCTATCCTTAACAATGTCATAAGGATCAAACTTATCATTTAAGTTCCTAGTAGTACGTTTGGTTCGATATGCCTTTTCAAACTTCTCTCCATCGGGATCATAGATTGTTATCCTAATGTGCCATTCTCCATTACCATCACTAGGCGGTCTATCCCAATCCCATTTATGTTTAGGCTTATCGCTCTCAACTTTCCACTTATTCATGACAAGGTTGACGGGCAAGCTTCCTAGGAACTCGGTCATCTTCCTAAATACTAAGGCGTCCTCGAACGGGTTCACTTCCATGTCCCTAGCCATTTCTTTTTCATGGAAAGTTGCTTTACTAGCAAAGGCTTCATCTAGGTAGAAAGGTCGTTGGGGACCTATGAAGTTTTTATCTAACCAAGGTCCATATCTAGATGGCGTTCTATCCAACCTAATCTCATGTGGGATTTCTTCTTCTTTGTAGTACGTATGCTTTTTGACATCGTAAATTGACCTAGCACTCCCCTCTCCTACCACTATTTTGGACATCTTACAATCAATGATGGCACTAGCGGTAGCTAAGAATCCTCTTCCTACTAGCAATGGGCATGTCGGGTCCTTATTCATGTCTAGCACATGGAAGTCGGCCAAAAGAGTCAATTCTCCTACGTGTACTACCATGTCTTTTGTTATCCCTACCGGATATGCAACACTACCGTCTGCTAGACCTAAGATGGTTTCCGTTGGTTCTATCTTACCTAAGTTAAGGCTTCTATGGAGGGACAACGGAACAAGATTGATGCATGATCCTAAGTCGGCTAGAGCATCGAGAAGTTTAGAAGTTCCAAGCCTACACGGAAGAGTAAATAGCCCAGGATCGTCTAACTTCTTAGGTAGATTATTTCGCACAAAAGCGGACCCATGCTTTCCAAGTTTAAGTTCTAACTCATATTTTTCTTTTAAAGCATTATAATAAGGTGCATGAGCTAAGACTTCAAGAACCGGTTTTTCTTGATGGAGTTCCTTGTACTCCTCCTCTAGATTAGGTTTGGTTTCTTGGTTGACGGGTTTCTCAAGAGTGGGTTCTACCAATGGTGTGGGGCCTTGGTACCTCATTTTGGATTGCTTGGAACCCTTGTTGATAGCATTTACCGAGTGAACCGTTGGGTGTGAGGGGCATGGATGTGCACTCTCCCATGGTGAACAAGAACACGAAGTCGATGAAATCGAACTCACTTTTGGGTTCTTTATAGTATCACTTGGGAGTGCTCTAATTTCCCGGTCGTTAAAGGCTTTTAAGAGGGCATCAAGCTTGTTTGTCATCTCGCCTTGTCTTCGCTTAAAATCGGCTTCAAGCTTAGTCAATCGAGTTTCTTGAGATGAAATGAATCTAGATGCAATTGCCTCAAGATTAGTGGGGTTCCCGCTGCTTGGAGGATTGAACCTATTAGGTGGACTAGATGAGCTTTGGGGTTTGCTTGAGTTTTGGTTCCACTTAAGGTTAGGGTGATTTCTCCATGAGGGGTTGTAAGAGTTTCCTAAGTTGTTTTATTCGGGCTTGAAAGTGTACCACTTCTCTCCCGCTCCGTCGGTAAGCATGGCGGCGTAGTCCGCAAAAGCTTGTTCGGGGAGTCTTGTGCAATCACGAGTGTCATGGGGACCACTACATAACTCACAAGGTAGAGTGATTTTATTCACTTGATGTGAAGACTTAGGATTTTCGTAGGAGCTCATTAGGAATTGAACTTGATCTTCAAGTTCGAGCATCCTACGGTCGGAAGGTTTTGAGTCAATGGGAGGCAAGGAGATTGCCTTAACGGTTTTGGGCAACTCACGGGGGTCATTCCAACTTACGATGTCATAGAGAGCAAGGTCCTCTATTATACCCCATGATTCTTTCGCGGTGAGATCACTAAGTTTTCCACCGGCCGCTTGGTCAATGGATCGCTTGGTGGGGAAGTTGACATGATCATAGAAGAGTTGGACTTGGAGCCAAAGATCAATGCCGTGATGAGGGGCTTTATGAAGTAAGTCCTTGAATCGAGTCCATGCTTCGTAGAGAGATTCACCTTGACGTTGTTAAAACATCAAGATATCATTCCTAAGCTTAGTGGTTCTCCCCGGTGGGAAAAATTGAGCAAGGAAGCGAGAGGTGAGATCATCCCAACTTGAGATGGAGCCGACGGGAAGTCGCTCAAGCCAATTACAAGCTTGGTCCCGTAGAGAGAATTGGAAGAGACACAGAAGCGTGGTCTCCCGAGTAGTAGCATCGAGGTCGATAGAATCGACAATTTTAAGGAAATCCTTAAGATGCTGATTAGGATCTTCGGAACAAAGTCCATGGAATGCACATCCGTTTTGCACCAACCGGATGGTGTCGGATCGCATGGCCGTAGTTTGGTCTCGAGTATTCACCAAGAGTACGGCCTCTTGGCGGGTCATTTGGTGGTAGGTTGATGAATGGTGGTTGGTTATCACCTTCCATGATGGGGTTACGAACAAAGGTCACGAAGAAGTGGGATAGACTATGAGAAAGCTAAAAATGAGGAAAAAGCTTACTTGATAGGAATCAAGCAAGGGAACCTAAACGAGGTGGAAATCTAACTAGCTATTCTATTCCCCGGCAGCGGCGCCAAAAACTTGATACGCTTACGCAGCGTGTTCGGGGTCAAAGGAACTTCTTTTTCGTTGAGCAAGTTTTTCAACACCCTAGGCAGTGAACCTAATCATTGTAGTGTAGTATTAGGGTAAGCCACGGGAATTGATATCGTTCTCTAGGGGAATAGGAATGCTAGTGAGAAGTTACTACGCTAAGGTTGGGGTTGAGGAAGATTATTTTTTTTTATCTTTTTATGTTTTTTTTAGGAAATGGAAATGTACGAATCTCGGGGTTTGGATTTGGGGGTTGGTATTTCTACCGATTACTCTATTCGTCTAATTATCTAATCTAAGGTGTATGTAGTCTATGTCTAATTATTGTGTGCTAGTATGATGGTTTAAAGATGTGTTTACTTAGGTTTTATTACTCCTTAATTATCTCCTATTGATGGTTGAATTGTCACGTCCTTATTCTTAATCGCGTTGTGTGTCTAAGGTCGTAGGGTATGCGTTTATCCCTATCTCTTTGAAACTACCAAAGGTTAATGACTACAAAATCTCTAGGATTTATAAACTTTAACTCTAAGGTACTCTTCGGATGGTTTAGCCTACAATGACTCTAGGTACTAAAAGCTAAGGTTCACAAAGATTAATCAAGCATTAACTACACAACGGATGACCTATCGCAATACTAGATCATTAACAATTAAGATAAGAGACAACCAATCAATATTCAATAATTAAGTTTCATATTCCCTAAGCAAACACACAAGTAAATTAGCCGGACATAGAGAACATGTAAGCATACACACAAGTAATTGAAGACATAATTGAATTATTGAAGTAAAACACTTATCTTGATGTAAGATAGGGTTTGGAACCCTAAAATAATGTACAAGACAGCCTTGGTTCGGTTTAGGTTTTTACTCCAAAAGACTACACATTGAAAACTAAAAAATTCAGATTCTATATTCAAGATTACATATGCGATTGCGTCACCTTATGATTTGTGACGCCGTCGGGTCACCGTCATTAGGGTTTCGTCTTGGCCACGTTAGTCTTGCGACGACGTCACCTTATGCTTGTAAAGCCGTCCCCTTCAGTCTCTGACGTCGTCTGGATCAAATCTAGGCCGTCTGAGTCGCGACGACCTACTCTTTTAAAGCCTGACACCGTCACTTGTAAATAAGCAATTTGGCTACTGAGTCATCACAAAAGTGATGCGACGGCGTAGCAGATAACCCCTGACGTTGTCCCCTTCAGTTCCAGCAGCCTGAGTGTCTCGATTCTTGACTTTGGCCATTTTCTTCGTATATTCACGCCTTTTCGTCTGAATAAATGTCATTCCAGCATTTTGCCTTCAAGATACCTAAAAAGTGAAAAAGAACGATATTAAGTAATAACGGATACAAAAGTGATCAAATAAGGGCTTAAACGACCCCTCAAAAAGGTACATTTTAAAACCTTATCAGTGCTTTTATAGTAGCATCCTAAGTGGATGACCAAGCATCCTATGTGGATGATCCGTGCTTGAAAAGCACTTACGTCCTAAGTGGATGACCCATATCAGAAAAGCACGTACAATAAATTTAGAAGCCGTTAGAAGAGTACTCGTTGGCTAGGGAAGTTCTCAGTCATAGCAGGACGACTAAGGTTCGTCTAGTCAGAATGCACGTGCTCATATATCATGTAATGATTAAGAATTCAGAATAAGTCGCAGACTCATGTATAAGTAGTAAGACGACTATAAGTCGTACCATTTATAGTATTTGAAATACATTTATGTTCAGAATTGCAAGTGTCAATTCATATATAGCTCTAGATCCAGAACTATGCTTATACACCCATGCAGAAGCTCAAATATACTATAGCTCATGTTTGAGATTCAGATTTAGATATAGACTCAGACCCGTTTACTCACTAAGTCATCAGGACTTACCGTTCTCAGTTTCCATGTTTTGCAGGTTAAGTCTTGAGGATGTCGGGGCTTGTAGATTAAGAAGACAAGTTAGGATATCAGCAATGCTCGTGTATATAGGTGACGAGCATCTCAACCATACTTTGTTATTCAGCTTGTTAACGCCCCAAAAATATTTACGATTAAGTAATTGTTTTTTGAAATGGGTCAAAATAAGGGTGTTTGGGTTAACACCCGCACTCATAGTTTTACGCTTCCGCATACCAAATTTAAGTACCATGTTTATGTATTATATAAATAAGATGTATTTAATTCAGATTTTTAGTTTATTAGTTATCACGAGTACAGAACCTATACGGCGTATCCAATGTAAAAAAAATCAATGTAAGATTACGGGCGTTTCAGTTAGTTTGTGTGATTGATTGATCGTTTGTATGGATCTTGTTCATGGTAGGTTTGGAAGGCTGCATCAGAAGAGAATATTAGAAAGATCGTCATTGTTTATGTGGAATAAAATGACATGGGTGGGTTTTTTTTTTAAGTTTTTAGTTTAGCCCCATAAGTTCTCGAAATATCGTCCGCTTTCTTTCAACTTATTTTTAAATAATTTTGACACCTTTGTTTTTATGCTTGTTTTTTAAGCCGGATGATTTTTATAAAAGTTTGACCGGAATGTATTTAATTTTGATTTTTATTGACAAATCGGGAATTTCGATTTCAAGATTAAGCTCTCTTGTTTGTGAATATAAGAGATTTGAAGTTCCTGGACATAAATAAATTGATAATTCTTTCTCTTAGATTGTTTCATTTCTTCAAGATTTGAAGTTCCTGGACATAAATAAATTAAGTAAAAAAGTATTAAACATTTAGGTTAACCGAGAAAATCAATCATTTTGAAGAAATTATGAAAGTCTTGTGATTGAATCCAACCAAGCACCCCTTGATTCAAATTAATCAATGTAAGTATTGTATTTTGAAATGGGTCAAAATAAGGGTGTTTGGGTTAACACCCGCACTCATAGTTTTACGCTTTCGCATACCAAATTTAAGTACCATGTTTATGAATTATATAAATAAGATGTATTTAATTCAGATTTTTAGTTTATTAGTTATCACGAGTACAGAACCTATACGGCGTATCCAATGTAAAAAATAAATAAATGTAAGATTACCGGCGTTTCAAGTTAGTATCAGAGCGTTGGTTTGAGGGATTTAAGTATCCGTCGTTAGTAGGAGGGTGCTTAGACTTAAACCATAGCTCGGTATTGATCATAGAACATGTAGAATTTCTTATATGCTATATAGAATTGATTAGAACCATGTTTATATATGATTAGTAACCATGTTTTTCCCACTATTAGTTAAGCTTAGCATGTATAGAACTGTCATGTCCAGTAGAACACGTGTAGGAATGCCTTATTAGTACGATGCAGATGTAGCCACTAAGAGCATCATGTCAGAATTAGTTATAGTTTGCCTTACGATACTGTTAATACAAATAAGCCGTAAAAACGTTTATTTATATTTTAGGATCTTCTAATGTTTTGTCGATAACAAAAGTAAGATCATTTTAACGAAACAAATAAAATACGTAAATGGTTTGAACTAATAGTTTTCTAACACACTTACGCTTTCACATAAAACACTAAAACTAGTATAAGTGATTTTATGCTTAAGATATACATATGTACAACAACTAGTGTTTACATATTGGGATAACATATACTTAACTAAGTATATACCAAAATGGGTAAAAACAAGTATATACTAAAATGGGTAAAAACAAGTATATACTAAATAGGTAAGAACTAGCAAATGGTTTTGACCCATAACCCATGGTTTTATTTATACCACTTAATCAAGTAAATTGTATCCTTAAGATACATTGTATCTAGAAAGAAAACCATGGTTCAACCCATGACCCATGACCCATAACCAAAAATACCCATGGGCAAAGAGGAGCGTTCCACGGATCTCGGGCTTTGTGCTAGCCGGATCCTAAGTGGAAGGGATCCGTAGGATCCGGGGAAACAGTAGGATTTTTCCTCTATAAATAGTGAGCCATCTCTTCATTATTTCTCACCCATTTCCAATACACTTTCTCCCCCTGAGTTAAATCTCACTAACCTTAGATCCAAGAGATCTATGTTTGTAGTTTTGTTTTTTTGTGTGATCTTCTAGGTTCTTCTTAAAGGCAAGATCATCACCTTTGAAGTCAAGCAAGCTCAAGTCCATGAGTTGCCATGCTTCCTCATCATCAAGGCTATTGAAGTCCTCTTGTTGATGATCTCTTTCTTTCTTCAAAGAAGTGTAGTGTTGAAGACATTAGTGAAAGATGTCTCCAGTGTCAAGACGAAGATATTAGTGAAGGGTATCTATCGTCTATAGGATAAGCACTTGTGAAAGGTGCTTAGAAGTCAAGACAAGAAGCATTAGTGAAAGGTGCTTAGAATTCAAGACTTGAAGCATTATTGAAAGGCGCTTCGAAGTAAAGACACAAGACATTAGTGAAAGGTGTCTTGTAGATCTAGTCAAAGGCATTAGTGAAAGGTGCCTTAGATGTACATTCGATATGGTATGTTTCGATGTACTAGATAGACTAGCATTAGATCCAAGGATATTGATGTCCTTGATGATGTTGTAAAGGAGTAGATCTCCTTTGGGATTAGTCGTTGGTGTAGTGTGGTAGTAGTTCCTCCATTGCAATGGAACTACGTGCTTAGCCTAGTACCTAATAAAGGGTAGGCGACGTTGTAAAGGTGTAGTTCACCGAAGGTGTGAAAGAACTCGGTGGTTAGCCTAGCACCATATAAAGGGTAGGCGACGTTGTGTAGGTTTGGTTCGCCTTGGTGTGAAAGAACTCGGTATTTAGCTTTGTACCGGAAAAAGGTTAAGCGACGTTGTGAAGGCTTCTCCGCCATAAGGTGATTGGTGTAGTGTTTACGAACTCTCGAGTAGGTGACTCAGGGAGTGGAGTAGGGCAAGGAAGGTGTCCTTGTAGCCGAACCACTATAAATACTCGCGTTGTGGTTTTGTGCTTCTTACTCTTATCTTTTCATTACATATCTTAATATGCTTGTTTATCAACATCCAACACACACAACCAAAACGATTGACATAAGTCGATTTAAATAGTTTAAAAGGAAGTTTTAATTGGTAAAACTATTCAACCCCCCCTTCTAGTTTTCCACAATTGGCATCAGAGCTTCGTTACCAAGTTTCTTTAAGTATATTGTACTTTAAAAACTTGATACGATCCATGGTTAATTGAAAACTACAAAGAAGGTTTTTCATAAAAACAAACACCATGACTTTTAAAACTATATGTTTGGATGTTGATTTGATAAACAACATTTTTCTTTTTTTTTTATTGCACTAATCTTCCTTGTCATGTTGATTAGTCAAAGCTCATACCCACCAAGCTTTAGGAGTCGCTTGGTAACAAGAATACCTTCTTTAAGAAGGTATCTTAAACGCAAAGGAGCGGGAATATTCTAAGTGACATTTGCTGTGTCATTTGTAAAGACATTCCTAAGTGCGCTAAAGGTATGATTTTCTTTTTACTTTGCTTGATAATTAAGTATACCTAGTTAGGTATTTATATGATTATCTTTTGTGCAAATTACATGTTTTACTTGAAGCTTCATTAGGAAGCCTTTTTCTCACATACGTGTTTTACTTCTCATATAAAGTCATGGTATATAAAACTTATGGTTTGTTTCTTTTAATCCAATAAAACAAAAACACGAATTTCAAAAATTCCTCCTTCCCCATAAAAACTCCCACCGTCGACCACTTTATCAAACCCTCACTTTTTCAAATCCTCCAATTTCAAAAATTTCCTCTCATTCAAAAACTTCATCTTCCTCCTCATTCCATCTCAATCGAAATCAAGAAGATCCGTCATCAACATGCTTTACATCGCACTCGTGCTCATCGCCCTAACACTCATCGCACTTGTGTTCCCTATGATGAAGTTCACATACGAAGACATTTACTTTGTGTTGTTAATCTATATTGAGGTCATATACCCAATCCTTTGTATCATCCTTAGTATTGAAATGCAATATTATTAATAATCTAGTTTATCTAGGTTGTTATTGTTATAATGTGTTTATCATATCTTTTGATTTATATGTTTTACATTCTTTCATGATACATTAGAAGTCATGTATGCATGATAAAAGAAAATGTAGGATAAAACATATTTCGTGGTATAAAAACTGTAAAACCTTTGTTCTTATCAAATCTTTGTCTGTTACTACAGATCCACGGATCCCGAAAGATATACTAGCCGGATCCCTTTTGTAAAGGAACTGTAGGATTCGTCCTACTGGAAAACAGTTTTCATGCAAGATTAAAAACCACTATCTTTCTAAAAGTAATAATCCACTAGAATTTTAAAACCCTGAGTTAGTTAAGTGTTAAATACCATTGTTAATAAAATCTAGTAAAAACATTAGATTATCATAGGTTGGTCACAAACATGTTCTTTCTTTAACCTATCATTTCTATAGGTTTAATTATGACGCATGAATATAAGTTTGATTTTTCACTCACTAGCGTCTACACTCCGAACATCTCTCTTGAGCCCAACACACCTGGCAATCATGTCCATGGGTTCAATAATCTCGAAAACCGTCACTTCCATGAAGGACGTATTGTAGACACCTCTCTACAATTGGAAGAAGGTATCAATACCTCCTTCCGAGCCATAGGACTAGAATGTCTTCTTGAAATCAACGAGAAGATATGTCCAAGGTTCATAATGGAATTCTTCCGTCAAGTTGAACTCGTTCGTAACGAGGATCGCTCTTTATCTCTTTGGTTTTATATCAAAAAACAAAAGTTCACTTTAACTCTTGGGCATTTTGCTCACATCCTCCGGATTCCAAATCATGGACAATGTGCCTTCACCGAAGATTGGTCTCTTGATTCTCTCTTCAACTTTCGTGAATAAAATAGTCCATATTGTTCACACATACCCTCTCCGAAAGATTTAAATCGCATAATATGCAAACCTTGACCATATTACTCCAATCCAAACATTATCCATACACGGGATATCCGAGAAGAGTACAAGCCTCTTGCTCTCATTCTACGTGAAAATTTTTGGAGTCTTAGGGGAAATCGAGATATTCTTCCCGCTTGTTGTGCTCACATGTTGTACTGTTTGCTAAAACAACAACCATACAATCTCGCCTACTTCTTCGCAAGGCGAATTGCAAATCTTCAAGGCTCCAAGAATAAACTCATCCCTTATGGAATGTTCTTGACACGCCTCTATCACAATGTTATGCACTTCCATCCTCAATTTCAAAGTCCGTTGTACGTACTTGTGAACAAGATGATGGAACCGCTAAACATATCTCTCATGAAGACTTTCTTCATTCTTGATTCCACCAATACCCATCAATCACATAATGATCCTCCTAGCGAAGACACTAAGGAACCTAGAATAGTCAAATAGGATCAATTATACTCTACTTGTTATTTATCAATGTAATCCTATTTCTTTCATGAAATAAAACATCTTACATTTGATATCTTAGTTTTAGAACTCCTTTAAACAAAACTTGGAATATAATGCTTGTCAAGATCATTGCATACCTTTAGTAAAGGTTCTGTCTAGCTGATAGACGGATCCCAAATGTTGTACTAAACGGATCCCTACATCTAGGGAACCGTGGGATCCGACAAAACAGAAAATGCAATTGCAAGCATTGTATGTCAAACACATCCTTAGAACACCTCACACTAAGCTAAACATAGTGTCTTAAGGTAGATTAAGTATTTATCAAGATAGGTTGATCTTTCCTACTCATTCCAACTCACATAGAACACACTCTAAGATATTCATAGATCTATCACTTTGTTTTTATCCATCACTCTTCCGCTCTCAAAATCTCACATTTCATTTTTTATTTTTGACCTTCACATCTAGGTTAAAAATCTTTTATGACAAAATTGATCATAAATCAACCTCACCTCAAAATTGATCAAAGTTGATAGTTTTCCCATCTCAAAACCATTAGGATATTTTCCAAAACACAATTCTAAGTCACAACCTCATCTCTAGGATCATTTAGCTTCAATTGACATCTTTAGTGTCATCCTTGCTCATTCATTGGTACTCATGAAAGTTCCAAATCCTTCCATAAAGACAATCGTTAGCTACATCACTCACCACCTTCAAGTACTTAAGCACCTCTTCATTTAAGACACTTAGGAAGACTGAAACACTCAAGATGTTATAGGTCTTAGATTTTAGAAACATCATTTCCACTCTCTCATAGCTGCTGATAGCCGGATCCCTAGGATTAGCCTAGACGGATCCCTCTAAGAAAGGAACCGTGGGATCTGGATGACAGTATAGGTCAAATCTTGCTAAAACAATCATTTCAACTTATCTTCCTAACTCAAACACTCCATCTCATCTTAAATGAGTTCCTAGATTAGTCCAACTTCTGAAGTTGACTCTTGTGCATGTCAATCATCACATTCCAATGAATCCTAGTGGCTTCAAGCTTAAATGCACTTGCCAAATCTCTTAGTTTATAAACCACCTTGTTAGGACCTCCATAGTCATCACTCTCACTCTAACTTTCAGCTCTTGAAATCATTTCATCATGAGAAAAACCCCAAGTAGTAACTTATCCACCAAAGAACCACCCATGAAAAAGGCTCGTGTTATACACGAAATATCCTCAACCGAATCATCTCCCGTCAAACCAACAAATGAGAGAATCCTTCATCATCCAATCAAACCAATTCCTAAAAGGATAGTACCCACAAAACTACCTATGCCTAACACCACCATACCTCCTAGGCCAAAAAATATCATCTCCACTAAACCATCACCATTGGTTCCTAGAAATATTTCATTTACTTCACCACTATCATCACCACACCTCTACAATTTAGAGGACTTGCCTCCTAGGCTGTCTCATCCACTTCCGCCGATAACATTCTCCTCATTAGGAGGAATAATGGTTCAAAATCAAGGTGTTGAGTCAACACTTGCTCCGGCTTCCTTTTCGCCGTCTCCATCATATAATCCTATATGGATTATGAGAAATCATCAAAGTAAACCACCCGACCATATGGAAGTTGACACTTCCTTACCACCACCATCATTCTTGGTCGAGGCATTCTCAAATGCACCTCCACCAATCCCTCCATCGTTTGAAGCTCCGAAAGCCGCTTCACTTGATCCTTCGCATCAAGCCATTTTATTTCCTCCACCACCACTACCTAGCCATGACAAAGATTGCTATCATTGTCAACATGTTGAAAGTTTGATACATGAAGTACGAGAAGACCAACGTTTCATGTTCTATCATCTCCTTGAACGTTTTGACGAGATCAAACCTAAACAAAACTTGAGCTAAAAGATTTTAGTGGTGTCCTAGCATCAAGCGTTAGATAGTCTAGAAATTCCTAGTCATGTATTGTCTATTTTATTATATTTAGAGTCATGTATATCATAACTCTTGTTTTATTAAATGGAATTACATGCTACTTGTTATTTTTCTAAGAATATGTATTCATATCTCATTTATGTGATAACATTACTTGTTATATCACCTTCGCTGATTTTAGTCATCAGCCAGACGGATCCCTCAGTATTGCCTAGATGGATCCCTACTAGGAGGGAACCGTGGGATCCGTGAAGTCAGAAAGTTTTTTTTTCTAACTTAAATCACATTTGCAGGAAATTGTGAATTATACTTGTTTTCTAACCCTTGTTTTGCAGATATTCAATTAACACATAAAGAATTTGACATCCTAAAGCTAGGGGGAGCTTGGTGTCAAAACAATATGTTGAAAAATTACTTGCAACCTTTGATTTAAATTTCATGACTTCCCGTTGCAAATATTGCAATCATCTAGGGGGAGCACACCCGCCACATAGACGTAATCTTTTGCATAAGTTAGTTGCAAATGAACTAGATTAGAATTAGTTTCTTGACGCCCTTACTTAGGGATGGACTCGTCAAGGGGGAGTAACGACGAGATCCTTTCCCGTTACTTGCTCTCTATTTTTTTTTCCTTTCACATGTTTTTTTTTTTAAAACGATGTGTTGCTTTCTTTCAAACACTTTTTGTTTCGACAAAAAGGGGGAGAAGAAAGTAAAAACTACAAATTCAAACTTTTACGAATTTTAGCTTTTCCTTAAAATAATCTTATGTTTTGTCATCAACAAAAAGGTGGAGATTGTTAATACAAATAAGCCGTAAAAACGTTTATTTATATTTTACGATCTTCTAATGTTTTGTCAATAACAAAAGTAAGATCATTTTAACGAAACAAATAAAATACGTAAATGGTTTGAACTAATAGTTTTCTAACACACTTACGCTTTCACATAAAACACTAAAACTAGTATAAGTGATTTTATGCTTAAGATATACATATGTACAACAACTAGTGTTTACATATTGGGATAACATATACTTAACTAAGTATATACCAAAATGGGTAAAAACAAGTATATACTAAAATGGGTAAAAACAAGTATATACTAAATAGGTAAAAACTAGCAAATGGTTTTGACCCATAACCCATGGTTTTATTTATACCACTTAACCAAGTTCATTGTATCCTTAAGATACATTGTATCTAGAAAGAAAACCATGGATCAACCCATAACCCATGACCCATGACCCATAACCAAAAATACCCATGGGCAAAGAGGAGCTTTCCACGGATCCCTGGCTTTGTGCTAGCCGGATCCGTGGGATCCGGGGAAACAGTAGGATTTTTCCTCTATAAATAGTGAGCCATCTCTTCATTATTTCTCACCCCTTTCCAATACACTTTCTCCCCCTGAGTTAAATCTCACTAACCTTAGATCCAAGAGATCTATGTTCGTAGTTTTGTTTTTTTTTGTGTGATCTTCTAGGTTCTTCTTAAAGGCAAGATCATCACCTTTGAAGTCAAGCATGCTCAAGTCCATGAGTTGCCATGCTTCCTCATCATCAAGGCTATTGAAGTCCTCTTGTTGATGATCTCTTTCTTTCTTCAAAGAAGTGTAGTGTTGAAGACATTAGTGAAAGATGTCTCAAGTGTCAAGATGAAGATATTAGTGAAAGGTATCTATCGTCTATAGGATAAGCACTTGTGAAAGGTGCTTAGAAGTCAAGACAAGAAACATTAGTGAAAGGTGCTTAGAATTCAAGACTTGAAGCATTAGTGAAAGGCGCTTCGAAGTAAAGACACAAGACATTAGTGAAAGGTGTCTTGTAGATCTAGTCAAAGGCATTAGTGAAAGGTGCCTTAGATGTACATTTGATATGGTGTGATTCGATGTACTAGATAGACTAGCATTAGATCCAAGGATATTGATGTCCTTGATGATGTTGTAAAGGAGTAGATCTCCTTTGGGATTAGTCGTTGGTGTAGTGTGGTAGTAGTTCCTCCATTGCAATGGAACTAGGTGCTTAGCCTAGTACCTAATAAAGGGTAGGCGACGTTGTGAAGGTGTAGTTCACCTAAGGTGTGAAAGAACTCGGTGGTTAGCCTAGCACCGTATAAAGGGTAGGCGACATTGTGTAGGTGTGGTTCGCCTTGGTGTGAAAGAACTCGGTATTTAGCTTTGTACCGGAAAAAGGTTAAGCGACGTTGTGAAGGCTTCTCCGCCATAAGGAGATTGGTGTAGTGTTTATGAACTCTCGAGTAGGTGACTCGGGGAGTGAAGTAGGGCAAGGAAGGTGTCCTTGTAGCCGAACCACTATAAATACTCGCGTTGTGGTTTTGTGCTTCTTACTCTTATCTTTTCATTACATATCTTAATATGCTTGTTTATCAACATACAACACACACAACCAAATAGATTGACATAAGTCGATCTAAATAGTTTAAAAGGAAGTTTTAATTGGTAAAACTATTCAACCCCCCCTTCTAGTTTTCCACAGATACTATGATTAGAAGCATATAGATAATAGCAGATTACTATGAGATGTCATGAACATGAACGTTATCGCATGATTAGTACAAAAATAGTTCAGTGGACTACCATGATAGTAGAATATGATATTAGATAGGTCGTTTTAGTTTTGTAACTTGGGGTAGATTATAATAGCAATGAGTTCATGGTTATATGATGTAATTATTATGATGCCTGATCAACGCAATAATATTTACATGATATGACATGAAGTTATTGCGATTATAAGATGTCTCGAGAAGCTTACTAGAATGGTTATGTGTTAAATGTTTATATGTTTAGCAAATTATAACACTTGAGAGTAGAAATGCATGATTAGATATGCCTTAGTAACAGGATTATAAAAGTAGTCAGAGTAGATCAGAAATCAGTGTAATATAACTATATTATGTCATGACCAATAGTGATATAGTCGTATAGTAAGTGAAACCTGATTAGAATGCATGAAGTTAAATGAAGTATTAGACCATGTTTAGTACCCAATATGTATTAAGAATTAGAAATCAAGAGTAGAAATAATTAGGCAGTTAAATAGCAGAAATAAAACAAAAGGAGCTATGAATAACATTAGAACTTCAGATCCAGAATGTCATGTTAATTGTACAGAATTTCAGAAATAGATATACCATGTATAGTATGCTATGATTAGCAGCCATGTTATCGCATCAGTATACGATTAGAAGCAGAATGCATAAATAGAAATACAATGATAGCAACAGATTAATATGATAACACAACAAATTAATATGACAACAGAACATGATGTTAGACATGTTGTTTTAGTTATGCTTCGAGGTAGAATATGATAGCAATAAAGACATGTTTGTGTGATGCAAGTATTATGACTTCTGCCCAACGTGATAATAGTTATATCATATAATGTGAATTTATTGGGATCATATGATGTCTCAAGAAATTTCTAGAATAGTAAGAGTAGATAAGACTGAAATTTAGTGAGATAGAATGATGTTTAGTCATAAATAGAATTAGAAAGCATGTAATCACGAGTGCTGTGTACGACAAGAATATTTATAAGTCTTACAAGTCTTGATGTGCAGGCTCAGTAATTAGATTCTAGTATTCAGATTCAGTAAAATAGAATAGTCGGGACAGCTTAGATACTAGTAAGGTTTTATATGGCACGGTAAGATAAATTAGTAAGATCATAAAGTTTAGTATGCACAAGTATAGCATTACAGTATAGTCAATAAGAAAACTTAGAAATATGTTTTTAAATTATAGATAGCTTAAGAACGGATAGATAGACAGACTTAGTACAACATATAATGGCCTAGTAATACCTCTATTTAGAATTAGGCATGCGATATTGTAGTAAATATCAGAAGTTTCATAATTGAGACCCGAAATAAGCATATTGTGTAAACTTAGAAAATATTGAGAAAAGTCTTATGGCCAGATAGAATTTAGAAATATTAGAAATGAAACTAGCTCATGTATTAGAATAAGCTCAGTGGGGGAGACTTTGTAGATAGACAAAAGTTAAGCAGAATAGTTTCAGATGATGTTCGTGAGGACACGAACAATTCCAGTAGGGGAGAGTTGTAACACCCCGATCTTTATAAGTTTTATAAATAGACTTATATATATCTTGTAGAAAAATTATAAAGGTCCTTATGATTGTATTTTATAAAGATAAGGACTTAGAATGCAAGATAGTTAATAAAAAGAACCAACGATGCAAAAGACTTAACGACAAGGACTAACCTTGCCAAATTTTGAAACTTACATGATAAGATTAAGTAGCTTACCTTAAAAAGAAGAAAACTCATAATTCTCTCATAACAAAACATGTATGTATGTGTTGGAGGTGGTACGTGGCTTTCATAGAACAAAATGAGGGAAAATTATTAGTAAATTTCATTATCATATCATTAAGACAAGAAATATAGAAAGGGTTACAAGGGTTTCAAGAATCAAGGAGAGTTTAAGGAAGATGTTATCAAGAAGCTTCAACTTGTTTATATAGTTTTTCCTTCAATTCAAGGTATGATGATAAACTAGTGTATAAGAATGAATTCATGTTATAAGGTTATATTAAATTAAGTTTATGAAAATCTAGTTTTGATTGTGATGAATCATGATGTAATTAGATTAAAAGTATTATTGTTATGATATAAATATGTTAGGAATCATGTACCCAAGTTATGGTTAATGATGTAGAAAGATTCATGATGCTAGTTGTTGTTGATGATGAAGTATGTCTAGTTAAGGAGTGTTTGGAACAAGCTTATTAAGTGCGTAATTTAGCAAGATAGCTTATGGGCCTGATGATATATAATCTTAACAAGTTAAATAAGCTCTGATATAAGTTTGGTGAATAATAGAATAGCTTATCATGAGTTTTGGGTCGTTTTGGGGATATTTAAATTTGGAACAACAAGGTTTTTAAGAAAATGCGCAGACTTAGAAGGGCTGTGAAGAATAAACCGTTCGCCAGATTAAGATGAGGTCTTAACGAAAGTTGTAGCTCTCTGAGTGTACTTTAATTGTTATTCTTTAAGTTTTGGCTCGTTTGGAAGTTAAATTAGTGTAAATTTCAAAATACAGCAGCAACCCAGGAAATTCTGCACTTAAAGTGTTTTTGTAAAAGTGTGTTTAATGATGAAATAACACCTTATATGATCATGTTTAAGTTATTTAGACCCGATACATGTTAGATAAATATCTTAGAAAGTTCTAATAGCATTAGAATGGTTATCATGTGAGTAGGTGCTCGTGGAAAGCTTACGGAAGGCTAAACAAGACCTACAGGTGAGTAACGGTTCATTAGCTTCAAGTTAATAGATTAAACATGATGATGGAACTTTTTCAAGGTTTCGGAGATAGCCGAAGCAATCCATGAGTAGTATTATCACAAGAAGCATGATTTGACAAGTTTAGAGTGCCCAAGAAACACACTAAAAGTCAAGTAGCGTGCCTAAGAAGTGCATAATGTAAAACTCCCATAGTAGCATCCTAAGTGGATGACATGTGCTTTTATAATAGCATCCTAAGTGGACGACCAAGCATCCTATGTGGATGATCCATGCTTGAAAATCACTTACGTCCTAAGTAGACGACCCATATCAGAAAAGCACGTACAATAAATTTAGAAGTCGTTAGAAGAGTACTCGTTGGCTAGGGAAGTTCTCAGTCATAGCAGGATGACTAAGCATCGTCTAATCAGAATGCACGTGCTCATATATCATGTCATGATTAAGAATTCAGAATAAGTCGCAGACTCATGTATAAGTAGTAATACGATTATAAGTCGTACCATTTATAGTATTTGAAATACATTTATGTTCAGAATTGCAAGTGTTAATTCATATATAGCTCTAGATCCAGAACTATGCTTATACACCCATGCAGAAGCTCAAATAGACTATAGCTCATGTTTGAGATTCAGATTTAGATATAGACTCAGACCCGTTTACTCACTAAGTCATCAGGACTTACCGTTCTCAGTTTCCATGTTTTGCAGGTTAAGTCTTGAGGATGTCGGGGCTTGTAGATTAAGAAGACAAGTTAGGATATCGGCAATGCTCGTGTATATAGGTGACGAGCATCTCAACCATAATTTGTTATTCAGCTTGTTAACGCCCCAAAAAAATTTACGATTAAGTATAAATATTGTATTTTGAAATGGGTCAAAATAAGGGTGTTTGGGTTAACACCCGCACTCATAGTTTTACGCTTCCGCATACCAAATTTAAGTACCATGTTTATGTATTATATAAATAAGATGTATTTAATTCAGATTTTTAGTTTATTAGTTATCACGAGTACAGAACCTATACGGCGTATCCAATGTAAAAAAAATCAATGTAAGATTACGGGCATTTCAGTTAGTTTGTGTGATAGATTGATCATTTGTATGGATCTTGTTCACGGTAGGTTTGGAAGGTTGCATCAGAAGAGAATATTAGAAAGATCGTCATTGTTTATGTGGAATAAAATAACATGGGTGGGTGTTTTTTTAAAGTTTTTAGTTTAGCCCCATAAGTTCTCGAAATATCGTCCGCTTTCTTTCAACTTATTTTTAAATAATTTTGACACCTTTGTTTTTATGCTTGTTTTTTTTAAGCCGGATGATTTTTATAAAAGTTTGACCGGAATGTATTTAATTTTGATTTTTATTGACAAATCAGGAATCTCGATTTCAAGATTAAGCTCTCCTATTTGTGAATATAAGAGATTTGAAGTTCCTGGACATAAATAAATTGATAATTCTTTCTCTTAGTTTGTTTCATTTCTTCATCATTACAAAATTACAAGTAAAAAAGTATTAAACATTTAGGTTATCCGAGAAAATCAATCATTTTGTAGAAATTATGAAACTCTTGTGATTGAATCCAACCAAGCACCCCTTGATTCAAATTAATCAATGTAAAGTATCAATACAAGAAACCAGAAATAGAATAGATCACAACAGATGATCTATGAATACAAAGACTGAAACTAAAGACTGGATCAAAAGGTATGATTAGTCAAACGATTACTGATGCGTGCCAAACAGTCAAGCTAAATCACTCAAGCCTGCCACTTGTGAATGGCAGACCGTAATCAGCTTAAAACTGCTTAAGCACGAATGCAATGAAGATCTGGGGAGTATAGTGTTTCCCCGGGTCGTTATGTCCCAGCGAGCTATGCAATGGATCACCCAACGTATAGTGATCGGGGAATTTGAATGGAAAAGAGATTTGAGATTATTATAACTACAGAAATATCAAACAAATACAGAGGCTTAAATGCAAATTAAAGAAAATTTAAAAGATAAAAAATATTAAATAAACGCTATCACTATTTGCAAAATGATGTTTTTGTTTTTATGTTTTTACAAAACTGGAATTAAAAACTACGCGACGTACAATAGAAAATGTGAAATTAAAGCAATATTAACCCTAAAAATATGAAAATGATATTTTTACAAACCTAATGATAAAAGAAAATATTTAGAAAAAGAAAATTATTTTTATAACTAATTATCTAATTAAAAACTATTTTTAACTATTAAATAATAACCTAAAAATACAAGAAAATATGAAATAAAGCTAGAAAAATAAAATTAAGACTTAGAAAAATCTAAAATATCAAAATAGAATTTTCAAAACTATTTTTATATTTTTCTGATTATTTTTCTATTTTCTAGGAATTTTAAACTATTTAAAACTAATTAAATTACTTAAAAAAACAAATTTAACTAAGAAAAATCTAGAAAAATATTTTTTTGTCTTTTTATATTTATCTAAACTTAGGAAAATTGAAAAATTATTTTTTTGAAACTTTTCTGAATTATTTGTATTTAAAGCTAATTAAAAATGCTTAAAAACTAGTTTAAATTAAGAAAAATAGCAAACAAGCTTAGAAAAATCTGAAATATTCAAGATAAGCTTAAAATAATGTACTGAATCTAGGAAAAATGGAAAAACAAGTGCTTATGTGGAGAATTATGCAACTGCTATGATAAGTGCTTATAGATAAGCACTTTGAATAAGCCAAACACCTCAATAAGCCACCAACTGTTCACAGAGGTTCTAATATGCTATAAGTACTGAAATGCAACTAATCTCAACTGTTTTTAACCACTAATGAGCAACTAGAACAGATTTGATGTTTTGAGCTTATTTTACAAAAACAGTTTTCAGTGTACTACTTTGAGCCCAAGAATAAGCAATCAAATAAGTTAGCAACTAAAAACCAAAACTTAGAACTTACACTAGACCTAGGTGAGACCTTATAAACCAAAATACAGAACAAGGTGAGCTAAGATTAGCTCTGTGCAAGGTCTGCAAGAACTGCACAAGTCCTGTGCAGTTCTAGCACCTGTGCACAGGGCACTTACCCCCTTCTTGACAAGCATTTTTGACCCTTATAAAAATTCCACAAAAATATACAAAAATGCTAATAAGAGATTAGACCAGTTGGAGATTTTAAAACAACAAGTTTCACTAAGTTTGGTCAAAAAATGAGTGAATGAAAATTCCTCTCAGTTGGCTCAAAACAGACTTTTCACAATTTTGACTTTTGAAGGAGTTGAGAAAATTTTACTTAAGTGAACTTTGATTCCAATTTTATGACTGATATTGATGTAATATGGTGTGATGAGCTCACTGCAAACAATGTTTAATAATTCTAAACACAAATCAAGAGATTGGCAAATCCAAAATGACAACAGATTAGCAGTGAGGCAGATTTGATGAGATATTGACTTTCAGTGTTTGCAGGCTCAATTTAATGACTCAAATGAACACAAATAGACTAAACAATCATGAACCAAAAGGTTTTAACTCCTGAACACACCTTAAGTACAGATTAAGCTATGAACCAAACACCCCTTTCACTACTGATAAGCAAATTAAAACCGATCTAACTACTAATCCAACATGTTTCAATGATCAAGCTATGTTTAAATCACCATAATACTACTGTTTAAACAGGTTTTAGCTACTAGATATTACAAACACAAATTATGCTATATATTTTGGAAAATCACTTACAAGTGTCCCTAGCCACAATGGCTTGCCAACAGTGAACCCAAGGACCACTAGCCTAATCTAACCAACCCATTGCTTCCAAATCAACCCAATTCCAGCTCTGAATCACCAAATACCATTGCTGCATCATTTTTGCTCCAAGTTTGACTTATGTTGACCAATGTTCAAAAATGTTTGAAACTTAAATTTGAACTCGCAAAGAGCTATAATAAGCTTAAATGAGTTTGTTTGAGCTTAAAGATAAGTCACTAACAACCTTGACATAAGAGTTTAAGAATGGAAATTTCAACAGTGGACATACAACATGGAAATTGAACATAAACTTGAATTGATAGTTGAAATAAGTTACAATACACCTGAATACCTTTGTTTGATACAAATAAGCTTAAAAACACAACTGAAAACTATTTAAGACATTACAAGCTAAGAAACGACATACATTTGTGAAAAATAAACTAACTACCCTCTAACTTCCTTCTTCCTTCCTTTATTTATGCTCCAAACTATCTCTCTCCTCTCTCTGGGCATATCCCAGCACTAAAATGGGCCATTGGATGGCTTAGGATCAATCTTGGCCGTTTGATGGTTTTGGCGCCAATTTTGGTTTTGATATCTTAGACAGGGACAAGGTGCATTAAATGCATTTGGCAGGTAGGTGAGGAGGGGGGAAACAAAGAGTGGAGTAGGGTGATTGTTGGTGGCTGGAGGTGTTGGTGTTGCAGACAATATTGTCGGGGAAGACAGGGAAAGGGGGCGGGTTGTTTATTTTGAAACGTGGGTAATGGGTTCGGGTTTGGACCGGGTAAAGGATTTGGGCCAAGGTTTTTATTTGGGCTTGGGTTGACATAAGGGTCCGGTTGGTTGCTTATTAAACACAAGGACCACCTTTGCAATTTCACAAAACCAAGGGACCAAATCTGTAAATTATGAAGAGTAATCCAAGGGCTTGTTTTGCCAACCTCCAATATTCCAAGGGCTAATTTTGACACTTTTGAAATTCCAGGGATTAAATATGACCATTTTAAAAATCCAGGGACCAAAACTGTAATTTCTCAAATATTTTGGAACTTTTCACCAAAGGACTAAATAGGACAACATATGATTTCAAAGGGATCTCCGGTGACTTTTCTTTTAAAATAAATGCCTAGGGACTGATTTTGCCATTTTCTGAAAGTCGGGGGACTGAAACTGCCAATTATGCAAACTTTGCTCGTTTTTCATCTGATTTTGAACATTTTGCATCTGAAACATATAAAATGAACTTTTGTGATATTTTCAGTATTTTGATGCATTTCTGAGCATTTTTAGACGTTTTGCAGTTCCGATTTGACCAAAAATGATGAGTATTTACACACTCATCAATCCCCCACACTAAACTATTGCTAGTCCCTAGCAATCTTTTGAGAAAAACTTAATGGATTTGAATCTCTTTACCAAAAGCCATTACTTCTGGAGTAGCCAAATGTTTCAGTTCAAGTAAGAACCATGGTACACCGATAACCATGTGATTTTGAGCAAACCACCAGCTTCCAACGGATTTGATTTGTCTTTACCAGAAGCCGTTTGCTCTGGACTAGCCAACTCTTAGATAAATTATCAATATTATCTTTGGTGAGCTGATTACCAATTATGGTTTTTCCACTGCCTTTACCACAAGCCATAATCTTGCGGGCTAGCCAACTCTTCACTTTTTAGGATATGGTGAGCTGAATACCATACAATTTTGGGCAAATTGCAAGCCGTCAACGGATTTGAGATATCTTTACCAAGAGCCGTTTGCTCCTGGATTAGCCAATCCTTTTGATTTTTAGACAAGGTGGACTGATAACCAATTGAGAAAGTGTAAAACACTTACTCCAAAAAAAAATTTTGGCCAAAAACGGGGGAATTGGGTGGTATATTTACATGATAAAATTCGTGAGAATTCCCCCCCACACTAGAAATTAATATTGCCCTCAATATTCAAAGTACCGGCGGTTATGCCGAAACAAAGAACGTGAAAGGGAAATACTACGGCCATTATTTTGAAAGAAGTTATTTTTTTTTTATTTATTTATTTATTTATTTTTTTGGAATAAGACTTATATACAAAACATGTGGGGCAACCCCCCCCCCCCACACTAGGGTGGTAGAAAGTAGAAAGAAGAAGCTAAACTGTCAAGTTTTGTCACACAAGCTAGCCACTTGTGAATGGCTAACCGTAACAAACTTCAGACAGCTCAGAAATATGGGTGATAACCCATATGGCATGCTACTGTTTTTGATTACCGAGTCGCTAGCTTGACTCGATCCCCGCATTCATTGGTTCATGGGGAAAGTTTGTAAATCCGGGACAACCATGGATGGAATGTCCTCTCCAAAGTAATGCTTCACTCGATGACCATTCACTTTGAAATTAGGACCATCGGGTTGAGATAACTCAATGGTGCCATAAGGATAAACCTTAGTGATGGTAAATGGTCCAGACCAGCGGGATTTTAATTTTCCCGAGAAAATCTTCAATCTTGAATTGAAAAGAAGGACTCGATCACCGACGTTGAAAACGCGGTTCTTGATTTTTGAGTCATGAATCTTCTTTGTCTTTTGTTTTTAGATCAAAGAGTTCTCGTATGCTTGATCACGGAGTTCATTTAATTCATTCATTTGAACTTTCCGATGATCACCAGCTGTCTGAATATCAAAGTTGGCATGTTTCAAGGCCCAGTATGCCTTGTGCTCAAGCTCAACCGGTAGATGACACGCCTTTCCGTATACAAGCTTGTATGGAGTGCACCCGATGGGTGTTTTGTAAGCTGTACGGAAGGCCCAGAGTGCGTCATCTAGCTTATCCGACCAAGAGGCACGGTTTTCGCCAACCGTCCTCTCCAAGATTCTTTTTATCCCCCGGTTAGAAACTTCCACTTGCTCACTTGTTTGTGGGTGGTACGCAGTATATAGACGGTGAGTTACACCATACTTTTGCATGACTCTATCAAATTGGTCATTGCAGAAATGCGTACCACGATCACTGATTATGGCTCGTGGAGTTCCAAACCTAGCAAACATAGATTTTAAGAATTTTACCACAACTCGGGCATCGTTGGTGGGTAAAGCTTTAGCTTCAACCCATTTTGATAAGTAGTCAACGGCCACGAGTATGTATTTGTTACCACGGGAAGAAGGAAATGGCCCCATAAAGTCAATGCCCCAGATGTCAAAAATCTCACACACTTGAATGACGTTTTGCAGCATTTCATTTCTTTGTGAGATATTCCCGTGACGTTGACAAGCGTCACAGGTTTTGACGAATTCATGGGCATCCTTGTAAATTGTGGGCCAATAGAATCCGGAATCAAACACCTTCTTGGCGGTGTAGTTGGGGCTATGATGTCCCCCAGTAGGTCCAGAGTGGCAAGCTTTGAGAATGTCAATAGCTTCCTGACCATATACACATCGCCGGATGACTTGATCCGCGCAAATTTTGAACAAGTAGGGGTCGTCCCAGAAATAATGTTTCACGTCTTTAAAGAATTTATTTTTCTGTTGGGACGACATCCCTTTCACCACAAAGTTACCCGCATGGTAATTTGCAAAGTCAGCAAACCATGGGGTAGAAGAGTCTCCACGAAAAGAAACCACATTGAGTGTTTCGAGAGGAAATGTTTCATTTATTTCCTTTTTCTCGAACACATTTTGGTGAGGGTTCTCCAATCGGGACAGATGATCAGCAGCCAGGTTCTCAGCTCCTTTTTTATCACGAATAATGATATCAAATTCTTCTAGGAGGAGAACCCAACGGAGCAATCTCGGCTTTGCATCTTGTTTTGCAAAGAGATATTTGAGAGCCGGGTGATCCGTATACACCACGCATTTGGTCAAGATGAGGTATGGCCGAAATTTCTCAAACGCATACACCACCGCTAATAATTCTTTTTCTGTAGTGGTGTAATGGGTTTGAGCTTCAGTCATAGTTTTGCTTGCGTAGTGGATCGGCTGAAAATGCTTGGTTTTGCGTTGCCCCAAGACTGCACCGATAGCAAAATCACTTGCATCGCACATGAGCTCGAAGGGTAAATCCCAGTCGGGGGCAACTAGAATGGGTGCTTCCGTAAGCTTTTTCTTTAATGTTTCAAAAGCTTCGATGCACTCAGGAGAGAAGATAAAAGGAGCATCTTTTTCGAGAAGATGGGTCATTGGCCGAGCGATTTTAGAGAAATCTTGAATGAATCTACGATAAAACCCGGCATGACCTAGAAAACTCCTAATACCTTTGACGGTAGTGGGATGAGGTAATTTAGCAATAACATCAACTTTTGCTCTATCTACCTCAATCCCATTCTTGGAAATCTTATGGCCAAGGACTATGCCTTCTTTGACCATAAAGTGGCTCTTCTCCCAGTTTAGACAGAGATTGGTGTCTTCACACCGTTTTAGCATTTTGTCTAAGTGGGAGAGACATGTCTGAAACGAGTCCCCAATGACCGAGAAGTCATCCATAAACACCTCCATAGTTTCCCCGATCATGTCGTGGAAAATTGCCATCATACATCGTTGGAACGTGCCAGGAGCATTACATAAGCCAAAAGGCATACGTCTGTAGGCAAACGTCCCGTATGGGCAGGTGAATGTGGTTTTTTCTTGATCCAGCGGATCAATGGGGATCTGAAAATACCCCGAGAAACCATCAAGGAAACAATAGTATTTGTTCCCTGCTAATCTCTCAAGCATCTGGTCCATGAAGGGTAGAGGAAAATGGTCTTTACGGGTGGCTTCGTTTAACTTGCGATAGTCAATACACACACGCCATCCCGTAACCAATCGAGTTGGAATTAACTCGTTTTCTTCATTAGTGACAACAGTAATGCCACCCTTTTTTGGAACGCAATGAATTGGGCTAACCCAAGGACTATCAGAGATCGGGTAAATCAAACCGGCATCAAGAAGTTTGAGAACCTCTTGTTTGATAACCTCGTGAATCTTAGGATTCACCCTTCTCTGATGTTGGACTGCTGGCTTGAAGTCATCCTCCATTAAGATTTTGTGAGTACAAAACTCAGGGTTGATACCCTTGATGTCGGAGAGTTTCCAAGCAATTGCTTGCTTGTGTGACTTCATGACCTTTATGAGAGCAGTTTTCTCTTCCTCAGTTAAGTCTTTAGCAATTATGACGGGTAATTTATCATCACCCTCCAATAATGCATACTCGAGATGAGGAGGTAGGTCCTTAAGTTCAACCTCGGGAAATTCATCAGTAGATGTTTGTACTGATTTGATTTCCTCAATTGTGATCTCCTTCGGAGGGAGTGAAGATAATGGATCTTCATTAAGCAATTGCTCAAGATAAAGGATATCCCCCTCCGAATCATACATACCATCAATTCCAGGCGGAATTGATTCATCAGTAGCAAGAAATGCATCGATCTCTTCCAGAAGGAAGTCACATCCCTCAAACGGAGTGAGAGAGGGGGAAGAGTCGGCAATGATAGGTTGAGGAGATGTGGTGGAATCTCCACTCACAGAATTATGAAGATAACCAAGAAACTCTTGAGAGTACTCCTCTGAAGCAATGTCAATTAAATCGACTCGATTAATTGATTCAGTATCATAATTTGAGGAGTACCTTGAAGTTTGATCAAGGTTAAAGGTAACAGCTTCATTACCCACACGTAGAGTGATCTCTTGCTCAAATACATCGATAAGAGCACGGCCCGTCCTCAGGAATCCCCGTCCAACAATGAGGGGAACCCGAGGATCAACGTCGAAATCAACAACCACAAAGTCAGCTGGAAAATGGAACTTTCCTACTTTCACGAATACATCCTCGGCAATGCCAAGAGGACGCGAGATAGAACGATCTGCAAGCTCAAGAGTCATGCAGGTAGGAATAAGTTCCGGAAGAGAAATTTTCTTCCATACTGAATAAGGCATCAGATTGATGCTTGCACCAAGATCGTCAAGGGCAAAGCATTCAATCATCCCAGGAAAAACACAAGGAAGAAGAAAGTTCCCGGGATCTCCTAGCTTCTCGGGAAGCTTCTTTAACAAGACTGCTGAGCAATTCTCGTTCAAAGGAGTTTTAGCCATTTCAAACAGCTTTTCCTTGTTGCTCAACATGTGTTTCAGAGTAGATGCAAACTTGGGCATCAACATGATAGCATCCGCGAAGCTTATGTCAAAATGAAGTTCTTGGAAAATTTGAAAGAATTTTTCCATTTGATGACTAGCTTTCTCGCGGAGCTTTTGCTCATGTAAACGTGAGGGGTAAGGAATAGAAGTTTTGGATTTAGGGTTACCAACTGGAGGTTCAAAAACAACTCCAGGCTTGGTATTGGGTTTTGGCACAACCTGAGGATGGACATTGCTGGTACTTCCGTTATTAGTAGGAAGTTCCTTGTCCTTTGTCGCCTCAGGTTCGCTTTCCACTACCTTCGGGAGAGAGGAAGAAGAGGTAGTAGGAATAGCGGGTCCAGCATAAGAAGCACCACTTCTGGTTGTGATCGCCTTTGCATCGCCCATCGGATTAGCGATCGTGTTGCTAGGTAAAGTACCTGAGCCCGAGGGTCGATCATTTAAAGACTTCTTAATGTCAGCAATCTGGCTAACCAACAACCGATTCATTTCTTCTTGGGATTTCATGAATTGTTTCAACAACTCATCAGATGATGGTCCAGTTGGAACAATGGCTTGAGTTTGCACAGGAAAATTCTGGCCTCTATTGTTAGGATTAGGGCCTTGATTCTGAAAATTTCCTTGATTATTGGCATGAAAATACCCTGAGTTGAAATTTCCCTGACCTGGGTTTCTATTGAAATTTCCTTGATGTTGGAAATTTTGATTCTGATTTTGAAAACCGTTGTTTTGACTGAAATTACCTTGGTTTTGAAAACCTTGGTTTTGTCCATTCTGATTCTGATTACGGTTTTGATTGAAACCGGGGGGTCCAGGGTAGTGGTTAGGACGGTGGTTCGGGTCTACAGGAGCACGATATTGATTGCCTCCTTGATTAGACATCCCGCCCACAGCATTGGCTTCAAAAGGGTTACCATCGGTGGCCATGCAGTTGTAATAAGCATGGGGGCCACCACAGGTAACACAGACTTCCACTTTCTTAACTTCAGCAGGAGGTGAAGTTTGTGGAAAGGAGACTTTCTTTTGGTTGGAGAGAACCAAAGCTTGAATAGCTTCCGTGAGTTTATCAATCTTAGCATCGGTGCTAGATTGACTCACGGGCGATGAAGAAGAAGAAGGACAAACACTGACTTGGGAAACAACCGGCTTGCTTCGTGCAGTGCAGACTTTAGACTTGTTTTCGATGATCGCTAAAGCTTCTTTGACAGTTTTGCTTAGGAAATTTCCTCCCGCGGAGGAATTGAGAGAATCTTGATCAGATTGACTCACTCCATTGTAGAAAGTATCGAGTTGCATCAACTCGGAGAAACCGTGGTGAGGACATTTGCGAAGCAATTCCTTGAAACGATCCCACGATTCACTGAAGGGTTCATCAAACTTCTGAGTGAACTTGATGATTTCATTTTTTAGACTCGTGGTTTTGGAAGGTGGATAGAATTCATTCACAAATTTCTTCACCAGATCTTCCCATTTCTCTATTGACTGAGGGGGTTGTTTTTCAAACCAAATCCGGGCTTGCCCCTCAAGAGAAAATGGGAACAGAAGAAGCTTAACAGCATCAGTAGGGACATTCTTATACTTGATGGTAGATGCAATCTTGTTAAACCATCGAATATGAGCATGAGGATCATCCCGCTCAAAACCGTAGAATTGATTTGAGGTTACAAGATTCAGTAACCCGGTTTTGAGTTCAAAATTTTCAGCCACAATGGCTGGTACAACGATAGCATCTCCATACCCGTCGATGGGTGCCTGGAGAAGCTCACACATAGGGCGTTCTTCCGCCATGATAACGGAAGTAGTGTGAGCAGTCCGGATCTCAGATCCGACTGAAGGAGCAGAAAGTCTACGAACACGCCTTCTTGGAATCTTGACAAGCTCACGAAATGGGCTCACAGATCTGGAAGAGCGAGTGCGCATACACTAGAGTTAACTCTAAGGAAACTCAGAGTTAAGGAGAGAAATGGGAATTATGAAAATCTTTCAGATGAGAATGAGAATTATGAAGACGTTTTATAAAAATTGGGGTGAGAAGAATCTTTATGGGTTTTCTGGTTCTGAAACGTAGATATCACAACAAAATCAATTAACACAAAATCGAGGCAAAACAACAGTGAACTTAACCAATAATCACAATATGAATGGCTTCTTTGAAAAAGGTACACCAATCACAAGGACACAAAGGCAAGTTTTAAATCTTTAGTTCGGGAACTTATTATGGTCGCACCCCCAGTTAGGTAGTGCACTGCCTTGGTTTGCGGTGGTAATCTTTTAAGTTGTTGTTTATTAAAGAAAACGACGAATCTTTTTGTATTTTTATTTTTGATACATATATAGAAACAAAAGGAAAATATTTTTGTGTTTTATACGTTTTTAGCTGTTTTTGGGTTTTTGGATTTTTTATAAGAAAATATGGATATATATATATAGATGATAGATGGATGATATAAACAAAGAGTGAGTATTCAAACAACTAATCTGCTAAACGGAAGATAGATCAGCACAGCTCCCCGGCAGCGGCGCCAAAAATTTGATGCGTGCCAAACGGTCAAGCTAAATCACTCAAGCCTGCCACTTGTGAATGGCAGACCGTAATCAGCTTAAAACTGCTTAAGCACGAATGCAATGAAGATCTGGGGAGTATAGTGTTTCCCCGGGTCGTTATGTCCCAGCGAGCTATGCAATGGATCACCCAACGTATAGTGATCGGGGAATTTGAATGGAAAAGAGATTTGAGATTATTATAACTACAGAAATATCAAACAAATACAGAGGCTTAAATGCAAATTAAATAAAATTTGAAAGATAAAAAATATTAAATAAACGCTATCACTATTTGCAAAATGATGTTTTTGTTTTTATGTTTTTACAAAACTGGAATTAAAAACTACGCGACGTACAATAGAAAATGTGAAATTAAAGCAATATTAACCCTAAAAATATGAAAATGATATTTTTACAAACCTAATGATAAAATAAAATATTTAGAAAAAGAAAATTATTTTTATAACTAATTATCTAATTAAAAACTATTTTTAACTATTAAATAATAACCTAAAAATACAAGAAAATATGAAATAAAGCTAGAAAAATAAAATTAAGACTTAGAAAAATCTAAAATATCAAAGTAGAATTTTCAAAACTATTTTTATATTTTTCTGATTATTTTTCTATTTTCTAGGAATTTTAAACTATTTAAAACTAATTAAATTACTTAAAAATACAAATTTAACTAAGAAAAATCTAGAAAAATATTTTTTTGTCTTTTTATATTTATCTAAACTTAGGAAATTTGAAAAATTATTTTCTTGAAACTTTTCTGAATTATTTGTATTTAAAGCTAATTAAAAATGCTTAATAACTAGTTTAAATTAAGAAAAATAGCAAACAAGCTTAGAAAAATCTGAAAAATTCAAGATAAGCTTAAAATAATGTACTGAATCTAGGAAAAATGGAAAAACAAGTGCTTATGTGGAGAATTATGCAACTGCTATGATAAGTGCTTATAGATAAGCACTTTGAATAAGCCAAACACCTCAATAAGCCACCAACTGTTCACAGAGGTTCTAATATGCTATAAGTACTGAAATGCAACTAATCTCAACTGTTTTTAACCACTAATGAGCAACTAGAACAGATTTGATGTTTTGAGCTTATTTTACAAAAACAGTTTTCAGTGTACTACTTTGAGCCCAAGAATAAGCAATCAAATAAGTTAGCAACTAAAAACCAAAACTTAGAACTTACACTAGACCTAGGTGAGACCTTATAAACCAAAATACAGACCAAGGTGAGCTAAGATTAGCTCTGTGCAAGGTCTGCAAGAACTGCACAAGTCCTGTGCAGTTCAAGCACCTGTGCACAGGGCACTTACCCCCTTCTTGACAAGCATTTTTGACCCTTATAAAAATTCCACAAAAATATACAAAAATGCTAATAAGAGATTAGACCAGTTGGAGATTTTAAAACAACAAGTTTCACTAAGTTTGGTCCAAAAATGAGTGAATGAAAATTCCTCTTAGTTGGCTCAAAACAGACTTTTCACAATTTTGACTTTTGAAGGAGTTGAGAAAATTTTACTTAAGTGAACTTTGATTCCAATTTTATGACTGATATTGATGTAATATGGTGTGATGAGCTCACTGCAAACAATGTTTAATAATTCTAAACACAAATCAAGAGATTGGCAAATCCAAAATGACAACAGATTAGCAGTGAGGCAGATTTGATGAGATATTGACTTTCAGTGTTTGCAGGCTCAATTTAATGACTCAAATGAACACAAATAGACTAAACAATCATGAACCAAAAGGTTTTAACTCCTGAACACACCTTAAGTACAGATTAAGCTATGAACCAAACACCCCTTTCACTACTGATAAGCAAATTAAAACCGATCTAACTACTAATCCAACATGTTTCAATGATCAAGCTATGTTTAAATCACCATAATACTACTGTTTAAACAGGTTTTAGCTACTAGATATTACAAACACAAATTATGCTATATATTTTGGAAAATCACTTACAAGTGTCCCTAGCCACAATGGCTTGCCAACAGTGAACCCAAGGACCACTAGCCTAATCTAACCAACCCATTGCTTCCAAATCAACCCAATTCCAGCTCTGAATCACCAAATACCATTGCTGCATCATTTTTGCTCCAAGTTTGACTTATGTTGACCAATGTTCAAAAATGTTTGAAACTTAAATTTGAACTCACAAAGAGCTATAATAAGCTTAAATGAGTTTGTTTGAGCTTAAAGATAAGTCACTAATAACCTTGACATAAGAGTTTAAGAATGGAAATTTCAACAGTGGACATACAACATGGAAATTGAACATAAACTTGAATTGATAGTTGAAATAAGTTACAATACACCTGAATACCTTTGTTTGATACAAATAAGCTTAAAAACACAACTGAAAACTATTTAAGACATTACAAGCTAAGAAACGACATACATTTGTGAAAAATAAACTAACTACCCTCTAACTTCCTTCTTCCTTCCTTTATTTATGCTCCAAACTATCTCTCTCCTCTCTCTGGACATATCCCAGCACTAAAATGGGCCATTGGATGGCTTAGGATCAATCTTGGCCGTTTGATGGTTTTGGCGCCAATTTTGGTTTTGATATCTTAGACAGGGACAAGGTGCATTAAATGCATTTGGCAGGTAGGTGAGGAGGGGGGAGACAAAGAGTGGAGTAGGGTGATTGTTGGTGGCTGGAGGTGTTGGTGTTGCAGACAATATTGTCGGGGAAGACAGGGAAAGGGGGGCGGGTTGTTTATTTTGAAATGTGGGTAATGGGTTCGGGTTTGGACCGGGTAAAGGATTTGGGCCAAGGTTTTTATTTGGGCTTGGGTTGACATAAGGGTCCGGTTGGTTGCTTATTAAACACAAGGACCACCTTTGCAATTTCACAAAACCAAGGGACCAAATCTGTAAATTATGAAGAGTAATCCAAGGGCTTGTTTTGCCAACCTCCAATATTCCAAGGGCTAATTTTGACACTTTTGAAATTCCAGGGATTAAATATGACCATTTTAAAAATCCAGGGACCAAAACTGTAATTTCTCAAATATTTTGGAACTTTTCACCAAAGGACTAAATAGGACAACATATGATTTCAAAGGGACCTCCGGTGACTTTTCTTTTAAAATAAATGCCTAGGGACTGATTTTGCCATTTTCTGAAAGTCGGGGGACTGAAACTGCCAATTATGCAAACTTTGCTCGTTTTTCATCTGATTTTGAACATTTTGCATCTGAAACATATAAAATGCACTTTTGTGATATTTTCAGTATTTTGATGCATTTCTGAGCATTTTTAGACGTTTTGCAGTTCCGATTTGACCAAAAATGATGAGTATTTACACACTCATCAATTACAATATCACAAAGACTTGAAGATAATATTAGAGAACGATTATCAGAGAATGAGTTGTGTTTTAATGAAACCCTAGGAGTTGATCTTCCTTATATAGGCAACAACTATCCAAGTGTCCAGCTCCAGTCCCTACACAATATAAAGCATAACAAACAAACACAAAACTAAAGAGTTAGTGTTAGTAAGTTTCTGCATATATCAAAAATAGTCCCTGTACTTGAGTGAAAGTTTGAAAGCGTATTTCAACACTCTCCCTCAAACTTTCACACCAAACATGTCCATCATACCAAGTTTTTCACATAAAAACTTATGACTTTTGCAGTCTAAAGCTTTTGTTAAAACATTAGCAATCTGCTGAGAAGTATTAGTTATCTCAGTTTTAATGACACCAGCAGAAACCTTTTCTCTAACAAGATGAACATCTATCTTAAAGTGTTTGGTTTTTTCATGTAACACTGGATTTCCAGTAATTTTTAAGGCAGAACTGTTATCACAGTATAACATCACACGTAAAATATTTTTAACACCGATGTCACCAAGAAGATTAGACAGTGAAATAACTTCACATGTAGCTGAAGCCATACTTCTGTATTCAGCTTCAGCTGAAGATCTAGAATTGTTTTTTACTTTTCTAGGTAACAAAGGAGTCACACAGAAAAACACAATAGCCAGACACAGGTTTCATGGTAACATGACATGTTGCCCCAGTCATAATCAGCATAAGATTTGAGCTTAAGGTTACCATTTTTGTTAATTTTCACACCACTACCAGTTGAGCCTTTCAAATACCTCAATACCCTTAATACAACATCCAAGTGAGACTCAAGAGGATCATGCATATATTGAATTAAGTAATGAACATAATATGAAATGTCTGGTCTACTATTAGTTAAGTAAATTAACTTTCCAACTAGTTTTTGATAATTTCTAATATTTCTCAAAGCTTTATCATCAGCAGATTCAATATAGTAGTGTTTTCAGGCAAAGGGGTGTCAACTGATTTAGCAGCTAACAAACCTATTCATGTAAAAGATCAAGACTATATTTCCTTTGACTTAAACATACTCCATTTTCATTATCCAGAACTTCAATACCAAGAAAGTACTTGAGTTTACCTAAGTCTTTGATTTGAAACTTGGTTTTTAAAAACAGTTTAAACTTTTCAATTTTATCAATGTTATTCCCAGTTATGACAATATCATTAACATAGACAAGTAAAGCCATAAACACACTCCCAAATTTATTAGTAAACACAGAATAATCAATTTTGGACTGCACAAAACCATTTTCAATAAGAGCAAAAGTCAATTTAGCATTCCATTGCCTAGGAGCCTGCTTAAGGCCATAAAAAGACTTATTTAATTTTCAAACTTTAGAACCTTGATTGTCAAAGGCAGGAGGTAAGGTCATATAAACATCCTCAGTTAAGTCACCATACAAGAAAGCATTAATAATGTCAAGATGAAAAAGATCCCAATTATTACAAACAACCACATTAATCATGCATCTTACAGTAGACATCATAACAGTAGGACTAAAAGTTTCTAAGTAATCAAGTCCCTCCCTCTGGCTAAAGCCCTTGGCAACAAGCATGGCCTTATATCTATCTACATCTCTAGTAGATATGTACTTAATTTTCCAAAGCCACTTACTTCCTATAGCTTTCCTACCTTTAGGAAGCTCGCATTTAGTCCAAGTGTTATTCTTTTTTAAAGCAAAGATTTCATTATCATAGCCTCAACCAAATTTTTATCTTTAACAGCCTCATCATAAGAATTCGGTTCAACATATTTGTTTAAAGTGGTAGAAAAACAATAATTGGCAGGGCTAAGACTAGAATAACTCACATACTTTTCAAGTCCATATTTAACACTACTGCCGACAACATAATCATTAAACTTAGTAGGCATTTTCACATTCCTACTAGACTTTATTAGAGCAGGCTGCTCTTGACTTATGTTCTGAGGGAAACTCTTTTGAGTTAAATCATGATTGGAACTGGAAGGAACACTGCCCTCGGGTGGAGTATTATCACCCATGGAAGTTGCAGTACAAGTATCCCTACCATCATCAGAAGTATTTGAATTTCAGGCAAGAATATGTACTACCATCATCATAGGGGGTATTTGCACCTCTCCTTTCATCATTGGGACTTTGATCAAACTGTTTCTTATCAAAGAAATTTAGACCATTTAAAGTAGTCTCATAAGTATCACAATTCTGATCAGTTCGAAGTTTAGAATTCATCTTAAATGGAAAAATGGTTTCATAAAATTGAACATCTCTAGAATGAAAAATCATTTTAGACTCAAGAATGTAAAGTTTGTAAGCCTTTTTAGTAGTTGAAAAACCAATTAGAACACATTTTTCAGATCTAGAAGAGAATTTATCAGAATTGTTTAAGACAGAAGAGAAACATAAACAACCAAAACTTCTCAGATGAGAAATTTTAGGTTTATGACCATAGACAAGCTTTAAAGGAGATTTTCCGCTCAGAAGATAAGAAGGTAACCTGTTAATAAGATAGGCAACAGTTAAGATACATTCAGGCCACATACTTAAAGGAATACCACTTTGAAACAATAAACTTCTAGCAACATTCAAAAGATGTATGTGCTTTCTCTCAGCAATCCCATTTTGCTGAGGAGTTTAAGCACATGAATTTTGATGCACAATACCAAGCCTGTCAAACAGATTACTCGTTTTGTTATTCACAAATTCAGTCCCATTATCAGACCTGACAGTTTTAATACTACATTTAAACTGATTGAGAATAAGATTAATATAACTGACAAACAAATTGTAGACTTCATCTTTGGTTTTAATAAGATAGACCCAAACAACACTGCTATAGTCATCAACAATAGTCATAAAATATCTAAAACCATCTCTACTAGTAACTTTATAAGGTCCCCAAAGGTTAATATGAACAAGGTCACCAATAGCAGAACTTATATGATCACTTAAAGGAAAGAGCTCTCTAGTCTGCTTGGCATTGTGACAAATGTCACAAGGTGAGACATGAGAATCCTTAGTGAACTTAAGGTCAGACTACAACAAGTTAACAACTTGATCAGAGGGATGACTAAGTCTGTTATGCCACATAGATTTAGACACATAGCATGTAACAGACATATTACATAATGTTGATTATTAAAAGTGAAGGAAGAGGGAGAATCAAACAAATAAAGTCCACCATTCTTACCACCAGTCCCCTTGTTTTTGTTTTGAGTCAAATCCTGAATGTAGCATTTAGTTTCATTAAAACCAACAAACATTCTACTATCTTTAATAAGCTTATGAACAGACAAGAGACTGACACAATATTCAGGTACAACCAACACATCATATAAAATGACATTATCAGAAAGTTTTAGATTCCCAACATATTTGATTTTAGCAAAGGTACCATTAGGGTGACCCACAGTTAGATTTAAATCAAATATACCAATAATAGTAAACATGTTAACAGTAGAAATAGTCATGTGTTGTTTAACACTTGAATCAATGATCCATCCAATACTTAGTTTACATAAAATAGTGTTGGTGTTGAAAAATTTATGAAAGTTTGTATTGAAGAAGACATTATTGTTCATAAAACTTGACATACCTGCCATGTTAGCCTGCATACTGCTAGAAGGCATATCACAGATAAGACTCATAATTTTCATAATCTGATCATTAGTTAAAGACATAGTAGACCCATTATCATTAGCAAAAGTGCTATAATTAGCATTAAAAGAGGGTTTGAAACCATTTTGTTTTGGACCAGGGTGTTTATTATAACCAAGAGGATACCCAACAAGATCAAAACATCTGTCAACAGTGTGACCAATTTTACCACAGTTATTACAAAGCAAATTTGGGTTAGGTCCTCTATTACTCACATTAAAACTTTTTGCTATCAGTATTAGAAAACTTTTTATTATCAAACCTCTTATTACCACCATTAGACCAATTAGTTTTAGCAATAAAACCAGAAACTTGAGGTTTAGACTCAGAACCAGAAGAAGAAGAAGCAATGCCTCTGTGAGATTCTTCTCTGGAAACAATAACAAATGCCTCTTTGACATCAGGAAGAGCTTCTCTAGAGAGAATACTACTTCTGATAGGCTGATAGACATCATTAAGACCCATAAGAAATTGCATATCCTTCATAAGTTGATTATGTTTTAAAACATCTTCTCTAGCAGCACACACACACACACACTTAGGCAGTTTTGTCATAATGTCAAATTCTCTCCATAGGGAGTTAAGCTTATGATAATATTCAGAAACAGTTAATTCACCTTGTTTGAAATTGTTAATTTTCTGCATTAAGTTTATTATTATAGACCCATCAAGTTTATCATAGGTTTCTTTAAGTTCAGCCCAAAATTCAGTAGCATTAACAACAATGTTTTGAAAGGCTCAAGGCGCACTAAGGCGCGAAGGGGACCAAAGAGCCTCGAGGCGAGGCGCATACCAAGGCGCGGGATTCAAGAATACGAGGCTCACTAAATACATTAAGTTTTTTTTATAATATATGTGACCATTTATGTAGCTTAAATAACACAAAATAGCATTAAATACTTAATACATGACACATATAGCCATTATAAAGATTAAAATATATCAATTGTCACTTCTCAAACGGATCAACTCTTTGGCTCGATGAACTACATATAGATTAAAATCCATATCAGACTAAATATGCTTGTATCCTACACTTGCAGACTTACATCTAACAAAGCTCACAATTTAACCCAAAATATCAAGCAAGCAACATATTAATATTAAAGACATAATGCCACATTTTCATGATAATATGTCATAAAGAAAATACTTAATGAAAAAATGTAACTTGTTAAAAAATAACAATCAATAAAATAAACATAAAATCAGTTCAATATTATAAATCATACAAATACTCACCCTATGATGTGATGCTCGAAGATAAAATAAACTTATGACGTCATTTACAAATCAATAAAATAAACAATCAATAAAAATCAGTTCAAGATACAAACTTATGACGTGAGAGAGATTACATATTTGTAAAATGATCAGAATCTATAGTTACCAACTTGATTGTGTGTTTTAGTTCTTTTCCAAATTAGGGTTATTAGATATAACTTAAAGGCTCATGCATATAACTTATAAGGCCCATGTATCTTATCTTAATACTTAGAAAAAAATCCCCAAAACCTGTTACATCTCCGAGGCGCAAAATGCCCCAAGGCACAAAGAAGCAAAAAGCCCCAAGGCGTTGCGCTTTTTATGGGATTCATGCATGTCGTAAGCCTCGATCCGAAAAAATCCCTAGAGCTTGAGCCTTGAGCCGAGGCGCTCTTTTTAAAATAATAGAAAACATTTGACCAAGATATAGATCCCCAAAAACAGAGTTTAATAACCAAGAAAGTACAATAGAATTACATCTTTCCCACTAGTTAGACAGAACAACACTAGAAGTATAAGTAGCCTTAATACAAGTACCATAAATAAATCAAGTTTTATTTCTAGTATTAATGGCTAATTTCATAGCAGTGGCCCAAACTCTATAGTTCTCAGTACCAGTAAGTTTCATAGATATAATAGAACTAGAACTGATATCATTAGAATGCAGATGCAAAGGGTTACCCAAATCAAGATTACTAATAAGATCCTCATTACTAAAACCACCAGAATTAACCATGATGAAATAAATAGATAAAATAAACAACTAAGATACAAACAGAAAATAAACACAGAATCCCCAACACCTTCAAACACAAATAACCCCCAATTAGCCAAAAACTAAACTTCTCAAGACTGCCCAATAAACCTAATCTCTAGCAATCTAGGCAACAATAGACAAAAAATAAATAACAGAAAAGTAAATACTCACACCCAAGAATAACAAAGCCCAACAGAGTGAACTGGGTGTGATCAGAGCAGGTATCCTTGCCACTCTTATGGTGGTCGCTCAATATGTTAATCACACCGTTTGCACCCACTCATACGAAACTAAATTATCTTAAAGAAGAGATTACAACTTACAGTGCTATAAAGAAAACTTGCGGAATAGATCACAATACTCTTAATTCGCTTAGTTAAGAGATATTGTGACAGAATCATGTCCCAGTTAACCAAAGATAAGACCAAAACCACAAATCCCCAATTCTTGAAAAATCAGGGTTTCACCATCCAAACCCTAAATAACCAGATCTGACTGCAAATCAACCCAATCAACAATTAACCCAACAAAGATTGTTGAGTTAACCTTAATTAACACTGATCTACAATCAATTGCAAAAAATCGCTAGAAAACTACGAAACCCAAGAATCAGAATCTCCAATTGAATCGAGCCAAAAGCTCTAATACCATGTAGAAATTATGAAACTCTTATGATTTAATCCAACCAACCACCCCTTGATTCAAATTAATCAATGTAAAGTATCAATACAAGAAACCAGAAAACATAATAGATCACAAAAGATGATCTATGTATACAAAGACTGAAACTAAAGACTGGATCAAAAGGTATGACCAGTCAAATGATTACAATATCATAAAGACTTGAAGATTGTATGAGAGAACGATTATCAGAGAATAAGTTGTGTTTTAATGAAACCTAGGAGTTGATCTTCCTAATATAGGCAGCAACTATCCAAGTGTCCAGCTTCAGTCTCTGCATAATATAAAACATAACAAACAAACACGAAACTAAAGAGTTGTTGTTAGTAAAATTCTGCATATAACAAAAACAATCCTTGTACTTGAGAGATAGTTTGAAAGCATATTTCAACACATTTATTAGCAAGATGTGCCCGACAAAGTCGGTATTGGCATATGGTTGCCTTTTTGACTCTTCATTAGATACCTTAAATTATTTATCAAGCAAACTTGTTTTCTTTATGATATTATATTTGGTCAACCAATCAATAGGCTAACTTGAAGATGATTTGTCAATCACATAACCTTGAATAAAACAGATGAAAATTGTAACAAAAATATTTGAAAAAAGGAAGTGAGTTTGGTTACTTAGTAGTTAGTAGAGTGGAAAATTTATTCGGGTCAATAATGTATATCCACCAATCATTATATTATATCAACCCTAGATCCAATCAGAGTGCTCATACCATGATACCACTTATAGCTAAAGGCCCACCACCCATGTACATCACCTAAACATTTTCAAAACATTTTCTTGTTTTTAGCTCAATAAAAGAAATAGAGAAATTTCATTACATACTTCCATCATCCATACAATTGAAAAATAAATATACCAAGTATATTATTTCGTTCAAAGCACTACAAAATCTTTGAGAAATGCAAGAATTTTGGACTTATGTTGTTTTGTTTGCTAATTTGTGCTAGGTTCATGTGAGTGAAAGAATCTCGTCGTGAGTCACATTGGTGTGGCATTTATTGATGTAACAGTAGCGAACATATACATTGATGTACTTGTGTTGTGGTTATCCCGAACAACAAATTCACTTTGAAAAAAAATTGTACACAAACAAAACTACTTTGCCACATATGGGTATGTTTGGCGGAATAGGTTAGGGTTGGGGCTGGAGCTGCAGTTAGGGCTGGGGCTAGAGCTTATATTATAAGCCAAAAGATAGAGTTTATATTTTTATAAAGTTGTTTGGTGAATTAGTTAAAGCTGAAGCTTATTAATGTAAAATCGTGTAAAAATTAATCAAATTAAGTACAAATATATTTTCGGCTTTTGCATGATAATCCATTATATTTTTATGAGTATTTAAGTAATTTAGCTAGTCATAAGCCCCTATAAGACCCTTTCTATGGGTTTAGACTTATGGAGGCTTATAGCTTATTTTGTAAGCCATAAACCTCGTGACAAATTAACGAGACTTATTTTATAAGCCCAAGCCCAAAAAGCCCTCATAAACCCCGCGCCAAACATAGCCATAATATAATATAAAGTTACAATGAACCAATGTTTTAAAACCTGATTTTTTTTATCGATCCGGTTTAGTCGTCGGTTCACCGGGTCACAAGCTCAATGATTGAACCGTCGGGTCGAACCGGTTCTATACTCATGTATACATTTTTACTATATTTAATATATAATGTTACATAATCTCATGATTTATCCGAATTTATTCTTACATTCGATCGAATCGATGAAAAAAGATTACGACTCTATCGCTAAGTTTGTTTTTAAGTTTCATATCTACAAAATATAGCAAATATTTACAACAACAATCAACTTATGATTCTAAATTATAAGATTATAGAGGAGAGTTATTTTACATACCAAACTTTTCTCACATACGAAGGGACTCATTTCCACCATCCATCTAAAAAAAATCAATGGCTGAGATTAAAAGCATTTTATTATTTCACCAATTTTTTATAATTTAAATATCTCTTAAACCGTTAATCGTTAAGTGAAAATATTTACAACATCGCGACGAGCATTTAATTATCTTTCTATAGACGGGCACTTTGATATACTTTCGAAAAAAGAAAAAAAATCGTTTTTTTCACGTTTTTTCGTTATTTTTTCGTTACTGAAATTTGCATGAAAAAAATCATTTATGATAAAACACTAAATTTGTCACAATTCTCAATTTCCGGTCATTTCTCAAACTCAATATTCATCATATTAGTTCATGCATGGTTTTGCATTTCACGTTAAACGTATAACTTTTATTAAATAAACGTTATCGCGTAATTTATTTATTTTGAACAATTGATCCATTACTTCCGAAAATTATTTCAATATATTTTTATACTCATATTAAGTTTATAAAAAATAATATTATGAGTTTACCCAGTGTTTTAAATTTATTTTGTATATAAATTGTTGTATTTATATAATTACGACGTTTTTCTTAAATTCGACACGATTATTATTATATCACTCAAATTTTGCAAGAAATGTATTTTTATAATTTTTATGACCTAAAAATATTTTATCTTGGCCCGTTAAAATTTATTTTTATCCAACGCTACCCTAAATATTCACAAGTGACTACAAGTTACCACTTAACTTCAAATCTTTTACAAGTTATTACACTTATTCAATTAGGGAAAAAAAAAAAAAAAAAAAAAAAAAAAAAAAAAAAAAAACAAGAGATGACTAGCACCCCTTGTCGACACAAGGGGTGAGTCACCAAAAAGATATTTGCAAACTATCTTAGTAAAAGTATTATACACAAATACTTTCACTTCATTCTTTCATTCCAATACAAAGACCAAAATTCCATCTCTTTTCTCTCTAGAAATTCGGCAGCCAAGGGACCAAAAGGAGGATCATCTCCAAGTTTCAAGACAAGTATAATTAAACACTAGTATCATTTGTTGCAAAGGTTTTGTAATACAAACCTCAAGTGATTAGGAAAAACCTTTTGTCCATAAACCTCATCATATCACTAGTAAGCATTCATATTCATATTTTTATTTCACATTCATTTTTATGGTCATATCATTTTATTTGAGAAACATGCAAGTCTCATGATGTTTATACCATTTTTAAAGGTTTTTAAGGTTTTTATATGTTAAATATATATAATCCATCCTATAATTACTCCTTGTTATATTTTAGTTTTGGTGATGTCTAGGAACCCATGACACCCTAAGAAGGTGTATGGTAGGATTAGAATAGCTTCGGAGTTGTTTTGAATGGGTTAGAATAGGTTTGGCGTGAGAAAAACTCATTTCGACAAGTTTGGAAAAGGGTCTGTCCTTATTTTTAAAATCTGGAAAATCCGACAGTAGATAAAAATTTTTGGCCTAGATATTTAGAAAATATACTTTAAAACGAAACCGTGGCCGCTTGAACGGAGTTATAACGAAGAAGTTATGAATTTTTCAATTTGGCGACGAAAAATATAAATTTCAGAAATTTCAGCATGCAAATGTCACTCTTTACGAGTAAAAAATGAGTCTTAAGCTTTATAAATTGTGTCAACTTATCAAAAATATATTAGTATACTTTGACACGAATCTAAGGATTTAGAAAACGGACTTGTAACGAGTAAATTACACGCGATAAACAAAGTTGCCGTAACTTTATTCTATTAGCAACATTAATATATTTTCTATTAAACATATACTACGGCAACTAGGGGCCATGTTGAGGGTCGTTTTTAACATTGATAGGGTACTCTTTATAAAAAGATGTCTTCTAGTAAAATCAAGTTCGCCAACCATATTTTCCAAAATATCCAACCGTTCGTCAAGCGGAGTTGTAATGAATAAAATATAGTCGCTCAAAGTTTACCGAAAACCACTCTTAAACACACAAGTACCATACTTAACCTATATTTTTCCTTATGTTCGAGACCTCTAGGATGGAAATGTATGTACTAAAACTTTGAGATAATGGTACGAGCTTCCCAAAACCGTTGAGTTCGTTTCCTAACGCTCGACGTGCACCATTTTACGACTAGCTTTTAGAGGCCGTTTTTGTCACTTTCATGGAAATTTCAACGACATTATTTTACGACGAAAAGTTATAATTTCACAATTAATCACTAAATGATTATCGTCGGATATCATTTCAATGTAAATACATGTGAAGTAATTTAAAAATGGTCAAGACGTTAAAAGATTATATTTTCGACGAGAAGTATTGTTTTCAAAAATACATAAGTGGTATAAATATCATCCGAATTGTGTGCATAACATTACATCATGACTTATTGCATATCATATCATTCATAATAGGTCAGTTTCGAGATTCACGCTACATTTCGGTGTAACCACTTTTGTCATCGCATCTATTCATCAAGTGAGTAATCACATCCCCTTTTTACCGTTTTGCTATATTTTTGGGGCGAAATGCATGAACCATACTTGAATTGAATTGATTCTTACTTTTGTGAACTCGAATCAAATCCTTGAACTTAATTACGAAATTATGACTTATTTGAACTTATTGAACCGTACGTGTTATGACCTTGTCCCAAAATCTCCTATGTTCGGAGCATCACTATAAAGTCTCCTATGTTCGGAGCATATCTTTGGGAAGAGGCACCCAGTATATCTTTGGGAAGAGGCACCCAGTATATCTTTGGGAAGAGGCACCCAATATATCTTTGGGAAGAGGCACCCAGTATATCTTTGGGAAGAGGCACCCAACATAACTTTGGGTAGTGGCACCCAGCATAATTTGGTTTCATCAGGAGCATCCTTGAATTATTATATACGTGGTACTATATTGTGAACTATTATGACCGCTTATACTTGACTACTTCATACGCTATATTTTGTGCAATGGGTTGTGAACACACAGGTTGCAAGTTTTGTATGGGCGGAACTTGGAACTGAGTGGATTTACAATGCCTTTGCTTTGTGGACTATTTCCGATGACCGAAACCTTTGAATATTTCTTACGAGTTTTCTTATTTTACTAAACATGTTTACTCACCAACTATTTTCATAGTTGACCCGTTTTTCTCTCATGCATTTAAGGTGATCGTTAGTAAGCTTTTTCTACCAGGTCTTGCATAATGAAGTTTTCACTTGTCACTACAAATCGTTATGTAATAGAACGACATATTTTGGAATCTAAACTTTGTAATATATTTGCCGATGACGGCTAAACTGGTATTGTAATGGTGTACTCTTTCTTTTAAATATTAACGTTGGTATGTTCTATTATCTTGTGCTTATGTTCCCTTCCGTTACACCTCGTGTTTCCGCCTCCGGCGAGGGTGTGACAGATTGGTACCATAGCCAAAGGTTATAGAGAATGCCGATTTTTCAAAAATAAAAATCACAGCTATAACCGGAAAATTTTTTTTATTAAACATTAAACATCATCCTAGTCATCTAGTCCTATCGTTGCATCGTTAATCATAAATTATACATAGCCTGATCAACTATGTCTAATTTATGAAGAACCATGCAATGATAAGAAGGGTAATTTTAAATCATGTTAGTCGAGTCTTTTGAGTCTGGTCACCTGAAGTTGCATTGGTCGGGTGGGTATGCATAGCATATTTTTACGTTCACGTCTACATTACCGTACCTTGTTTATATCTTCTCTTTTCCATCTTTCGACTTGTTAGACATAGATCATGGCTGCTAGAAACACACGCTCAGGAGTCAACAACAACGGCAACCCAAACAACAATGACAATCCAAACAACAACGCGACTGGAATAGCGGATTTACTCACCCAAATTATGACGCACCTTGATGCTAGACGAACCAACAACGGAGAAGGTACTTCAAACACTGGTCATGGATGCACCTACAAGACTTTCATGACATGCAAGCCGATGGAATTTTATGGTACTGAGGGTGCCATTGGGCGGTTAACCTGGTTCGAGAATGTTGAGTCGAAGCTTAGTATCACGAAGTGTGCTGAAGGAAACAGAGTTGAGTTCTCTGCTGGTCTACTACAAGGTCGAGCATTGACCTGGTGGAACAACCAATTGCAGACTAGAGGAAGAGGGGCTGCAAATGCGTTATCTTGGGAAGCATTTAAGAAACTATTAACTGATGAGTACTACAGAAAAGATGAAGTGCAGAAGTTGGAAGCGGAATTTTGGAATCACTTCATGGTTGGAGTAGAAGTCGACAAGTACACGATCCGTTTCCATGAGTTAACTAGGATGGTTCCTCACATGGTTTCCACTGTGGAGAAGTTGATCGATCGATATATATGGGGATTGATACCGGAAATTAGGAGGGACGTCACCTCATCAAACCCAACCACTCTGCAAGCCGCTGTGGGTATGGCGTATCGCTTGACAAATGATGTGATCAGGTCTGGAGGACTAGCAAAAGCGAATGACAATGGACGAAAGCGACAGGAGGATCACCAGGGAAGCCGAGACCAGGGTCAGCAAGACAAGAGGCAACGAATAACCAGGAACTATGGAGCGACTACTCAGGAGCGCAAAAGATACGCAGGTCCACATCCTTTGTGCACTCGATGTAACTATCACCACTCGGGAGACTGCCCAAGGTGCGGCAAATGTGGACAGACGGGCCACTTCGCGCAAAATTGCTCAAACAGGACTGGGAATCAAGGAAAGAGAAAAGCATGTTACGAGTGTGGAAGTCTAGATCACCTTCGCAATACCTATCCAAAGCTGAAAAGAACACCTAACCAAGAAGGTAATCGTCCAAACCTGGCGTTGGCAATAGAAGGCCCACAAGATCAGAACATTGATGTTCCCCCCGCACGTGGTCGAGCATTCTATCTGGGTACCGAGGAAGCCCGCAATGCGTAACGGGTACATTCTTTCGAACAACTACCTTATTTCTGTACGACATGATTTTGAGTGCATAACTTCCTTCCAATTTTTACCACGTTCACGGCATTGATTAATTTGTGACCCATCGATATCGACCTTAGTTGTATTATATTTTGTTGATTTGATTTGATTTGTGTAAGCAAATCCAATATCGAGCGAATCTTTTAAAAGACTTCATTCAAAAGACTTGTTTCCTAGCTTGATCTAGTGACAGTTCTTGTTTGATGAAGTTGCGAAAGTCAAGCTAAGAAACAAGTTTACTCAAGTCACTATCTAAAGGTCTTTTGAGGGCTACGTTCGATATTAGGTAAGTTTACCCTATCAAATCTAATCACGGGCACGTACTTAGTTGAATGGGGAACCTGTACGCATGGGCATTGATATGATCATTTAGACTGTTCGTACGAGCATAAACTTTTAGAATCCTTGTCGAGGTTCGGACCATAGTATCATTAATCGAATCACGAGGACGTGATTCCGCTGACATGGGAAGAATGTCACAATTCTCAATTTCCGGTCATTTCTCAAACTCAATATTCATCATATTAGTTCATGCATGGTTTTGCATTTCACGTTAAACGTATAACTTTTATTAAATAAACGTTATCGCGTAATTTATTTATTTTGAACAATTGATCCATTACTTCCGAAAATTATTTCAATATATTTTTATACTCATATTAAGTTTATAAAAAATAATATTATGAGTTTACCCAGTGTTTTAAATTTATTTTGTATATAAATTGTTGTATTTATATAATTATGACGTTTTTCTTAAATTCGACACGATTATTATTATATCACTCAAATTTTGCAAGAAATGTATTTTTATAATTTTTATGACCTAAAAATATTTTATCTTGGCCCGTTAAAATTTATTTTTATCCAACGCTACCCTAAATATTCACAAGTGACTACAAGTTACCACTTAACTTCAAATCTTTTACAAGTTATTACACTTATTCAATTAGAAAAAAAAAAAAAAAAAAAAAAAAAAAAAAAAAAAAAAAAAAAAAAAACACAAACAAGAGATGACTAGCACCCCTTGTCGACACAAGGGGTGAGTCACCAAAAAGATATTTGCAAACTATCTTAGTAAAAGTATTATACACAAATACTTTCACTTCATTCTTTCATTCCAATACAAAGACCAAAATTCCATCTCTTTTCTCTCTAGAAATTCGGCAGCCAAGGGACCAAAAGGAGGATCATCTCCAAGTTTTCAAGACAAGTATAATTAAACACTAGTATCATTTGTTGCAAAGGTTTTGTAATACAAACCTCAAGTGATTAGGAAAAACCTTTTGTCCATAAACCTCATCATATCACTAGTAAGCATTCATATTCATATTTTTATTTCACATTCATTTTTATGGTCATATCATTTTATTTGAGAAACATGCAAGTCTCATGATATTTATACCATTTTTAAAGGTTTTTAAGGTTTTTATATGTTAAATATATATAATCCATCCTATAATTACTCCTTGTAAAAGTATTATACACAAATACTTTCACTTCATTCTTTCATTCCAATACAAAGACCAAAATTCCATCTCTTTTCTCTCTAGAAATTCGGCAGCCAAAGGACCAAAAGGAGGATCATCTCCAAGTTTTCAAGACAAGTATAATTAAACACTAGTATCATTTGTTGCAAAGGTTTTGTAATACAAACCTCAAGTGATTAGGAAAAACCTTTTGTCCATAAACCTCATCATATCACTAGTAAGCATTCATATGGTCATATCATTTTATTTGAGAAACATGCAAGTCTCATGATGTTTATACCATTTTTAAAGGTTTTTAAGGTTTTTATATGTTAAATATATATAATCCATCCTATAATTACTCCTTGTTATATTTTAGTTTTGGTGATGTCTAGGAACCCATGACACCCTAAGAAGGTGTATGGTAGGATTAGAATAGCTTCGGAGTTGTTTTGAATGGGTTAGAATAGGTTTGGAGTGAGAAAAACTCATTTCGACAAGTTTGGAAAAGGGTCTGTCCTTATTTTTAAAATCTGGAAAATCCGACAGTAGATAAAAATTTTTGGCCTAGATATTTAGAAAATATACTTTAAAACGAAACCGTGGCCGCTTGAACGGAGTTATAACGAAGAAGTTATGAATTTTTCAATTTGGCGACGAAAAATATAAATTTCAGAAATTTCAGCATGAAAATGTCACTCTTTACGAGTAAAAAATGAGTCTTAAGCTTTATAAATTGTGTCGACTTATCAAAAATATATTAGTATACTTTGACACGAATCTAAGGATTTAGAAAACGGACTTGTAACGAGTAAATTACACGCGATAAACAAAGTTGCCGTAACTTTATTCTATTAGCAATATTAATATATTTTCTATTAAACATATACTACGGCAACTAGGGGCCATGTTGAGGGTCGTTTTTAACATTGATAGGATACTCTTTATAAAAAGATGTCTTCTAGTAAAATCAAGTTCGCCAACCATATTTTCCAAAATATCCAACCGTTCGTCAAGCGGAGTTGTAATGAATAAAATATAGTCGCTCAAAGTTTACCGAAAACCACTCTTAAACACACAAGTACCATACTTAACCTATATTTTTCCTTATGTTCGAGACCTCTAGGATGGAAATGTATGTACTAAAACTTTGAGATAATGGTACGAGCTTCCCAAAACCGTTGAGTTCGTTTCCTAACGCTCGACGTGCACCATTTTACGACTAGCTTTTAGAGGCCGTTTTTGTCACTTTCATAGAAATTTCAACGACATTATTTTACGACGAAAAGTTATAATTTCACAATTAATCACTAAATGATTATCGTCGGATATCATTTCAATGTAAATACATGTGAAGTAATTTAAAAATGGTCAAGACGTTAAAAGATAATATTTTCGACGAGAAGTATTGTTTTCAAAAATACATAAGTGGTATAAATATCATCCGAATTGCGTGCATAACATTACATCATGACTTATTGCATATCATATCATTCATAATAGGTCAGTTTCGAGATTCACGCTACATTTCGGTGTAACCACTTTTGTCATCGCATCTATTCATCAAGTGAGTAATCACATCCCCTTTTTACCGTTTTGCTATATTTTTGGTGCGAAATGCATGAACCATACTTGAATTGAATTGATTCTTACTTTTGTGAACTCGAATCAAATCCTTGAACTTAATTACGAAATTATGACTTATTTGAACTTATTGAACCGTACGTGTTATGACCTTGTCCCAAAATCTCCTATGTTCGGAGCATCACTATAAAGTCTCCTATGTTTGGAGCATCACTATAAAGTCTCCTATGTTCGGAGCATATCTTTGGGAAGAGGCACCCAGTATATCTTTGGGAAGAGGCACCCAGCATATCTTTCGGAAGAGGCACCCAATATATCTTTGGGAAGAGGCACCCAGTATATCTTTGGGAAGAGGCACCCAACATAACTTTGGGTAGTGGCACCCAGCATAATTTGGTTTCATCAGGAGCATCCTTGAATTATTATATACGTGGTACTATATTGTGAACTATTATGACCGCTTATACTTGACTACTTCATACGCTATATTTTGTGCAATGGGTTGTGAACACACAGGTTGCAAGTTTTGTATGGGCGGAACTTGGAACTGAGTGGATTTACAATGCCTTTGCTTTGTGGACTATTTCCGATGACCGAAACCTTTGAATATTTCTTACGAGTTTTCTTATTTTACTAAACATGTTTACTCACCAACTATTTTCATAGTTGACCCGTTTTTCTCTCATGCATTTCAGGTGATCGTTAGTAAGCTTTTTCTACCAGGTCTTGCATAATGAAGTCTTCACTTGTCACTACAAATCATTATGTAATAGAACGACATATTTTGGAATCTAAACTTTGTAATATATTTGCCGATGACGGCTAAACTGGTATTGTAATGGTGTACTCTTTCTTTTAAATATTAACGTTGGTATGTTCTATTATCTTGTGCTTATGTTCCCTTCCGTTACACCTCGTGTTTCCGCCTCCGGCGAGGGTGTGACAAAATTGAATATCACATGTGATATTAGTGTAATATCACATATGATATGTAATATATATGATATGTAATATCATATGTGATATTACACTAATAGCACATGTGATATTACACTAATATCACATGTGATATTACATATCATATATGATATTACACTAATATCACATGTATTCAAATTAGTGTTTTATCATATATGATTTTTTAATGCAAATTTTAGTAACGTAAAAAAACAAAAAAACTTAAAAAAAAAAAAAAAAAAAAAAAAAAAAAAAAACGTGAAAAATACGATTTTTTTTTGTCGAAAGTATATCAAAGTGCCTATCTATAGAAAGATAATTAAATGCTCGTCGCAATGATATATTTTTTTCGCTTAACGATTAACGGTTTGAAAGATATTAATATTTGAAAAAAAAAATGATGAAAGTGGGTTTTTTAAATTGTTGTGATTAATCTCATCAATTAGATCAAATAAAAATGAAGGGTGAAGATTGATCCCTTGGTATGTAAATAATCTTTTGTCCTCAAATGATCTTAAATCTAAGATTATATATTAAAACAATATTAGTTGATGTTTTTAAAATAGTTTATAACTCTTATTTACATTACAAAATATTAACTAACAATTCGTTCTTATCAATTTAACTTGTCAATTAAACACAAAAATGTTGATAAGAAAAAAACATGTTTTGTTAGATTTTTTGATAAAAAGCAGGGATGAGCATTTTGACCCGAATCCCGAAACTGAACCGGAATCGTACCGATTTCTGATATACGGTACGGTACCGGGACTACGAAATAAGGTGAAAAACAAATCAGGACCACTAATTCAGTACGGGACCGGTACCAAATCGGGAAATTCCCGAAAAAAGAGGAGAACCCGATTTCCCGGTACCGGTATCCTAATCCCGTTCGGTACGGTACCGGTACCACTAATTTATGCTCGTGAAAAATCGATACCACTAATTCAGTACGAGACTGGTACCGTGCTCATCCTAATAAAAAGTCATGACATGACCGGATTTATTAAACCGGGTCAACCAAAATTTACATAAAAATTGACTAGTCAATCCAGTTTTCAAATAAGAAAAACCTGATCACATCCAAGCCCGACTCCTCATTCAACTGATTGAACCGGAAGAATGAACTCGGGTTTCAAAACATTACAATAAACTACGGGCCCGTTTGGTTCCCAGTTTTTACCAGGTTTAGGCTGAAAGTTTGTATTTAAAAGTTGCTTGGTACAAATCTAAACCTCTGACACAGGCCTTGGACTCCAAAATTCCAATACACTCTTCCCTGGTGGGTTTTTGCTGGGTTTTATAAATATATCCAATCAAAGTTTCCCAAGCTTATTTTTAACCACAAGATTATTTGTTTATTTTTTACTTTTTACTTTTTTATTTCAAACAAATATATAAAATATAATTATTAATCATTTATTTTATCTTTCTTCATTTAATTCAAAATCTACACTAAATTCAAATCCAAATCTAAATCCAAATCCAAATTCAAATCCAAATCCTAATTCTAATCCTAATCCCATCTACGAACCAAACGGGCCTTACATGATTTTCATGGGTTTAGATTTAAAGAAAAACACAAAATGAGATAATAAACAAAAACGTCAACTCTCATCATTTCATAAGAATATATTAACCCCACCATGACACAAGTTGTTTGTATTCAATAATTTAGAATTAACCAATAAGAAAATTCATGTATTGAAAAAAGGGTTTTTCTAACTTGTGCCTTAGGGGCACAAGTTAAGTACAACAAAAGTACGTTAAGACTCACGTAAAAGTACATTGGGATCCACATAAAAGTACACATAAAAGTACACTCTGTACTTTTATGTGGATCCCAATGTACTTTTGGTGTACTTTTTGTGTGCCCTTAGGGCACAAGTTAGAAAAACCCATTGAAAAATAAAAATGAGGAACAAGAGAAGGTTCCCATATAGATGTGTCTAGAACATTCGTCTTCCAATTTAGCCTTTGCAAATTCTTTGCCGACCCCAAATTTACCAAAGAAAAAAAAGAAAGAATCCACAAATTTAGTTATAAATAGAAAGCTTTCTAAAACAAGATAAACTCTGTCAGCAATGATTATTTCAGTTGCAATATCTTTCAATTTTTAACTGAAACTGAATCTTGAAATAACAACCCTTGATGCTTATCATCTTTCTGAAAGAACTTTTTTTTAAAGATTGGTTTTGCTGAAAAGTTGTATTAATATGTGATTTTCTTTGTGTAACTGTATTTGGTTTAGTGCAAACTTTTATCTTTTTTTTAATGGTTTTTGTTGCAAATTTGATGAACCCATTTTGAGATTTCATACAAGACTTTCTTCAGGTGTAATTCATCTTGATATAAGTTGTTTGCTTTTAATTGTTTTAGTGCAAACTTTTATCTTTTTCTTGCAGATTTTGATGAACCCTTTTAAGGTTTTGAAGAAAAGCTTGTGAATTTGTTTCTTATAGTTAAAGATTTTCTTTGCGGTCTAACCGATATTACCTTGGCTGTTTTCTAGACTTTTCCCCTGTTATCTACAAAATTTACAGGAACTGGTATGGATCCTTTTTACTCCGTTGTTAAAGAAGAATACCAATCTAGTGGTAGTGGTAGTGGTGATGGTAGAGGGGCAAGGCAGATGATCATGAGTGTGCAAATACCACAACCAATGGAGGGTTTACATGATGCAGGGCCACCACCATTTTTGACAAAAGTATATGATATGGTGGAAGATAAAAGTATTGATGATATTATTCGTTGGAGCAGAGGTGGTCAAAGCTTTGTTGTATTGGATCCACAGGCTTTCTCTACTAATCTGTTGCCAAGATATTTTAAGCATAATAATTTCTCTAGCTTTGTCAGGCAGCTCAATACTTATGTAAGTTCCTCAACTCCTATCTAGTACTTTTGTGTATGCGATATGCATAGATGACATTTGGCCCATGTTCGTGTGCCCACAAACTTAGATGTGACTATTATGTTGTTTTACTTGCTCTGTTTTAATGTTGCTATTGTGATTTACAGGATTTAAGTTAGATGTACATGTTAGAGCTAATTGGTATGATTTATTGGATTTGGTAGTGGTACATTTGAGGAGCTAATTGTACTTATATATATGCTTGATCTACACATATGGCTTTAAATAAATCTACTGGCCGACAAGAGTTTTCTTGAACTGAGGCTAATAATCTCAGAATCAAATAGTTATGCTTATTAGAGTGGCATATAATTAGAGTTAAATATATGAGGGTTTTTTTATTTTTTTATTTTATTTTTATTTTTATGTGAATGTTATCTGGGGAGGGCGAGTCTTTGACCCCGTAAGGTTTGAAACCTATGGTTCCTATTCCATGACTTGTTTAAGAAACAAAGAGTAAAAGGGTTTAAATGCAATACAGAAAGATAAACTTTTTAATCGTATAATTCATGTTAGAATGAATTAAATAATTACAAGTGTTATGCGGATAAACACTTAATTGAATGACAATAGGTTTAGCTCTCTGATCAAGCAAACTCAAACAAAGGTTGGAGCTATGTTGCACAGAAACTCTGTCGCGGTGACGTCTCTCGTACCTGAAATGTTTCAGAAATGCGAAACGCTTGGAAACACCTAAAAAACGTTTCTGGAAAATAGGAAACGTTTCACTTCATTTGAAAACATCTGGTGTTGAGCAAGAAACGTATTGAAAACGTTTCTGCGCCATTTAAAAGCGTTTCTACTATTAAAAACATATATTTAAGCCCAATTGAAGGTCCAATCATTTAAGAGTCCATTTTAAACATTAACCCCCTTTTTCACAATATTTAAACGACGGCAATTGTTCTATACTTCTATGATCAATTTCCCGCTCTCACGCTATGTCCTCCCTCTGTCCCTCTATCTTCTCGGCTTCTCACCAAAGTCGTTTATTGAAGAATCGGTTTCTCAATAGGATTACATACGGAATTACGAACAGGTATAATTATTAGTTTAATTGTTTGTTTGTCTTTATAGAATTCATAAATCCCACTTATTCAAATCATTCAATTAAGCTTCATGTTTTCTAATTTCCAATAACAGTATCAATTTCATAATCATGGATTCGAGTTCTCTGAGAATTCCGACTAGTTAATATGTTATTACTATGTGGTTTTTTTAATGACAGTTTCATGGTTGACAAATCTTTTGCGTCTAATATTAAACTTTGATTACTGACATTTTGATTATAACAATTTGATGTTGGATGTTTGATGTTTACTTATTTTATTAATAAATAAATATATATAAAATTATATTAAATACACAAACTTTTATGGCCGTACCTGTTTTTTTAATTTTGTGATATTGACGTTTCTAAGTACCCGTTTCCGTTTCCGTCCCCCTCCCTGTGTTCGTATCCGTCCCCGTGCAACATAGGGTTGGAGTTTGCAAGTAAACTCTATTGCTGATTGAATCAGGGACTAAGACGTGTTCAAATGACAGTAAATGCTTTTGTTAAATGACACAATAAATGTGGAAGAGATGTCATGTACTCTAACCAACATTCTTTTTATATAGGAGAGAAACTAGGATGTCACGTGACGGTTGTTGAGACATGTCAAACATTTAATGGAGAAGTACATCTTTCATTAAATGCTTCTATTCTAGGAAATACAACAACCTTACTTTAGTGAACAGTACTGTCAACTGTTCGTTGCTTTATCACGAACTCCTACTTGTCTTGACTTTATCAGTGATGCACTTTAGCCCGCTATTTGCAATCTTGAAAAATCCCACGTAAATATTTAAGAGATATTTCGAGCTAAGCTATGTTGGATGAATCAAAGAGCTCATAGGCTCATCAGGGCATTGTCAATCCTTGATGAACCTTTGCCCTTCTGCTTCTAGTTCCTTATACATACTAGCCGACTCCGCATCAATTAGAGAGTATGTTTTCAAGTTATCTTTGATTTCTTGACGATGTAGCTGACTTGAACTTTGTTGAGGTTGCTCGTTGATTTTCTTATTAGCAAATCTTCTTATACTTAGTCTAATTTATGTTTAAATCTACTTAGAGACCATTGGGCGACTAAATTGGTCCAGCAAAACCTTTCCATGGCCACCCCTAAGATGTGTACATGAGGTTTGAACCCATGTGCTTGAACACTTGACCACCTTGGTGGTGGCTGGGCATATACTTAGGATGAGCCTTTATCTGCAAGTGCACTTGCCTTCTAATTTTGTATTAAACGAGGAGTAAAAGCACCGTGCTTCGCTCCAGACATAAGTTGTAAGTTTAATTCTATAGCTTTTATTGAAATGACACTTCAAGATAAGGAACCAGCTATACAACAAAGAAGAATGAGACCAGCTACACCAAAGTAAATATAATAAGCGAAACAAAGTTAAAACGTGGGCCAAAACAATAACCCAAAGGCTACAACATCTAAGGTACACTCAGACAGAACCTGAAACCATGAAGGCCTTACCTTATGAAAACATTACAAAAAGAAGAGGAAAAAAAAAAAAAAAAAAAAAAAAAAAATTGAACCTAAAAGTTGCATATAACCAAAAAATGACTTGTGTACCAAATTACTCATAATAACTATCTGCCAGCATCATTTTGAGGACTGAATTGTTTTTAGTGTGAGCTCCTATGGATAGCTGATCAGACTTGATGCAACACTTGTGCAATAAATACAAACACTTAAAAATCCACCAACTGCATACATCTTGAAGTTAACTTTGTACACTCTTAGATATAATCGATTAATTACGACAATATATATCAAATAAAATGAGTAAATAGTTAGTGTAAGAAAGCAAAATGTTGAGATATATTACTTTGATAAAAAACCTTAACACTAAATGTCTATAATAATTCTAAGATAAATAAATCAGAATAAAAAAGAGACGCAGGGGATCTTTCGACACACTTTATGCATTAGACATGTTCCATTCTTAGCTGAATTTTTTGGTTCGGCCTGTTTAAACGAAACAAACTCGTGAGACAAAAATTAAAAGATGCGTTTGAAAGTAAGGTGATTGATTCAAGTAACGGGGATTTATAATCATGCCGACTCTGCTTTTATTCCATTGCTATATGAACAAAAAAGCAAAATTGTTGATCATAAGTATATTATAAGCAAGTTAATGAATGAAACACTTTCGCTACTTACCTTTGGAACTCGTTGCTTCATAGGGGTTCACATCTCAGCAATCCAAAGGATCTTCTTATTTGCATTACTCGCATGACAAGTCACCAAAAGAGACGTGCTTTGACTTCATGATACATGTATATCATTTATATAGAGAATAACCTTTGTATTATGAGCCAATACCGATTAAAGAAACACACAATTAATTTGAAACTTGATTAACGACGTAACTAATTCCTGATTCATAATATATGCTCCAACTTTATTCGAATTAAATTTTCTTCTTATGGTTCAATATAAAGGTCCTTAGTTAAACCATAGGTTGATATTTTGTTTCCAATGTTTATTTCTCATCCGGATGGACACCGCCACCAGTAAAACAGAACAACTAACTGCTCTTTATGAGCTGTAAACTTGTCATCAGAACAACATCATTAGCTCACCCAAAGAATACATTATTATTATTATATATACTAAAAAGGCAGGAGCCTTTTTAGTATATATAAGCATTAAATGCAAAGTTTGTCAAATTGGCGAAAACAGACCCTGAGGTTCAAGTGTCGTTGCAAAGTAAGTCTTTTAACATTAATAATCTTTCGAAACTTGGCAAAAACAACCCCTGAGGTTTAAGTGTCGTTGCAAAGCACGTCCTTTAAGCAATCCCGCTGCATCGCGCGGGTTTTCCAAAACTCGTTTAAAACTTAAATTCAAAATTACAGAACAGAAATAATAAAATAAAGTGAACATACCCAATAAGGCAGCATAAAACGATATCATCGAGAACTTTGATACGACAAAGCATATGCATGGATTTGGCTACAACATAGCAAGACAAACAAACACATATAAAGGATGTACCTTGGTAAAATATGCAATTGAAGGTGCAAATAACTTGTCTTACGCAATTATGATCCATTCCTTATTAACTTGCTCACAACCAAAACCATTATCCATTTAACCAAAGGACATGTATGTATTTACCTGCAGAATATAATTATAAACCATGTGTGTCCATACATGTGTCCATATTATTAGAATTACATTTTAAAAGCCGCTGACATATAAAAATTGTTCATCCTATATTCATAACCAATGGGAAAGATGAGAATTATGGTATTCCAACTTAATGTGTATTTATATTTCTGATGTTTCTCATAAGCTATATTAGAGTTTTAATCCATATAAGTTAGAATCATCACTATTTCATATCTGTTGTTTTTTCATAACCTGCCTCAATCAATAGCTTTAGGGGTTCTTATATGTATTTATGATACTGCATTCCCTAGATTAAAAATCCTGAAACTACCACTATCATTTTAAGGCTTTGGGTTATGATAGTAACTGTTGCATATTATGTTTGTAATAGCTGATAAAATGATAAATACCCCTTGATCTATTTTATTTTGTTGGAAATTGTTAGCTTCAGGCTTTCGGTTTCTGAATGCAGGGTTTTAGAAAGATAGATCCTGATATATGGGAGTTTGCAAATGAAACATTCGTGAGAGGCCAAAGGCATGTTTTGAAGAACATCAAGAGAAAAAGAGCACCTTCGCAGTCATTATCTCCACAAAAAACTCAGAGTCCTGGTTCCGAAACTGCAACATTAGGATCAGATGAAGTCGGCCGCCTAAAACACGAAAAAGAGGTTCTCATGATGGAATTAGTGAAACTCAGACAGAAACAACAAAACACACGAGCCCAAATTCAAGCTATGGAGGTTAGATTACAAGGAACCGAGGAAAAACAGCGAAAGATGATGAGGTTCTTGGCAAAAGCAATGCAAAATCCTGATTTTATTCGGAAGTTGGTCAAACATGGTAAAGGAAAGGAACTTCAAGAAGCCTTCATGAACCAAATTGGCGAATCAAGTGGTGGGTCAAAGCTTATTAAAGCCGAACCTGAAGACTTCACGGATGCTTCCACATTTGAAGTGTCTGAGCTCGAAGCACTTGCTTTAGAAATGCAAGGGTTTGGTAGAAACCAAAGGAATCAAGAGGAAGAAAGTAACAAGCTTGAATTCAAAGGTGGCGAAAGAGAACTTGATGACGAATTCTGGGAAGAGTTATTTAGTGAACGAGTTGATGATAAATCAGGAGTTGAAGATGTGAATTTCTTGGCTGAAAAGTTGGATTTCTTGGGTTCAAGCCCAAAGTAAACCACTAACGGCCCTTAACACATGAATAACCATTTCTTGATCTTCCATAAATGTTGTCTTTGTAGGATGATGATTGAAGATATGAAGAATGTTTAACAGATTTAGGAAGCTGGTTTCGGTTTGTTATCTTTTAAAATTGAATCTGTGTGAACCATGAAGTGTTTATAAGACGTTAATTCAAGATTTTCTTCTTGTTCTCAGGAGATGATATCATCATCAGTTTATCACAGCGGACCCCCTTGAAACTCTATCCAATTTTTTTCCAGTTTTAAAGTTTTGTACATTTGATTCTCTCATATAAGACTTTTTTATTGATCATCAGATTGGAAGCATTTCTTGGACTGAAATGAAGTTGCTTGTTCTGATATATCTCAAGGTTATCGGTAATTCTTATTTGGATTAACAGGACCGTGTGTCGATTGATAAAATGTAGGATAGTTCATGGTGAACTTATTTTCTGGCTTATAAGGTAGATTGATGTGAAGATAATGAACCGGTCCAACTGGAGATCCTATTGCTGAAATTTGAGAATGCAGTTAGGCCAGTAGTTGTTTGATCACCTTTTAGGGCTCTTTTCTAGTTATGGGTCCCTTATATTTAAATTATCAGTGACCTAGATGAGTTATAAGGGTGATCCGTGTTTGTACTGTTTCTTATAATTTGTACGTTAAATGTGTCAGCGACGAGTCTGTGGGAAGGGGGTTATATAATCTTCTATTTGTTGGTATAGAGGCTCTTACAGTCTTAGTATGCAGTTTTTGGTTGCATTTTGCACAAGAACCTGAACTTGCGAGATACGGGTCATAACGTGTAATTTGATTGGGGTTTATTTCAGGCAATTAAAATGGGAGATTCTTTGCTACATTTTATCTTATAGTTATGATGTTGTTTGGTCGGTTTTATCTATACGCTGTGAGTGGAAATGAAGAAGTGATTCCTATGCGTGTCGTTCCTTACCTTATGATTTGAACAGTTGTTAGCCCACCTAAGTTTTTGTTTCGATTACTTAAAACAATGATAGGTTCAAGCTCAACTAGCTTTATGATGATGTGGTTCATGAGCTCCATAGACTTTGGTTCTCGGATGTCATGAATTAGTTTGACCCATACTTTTTTCTGAACGACAAATTTATTAAAATAAAACTAGCAAGATGCTAGAGAATACAAACACCTAGCAAACCATAACATCGCAAAACGCAATAAGACACCAAAACACGACCACACCAGCGTAACCTAAGAAAACCAAAAATCCCAAACCAACACCTAAAAATAAATAAACCTAAAACAACACCTAAAGAAATATCACGCAACACCAGGTAATAGGAAGAACCTTTTGCAAATACCATTCCCACTTCGCAAACGTCCAGTTGACCGGTCAACGAGGGTTTCGGAGAAAATGACCATGGTTCAAAACCCATTCTTGACTAATTAGCTCAATATAACTGGAGCTCATTGCCTAAGGCTTGGTCATCAGGTGTTCTCACCAATTCACAGCTTTCGAAGAAAAGATCACCTTAAAAACTAGGTGAGAAAGTTTGACGCATACTAAATATGTTTGGGGCCACAGTTATTAGAAAGTATTGAGAAAGTTGAATTCCAACAACCTTAACCGGCCCATACCAGACCGCTCATCACATGAAAGGTAAATCAAGCTTACCCATTACCTGCTAAGATGGGTGCCCAACCAGTTGATCCATGCTTAACGAGTTTTTCTGCCCGTAATAGACTAGGTTTCTATTTTTCATGCGGGGATTGAACTTGGGTCTCTTACCAAATGCACGAGTCTTCCGAAGCAATTGCACTACTCACTCAGCGCTCACCACCTAATCGGTCAGTAGAGATGTTGTTTGGTAAGGAAAACAGTAACGCTAAATAGGTCAATTTAGTACTCAATGGGCCATGCAAGGAGGGGGAAGCTCTGCCGTTCAGAAGCCTTATATCTTCATCCAAAAACACATGGCACACTTTGCATATATTTTTGGTGATATGATGTTTTAATTTTAGCCTTCAATGTATATTAACGTTTTGTTATATATCATTTTCAGAATGAATTAATAGAGCTAGCATTATCTTATTTGCGATTATTATATTATACAATCTCTTCTATTTTGTTTCTTTAAGATTTTTTGTTTATTTATTTCATCTCATAATTTGAAAATGATGTAACTTCAAATATCCACCAAGCAAAATAATTCATTTGGTTTTAAATTATAAAAAAAATAAATAAAAAATAAAAATAAAAATAAAAATAACTTATTTTTTTTATATACACCGTACATTGAGGATACTAATCAAACAATCAATTTGAATTATGTTTTGTTCAGCACCTTTCATTCATTTAGTGTCATTGATTAAATTAACGCTTTTCAAACATGTAAGATCAAGTAGCAAGAATAATAGCCTCATAATATGTCTTGGCCCAATAAAGCCTTGTTAAGGCCCATTCATCACTTGGAAGCATTACCGGACATGATTTTTTCTTTTTTCTTTTCAAGTTGCTTACATATTAAAGATCTGTTTAGTTTAATCAGCATTCTTCAATTTAATTTGGTTATGTTTGGACTAGTTTGACAACATTCATTTGGTATTTGATTTTGTGCTTGAAAATAGGACTGTCAACATATTAAATATGTGAGAGACATTGAAAGCCAGTAATTCTCATCATTTTACCCCTCTCACACAAATAAACTCCTCTTAGGCTCTTAGAGTGAAGGGTATCATGGCTAAGCCACTTCTCTTCATTTAGGCCTCACATATGCCACATCACTTTAACACACTCACTTAAAAATACCTCCAATCACAACTAACCCAAACATCTTCATTTAGGCCTCACCCACCCTCATTTTATTTCTTTTCCATATTTTTCAAACACAAATTCAAACATTTTAAACAACAAATTTAAAATTCATTAAAATAAAAACATTACAATATATTAAAAATTAAAACGATACGAAATACATAAATCCTAAATCTTAATCTGAACACTCCCCGCATGCAGAATCATACGAGGGAGATATATAACGGTAAATTCCTCGATGCGAGCCAAATCTTCCTGGTCTAGCGGAAATTCCCCAAAGCTGGCAGTCGAAGTTGATGCACCTGCACCATCGTTTTTGTTCACCCGATAGCTCCAATTGATTTTGGTGCTGATGTTGTTCATTACCATTTGAACACACCGCCACAACTTGTCAGCAATCTCGTCGTCTTTGTGGGCTTCCTCCTTCAGAAATTTGTCGATCACAGCTTTTCGTTCACGCGTAATGTCGTTGCAACTCTTGTAGTTTTCTCTCATCTGTTGCTTCTCCGCCCTCGCTTGCTCAAACAGATTGATGACGCTTATAATAGCATTTTTTCGAGCCTCATCGTCGTTATTGCATTGATTTTGAACGTACACTTGCATATCTTCAACGGAATGCGGGAGACGGCAAACCATAATAGTCTTGTGTAAAGAGAAGTGTGAATTTTGAAGTTGAATTGTGTTTGAAAGAGAAGTGTGAATTTTTTGTGTAAATATGGGTATTATTTATAGAGTGGGTGAGGTAATATTTGAATTTGAAAAAAAAGAAAGAAAAAGAAAGTAATCGTTGTTACTTTTAAACAGATACTTTTTCAATTTCGTTGTGTCTTCGTCCGTGTCGTTGGGGTGGCGAACAAGCAAACGGCGAGGCAGCTTGGTGTCGTGGCAAACGCCGGAGATGGGTGGCGAGGGATCCACGTGGGATTGGTGAGCTACCCTCGTTACCATACCCTTCACTCTTAGGTATTTATTAAAATTAAAAGACATACCGATATTTTTGTTTCCAGTCTCTAAGAGTGAAGGGTATCATGGCTAAGCCATGCCTTTTCATTTGCGCCCCACATGTGCCACATCACTTCAACACACCCACTTAAAAGTACCCCATTCACAACTAACCCAAACCTCTTCACTTGGACCTCACCCACCCCTATTTTATTTCTTTTGTCAAACAAACACACCCCTTCCTCTAAGAAATACCGCAAATCTTTTTTGTCTTTATTTGTGTCGTTGGGGTGGCGAGGGAGGAAATGGCGAAGGATGGTGGTGTCGTGACTAAGGGTGGCGAGATAGGATTGGCGAAGGAAGCTCGTTACGATACCCATTGCTCTAATAGCTCAAAAGCTAAACAAAAGTTACTGCTCCTTTCGTCTCATATTAACTGTCCACTTTGATTTTTTTCGGTCTTTCATTTTCAACTTTGACCTTAAATATTTTTAATTGTATTATATAATACTTGATGCAAAATATATGAATAAATTGAGTTTTAAATGTATTTTTTATTGGTATAAATTTTATTAAAGATTATATAACACAAACAAAAATATTTAAAGTCAAAGTTGAGAAAGAAAGACTTAAAAAATCAAAACAGAACAATTAATATGAGACAAAGGTAGTATATTTTAGGGTTAATGGTCTAGAAAACCTATCAACTTTCCACTTTTTACTTTTGTGACAATAAACTTTTTTTTTTCCTATTAAAACAATACAACTTCTTAATGACTGCTATTGTAACCAAAGATGCCACGTGACACAGTTAATTATCACTTAACGAAAATAAACGCGTTTATAACGTCTGGGGACCAGTTCTGCCAACGTACCAAACTTTTGGACCAAAACTCAAAAAAAAAACGCTTTATATAAAAAAAAAAAAAAAACATTTTTTATAAAACATAAATTAAAAGTTTCTTCCCCAAACCTGCTACTAACCCAGATAATCTCCCAACACATCTCAACCCTAATAAATCTCATCCTAAAAAAAACACCTCCCTCTTTATCCTCATAATCAAAATCAAATCACATCAAGTACTTTTAAACTTTTTCATTTCATCAATAACAACAGCAATTAAAACTCTTCGAGTTGGAATCAATACAAACTCAGAAACACAAGCAAAGCCACAGGGATAGCATGATGTACATGATGATTAAGCTTCACAGTCAAGATAAAGGGTCACGGGTAAGATTTTTCTTAGTTAATCGATTGTGATGTCTAGTGTTTAGATTTAACGAACCATGAAGAGGGAAAGAGAATAACACAAGTTTTTATTATTCTTCCTTTTTGAGTTCGAAAATCAATTGAAGGATGATCAATGATGGATTTAGTTTCATTGTGGTTGAATGGATCCGAGAGAGAAAAAAAAAACGTTCTTTGAGACGTTTTTAAACCATGAGATAAAAACTCTGAGATCAATAAGCTTTCCTTCATTTAGATCAGTGATGAATAATTCTGAGATCTTTGAGACATTAGAAACGCGTATAAATGATCAAGAGAATGAAACAATAGAGTCAAACTTAGAAAGAGTCAATGAAGAGGATGAAAGTATGTTTCTTTGGTCAATTTATGTGCAAGATGCACAATTGGATATGGGATATGCTTTGGAATTATTATTTGCAATTCAGGTACGAGCCGTTGGTGCTGACTAGATGCAATTCCGAGCCAATGAGAATCGCAGAGGCTAAGCTGAAACAAGATGCTTGTTATTGGAAAAACAAGCTAGAGCCACCACGCCGAGCTTCATTCAGCATAACCATGGCTGGGTTAGGTTTTTGACCCATTTGCAAGCAAGAAAAAAATCAGAAAAAGAAAAGAAAAAAAAGGTTAGTTGATGGAGTTTAGTCATTTTTTTTAATTTTCTATCATTGGTATTGAAACAGATTCTTGGACATACTAGTTGATTTTGTGTTGTATTAGTCCCCAAGTTTGGTATGTTGGCAAAAATGGTCCCCCATACATTATAAACGCGTTTTTTTGGTTAAGTGGTAATTAAGTGTGCCATGTGGCATATTTGGTTACAATAGTAGTCATTAAGAAGTTGTTTTGTTTTAATAGGAAAAAAAAAATTTATTGTCACAATAGTAAAAAGTGAAAAGTTTGTAGGTTTTCTAGACCATTAACCCTATATTTTATCAACTTTAATATCAACTATCATCAAAATACCGAAACGAATAGTAATAAAACTCATTTTAGTCTCTTCACTTAATCTATATTATAATTTTATTTAGATACCTATCTTGCTTGCTTAACTCAATACTGACATAATACTCGCACTATGCATCGGTGATAATAAAGTGATTAAATTTTTCAGCGAGTCCCAACAACAACTTTTCAAATCTGTAATTTTCACCAATTTTGAGAGAAATAATTTGTAAATATATTATTCTTAAAAAAGATGAAATGCAAAATCTATAATGTATGTTTTCACCTAAGTATTATTAGATGATTAATAAATAGGTACAAGCTCGGTGTGAGGGCTTAGGGTTGATGGTGTATCTCATTGACGCGGATAATTGTAAACACAAGAAGTTTTACAATCTTCCTAGATAAGACACGGAGGTTGATCGTTCTCTAAATAAATAGTTTGGGTATACTCGAAATGCATGACAAATAAAGTCTAAATGTTGAGGGATGATTATTTTTGTATTTTAATATTTTTCATAAAGCAAAGTAAAATCTCGAGGTTTTAAGAGTTTGATTTTTATAACTAATAATTAAACTAAAATAATTATGCAGAAAAGATAAATAGTGAACTTGTATGATAGGTAAAGTGTATTTACTTAAAATCTTACTACTCCATAATTATTTCCTATTGATTAGTCGAATTGTCACTTTTTTGTTCTAATTAGCGCGTTGTATTCCTTAATATCAATCGTAGGGTGCTGCCGATTTCCTTAACTCTATGAATGTATTGATCTTGTTAAGAATCCTAATGTCGGCGAACGCAATTTCTAAAGTTAATGAATATGTTGTTCTCGTTAAGAATCTTAATGTAACAATTCACATTTTCAGGTTACTATCCGTTCTCAAATTTTTACTATTCATTATTACTATTCGTTCCTGATTTTTTTTCATTCATCATGACAAGAGAGTTGATACTCGACGGGTCGTCCTGACGACGTACGTAGAATCCATTCAGAACCGGTTTCGCAAAACCGTGTACGAGATTTTCGTTTAGGTTTAAACGACATTTGAGCATCCCGATATGTCCATACGACATTGCAAACAAGAGAAATATATTATTTTTTCACATCGCACGACATTTTCACAAGTTTTGAATTTTTACATTTTCGGGTTTTGCGTTTTACGCGATTTACGCGTTTTAAGCCCACGGTTTTAAGTTTTTACGACGTTTAAACAACCCGACGAAACATATATCTCATTTTATATATTAATATGGAGTTTAATCATTTCTACAAGTTTCATATTTTTACAATACCCGGTTTTACATTTCGTGACTTAACGACTTACAGTTAGCAATTACCGGGACCAAAACTCACTCCGTAAACTAGATCATACCAAGTTTATGTATCTATTCACTCCCCCTCATTTTGGCCGACCTAAGGGGTGATTCGCCATGCCTTGGCGGCTTGTGATAAGTCTTGAACCTTTGGAATACATGTATGTGTCCAAACTTCGTAAGTAAGCTTCCTAAATATCCTAATACTCGCACCTCCTCGTTCTAGCCTATATATACTCATTCATTGACCAAGAAACAACTGATCCTCACTTATTTATTCACCAAAAACTGGCCATACTTAATTCCATAGCATTTCCATCTTTGATTTTCAATTTACAAGTTCCATATCATAGTTAAAGCTCTTGTCAAGCTTTACATGATTCCAGTGTTTGTTTCTTCATTCTTTGATTGAATCAAGAGCTACACAAGGGTGATTAGGGGCTGAGTTATTAAGGTTTCTACAAGGATTATATAGGGTTGAAGTACACTTAGGTTATATCTTCGAAAGCAAGGGTTTTGTTAAAAGATTGAAGCTAGTGATTCTTGTTCTAGTTCTTTGTTCTTGATTTCCCTTTTCATTAAGGCCTAAAGTTGTAACCCTTATGCTCCTCATCACATCTTGATTATTTTGCTTTTTACATACTATATATGTTAAGTTATATTGATCATGTTGTACAACACTCTTAAAAACACAAGTAAAACAAGTGAAACTTGCTTATGGTTTCATGTGAACATTTATGTTTGTAAACTAAGGAAACAAGTAAACTTATGCAAGAAATAAGGACTATCATACAAGATTAATATTTTGTAGTTAGATAGGAAGTTTAAACAAAACCATAACAATTTGAATCAACTAAAACGAGCTTACGGTTTGAAAGTTACACCTAGTTTAGGTTGTTAAAGGAAATAATGGTTTTTATCCTATTCATTTTTAAGGCCCTTTTGGTCTTATTCATCAAAAAGTTAAAACACGAAAGTTTACCATGTACAAACTAAACCGTTTCATTAAAACTACATACACGATCTACCATGTACAAACATCATGATCAATATAATGACGTATATAGACTCGTTACTACTTTCACAAACATTATTCCAAACTAAGTTGCAACATCATATTCTAGGTTTCACGTAGAGGTTTTTCCGGCTTAACTATCATATTCGTTAAAGCACTAAACAAACATCATCAACTCACGGTGAGTTTCATAACCCCACTTTTAATTGTTTTATACTATTTTTGGGGGAGATACATGCTTAATTACTTTCATTTAATTTTACAAGTATTCTAAACTTTTACGAATTACCGTGAGTCATAGCCCCTCTTTTACTTATTTCGAACTATTTTGGGGGAGATACATGCTACAGCTTTTATTACAATCACAATTATTTACAAACTATATGTTTATCTAAAAAGTTTTACTCGATTAATGAACACTCTATTTGTTTATTGATATAACTCAGACACACGATTATTTTTACATATGAATACAGATGACGAAACATTACCAAATGGCCTAAGTTAGTAACCAAGCGCGAATATTGTGAATAAATCTATTGGGATTGAACTCCCGCATCTGGGTAGTTTCCCCACTTGATTGGTATGTCAAACGGATGCATAATCATTTGAGGAACTATGAGTGTCCTAGGTGGACATCTACCAGAAACTATTCCGGGTGATTTCCTCACTTGACTCGTATGTCAAACGGACAAGAACTAGAAACTAGAAAACTTAATGCTTCGGTGTCAGGAACTTAGGGCAGCAAACACACTATCTCTATATCTTTATTGATATTTGGAACTATGTGCTTGAAGTTATGTGCTAAACTAATTACTACCGATTGTACTGGTGAACACAATTACTACCGACTATTTTACTATAAACTCTATGAACTTACCATCCTTTGTGTTGAAAATTTTAGCATGTTTATCTCAGGTCCATAACGAACAAGGCTGGCACGGAGGAGCACGGATTCATCAAGAGGGCTATAAATTTTAGAATTGTTGGAATCACTCCTAAACCTTAATTCAAGTGTTAGTTACTCATATGTAATAGGTAGCTTATTATGGCCTTTATGTTTGTTTAAGGTCAAGCTTATGTAGAAGGCCCATAAGCTTTGGCCCATGTCCAATAAGGAAAAGGGAAGGAGTGGGAGTGTTGCCCTAGCTCCTTGCCTATAAATACTATGTATTAACCCTCACTTGAGGGTTGGTTGTTCAAGTTATTCCTTTCACTTGAGGGTTGGTTGTTCAAGTTTGAGGATCTAAATAATGATCATGTTGTGACTTCTGTTGAACAAGCCGAACTTTTGCCTCATCCAGATCTTGCTCTCTTACTTAAAGACCAGCAATCCCAAATTGAAGAATGTTGTGCATTAAATCAAACCTTAAAAAGTAAAAATGCACTGTTAACCAAGGATTTTGAATCTTTACAAAAGCAACTCAACTTTTTCAAAACTCAAGAAAAACGTGAAAAAGGTTTTGAAGCAGCCTTTACTAAATCTCATCAAAACAAAAAATATTTAGAGAGACAGATGCGTGATCTAGCCGCTTCGAAGAATGCTTTATTGTCTGAGATAGAACAACTGAAACATGAACATAAAACGCAAATTAACGCTCTCACCTTGGAAAATCAAAAAGCTAAGGCTGAGTTGTTAACTTGTCAAAAACAGTTCTCTGCATACAAAAAGCATTCCACGAACCGAATAGATAATCATCTTGAAGAGATTATCGGCTTGCAACGCAAACTTAAAGAGTTTAAAACTGTTGTTTACAAACATGGTGAGTCAGTAACTGCTATTGAAAAGTTTACCTTAAAACCCGATCCAAAAGGATATGGACCAAATCTTGCTGATTACAAACCAAAGCTTTCAACCAAAACATTCAAACCAAATCCTGAAGTTTCCAGTGCAGAATATAAAATTGATAATTCTGTTATGAGTGTTGTTGAATATCATCGTCAAGAGGAATTAGATGCAGAAGACGAGAGTCGATCAAAATTAAAAACTGTTGTTTACAACAAACCTTTTAATTATTCAAAACCGGTCACTTTTGTCACACCAACGGATTCTTCTAACACACCAAGGGTTATCATCAAAACACCTGAGTCTTCTAATGTTAATCCCCAACCAGATTATGCACAAATTTATGGTCCTTTACCTTCCATCAGTGAAGTAAACTCAAAACCTGAAAATCGCAAAATTCTTAGATATTTTGATATTTTCATGGCTGACCTCAAAACTTTAGAACATGAGATAGAATATCATTCTGAAATCAAAGTCCAACACTTTCAATCGCCTCTGGCGCGAGAACAAAGAGACATTTTTCAGAAAAATCTTTTACCAAATGTTAAAAATTTGAAAAGTTGTGCATTGTCTTGGGAACGGGACTTTCATAAGGAACTTGGAGTCATGAAGGTCGTTTTCGAGAATAATGAAACATCTATTTCTAATACTAAACATAAAAAGAAAATGTTGAGAAAAGATGTTGATCGACTCTTGAAAGATGTTATCTGTGCTGATATCCATAATGTTGTGTTATTGAATTCTTTGCCACATGCATCTGATTATATCTCTGCTGATAATGTTGACTCTGTGGTAACTGTTGAGAATACTGATAATGTGCTTCAGATCGAGTCTTTAAAAGCTGAAAATGAACGATTACTCAACGAACTTTACAATGCAAAACGTCGTCTTAATTGGTGTGAAAAAGATATTCACAATCAACAACTTGGTTTTCAAAAGAAAATAGCTCAGTTGCGTGCAAAATCTTCTGATCCTAAACTTGAGCAACTGGATGATCAAAAAGTGTCTTTGAAAAGTCAAATCTCAAAATATGAACAAGAACTTGTAAAAGTTAAACAGGAATATGGTGTCATATTTGATTTACTCAATAAGACTCGTCATGAAGCATCAAACGAACTTGATCACTATTTTGCTCACACTAGAGAAGTCATGAATTTTGCTGGTAATATTCGTTCTGAAAATCAAGATTTGATTCACACTATCTCTAAGTTAAGAGAAATGTTAGGAAAGTATGAACAACTTTCGCCAACCATCATTAAGAGATTAGCACCAGTAACACTTAGTAATCGTGAACCTAGAATACCTACTGCCAAATCACAAGTTGCTAACGTGCTTCCTTCTACTGAAACAGGAATAGTTGCGTCTTTTCCAAACGTCCGCACTTCACTGCCTAGGAGCACTCAATCTAAGAATAGGAAGTTGCGACCTAAAAAAAGATCAATAAGGAATGCTAAAGTAGAAGAACACCCTAGGACTATGAATAAGACTCACGTTGCTCCCACTATAGATATTGCGTCTGGCAAATGTAATAGAAATAGTGATGTAACGAATGCTAAACCTTTAAGTACTTTTGATATTCAGTCTGATGCACCTTGTGTTATTTGTCGTAAAAGTATGAATTCTGATTGTCATGACAAATGTGTTGCTAAAGCTATAATCTCTCGTTTACGGAATCCTAAGAATCGGAATACCTCTAGGACCAATAATCATTCTAATTCTGTGCTTGGTAGACCACCTTCTTTAGATTCTAAGGCAAGCATTTCTGTCCCTGTAGCTCCAGTTTCACCTCCTAAGAATGTAGTACCACCTAGTGCATTCACAAAGACTAAAGCAAACAGTAGTTATAGATGGCAGAAATGGATATATAACATATTAGGATTTAAATGGATGCCTAAAGTTATTTATGTATGTATGTCTACTATCACTGCTCCGGAACCCTCTAACATTTCGGGTTCCACATCTACTTCTATTCCATCTGTGTCGTCTGTATGTAATGCAGGTGATACAGATCATTCTCTGGATTGTTGATAGCGGATGTTCCTGACACATGACAGGCAACCTTAAACTGTTATCAAACTTTATTGCAAAGTTCATTGGCACTGTCAGATTCGGGAATGATCACTTCGCAGCTATCATGGGCTACGGAGACTATATCAATGGGAACATCAAAATTAGCAGGGTTTACTATGTGGAAGGCCTCGGTCACAATCTGTTTTCAGTAGGTCAGTTCTGTGATGGAGATTTGGAGGTTGCTTTCAGGGAGAAAACTTGTTTCATTCGTGATCTACAAGGAAATGACCTTATGTCTGGCTCGCGTAATTCTAGTCTTTACACTATCTCTATGCAAGACATGGTTGCTTCATCTCCCATCTGCTTACTTTCAAAGGCAACATCAACAAAATCCTGGCTATGGCACCATCGTCTCTCACATCTAAACTTTCAAACCATCACCAACCTTGCTCGACACAAACTAGTTGAAGGTCTCCCACGATTCCGGTATTCAAAAGATCACCTTTGCTCAGCCTGTGAACAAGGGAAAAGCACTCGTGCTCATTTTCCTTCAAAGGTGGAACACAACTCTCAGAATGTGCTTCATCTTCTTCACATGGATTTATGTGGCCCGATGCGCGTGCAAACGATCAATGGCAAACGCTACATCTTAGTAATTGTTGATGACTACTCACGATGGACTTGGGTCTACTTTCTTCGAAGCAAAGACCAAGCTCCACAGATGATCATCACCTTTCTCACGAAAATACAGGTTCAGCTCCGAAACACCGTCAGACAAATCAGAACAGACAAAGGAACTGAATTTGTTAACCAAACCCTTCGTGAATTTTATGAGAAAGTGGGAATTCAGCATCAAACATCTATTGCACGTACACCAGAACAAAACGAAGTTGTTGAAAGACGAAACCGAACGTTAGTGGAAGCTGCAAGAACAATGTTAATCAATGCTAAACTTCCAGATTACTTGTGGGCAGAAGCTGTATCTACTGCATGCTATACTCAAAACCGTTCTATGATCACAAAATGCCACAACAAAACACCTTTCGAACTTGTCCACAACCATAAACCGAATCTCAAACACTTTCATGTATTTGGATCCCTTTGTTATCCGAATAATGATCGTGATGATTTTGGAAAGCTCAAAGCCAAAGCCGACATTGGAGTCTTTATTGGATATTGTGAGAATTCTAAAGGTTACCGGATCTGGAATCGTCGTACAAAACAGGTGATGGAAACGATTCATGCTCATTTTGATGAACTTACGGAAATGGCTTCTGAGTATAACAGCTTAGAACCCGGTCACAACCGTTTAAACTTCCCTCAACCCCCATCATCAGCTGAACAAAGCCCCAAGCTTACTCGTCAACAAATGGAAAGGTTATTTGCTCCTCTGTTCAGTGACGATATTGACGAACGTGCTCAAGGTGTATCCGTTGTTTCCGCTGCTCTACCTGATAATACTCTTATACCTGATACACCTGCTACAACAACTACTGTTGAAGAAGCACCACCAGTTGACTCCACCACAACAGTTGAACAAACCGCTTCCAACAATGATGAACCGGCTGATGATATTCTTAATGAAGTACCTCCACCTGCAGATTTTGATCCAAATGCATTCTTTAACCCGTTTGCTAATGACACTGCTGCACCTGATGTCGCGGAATCATAAACAAACCATTTGAATCCTCAGAATCTGCACAATGTATACCAACATCAACCCTCTACACATCGATGGACAAAAGACCATCCTCTGGCAAATATTATTGGCAACCCGAATCAACCAGTCGTTACAAGACAACGTCTTCACACAGATGGTGAACATTGCATTTATGCACTCACTGTCTGCCAATCTGAGCCTAAAAACATTAAAGACGCGATGACAAAAGACAACTGGATTGAATCCATGCAAGAAGAACTCAACCAATTCAAACGTCTTGAAGTATGGGAACTGGTTGAAAGACCAACAGGGGTCTACGTCATTGGTCTCAAATGGATTTGGAAAAACAAATTGGATGCTGAAGGGAACGTAATCCGAAACAAGTCACGTCTAGTTGCTAAGGGATATCGTCAGGAAGAGGGAACAGACTTTGAAGAATCTTTTGCTCCGGTTGCTCGTCTTGAGGCTGTTCGGATATTTCTCGCGTTCGCAGCTCATATGAATATGACGGTCTATCAGATGGATGTCAAAACGGCGTTTCTTAATGGACAACTTAAAGAAACAGTCTATGTCAGCCAACCAGATGGATTCGTTGATCCTGAGTTCCCGAACCATGTCTACAAACTAAACAAAGCTCTTTATGGTCTCAAACAAGCCCCTCGGGCATGGTACGATAAGCTATCATCTTTCCTCATTGCTAATAATTTCACCAAAGGTTCGGTTGACCCTACTCTTTTTATACAATATCACGGGGCACATATCTTAATTGTTCAAATTTACGTGGATGACATCATTTTTGTGTCTACACATAAAAAGTTTTCAATTGCTTTTGCAAAACTAATGAAGATAATTTTTGAAATGTCCATGATGGGTGAACTTACGTTCTTTCTAGGACTGCAAGTTCATCAATCACCCCGTGGTATTTTCTTGAGTCAGTCCAAATATGCCCTTGAATTGTTAAACAAATTTGGAATGAAAACCTGTGATACTTATGCCACACCAATGACTCATACCAAGAAGCTAGACGCTGATTTACATGGGAAATTAGTTGACCCTACCAAATACCGAAGTATTATTGGGTCTCTCATGTATCTAACAGCTAGCAGACCTGATATTGTATTTGTTGTTTATCTATGCTCCCGTTATCAGTCGCGACCAACTGAAACCCACCTCTCTGAGGCTAAAAGAATATTCCGATACATCAAGGGAACCATTAACTTGGGGATCTGGTATCCGAAGGATTCTGGTTTTGAACTAATCGCTTTTTCAGACGTTGACCACGCAGGATGCTTAGACTCAAGGAAAAGTACTTCAGGAGCACTACAATTTCTTGGTGATAAACTGGTGTCCTGGCAATCAAAGAAGCAGGATTGTACATCGCTATCATCAACCGAAGCAGAATATGTAGCCATGTCCGCGTGTTGTGCTCAAGTCATCTGGATGAGAACACAACTCAAAGACTATGGTTACGTATTTGACAGAATCCCGATGTACTGCGACAATCGGAGTGCCATTGCGATCTTGTGCAACTCAGTTCAGCACTCGAAATCAAAGCACATCGATCTTCGCTATCATTTCATCAAGGACCACGTGGAACAGGGTACAGTTGAATTATACTTCATGGGTACTGAATACCAATTGGCAGATCTGCTCACCAAAGCCTTGCCTCCCGCTAGGTTTAATGAGTTGGTCCACCGGATTGGTATGAGGTGTTTGACTCCAGAGGAATTGGATGACCTCCTAAAACAGTCTTAAAAACCTTTCAAACACCAAAATCTCTTTTGTAAATAATTTTTCAAAAACAAAATACAAAAATATAAAACTTGATAAAACAACAAAAATATTCTTCTAATCTATTTTTCTGTCAACATGGCAAGTACATCTCTTTCGTCAACATTTTAATCTTTCAAAATTCAGTATTTTTCTGATCAAGTGTTGAGGGGGAGAAAATTATAACTTAACTATTTCAAAACATCTGTGTACTTGCATGTTATCATATCCCGGCTGTTTCTTTTATCAATGGTGGTAAATTTTTCTGGTTCAATGACACTCCTCGGACTAAAATTTATAACCTTTCATTATTGTCTTAAGTCGAGGGGGAGTGTCGTCAAAGTTATTTCCTAAAATCTTTTGTTTGGTAACCAAAATGGAAGTTAAAAGGCTTTAAATGAAAATGGAAAAGGTGGAGGGACCAAAACTGTCAAAATCTTAAAGTCATTTTAATAAAAACACCCCACCCAACACTTTCACTTCACATTTATTACCCTAATCAAACAAATCCTACGCCTAAGAATCACTCTTCCAATCCGTGTTTTTGATCATCAAACTGTAAGTGGATTAATGTTTCTAACATGATTTTAAACATTGGTTTTGATTTTCGAACAAATCCAACGGTTAAATTTACGTTTATGGTTGATTTTGTGTTCTTCGCATATGCGTAAGAACACATGATCATGTTTGTGAGTTTTGGTGTTAAGATAATTGTGTCTAAATGTTTCTTAAACATCACTGATACCATTTTTCAACTCAAAACGCACCCAGAATCACGTATGGTTTGAATTTGAAGAACTAGGGTTTATGCGTGGTTTCGGGCACTTTCAAATGTGAATGTATTTGGTCTTAAAGATTGTTGTTTGAGGTTGTTTTCAACATGAATTGGTAATATGTTAACCCAGAAATTACCCAGAAACATTAACTGATTAAGAATTGAACTTTAGGGTTTAATGTTCTTCACATTTTGGGTACTTTTGATTCAATGCGAATTTAGTGTTAAAACTTGGTCATAACACTCACATAACATCTTAGATTTATCAGAAAAACTTTGGTGCAATTCCTATGGCTGGAAATCATATGCTTAATTCTTAAACTCTAGGGTTTTGACTTACGCGTATGACCTTCTACGCGTAAACTGTTTAACATGTTTTCATGCCATGATTTGTTTTAAAATGAATATATGTGTTAAGATTGATGATATGATGATCTTATTTCAGGCTTGCTACACATAAAATTCAGAATCAAGGTCGATTGTTACTCTACGCATAAGGATCACCTTACGCGTAGACAGTTATGCGTAAGAGAAATCCTACGCGTAACTATTACGCGTAAGGTTCTACAATGGGACTACGCGTATCCTGTGAAGGATATGCGTAAACAGTGACCTCTACGCATAAGGTCTACTCTTACGAGTAAGCCTTACGCGTAAGGTCTTTATACGCCTACGCGTAAGCTCTACGCATAAGGTCCCCTTTTCCTACGCATAACATTTCTTACGCGTAAGTTAGGATCCTACGCATAAGCTTTCGTCTATGCGTATATCACTTCTGTTTACGCGTAACTTTGCCAAATCTATGCCTAAGCCTTGATAGACCTTCATTATGAATTGTTACGTGTACAAACTTGTTAATAAACAAATCATATCGTCACAAAACCAATAATGTCACTAATAAACTTAATCGTTTAATATGTTGTGTTAAATATGTGATAACATAAACTTTAAAACTTAAAGTTAACTAACTCACGAAACTTATCACGACGACATTGGACTATTGAACAAACAAGTGACTGTGGACTCGTAACAATCTTTGACATTGTATATTCAATAATTATACAATAAAAACCTTCTGTTGACTAACATTATGTCTTTCGATATGTTGATTCTGTTGGCTAATGTTATTTCAGATCACGACATGACTGCTCAAATGAATGTGGATGCACCAGAAGTTCTCACAATTGCTGACATCTTCCCTAATGGCTATCCTAGAAAGATTGGAAAGAACAACCTTAGGGTTGACTTTGAAACCCTCACATGCTCAGAATCTTCTTGTCTCATTGCTGTGGATATTCTAAAGAATCATCCCTACCAGAACATGATCTCACACTCTGCTACTGTACCGGAGATCTACATGCAACAATTCTGGAATTCAATGTAAAGGATCAAGGGTCAAAGTGCAGTGACTGTAACTCTCAATCACAAACAAGTTACCATCATTCATGCAGACTTACGGGCTGTTCTTCTCATTCCTGAAATCGAGCCAACCGACTTCTTTGCCACACCTACTGAGGAGACAGTTCTTCAATTCCTGATTGATATTGGCTATGATGAAGCTTCAGGAGTTATCTCTAAGCATTCTCATGTGGAGCTTAAGAACATTCCTCAACCGTGGAGAACCCTCTACATCATCATCACCAAATCGGTCTCTGGTCGTGACAGTGGCTATGAGCATCCCAAGCTCATGGAACTACAAATCTTCTGGTCATTAATCAACAAAAAGGACATCGAAATCGAAGCACTGTTATGGGAAGACATGATGTCATTTCACAAGAAACTTGGCTCAAAGATTCCCTATGTCAGATATACAAAATTGTTGATCCAGAGAGCACTTGGACTTCATCCCGATATTCCACAAAGGCTCAATGACCCAGACAATCACGATATGTTGACTGAGCATACCCTATCAGTCAGAATCAAGGAATCGTCAACAAAGAAACAGGGTGCTGTGTTACCTGATCACCTACTGACTAACGAAATCAAGAAGCTTGAAACGTACAAAAGGTATCAGGTAGCAGTAAGAGAAGGCAAAGTTGGTCATCTCGATGAAAAGCCTTCTAGAACACCTACTCGGAGAACCAGAAGAGGAAGTGCTGGAAGTGCAGTAAGCACAGAGAGTCAAAGGAATGTCCCAAAGAGGAAACCTGCTCCTAAGAAGAAAGTTCCCTCTCAGGAAGCTGTTCCTATTCCTACACCTGAACCTGTAAGATATTGGATTTCACATACATATCATAACATTAACACAAAGAGCACATAGATGGTTTTAGAGAGAGAAAGAGTGGGACATTCTAGTAAGAGAAACTTGTAGAATATTAGATTACCAAAGAACATCCAACCCTCTACCTTGCAAGGTAGAGGGTATTTATAGGTTACAAACTAAACGACCTCCTGACGGCCTGTGGATCAGGGATACAATGGGTAAAGACCCGTCCTTCCTCCACGGTGTTGCACTAGACTATTTTACGCTACTGACTAACTACATAACAACATAAATAAGTAACTAACGATTAGTCTACGAGCTAACTTATGCTAGATAATAGTTGGGGTGACCGACTCTTCAATACAGGAATTTTCTAATTCCTAACAATCTCCCCCTAAGGGAGGTCACCCCATGTTTTACATTTCAAATCCTAGCATTCTATTCTTGACTTTGTTCTTGAGCTCGTAGACAAAACAAATTCAACATCGCAATCTTTGTGCATAAGTAGTGCAACTTCAAAGTCTGCACAGATTTGTACTTTAAGAGGAGGTCATTAATGATCTATGAGATAATAATTAGGAGCCATCTTTTGAGATCATCAGCTATCATCAATCTCTGAGACATCCTTTGTGGTGTTGGTATTATGTGATGTTGTGACTTTAGGACCGACATGCTCACATTCTGGATCATGATATCTTCTCATCAGAGTAGCGGAAGCATTTGTTGAATCATGATATTGGCAGCAGCGTAGCAGAAGCTTGGAGTGAAAATATCAGAGTCATTGATGCACTAATCATGATTTCTTTGAGTTGAATGTGTTAGGTGAGCATGCGGCTATGGATTGACCGCTTCATTCTGATCAGCTGCAAACGTCGGGTGTACCTGCATACAACAGTTAGCAATAAATTGCGCGAAAGTGTCTTTGATCACTTTCGTTGAATTGAGGTACACGGCCCACGGTTCCCCGTTGATCAGTACAAGTACTGCCTGTGATTAGGTAGGATTCCTAAGAATCTCCTTGACAGGGTTTCGCAGCTGTTCTAGCTGTTCTCAAACCGGAACATCTCAAAGAAGACAACACAGAGTGAGTGAACCAGCGAATTTTAAGTCCACTGATTGATGAAAAGAGATTTGAAAAACAATCGTGTATTGCTCAATAGAAATTGTTTTTGCAATACAACGAAGGTTTTATTGAAAATCAATTATCAATCATAAAAACACCTTTTGGTTTGAAAAATTAGTACACGGTCGATGTGCTAAAGAAAAGAGTTTTTAAGCACAATGACCGGTTTTCAAAGGTATCCGTCAATCCATAACCTGAACCAGGATTGATTCAAGAGATTGAATCGCCCCATTGTTTCTGTTCAGTTGTCACATGGTTAATCTATAAAATAGATCTCACATGCCACCTACCAGGAGCTTGTTTGATGTTGGCTCCAGAAGGCTTTCCATCTTCATTGTGAATATGTATACACATCACTCAGATGTTCTGGCAATACCACAAGGATAATGCGTAGGACTCAAGATATAATCTCTCTTTCCACATTATGTGAAACAGAGAGTCTTCATTGAAAGTGTCCTAATGAGATTTATTGATGATCTCGTGGCTCTAGACTCAATTTGTGCATATTTGGATCCTGTGCCGGAGACTAGGGAGAGGGTCTCCTTCTTCAATATCAACCATCTCTAAGAGAAAGTCGATAGATAATGTCGGTTCCCCGTGAGAATGAAACAAGTCCTTTTAAGAGGAACTTGAGTGGTTTGGAAAGTTGAAGTGCAGTGCGTCACTGGGTCCATGACGTCTTGTCTTCAATATGCATGTTACCATCAGTAGCATATGAATTGAACCCGGTTTCTGCCCTAAGGTTGAATAAATGGAGGGCTATTTGTTTTCACCCTTTTCTCATTCAATTCTTTTTAATTCTTCAACCCCTTCAGTGCTTACCGAGACTTCATAGCTAGAGCCTTGTTGGGTTTATTCCAGTACTAGCTCAGTCTTAGTCCGCACTCTTCCCATATCTCATTTTTCTCCTTTTATCATCATACCTAAGGACTTCTACACTAACTAGTGGATTGTCCCTGGGTAGATCCCTCCGGTTCTGGCGGATCATGGGAACACATACCTAACCTTATCATCCTTATATCACCGTACATAAAGTAGAGTTGGTTGGTCTATTTGGTATTGTTCATCTGCCATTGGAACCAATTGAAAACCATTTGAAAATCAATTCAGATACTTGTGATATATTATCAAAGCATTTTGTACCTGAATTGTTTTTGATATTTTTAGAACGAGAACTCCCCCTCAACATGAGCATCAAGTATTTGAAAATGTTTTGCACACGGAGGCAAGAGAAAGAATTAACTTCTTTGATTAACATTTTCTAAAAGATATCAACATCACTTCCCACATCAAATCAAGTAGATATAGCATTTCCGGGAAGGATGAGGTTTCCATAAATTTGCTCCCCCTCAATATGTGCCTCGAGGTTTGAAAAGAGTTTTGCACATACTAGAGGGAACCCTTTATCATCAAAGGATTAGAAGCCATATGATCAAGGTACCTTAAAAACATTTAAAGTTGAATTTTGCAAAGATTTAAGTGTTGTGTACCCTGATGACTTGAATTTGCAAAGAGAGTTCTCCCCCTTAATATATGCTTCGAGATTCGAAAATTGTTTAGCACATATAAGAGAGAAGTTTGCACAAAAATTGGTCATCTTATCTTTTAACATCTTTCATATTTATATCACATTTTCTCCCCCGATCAAAAATCTTAAATCCTTTGAGATTTTGGGTCTCAAGTGATTTAAATATGTATGAGGTAAAATATTTGTAGGAGAAAAATGTGTCCGATTTTATATGATCAAAAATGGACAACACAGATGTTTCCCTTTTTTACAAGGGGAAACCACAGTACAAATCCTAGCACTATTACATGTATTACAGTTGTTCATATTTATTACACCACATATTACACATAGTTAAAAACACACCATAATTAGTATCCCGAAGAAGTCTTCATTCAGTCCTCTGAAGAAGTTTGTAGTGACCATCACGAAGCCTTCCACCAACAAAACTTTCAAGGCTGCGGAAGATCCTTCATGTCTTGAGTCTTCGTCTGATTGCAGCAATGAAGTGTTCACATCTCTTCACGTCATCATCAGTCCAAAACATAGTTTTAACCCAAGATTTCATATAAAGTTTGGCTTCTTTCACTCTGGTGTCAAGTTCTTCTTCGACCAATTTGAGCGTACCATCACTAAACTTGTAGAGTTCACAAAGACGCATAAGCATACGAGATCCATATCTGTCGGTGAAGATGACGGCTCTAGGGGTGTCAAGGACTTTGTATTCTCGATGAAATTCATGCCCAGTTGCATTCCATTGAGGACTTGTAAGGTTGACCCTAGTTTGGTAGCTTTCAATGCCAAGCTGAAAGTCCTCAACTCGTTTTCGAATGACTAAGCCCCTGATCCAAAGAGTGACAGCTGCAGAGAGGGCCTTTTTCTTACGTACAGGTAAGTGCTCAAGGTGTCCTTGAAGATTTAAGAGATAGAGATCTTCGAAATCATTTGGCAGAAGATGTTTGAAGTCGTTCTCTTCAATAGTATACACTTTGAGGTCAGCTCTTTTAAGGACAATCTTCTTCAAGTACTCATATCCATAGATAGGGAAGATCTCTACACTAACAACACTTAAGATTTGCAACTTTTATCTGACATCATTGCGTCTTTTATCAGCACCATGTCTTTCGATGTAGAACTTCTTCTTTTTGAACCACCAGTGAGAAATACCATAAGAAGCTGCAATATCATACTTTTGTTCTTCATTTTCCCAGAATTGATCAGGAACCATCTGCTCAAGCCCCTGATCAGAGTAGGTTGCAGCTTTCATCTTTGATATTGATAGAGCAGGTCTTCTTTCAGCAGAGCGAGCACACAGATAGTCCAAGTTGTGATTGAAGAAGAATTCTGCCTGAATGGTCATCTGACCAGGTTCACCACCAAGAGGAAGAGATTTGTTGACATTGAAGCGACTGATTTGATCACTGACTTGGTCATTTAGCATCTTATGGCATTCTTCCATCTGATATTGAAGATGATTTGCATCTGAGTGGAAGACTTTGACAATTTCGTAAGCTTGACCTTCAAGATCTCTTGGTGTTATGGATGAGATGCTCTTCCGTTCACAAAACCATCTTATGAAACTTCCCATATCACCAGTGTAGTGTAGAAGAGAGTCTTCAGCTGGAATTTCGTAGTTATTGGTGATAACTGATGCCCAATTGTTGTCAGGAATCATAGAGTCAGACTCTGGGATGGTCCATGTGGGTTCTGGAGAAGGAGGTCTATCTTCCATAATGCAGCTTTGAATTGTGTCTCTTGAAGGTGCAACTCTGGATGTGCTAGTGCGATTCCCAGCCATGTAAGAATCAAACCAGTCTTCTGAGGGCTTAGGAATATGCTTTGTAGATGCATCATCTTCATCTGGTTCTGAGTCCGCCATGACATGCGACTCTTCGTTAACCATTTGATCATCAGGAATAGAGGTGGACGTGGATGTGAACCTTGAATCAATCGTCGTCCAGGCAGCAGATTTTTTCTGAGTACTCTGCTCTTTTGTCGAATCTGATTGACTAGAAGATTTTGGTGGTGATGATGGTGGTTGTGATGGAGGTGTGTTGGTTGTTGTAGAAGGATTACCAGATCCAGAAGTTCCAGCGCCCCCCGTTGGTGGTGGGGGTGGAGGTGGATCTTTGCGATCCTTCATCAATGCTTCCATTACAATAGTTCTCCTTTTCTTTTTAGCTTCTTTTTCTCCGACATCAATCTTAAACTGCTCATAATTGTCGAACTTAATGGATTCTTCAAGAGCCTCATAGAGTTTACTGTGAACCTCATGCTTGTCCTCTTCAGCCTCATACATCCTTTCACACAGAGCTGCTCTCATATCGGTGATGGGGAGGTCCTTGAATCGTTTAAGAAGTGGAGCCTCCATTGCCCATTCCACAGCATCCTTGACTTCTCCTTCAATGGCGGCAGTAACCCCTTCATTGAAGTTGAGGTGCTCCAATCTATAGACACGATCCACCAGAGAATCAACAGATTTAGGAAGTTGCCTTTCCAGAGCTTCTATCCTTTTAATGGCTTTATCCAGTAGTTGATCAGAGGTGAGAATCTGTGGAGGGGAAGCTGGTGGAGCCACCTCATCTGCAATTGTAATGACAGGTTCAGGGGTTGGTGGTGTTTGTACAGTTGAATGAGAAGGTAAGGGGGTGGTGGAAGTGCAGTTGATAGTGAAGATGCAGTCATTGGAGGAATAGTGGACGTATCTTGCTGAATGCTGACATTATACATGGATTGTGCAGTGTCTAAGGATTTGTCATTAATGAATTGATCACCAAAAGAAAAATATTCATCAAGATTCTTAAGTGAAGATAGAGAGTTAGTAGACAGATTTGATTCATCCATCTTCAAGGTCTCATCAGATCTTGTCTCAAGGTTCTCCTGCGAGCCTTTTTGTAACAGAGTGTCAACATTCAAGCCAGATTGAGTCTCACCAAGTGTAAGAGATTCCTTAAACGTTTCAGGCACTTTGACCACTCCAGATTGTTCTTTTGCATGAGATGAATCAGTTCTTCTCTTTAGCTCATATTGATTTGTGGTGCTTGATGGAGATGATGAGATAGTTAACAGCATGTGAGCAGCTTGTTCAGTTTCAACACTTGCAACTCCTTTACCCTTGTCAAGTGTAATTGGGGTTGTTTGTCGAGGTGGTTGAGCGGGTTCTCTTAACACAATTCCACCTACTGGAGCTTTCACATTCTGACTTTCAAGGCTTTGCTGAATTCCAAGTTGCAGATCAGCATCATCTTCATCAGTTAGCCTGGTAACATTCCTTGGTATCTCAGTGTTCTCACCAATCTCCTTTTCCACTTTCTTCCTTTTTGCTTTCTGCTTCTTGGATGTGGTGTCAGACTGTTGAGACCTTTCAAGTCTCTTTTTAGGAAGAGAGGCATATGATGCTTGTGAGGCTGACTTGGTCATGGGAGCATTTGGTTGTAAAGGAGAGGGTGTGACATCAGCAGAGAGTTTGGTTGCTCTTTTCATGTATTGCTTGAAGTAGTCCTTCTTCTTGATATCTTCTGTGAGAAGACAATCAGGAATTGGCAATCCAAATACTTCTTTATCCGTACCTCTAGGAACATATTTCAGGTTTCCTAAAACAAATTCATCTCCTGCTTTGTGTAAAGTTGATTCAGACCTAGGAGTGAATTTATGAGTTTGTTGTAAGTACTGGATAACAAGCTTAGAGAATCTGATGCTGGGAATTACAAGCTTGTTCTGTTTCTTTCGGCCTTGAGCTTTGTTTTGGAAATTGATTCTGTCAGATATGAATGTGTTCATTGATAACGAAAATTCTTCCCAAATACGATCTGATACATTCACATCAACCCTATTAATGATTCCCCATAGGATTTGCAAGATAGGGATTCTCACTTTATCGAACCCTGATGTTTTGCCAGATAAGCACAAGTTAAGAATTGTTGTAATGGCTCTCCAAGGTTGATACATGTGTCCAGTGATGATGTCAGAAGCTCTTGAAATACTGTTCTGATAACCCAATCCAATAAGAAAGACAATCAGATCGTCAGCACCAGGTGGAGATTCAGAACGAAAGTCAGGGTTACATGGGGTGATTCCAAGAGCCTTGCTCAGAATATCAGAATCAATTGTGAACTCCATATCATCCAGTTTGCAGGAGTATTGAGCTGTGATTTTGTTCCATTGAACGGTGTTCCAGAATTGTTGAATGTAAATGGTCGGAATTGAGCATTGCTTGGTGAGTGCTCCGAAGAAGTTTGTGTTTTTGAGGATGTCAATAGAAACTTTGAGTATCGAATTTTGTTGAAGCCTTTGTAGGTCCACATAACAGTTGCTTTTTCCAATACCAGCCCATTGACTTCTGGGAAAGATTTCTTCGTCTGAGAGAAGTTTGGATGATGCCAAAGGGGTAATGCTCTTTTCTGGGATTGAACTTGCCATTGATGTTCTGAGTAATCATACAATCAACAGTAATGAATGGGAACAGGTTAGATGATAAATGGTAAGTGAGACAACATTGAGAGCACCCTTATGACATAGAAGTAGTAACTCAGAAGGAGTCCCCAAAACACATACAGAGAAAGATAGAGTGGCATAGATTACAAATATATGACAACTTTCAAATATATGATAACATTCATAATTGAGATATTTCAATGAAGTACAGTCATATAGATAAATAATTACATGACGAGCTTATGAGGGATTAAAGGGAAAAAGAGTGCATTTCAAAGTGATCATGACATGAGCCAAGATACACATGTAGAAGTGATATAACAAATATGTATGAGGCAAAAAGGTAACATTTGGCAGTCGTGAGAGAAACCAGGTACCTTTTGCCTAAACAGAGATGTCATAGCAGATTACATAGAGTATGTTGATTCAACACATCGAATTAGGAGATCCTAAGTGTTATGAGAGTGAGGTCATCTTTAGCACAAAACCTTTGAGCATTATAATAATCCTTGACCCTAAGACTAATTCGCAACATGAAAGTGAACAATGTTGCAAACTTGTAAAGACAAGTCGTCATCTAAAGTCACAGACAAGTCGCTAATAGTTTAGCACTCTAAGTCGCTATGCTAATTCGCTAGCTTGTAAAATCAAGTCGCCATGAACAGTAACTAAACCAAGTCGCTACAAAACAGTTAACTAAGTCGCTAGGTTACTAATTCGCTAGCTTGTGAAGACAAGTCGCCATGAACAGTAACACACCCAAGTCGCTACAAATTCGTTAACTAAGTCGCTAGTGTTACTAATTCGCTAACTTGTAAATACAAGTCGCTAACTACTAACTCGCTAACCAAGTCGCTAGAATATAGTGAACTAATACGCTACAAAAACGTAGTCGCTAAGTTGAGCGCTAACTCGCTATGAAGAACATTCAGACTAAGTCGCTACCAAGAACAATTTAAATCGCCACCAAGAACACTTCTAACATAAACCCATCAGTCCAATCCACTTAATCATACATCAATGTATTCCAAACAATATATTCCAAACATTTTGAACCCGTTCAATCATTATACAAGCAACAAACATACTATTACATGAAAAATCGAACCTAAGCGAGAGACAAATAATCACAACTCACGAGCTCGAAAGGATCTGGATATAAAGGACATGTTAGAAACTTGACACAAAAGCTTAAGAGAACAAAGATAGGAGGGAATCGAAGCAAACCTCTTACTAAGTCGCTAGGATGAGCAAAAGTGGCGAAGAGAAGAAAAAACGAGAGAGAAGAAAAAACTTGTTTGGGAAAAATGGTAACTCGCTAACATGTAATTCGCTAGGGGTATACAAACCATCTTAGGCAATATGACACAATTGGTCCTTGTGGTTTTAACATGAGGTGAGGTAGTTCGCTAATGCAACATAACTTTCACTATATGACAAGTTTGGTCCCTATGGTATTAATGAACGAGTGGTAAGTTGCTAACACGGATTAGACAACGTCTCTAGCATGGATTATCACACTGATCACCATGAATCAATTAAACATTTAAACACATAGGCAATTACTACGAAGGCACACAAGGAAAATCACACGAGGAAGATACAACCACAACCAATAACTGAGAGAAACTCATAACCAGATATTTCAAAAGCATAACCAGTTAGTCACACAAGCAGGAAACCACCACAACATACAAATAAGCAAACATCATAACCAGCACAGAAGCCAATGGCATATAAAACAAATCTCCCCCTCAATCAATGTCATCAAAGATCATTGATTGATATTAACCAATCCCATTATAACACCAAGAATATATCATTTGTTCGAACTTCATCTATGATCCCGTGCCATTACTGAATGACATTTCTAGGACCGTAGATGTTATCGATAACAAGGAATATATTCTTTATTAGTTTGAGGAAAATGATAAAATTTTGAAATGAATAAAAAAAATGACATAATATTTTGTAAAGAAGTATATATATATATATATATATATATATATATATATATATATATATTTAAAGAAAACTTGATTTATACAAAGATATGGATGGACGAGTCCTGATTCAAGATGAATAGGAGTCAAAGTAAGAAGTACATCAACTCTGGCAAGCTATAGCTCCTGAATGAGCTATGTTCATATCTGAAGGGAACCAAGTCATGAAGTTCCTGATTGAATTGAGCATTGTACCTGAAAAAGACTGAGAGCACATTGTACTTGAAGCACATGTAGACTTGTACATAGAAGGGTTAGTGACATGTTTAGTCTCACATTTGGATGCATCACAGTATAATCCAGACGTATCATTAATGGGGATCCTATTTGGTTTTACATTCTTGAAAAGTTTACCTGTGGGAATCCACTTGAGGCATGATCTAGGAATGTAAGTTCGTTTAAGTCCTGTAAACTTAAATAATCTGCCAGTGGGAATCCATTTGAGATCGCAGTAAGTTAAGCTAAATGAGTGCACAACCTTGTTTTGACTATTTGTCCTATTGTGATCAGAGAATTTCTTTGGGGATTGATCTGTCAGATGATGTTTTGCATGAGACCTAGTTAAACTTATTGCATTTCTGATCTGTGAGTGTTGACCATTAGTCCTATTTTTGGAATTCAACATATCTGAACTAGGCAATGAAGTGACTGGTTTTGACAAAACAGACTTACTATCAACTGGGATGTAAGCTTAGATTTCAATGGTTTAGCTCTTTCAGATCTAAAGGCATTAGGTTGTTTAATAACTGTTTGTTTCAAGTGATTCTGAACATTTGACTTTCCCAAAGTTGAAGGTTTTGCAAACTTAGTGTTCATCCTATTTCCAGCATACTTCCTGAGCTCATTTTTTAGGGCAACAATATTGAAGCTCTTATCCTGAATTTGTGCTTTGAGGTCATCAATATCTTTCTTCAAGAGGTTAGATTGATTGACTAACTTAGAGTTTGTTTCCTCAAGGTTCTTTCTTAAATGCTCATTTTCTCTTAGAAGGTTGGACACACATAGAGCTAGTTCAGAATTTCTAGATTCTAGTGTATCACTCATCTCATGACTGTCATATTTCTGGGCTTCTGAGAGAAGCGATTTCAGATTTCTTATGGTCGAATCTTTGTCCTGAATCTGGGATTTTAACTGATTAATTTCAAAAAATTCTCTAAATTCTGGAAGTTCCAGATTACAACACTATTTTTTTGCATAAAGCATTTCATTTTTATGTTGTATTTCAATTTGCAAAGAGATACAGTGTTTTTCAAGAATTGAAAATTTGTTTGAAAGCTCATCATATACCCTTTTTTCAATCATGTTACTTGCATTTGATTCAGACAAAACAAAGATTGATTCCACATTGTTATGTTTATGTTCAGGGTAAGAGTCATGTACCTTTTTGTGAGAATTTGTGTGATCAGATAAGTGTACCTTGTTGATTGATACCTTTTCTGACTCTGGGAATTTGAGATCAGTGTTGTTCTCTTCATCCTTTTCCATCACAACTGAGATTCTGCAATCAGTGTCTTCTGCTGGTTCAACTGGAATGAGGCATGACACGTCATCATTGTTCCATGGACACTCTTGACACTCATTCAATTCCTTTAGCTTATTATTCTCTTTTGCAGCTTTCTCGATGTATGTTTCCATATTACTCATAAGTTGAATAAATGAGTTTCTGAACTCATGAATTTCCATTCCCGTGTGCTTCTTGAAAGACATTCCAGTCATGATATTATCAAAATCTGAGGAGTATTCTTCCCGGGTAAGTGGCTGAAATTGGTTGAAGATGGTTTGGAGAGCAGCATGAGAATCATCAGTTGAGAGCTTTTCTTTGGTGATTTGAAACCTCAGTCGTTCTAGGTTAAGCAAAACAGTTCTTGTTAAAGTGGGAAAATCCTGACGAAGGATGGCACAACTTGTTCGATCCATGGTTGTGGATAAGAGTAATTTAAGAAGCTGACTGAGATGTTGAAACGGCTCACTGGTGCATTCCATATTCTTAGCATCATCTGCAGACATTAAGAGTGACTTGTTTGAGTTGTTCTGATTGATCGATACTGAATCATTAAGTGTGTGGCCTTCAGATAGGCATTCTGTTTCACTAATCTGTGCTGTGTCATAGAGAGCAAGTACTTTGGTGATTAAAGGATCCGTGATGACTGACATTGTGTTATTATGAATTACTCCCCAAGTCTCTAGAGATTTAGAACCAACTCGCTACCAACTAAATAGCAGTAATCCCAAGTCGCTAGAAGATACTGCACCAAGTCGCCAACACTTAATTCGCCACCCCGCTAAGTCGCTAGAGTTCCAAGTCGCTATCCAGATGTAAGTCGCTAAGAAGTAACTCGCTAACACTCAAGTCGCTAGCAAAATTTCGGCAGCAATTCGCTACTCAAGTCGCTAACGATGCAAGTCGCTAAAGAGCAACTCGCTACAGACCAAGTCGCTACCACCAAGTCGCTACCCGTAGTGGAGAGTCCACTACTTGTACTGTAAATCGCTAGGTGTAACTCGCTAGGTCTAAAACTGTAACTCGCTATAAATTAGTGAAGCAAGTCGCTACGAAGAAAGTGGTCCGTGAGCTAAGTCGCTAGTAAGAAAAAACCATATAAACATCACTTTTCAATCCAAAAACAACCCAACCAAGATGATTCAAGCTTACCAAGTGAAGACCTAAACACTTGTGATGATTCTAAACATAAAAGTACTAACAAAATTCAAACTTTAACACAAGAAATCAACCAAATGATGCAAAAACCACTAAACTTTTTCAAACTCAAAAACCACCTAAAAACCACTAGAAATCCAAAGATGTGCAAGATATGATCTAACCATGGCTCTTGATACCAATTGTAAGATATTGGATTTCACATACATATCATAACATTAACACAAAGAGCACATAGATGGTTTTAGAGAGAGAAAGAGTGGGACATTCTAGTAAGAGAAACTTGTAGAATATTAGATTACCAAAGAACATCCAACCCTCTACCTTGCAAGGTAGAGGGTATTTATAGGTTACAAACTAAACGACCTCCTGACAGCCTGTGGATCAGGGATACAGTGGGTAAAGACCCGTCCTTCCTCCACGGTGTTGCACTAGACTATTTTATGCTACTGACTAACTACATAACAACATAAATAAGTAACTAACGATTAGTCTACGAGCTAACTTATGCTAGATAATAGTTGGGGTGACCGACTCTTCAATACAGGAATTTTCTAATTCCTAACAGAACCACCAAGAAAGCTACTGGACGAAAGCTCTGAAGATACACAATCATACGAGGAGGTTCACTACTCTGAATCTGCAACCGAACCACCTCCCTCAGTAGCAAAACCTCCTAGTCCTCCAGCTGACCTAGGAAAAGGGAAGACTCCTGCACTTGTGCCTTATGAAGAAAGCTCAGATGAAGATGAAGAGCAACTGGATACTTCATACAGGAAGAAGTTTAAATTCGTTAGACACCTTCAAAAATCTGAAGAATTTGCAAAAGACCAAATGGGTGGCCCCGGAGGATCAAGTGGTGCTGCCCACTCTAAACCAACTCCTGATGCGGTTAATCAACCCGATAAGGGAGCTGGTGCCACCACTCTTGTGCAACAACAAACGCTTGTGGAGGAGTCTACTGATTATAACATTGAGGAACCAGAAAAGGATAAGACTGAGAAAGAAAAGACTGATGAAGAAGCCTAGGCTCAGACGGAAGAAAAGGCTAAATCTGGACAAGATAACGAAGAGAATTATGATGATTATCTTCTCAACAGTCCAACTCGTTCCAAGGAGGATACTTCTGCACCTCCAAAGGACCCTGAGCCTCCTCATGTCTCCTCATCATCAGATTCATCATCTCATTCTTCACCACCACCATCTAAATGATCAACCAAATCAATATCCAAATCAGTGAAGAAGCCAACTCGATCTTGGATTTCTCATGCTCATAAAAGAATTGGGAATGCTGTCAAACAAGTCAGAAAGAAAGACATACTCTACAGGAAGATGAATTTCTATGCTGATCAGATACAGTATATTCATGATGATCTCGACAAGATGCAAGATGAAAGGGAGTATGTCCAGAAGCTCATGAAAGATGATCTTCAAGGGAAAATAGACAAAATGATCAAAGGATACACTCACCAGTTCCTTATGGAGGTCGTTCCGAAACTGACAAAAGAGATGTATAACAGACAACTGTATCCAAATCTCTTGCATCTAGCCAAAAAAGCCATGAAATCAACTCCGATGAATTTAAGCATCAATCCTGTTGAATCTACAATCTTCTCTGATGATGAATTGGTGAACCGGCTAGTAGCGCAAATGTCGAAACGCTCTGCAACGTTTGCCTCACACGAAGCTAAACTGTTTGAAGCTCTACTGGAATACCAACTCAGGTCCTCATTCCGAGAAGAAGCTGTTAGGCCCAAACGTTCAAGAGATGATGAAGACAAAGATCAGGATAAGGATAAAGAGCCCAAACGCACAAAGAAGTCTGATGTATCATCCTCTATTCAGTACTCGATGCAACCTCCACCACAACGGACTCCTGCACAACAAAGGTCACCTCCTTGTTCTTCTACTGATAAACCTCAGGATTCTTCTGAATTACCACCCGAGACTCAGAAAACCGGTGATCACTTTGAGTATACGGGCTGTGACGATGAGGAAGTCCGTGAGCCCCTACAATAACCCACCTCTCCCAAACAAGTTAAGAAACCAGAATCCTCATCTAGGCCGAAACAAAAGAAGAAGAAGGCGCCCATGGTTGACGTCGTATCATGGTTAGATGACGATAAAACAGAGGAATTTGAATGGTTCTCTACTCTTGTGAATTCCACTCCCTACCCAGCTGAAGGTCAAGATCTGGTAGATGGTAATACTTTGGAGCATGCTAAAATTCTGCAAGAAAAGTTCAAAGTAAAGAAGATGACAAAATCCGAGTTGAGGCGAATCAAGAATGAAGCTTTTCAACTGTGGAAAGATAGCTCAGAAAGTGCCATCGAGGTCGAATATCACCTTGAAAACATTGCTCGAGCTATGTCTAATAACATGGATTGGCTCAACCCAGAATCAAACATCGACTTTACCAAGCGGGACAACCCTCCATATTACACCGACTGGTCTAAACCACTACCAACGATCGGCCAACCAGATCAGCCTAGGATCCCATTCAGATATTTCTTCAACAAAGATTTGGAATTTCTTCTTCACGGTGGCGATGGTTCAAGGAAATACGCTACATCCTTGACACTTCCATTCCCAGCAGCCGTATACTCAAACTGCATAGCTATCGAGAAAAGAGCTAATCACTTGTTCTCCAACAAAGTGGAAGCATACGACCGAGATGCAATGTATGGGATTCATCACTGGCCGGAACACCGAAGAATCTACTACAGAAGCTGCCAGGTTCAGAAGTCTCAACATGCAGTGTTCAGTACTAAAAACATCGTTGCCATCAAACACGTTGATCTTTCGTCTAAATGGGACTACACGTATCTCAAGAAGATTGTGGTCAAAAGACAAGACGAAAGGGATTATGCATTCTCTGAAGCTGACTTTGAGAATTTGTCTATCAACAACATTGAAGACATGTACCTTGCCAAAGTACAGGGTCGCATAAGGCAATTTTCAACTGAAGTACAACGTGAATTCATCAAGTCACTGCTCATCTTCATCAGACGCATAGTCATCAAAGAACGTGTAGAAGATCTCCAGCTAGCAGTTGAATCATATCAGACTCGTGTCAACTTCACTCCACCTCAGTTTGATCTTCCCGACATCAACCAACTCTCACAATTTACACTCATCAGCAAACCATTTGGCGTCGTTTACCGCAGTGAACTTCAAAGAAATTGCTTGATGGCGTGCAGCGATCTTCACAAGTTTGGAGATCACACTTTGAAGATGGTTAGGGACGGATTGGCTTATCGATTGAAGGATATACACCAAAAGATCGGGTCTCCTAAGCGATGGAATTCTCAGGATCGAAGGGATGTGAAGAGGATCATCACGATGATTGATGAACGGTTGTATAGAAGGGATCAGTTCAGAAGATTGGAAAGCTATGTTGGTGGTCGACCCAGGATTAACATCACCGGCTTTCAACGCCCGATTCACACTCCTGGCGACATCTCTGGACTACCTGGTACCCCTTAAACCGCTTCTTTCATTATTACTTTGGATGTATGATTTATATATGTGAATGGCTTGTGCACACATAAATGTGTACAACCCGTTCTTGTCAAGAAAGGACCCCGTGGTACGCTTCAGTGCCACAATCCTTATAAAAGGAGCGAAAGCTTCTTACTTTTGAGTAAAACCTATCAAACCTTTCATTTTTCAAGGTTTTGCTCAAAAGGACAAGTACTTCCCCGTATGATTTTCAAAATCTCAACCGTTTTTGTCACTTGTTGAGGGGGAGTATTTGAATTAAAACTTTGTTCACAAATTGTTCATAGTGGTCATCTTCCCGCAACACTCGAAATGGTCATATTTATTCTCAACTTTTCAAAAATAACATTTTATATGCCATTTTTGAGGGGGAGAAAATTATGTGATAAGAAATATGTTGTGTAAATGCAAAATGAATCTTTGTGTAATAGACTTAACCAACGAATTGACGGTACTAAACTGTTTGTAACTCGAAAAGACTTTCCGAGACGGGTAATAATTTCAAGCTAGCTCGCTAGTAATGTAAACGTGTCTCGCAAAGGACTTGTCCGAGTAGAAAGTACCATTCGAGAATCTCTTGGTAGACATGAACTCTGACGGGTATGACAACCTTTCGAGGCTTGTCTACACCTTCAAGGTAGTTATTAGAGCTAGTTGTCACCTAAAAGCTGACAATGTAACTCTTTAACTATGCAACGTAACCGTGTCTCGCGGGGGAGTGTCTATCTTGAGTTGATCAATTCAAAAGTGCGCGCTCTTCCCACACAGTGCAGATTTCCGTCAAAACTCTAAAGCACATGTGGAGGGAGAATATTTCTGCTAAAAGATAAAACTCTCACAGTGGTTCAAACATGTTTTTCATTTACAAACCCTTTGAGAGATTTTCTTGAAAATTGGTTTTATGGCAACATAGGTTAGTCATGGAGTGATAAGGTGACTAAGGTTAGGAATAACCGTCCTATGATCCGCCAGATCCGGAGGGATCTACCCAAGGACATCACAAATAGTTAGTACTTAGAAGTTCTTACGATTATAAAAAGGAGAAAATGAGAATCGGAGAAAGAAGGAGTTGAAGAATTAAAAAGAAATGCAAAGAAAAGGGTGAAAAGAAATAGCCCTCCAAATTATTCAACTTAGGGCAGACACCGGGTTCAATTCATATGCTACTGGTTGTCACTTAGTGACGCTGGTATTGAAGATTAAAAATCGTCATGGACCCAGTGACGCATGCACTATACCTTCTTAGCCACTCAAGTTTCTCTCAACAGAAGCTTGTTTCATTCTCACAGGGAACCCTACGTAAACTATTGGCTTTCTCTTAGAGATCGCTGGTATTGAAGAAGGAGACCATCTCCCAATGTTAGGAATTAGAAATTCCAGGTATTAAAGAGTCGGTCACCTCAAGTATATGTAATCGTTAGAAAGCTCGCAGTCGTAGTTCTTTTATGTTAAGTAGTATTTAGTTAAGTAACACCGTGGAGGACGGACGGGTCTTTACCCACTGTATGCCTGATCCATAGCCCGTTGTGTGGCGTTTTATTGTAAGACTATAAATATTCTCTACCTTCCAAGGTAGAGAGTTGGAGCTCATAATAATATCTTTCACTTTCTCTCACTAAGTTCCCTAAACCTCTAACTTTCTCTCTCTAGAATTCCATTTATACGCCAACTTGGTGCTTTAGTTTGATGTGTAAGTGAAAACTAATATCCTACAATTGGTATCAAGAGCCATGGTTAGATCATATCTTGCACATCTTTGGATTTCTAGTGGTTTTTAGGTGGTTTTTGAGTTTGAAAAAGTTTAGTGGTTTGTGCATCATTTGGTTGATTTCTTGTGTTAAAGCTTGGATTTTGTTAGTACTTTTACGTTTAGAATCATCACAAGTGTTTAGGTTTTCATTTGGTAAGCTTGAATCATCTTGGTTGGGTTGTTTTTGGATTGAAAAGTGATGTTTGTGAAGTTTTCTTGCTAGCGACTTGATCTACGGATTATTTCTCCTTGTAGCGACTAGCTTTACATTTTTGTAGCGAGTTGAAGTTTTTGGAGCTAGCGACTTAGGCTTAGCGACTTACAGTACAAGTAGTGGACTCTCCACTACGGGTAGCGACTTGGTATTAGCGACTTGGTGAGTAGCGAGTTGCTATTTAGCGACTTGATTCTTTAGCGACTTGAATCTTAGCGAATTGCTGCCAAAATTTTGCTAGCGAATTGAGGCTTAGCGAGTTACTATTTAGCGACTTGCCTTTGTTTAGCGACTTGGGACTTGAGCGACTTGGTGGTATAGCGAATTAGGTGTTAGCGACTTGGTGCATTATCTTCTAGCGACTTGGGTGATTTTTTACGGTTTTCTCTTGATTTAGTAAAATCCCGTGAAAGAATCTATTTCCCGGTTTAATCATAGAGTTATAAAATCCCGTATAATCTGTTAACATGTCTACCAACGTTCCTACTATCATCTCCACTGTTGCCGAGGATGTTCAAGCAGCTGGTTCAAATACTCGACCACCCATGCTTGACAGAACTGACTACGATTCTTGGGCTCAACGAATCAGATTGTACTGTCTTGGAAAGGAAAATGGTGTCAACATTCTCAAATCCATTGATGAAGGACCGTATCGAGTTGAGACGACTAGAGATGTACTTGATACTGCTGAAGATGGAACTTTGATTTACGGAATGGACAGACCAAAGATGTATGATGAGCTTGATGATAAGGAGAAAAAGAGATTCGATGCTGATATCAGGGCTTCTAACATTGTTCTTCAAGGTCTTCCTAAAGACATCTACAAGCTGATCAATCACAACACCGATGGAAAGGCAGTATGGGATAATGTCAAGATGCTCCTCTCAGGTTCTGAATTAACTATGGAAGACAGAGAATCACAACTCTATGACGAATTTGAACACTTCAAGATGAAACCAGATGAGAGTGTCTATGAGTACTATGTGAGATTTCATAAGTTGGTGAATGATATGAGGAACATCAAAATGACTATGCCTAACATTCAGCTGAACTCAAAATTTGTGAACAACATGAATCCCGAATGGCACAAGTTTGTCACCTCTGTGAAGCTCACTAAAGGATTGAAGAATACAAATTATGAGCAACTCTATGCCTTCCTCCTTCAGAATGAGAGACATGCTATGTTTGAAAAAATGATTCTTAATCAATTCAAAACCAACCAGGGAGAGACAAGCTCGTCTAATGACTCAACTGCCTTCTACTCAAACATCGGAATCACAACCAAAGCCTCACAAGTCATACCCATAGGTAATGGTAATCACAAACTCATTCCTGATCCTATGTTCAAACAAGCTGATGCTGATGCACACGTGGGTAACATCATTAATCAAATAGCTCTTCTGATTAGTCAAAACATGAATTCTCTCCCACAAACCAACAACAACCTCAGAACAGCATCTGACCCACATAATCAAGCTACTGTTAAAGATGGGAGGATCGTGGTGCAACCAGTTCAGGAAAGACAGTATGATCAGGGAAGAGGTGGAGCTGGTAGAGGTTATGTTGTTAATCAGAATCGAGGAAGGAATGGTAATCAAGGTCAAGCTAAGCCGATCAAATGTTATAACTGTGGTGGTGAGGGACACATTGCAAGGAACTGCACATCTCCAAAGCGTCCACAGAATGCTGATTACTTCAGAGATAAGATGCTGCTTGTACAAGCTCAGGATAATGGTGCTGCTTTGGATGAAGAGGAATTGTTGTTTCTAGCTGAGGGCAATGCCAAGACCTATGATGCAGATGTGGATGAGCAGCCTATTCAGGAGATAGGTCACAATCATCAGAATGCCTTTCAAGTCGCTGATTGTGATGCATACGACTCTGATGTGGATGATGGACCTACTGCACACACAATTTTTATAGCTAGCATTTCTCCAATGGTTTCTCCCAAGGTCTCTTCTTCACCACAAGCTGGCTCATCCAAAGACAAACTCATCTCAGAGGTATTAAAACTATACGATGATGCTGATGTGCAAAAGATGCATGACAAAGTACAATTAACTGAAACTTTTGAATCAAATATTGAAAATATGGGTAATATCAATGCTGTCCCATATGATCAATATGTGAAACAAAGTGGAAGTGAAGTTGTACGAAGTGATGCATCTTCTGCAGTCAACAATGACTATGTTCTTGATGAATACACTGCATGTGCCCCTGATGATTCTGTAATTTCTGAACTAAATGCCTATAAAGAACGTGTTGCTATCTATGAACAACGTGCAAAATTTGAGTTGACCACTCGTGAGCAGGAAATGGATGACCAAGTGCGTACAATCATTAGAAAAAGTAATTTTAGAGAAGAAGTATTAAAACAAGAGTTAAATTCCTTGCAAGAAAAGCTTTCTAAAACTGCTAAACAAAAACAAGAACTTCAAGAAAATGTGAAAATGCTTAAGCAAGAATTTAATGCAAAGGAATCAAAACTCTTGAAAGATTTTTCTAATCTGAAAACTTTGAAAAACAAACTTGAAAACAAGTTGTACATACAAGGGAACACCATTCAGACTGCTCACATGATCACTAAGCATAGAGTCTTAAGCGATAAGCATAGCATTCCCCTTGTTGAAGAACCAAATCCAGAGGTCATTAAAAGGGCTAGAAATGCTCATAAGGTTCTTTATGATGGCAATGAAATCCTTAAACCTAGACAGAAACCTAGTTGCGTTGAGTGCACTGAGGAAGATAAGAAATCAGATGAAGTCA
>BPTQ01000005.1:89798042-90159366 GCA_019973895.1 Chrysanthemum seticuspe
GTACTTTCAGGTCATTTCTCGACACGATTCATGTCTTATTATTTCAACATTTTTAGTAAACTTGGTTTACTTGTTTCAAATTCGCGTAACCTTGGAGGTTTAGCGGCGAATTCATGATCATGACATCACGTACATTTCATATGGACTATGATTAGTCTACATTTCATTGACATCATGTGCATCTCATTAGTACATTCACGACATTTCATTTCATATTTTACGCGTAATTTTTATATTTAATAATCTTTATCGCGTGAGTTTTTATTTTAAATATTTAACCCGCTACTTTCAAAAATGATCCCGAGGTATTTTTAAACTTACATTTAGTTCATAAAAACTATATTTTTAGTTTTCCTAATGTTTCAAATTTATTTGGTACTTAAATCATTAAAGTTTAATTATTACGTCGTTTTCTTAAAAATTATACGATAATTATTTTATCACTCAATTTTCAAAAGGAAAGTATTTTTACAATTTTTATCATCTCATTATATTCTATTTTGATCTATTAAAAATCTCTTGTACTTAAAAGTTATCATTTACCTACACCATTTACTTATACATTTTTATCAAATATTTACACAAATATATACAAGTTTATAAAAAAAAAAAAAATAATAATAATTGGGGAACAACAAGCCCCAAAAATCCGGCCCCTAGAGGGTGTATTAATTGAATGAGTATGGTTTGTTGATTGTTACAAAGTTTACACAATCTTAAAGTCTTACTTTTACTTCTACCTCATTCATTTTCTCATAACTTCACTTAGTTAGTAAAAATTTTATTTCTCTCTTCTTCTTGGCTTCAAGAACCGGCCACACCTCATAGAGATCAAGGGATCAAGATTTTTGCAAAAATCAAGTGTTTACAACCTAGATTATATCCTTTATATGGTTTTGAAATAAAAACCAAGGATATTTAAGTTTAATCCTTGTTACTTTCACCTCATCACTATCATTTGTAAGCATATTTCTTCCATTTTCAAGTTCCTTTTCATTTTCATGTGTTCTTTTCATTTTTGGAGCTTATATACATGATATGTGATTTATACCATTTATTTCATGATTTTAGAAGTTATATATACTTATGGTCATCCTATAATTACTCCCATGGTATTCTTTGGTCTTGATGGTGATTAGGAACCCATGACACCCTAAGAAGGTGTATGGTAGGATTAGATTAGTTTTGGAGTTGATTTGAAGGGATTAGAATAGGTTTTGTCCGAGAAAAACTATTTTCGATAATTATATTTTGATGTTCTGTCCTTAATTCGGATTTCTGGAAAAACCTACTGTTGGTACGAAGTTTTGGCCTTGATATTTAGAAAATATACTTTAAAACGAATCCGTGGCCTTTTGAACGGATAAAAACGGACTTATAACGAAGAAGTTATGGATTTTTAAAGTTTGGCGACGAAATAAATAGTTTCTGAAAATTTCAGCATGCAGTTTTTACATATTTCGGGTCAAAAACGAGCCTTAAGCTTCACAAATTATTCCGACTTGTCAAAAATATATTAGTTTACTTCGATACGAAGCTAAGGACATATTTTACGTAGAAAACGGATTTAAAACGACAAAGATAGGGCCGTTTTCATAAAGTTGCCGTAAATATTATTTTCTGAAAAACTATAATATTTTTACGTTACAAGTATTCTATTAGCTGTAAGGACTATGTTTGCGGCAGTTTTTAACCATGATGTGAAACTTTTTGAAGCGAAATGTCTTCTAGTAAAATCAAGTTCACCGGCCATATTTTTCAAAACAAAAAGCCGTTTGTCAAGCGGAGTCATAGTAAATTATTTACGGATGTTCAAACTTGGCCGAAACTTATTTTCTGCACACAATTAGCAAAAACCACCATCTTTAGCCTTCGATATCTTTATGATCGAGACCTTTTGGACGAAAACTCCTGAACTGAAACTTTTAGATATCGATACAAACTTTCCAAAACCGTCGAGTTCGTTCTCTAACGATCGACGTACACCGTTTTACGACTACTTTTCCGGAGTCATTTTTGTTAATTTCATGAAAATTCCGTCGACATTATTTTGCGACGAAAAGTGGTAATTTCACCAAAAATCATTATAAAACCATTATAGGATGACATTTTGACGTAAAAACATGTAAAGTCATTTTTGAAGGGTCAAGACGTCAAAAGAGTATTTTTCGACGACGAGCAATATTTTCAAACCCGTAAATGGTATAAATAACATACGAAGTGCATGCATAGCATTACATTGCAACTCATGACATATCATATCATTGATAATAGGTCCCGGTTGACGCATCACATTAAACCTCAGTGTACTCACTTTTGCCGTTATTCCAGTTTATCCAAGTGAGTTTTCATAGCCCCGTTTTATATGTTTTCGATTATTTTCAAACCCACGGGGGAGAATACATTGCACTACATTTTTTTTTTGTACGATACCAAGTATGTTAAATTCATTACATTGCTTAAGTTACCGCATTTGCCAATTTGAAAGTCCCCATTACTTGAACATGAACCGTTAATCTTTGAAGCGAGGATGAGTGGATAGATCTATCGAGGGTGACGCCTCCATCCGGGTTGGTGAATCCCAACCAGGCAAACGGATGCATTTCATTTGATGGTATTACGGAGTTGTCTGGCAAACACTCTGCAGGGGCATACATTATTGAACAGTCTAGTTTCGGGGTCATGGGCTTAGAGCAATTGTAACATTATTTTTACGTGACTTGATTGTCATGCATGGTCTATACTTGTGTAGTCGTATAAAACATTTACATAAACCTATGATTTCTCACCAACATTGATGTTGACCGTTTTTAGCAATGTATTTTCAGGTAACTGAGGCATTCATCATGACATGGTTTAGGGATCTACATTTTGAGTCGCGGCGTCGACTTACATTATGTACATTATGGTACTTTTTTTCAAAACATCGTTTGGATTTGTAATATATTTGTATTTCCGCAAACTTTGTACACTTTTGGGACCGATGTTGTAAACTCTGTATGCTTTTGTTAAATACCAAACGATGTGTTTTTAAAACGACACTTTAGGTCGTTCAATATAACTGTGATGTGGTGCTATGACAGTCAATGCCCCCAGGAATTCCATTCCGCTGCAAAACAGGTAAATTGGGGGTGTGACATTGACAAACTAAACCTGCACACTAGAAGAAAACAAACGAAACCTTCGCGTAAAATCGGCGGTAATAATATACATAAGACTCGATTTAAACTAGGATATAATGCTTGTGGAATGGATGTTTACAGAATTTGTTTTGAAAGTTAAGATCTGGAAAATTCCAAAATTTTACAAGTAGCTCAGAAAACGAGAAAAAGTAAGCTGATGTTTTTATTCCTTCCTGACGCCGTCAGGTTGCAATCCTGACGCCGTCAGGTTATCCTGACAAAAACTGGTCTGCGATTTTCTGGAAAAAATTCTGGAAAATTTACATCTTTAGAATCTGGAAAAACTTCTGCAAAAACATCCATTATGACTCGATACAAGCATTTGACTCGAACAATCAAACATATATATCTTTTAGTTAATTGTTATTCTCATGTTTACGTTTCTTATGAAAACGTGTGTAATCCTCCCTACACTTATCCTTTATGTAAAATACCTTTATATGTAATTAAGACGAGGTTAAAAACAAAATAAAGCATTTTTACAAATTCAAACATGAGGACAAACAATTAATAAAAGATATATGACACTAACAAGCAAACAATTAACCATGGGTTGCCTCCCACGAAGCGCTTTTCTTTATTTAAGAGTCTTGTAGCTAGACTCGTAGTCCTACTCCTACGTTGCCTCGTTTTGCATTCTCAATGAGAATTCTATCATGTTGACAAAATTTTCATCGACTCTATACCTAGGCCCTAAGGTCAAGCAATCCTTATAATAATGCCTCCTTCTTTCCCACATGAATTTATAACCCTTTTCAACATCTTCCTTGCTTTTGTCCTCAAAAGCTTTGATGTTGTCTCGATCATAAATGGACAAGTGGCCATACTCAGTTGTTTTCCAAGGCATCCTATAGGTAATCTCATCGGTTCCCTCCTTAAACCTAACGGTTCCATCATGCTTGTTATGGCCCATCCTAGATGTCTCAACAAACGGTTTCCCTAGCACTACTTGGGATAGGCTATAGTCAATGACGCATCCTACATCTTCTAGGATCATAAAATCAACAAGGTAGGTGAAATTTCCTATAAAGACATGCACATCTTTGACTCTTCCCACAAAGTTGCAAATTCCTCCCGGATAATTAGGGTCTCTCCTAATATTGAGTCGCTCATTCATAATGTCATTGTAAACAGCAGACGACATTATATTGATGGGAGATTCCGTATCTATGTAAGCGTGGTCGATACTCCTATATCCGATCATACAAGGAATTTTTAGGTTCCAGGGATTTCCTCTCCTAATCTTAGGGCATATCCTAATGATAGGTGATCGTGGATTATTGATTATGTATTGATGGTACGCAACCTCTTCCTTAGTGGGGTAAAGATTGAAGTACGCACTATTTTCCTCGTCCACTTTGTTGTTGGTTATGCCATTGTCCGAATTACTGCTAATCATAGAGCCAACTATAGCAGCGCTGACTACTTTCTCAACAGCTTCTCTGATTGTACTATCGAATGTTTTTTGCAAATCCGGAAGGTCGGTGTTTCTACTCACATAGCGGCTTCGACGTTGGTGTTGGTTATTGGGTTGGGTTTTGAGCGACATTGGTTGGTTACCACCTTCCATGATGAAAAGTGATGGGGTTACGAACAAAGGTTACTAAGAAGGGGGATAGACTAAGAGAAAGCTAAAAAATGAGAAAAATTTACTTGATAGGAATCAAGCAAAGAAACCTAAACGAGGTGGACTACTAACTAGCTATTCTATTCCCCGGCAGCGGCGCCAAAAACTTGGTAACGCTACACGCGTCGTTCGGGGTCAAGGAAACTTCCTTTTCTTCGAGCAAGTTTTTATAACACCCTAGGCAGTGAACCTAATCATTGTAGTGTAGTAATTAGGGTAAGCCACGGGTATTGATATCGTTCTCTAGGGGAATAGGAATGCTAGTGAGAAGTTACTACGCTAAGGTTGAGGTTGAGGAAGATTATTTTTGTATTTTTATATTTTTTAGAAATTGAAAAGGTACGAATCTCGGGTATTGGATTTGGGGGGTTGGTATTGCTACCGATTACTCTACTATTATCTAATTATCTAAGCTAAGGTTGTGATAGTCTATGTCTAATTGATTTGTACTCGTATGATAGTTTAAAGATGTGTTTACTTAGGTTTTACTACTCCTTAATTATCTCCTATTGATGGTTGATTTGTCACGTCCTTATTCCTAGTTGCGTTGTGATTCTAAGGCTATAGGGCGTGCTTGTTTCCCTAACTCTTTGAAATTACCAAAGGGTCTTGTTTACAAATCCTCTAGTGATTTATAGACGCCTACTCTACGGTTGTCCTTGAATACTTTATCCTACAATTACCTAGATAATTATATTCTAAAGTTCACAAAGAAAAGTCAAGCATTAAGTACACAACGAATAATCTAGCGCACTCTAGATCATTAGTCAACTAAGATAAGTATCAACCAATCAATATTCAATAATTAAGTTTCATATTCCCTAAGCAAACACACAAATAAATTAGCCGGACATGGAGAACATGCAAGCATACACACAAATAATCAAAGACATAATTAAATTAATGAAGTAAATACTTATCTTGATGTATAATAGGGTTTAGAACCCTAAAATACTGCACAAGAAAGCCTTGGTTCGGTTTTAGGTTTTTACTCCAAAAGACTACACATACAAACTGAAAAATTCGGATTCTATATATAAGATTACATCTGCGACGGCGTCACCTTATGTTTCGTGACGCCGTCGTGTCGCCGTCATTAGGGTTTCGTCTTGGCCACGTAAACCTTGCGACGGCGTCACCTTATGACTGTGACGCCGTCCCCTTCAGCTCTGACGCCGTCTTGGCTGCATCTAGGCCGTCTGAGTAACGACGGCCTACTTCTTTAGAACCTGACGTCGTCCCTTGAAAACATGCAATTTCTCTTCTGAGCCGTCGCAAAATTCCTTCCCGACGGCGTCGCAGATATGCAGTGACGCCGTCGCCTTATGTTTCAGCAGCTTTGAGTGTCTCGATTCTGACTTTGGCCATTTTCTTCGTATATTCGCGCCTTTTCGTCCAAATAAGCATCATTCCAGCATTTTGCCTTCAAGAGACCTAAAAAGTGAAAAAGAACGATATTAAGCAATAACGGATACAGAAGTGATCGAATAAGGGCTTAAATGACCCCTTAAAAAGGTACCTTTTAAAACCTTATCAATAGATATTGGATTTCATAAACACATAACAAACAATAATATGGGTCGAATTATTTAGAGGTTTTAGAGAGAGAAAGTGGGAGCCTTTCTAGAGAGAGAAAGTGAAAGAAAACATAGAAGGTTAGATTAAGATGAATGAAAGGTCCAACCCTCTACCTTGGGAGGTAGAGGGTATATATAGTTACAAACTAAACGTCCTCCTTCGGACTGTGGATCGGGCATACAGTGGGTAAAGACCCGTCCTTCCTCCACGGTGTTGCTCTAAACTAAATAACTAACTAATAAAACAGTAAATAACGATATGTCTACGAGCTAACTTATGCTAGATTATATTTGGGGTGACCGACTCTTCACTATGGAATTTCTAATTCCTAACAACTAGACAACATCATTGGAAATCCCTCTCGTCCTGTATCAACACGGAAACAACTTGCAACCGATGCCTTATGGTGCTTCTTCAACTCCGTACTATCTAAGATCGAACCAAAAGATGTTAAAACCGCCATGAATGAAGATAGCTGGTTCAATGCCATGCAAGATGAAATTAATGAGTTTGATCGACTTGATGTATGGGAGTTAGTACCTGCTCCAGACTGTGCTATGATTATTGCTCTTAAATGGATCTTCAAAGTGAAACTTGATGAGCATGGTGATGTGTTGAAGAACAAGGCTCGATTAGTTGCTAAAGGATACTGTCAAGAGGAGGGTATTGACTTTGAAGAATCTTTTGCTCCAGTTGCTCGAATCGAGGCAATCAGAATCTTTCTGGCTAATGCTGCTAGTAAGAACATGGTAGTCTATCAGATGGATGTGAAGACGGCATTTCTGAACGGAGATCTTAAAGAAGTCGTCTACGTCAGCCAACCTGAAGGATTTGTGAATCAAGAGCATCCTACTCACGTTTATCGTTTGAAGAAGGCTCTTTACGGTTTAAAGCAAGCTCCAAGGGCATGGTATGATACATTGTCAAAGTTTCTTCTATCTACCGGATTTAGCAAAGGAGCAGTTGATCCTACATTGTTCACCAGGAAGTCAGGCAAACATTTAATTCATGTTCAAATTTAATTCATGTTCAAACATTTAATTCATGTTAAAATGAAATGAGTTCAAAATTTCAAATGTCAATGATGGGACAAATGTCATTTTTCTTGGGATTACAAATTTCACAAAGTCCCGGAGGCATTTTCATAAATCAATCTAAATATGCAACAGAGATCTTAAAGAAATTTGGATTTGATTCAAGTGACCCTGTTGACACCCCCATGATTGATCGAACCAAACTAGATGAGGACCACTCAGGGATCATGATTGACCAAACGAAATATCGTAGTATGATTGGATCCCTGATGTACCTCACTGCTAGTAGACCAGACATCTTGTTCGCTGTTTGCATGTGTGCTAGATACCAGGCTATGCCTACTAAAAAGCACCTTGAAGCGGTTAAACGGGTCTTTTGGTACCTCCAAGGAACCATCAATATGGGTCTTTGGTACTCGAAGGACACCGGTATGTCACTAACAGCCTATGCAGATGCTGATCATGCAGGGTGTCAAGATACTCGTCGAAGTACATCTGGAGGTGCTCAGTTTTTGGGTGATAAGCTTGTTAGCTGGTCCTCAAAGAAGCAAATGAGTTCTTATATTTCCTCTACAGAGGCTGAATACATAGCCATGTCATCTTGTTGTGCTCAAATCTTATGGATGAGATCTCAATTATCTGACTATGGCTTTGAATTCAACAAAATCCCTCTGTACTGTGATAATAAAAGTGCTATTGCTCTCTCATGCAACAACGTTCAACACTCAAGAGCAAAGCACATCGACATTCGACATCATTTCATCAGGGAACAAGTGGAAAAATGTGTGGTGGAACTCTATTTTGTGAGGTTTGAATACCAGCTAGCAGACATCTTCACCAAAGCTCTTCCAAGAGAACGTTTTGAGTTTATTCTTCCACGACTTGGCTTGAAAAGCCTTCAACCAGAAACACTCAAACGTCTTCAGGAGGAAGACGAGGAGTAAAAGGTTTCCTTCATCTTTATCTTGTAAATAGTTATTCGAAAAACAAAATACAAAATTACAAAACCTTCAAAAAGCAAATAGAAAAATATAAAACCTTCAAAATCCATAAAAATCTGAAAAATTCGAAAAATCTTCAAAAAAAAAAAATATTGTCACTTTGTCATTTTTTTCGGTTCGATAACATCTACGGTCTTTGTGCTGTCATTCAAAGAATGACATGGGACTTTAGATGTTGTTCGAATTTTCATATAAAAAAAATCAAAAATCAAAAATCAAAAATATTTTTGGGAGAAAGAGAAACAATGGTTTATTGTCATTTCAGGCAGTAACCCGCTTTTCAAAGAAAGAACAGAGCCATGCTTTACCATGTTTTCAAATTCCATGCTCTGATTCTATAAACATTTATCTGCTGAAAACTAACTGCTTTGAAAAATAAATCGGTCTCTATTTTTGATAATCATCAGGACTTATTTGTCAAAATCTCTATCTCTCAATCAACAACCTATGTCATTGATTGAGGGGGAGAATGATTTCAATTAAATTAAAAAGTTATTTGGTATTTAATTATTTTCAAAAGATGTACATGCATGTTTTATCAATGGAGTTTTAAAGTCTAAAAATCCGATCCTTATCAGTTAAAACGCTTTCATAATCAAGTCACAATTCCCCTTAAAATCTTTCAAAATCAATTTAAATCAATAAGAGATCACAAATCTCAAATGATTTGATAATTGTGATCGGGGGAGTATGTGTGATTTAAATTGGATTTAAACTGATAATTCGGTAAATGGTTTTATAAGGATGTACATGCTATCCTTCCCACATGTGACAAACGATTTCAAATTTTCCATGCACATGTTGAGGGGGAGCATCAATCTTAAACCTATGATTTGAAACGTGATCATTTATCTCAATATGCAGGTTCCCTCTAGTATGTGCAAAACTCTTTTCAAACCTCGAGGCACATATTGAGGTGGAGCAAACTTATGGAAACCTCATCCTTCCCGGAAATGCTTTATCTACTTGACTTGATCAAGGAAGTGATGGTGATATATTTTAGAAAATGGTAATCAAAGAAGTAATTTCTTCCTCTTGCCTCCGTGTGCAAAACGATTTCAAACTATTCATGCACATGTTGAGGGGGAGCACTTATTCTAAAAATATCAAAAACAATTCAGGTACAAAATGTTTTGATAATATATCACAAGTATCTGGATTGATTTTCAAATGGTTTTCAATTGGTTCCAATGGCAGATGAACAATACCAAATAGACCGACCAACTTTACTTTATGTACGGTGATATAAGGATGATAAGGTTAGGTATGTGTTCCCATGATCCGCCAGAACCGGAGGAATCTACCCAGGGACTATCCACTAGTTAGTGTAGAGTTCTTAGGTATGATGATAAAAGGAGAAAAATGAGATATGGAAAGAGTGCGGACTGAGACTGAGCTAGTACTGGAATAAACCCAACAAGGTTCTAGTTATGAAGTCTCGGTAAGCACTGAAGGGGTTGAAGAATTAAAAAGAATTGAATAAGAAAAGGGTGAAAACAAATAGCCCTCCATATATTCAACCTTAGGGCAGAAACCGGGTTCAATTCATATGCTACTGATGGTAACATCGGTATTGAAGACAAGACGTCATGGACCCAGTGACGCACTACACTTCAACTTTCCAAACCACTCAAGTTCCTCTTAAAAGGACTTGTTTCATTCTCACGGGGAACCGACATTATCTATCGACTTTCTCTTAGAGATTGTTGATATTGAAGAAGGAGACCCTCTCCCTAGTCTCCGGCACAGGATCCAAATATGCACAAATTGAGTCTAGAGCCACGAGATCATCAATAAATCTCATTAGGACACTTTCAATGAAGACTCTCTGTTTCACACAATGTGGAAAGAGAGATTATATCTTGAGTCCTACGCATTATCCTTGTGGTATTGCCAGAACATCTGAGTGATGTGTAAACATATTCACAATGAAGATGGAAAGCCTTCTGGAGCCAACATCAAACAAGCTCCTGGTAGGTGGCATGTGAGATCTATTATATAGATCAACCATGTGACAACTGAACAGAAACAATGGGGCGATTCAATCTCTTGAATCAATCCTGGTTCAGGTTATGGATTGACGGATACCTTTGAAAAACCGGTCTTTGTGCTTAAAAACTCTTTTCTTTAGCAAATCGACCGTGTACGGATATTTCAAATCAAAAGGTGTTTTATGATTGATAATTGATGTTCATTAAAACCTTCGTTGTAGTGTAAAAAAACTATTTCTATTGAGCAATACACGATTGTTTTTCAAATCTCTTTTCATCAATCAGTGGACTTAAATTCGCGGGTTTACTCACTCCGTGTTGTCTTCTTTGAGACGTTCCGGTTTGAGAACAGCTAGAACAGCTGCGAAACCCTGTCAAGGAAATTCTTCGGAATTATACCTGATCACAGGCAGTACATGTACTGATCAATGGGGAACCGTGGGTCGTGTACCTCAATTCAACTAAAGTGGTCAAAGACACTTTTGTACGCTTTATTGCTAACTGTTGTATGCAGGTACGCCCGACGTTTGCAGCTGATCAGAATGAAGCGGTCAATCCATAGCCGCATGCTCACACAATACATTCATCTCTCAAGAAATCATGATAAGTGCATCAATGACTCTGATATTTTCACTCCATGCTTCTGCTAAGCTGCCAATATCATGAATCAACGAAAGCTTCCGCTACTTTGATGAGAAGATTTCATGATCCAGAATGTGAGCATGTCGGTCCTAAAGTCACAACATCACATAATACCAACACCACAATGGATGTCTCAGAGATTTTTGATAGCTGATGATCTCAAAAGCTGGCACAAAATTAATATCACGTGGATCACTAAAAGACCTCCACTTGGAGTAACCAAACATGCAATGTGAAGAATCAATGACTACAAGCTTAGGAGCAAAGTACTACATCAAGAATGCAAGAACAATTGTTAATGTAATATCTATTTGTATTCAATGTAATTTTTGGTACATGATTGAGGTGACCTGCCTTAGGGGGAGATTGTTAGGAATTAGAAATTCCAGGTATTAAAGAGTCGGTCACCTCAAGTATATGTAATCGTTAGAAAGCTCGCAGTCGTAGTTCTTTTATGTTAAGTAGTATTTAGTTAAGTAACACCGTGGAGGACGGACGGGTCTTTACCCACTGTATGCCTGATCCACAGCCCGTTGTGTGGCGTTTTATTGTAAGACTATAAATACTCTCTACCTTCCAAGGTAGAGAGTTGGAGCTCATAATAATATCTTTCACTTTCTCTCACTAAGTTCCCTAAACCTCTAACTTTCTCTCTCTAGAATTCCATTTATACGCCAACTTGGTGCTTTAGTTTGATGTGTAAGTGAAAACTAATATCCTACACCCTAGTCTCCGCTCAGGAAAACCAAAACGCACTATTGAGTCTAGAGCCACGAGATTCATCAAAAGATCTCTTAGGTACACTTGACATTTCATCACTTGATGTTCAACAATAAGAACATCAGTGGTACATTATCGAGTCCTTCAGAGATCTTAGCAATCTGTCGAGAACATTTATAAGAGGTTCACATCTGTGATCCTCAGTGATTGAATGGAAACTCCTGCCAGGGTCAACATCAAACAGCCCTGAAAGCAGGTCACTTCGGTAACTCCCCGTGGATTACGCTTAGTGTGTCTCAAACGGTCTACAGTTGTGAGGTGATGCTTCGGTGTACCTCAGCGACTCATCTGAACTGTAGATGTACTTCGGTACATCGTGTTATCTCACTTGTGGGACTCCAGTTCAGGAACGGCCTTTGTAAGAATTAGAGTTGTGTTTTCACACTATGTTGTTAACACTCTCGAAGTTCAAACTTGTAAGTGACGGAATCCGCTTATTACTAACCGTTTGAAATGTTTTCTTCTTATGGAAGCTCCGGAGCGGGATGATCGTGCAGATTCTTCTCATGCTCACGCCAACATCATCACTAATGGAAGTTCTATCCAAAAGCAACACAACAGTCAGAATGATTCTTCGTCAAATCAAAGAATCTACAAAGTTAAAGACTTAAAAAACTTCATCAGTACTGAATTCCAACGTCAAAGAGCGTGTGAGCATGTTGAAGAATGACGTGGAGACACTGTAGCAGCGAAGCAGACCTGAGACAGACTTGATGCAGACAACAACATACTATCACTTTCATCACAAAGAACAATGATCAAAGAACAAAGTTAAAGATGACGTCAAAGCATAACTGTTCAAAGAAAACTATCTCTCTACACTGGGGAGATTGTTCGAATCAAGGCATATCTTCTCATAAGAAAGAAGAATGTCAGAAGACGTCAAAGCTACTATTACATCAACGCCTTCACCGTTTTTCATCACCAACACTTGAGGGGGAGATTGTTGGAATCACTCCTAAACCTTAATTCAAGTGTTAGTTACTCATATGTAATAGGTAGCTTATTATGGCCTTTATGTTTGTTTAAGGTCAAGCTTATGTAGAAGGCCCATAAGCTTTGGCCCATGTCCAATAAGGAAAATGGAAGGAGTGGGAGTGTTGCCCTAGCTCCTTGCCTATAAATACTATGTATAACTGTCTTACTATATCGTGTGTGTGTGTGTTTGTTTTATTGTTCAATCGCCTTTATCTCTTTCTATTAAGCTTGTGTTGTAAAACTAGTGACCTATCAAGAGTAAACTGCAAAAATCATCCATGTGGTTTGTGTATTTTCGCAAGAATCATTCCTATCTCAAACATTTAGCATTAAACATCCCCAAGTCCACAAACCTTTGGCATTAATCATCCCTAAGCACTAACGTCGTTAGTTTTACCCGTTAAGTGTTAAATAATATTTTCCCGTTAGTCCATCCGTTAATATTTTTTGCACAGTTAGTCCTCATTTTACGTTTTCATCCGTTTTTTTACGTTTTTGCCCGTCTTTACTCGTTTTCGTCCGTTTTATATGTTTCGTCCGCTTTTTATCCGTTTTCGTCCGTTTTTATATGTATTCGTCCGTTTTTTTACGTTTTCGTCTGTTTTTTTAAGTTTTTTTCCGTTTTTATTCGTTTTCGTCCGTTTTTATATGTTTCGTCCGCTTTTTATCCGTTTTCGCCCGTTTTTATATGTATTCGTCCGTTTTTTTACGTTTTATACGTTATCGTCCGTTTTTTTACGTTTTTGTCCATCTTTTTAAGTTTTTGTCCGTTTTAACTCGTTTTCTTCCTTTTTTATATGTTTCGTCCGCTTTGAATCCGTTTTTTACGTTTTCGTCCGTTTTTTTGCGTTTTGTCCGTTTTTATACGATTTCGTCCGTTTTATTTATGTTTTTTTTCCGGTTTTTACGTTCTCGTCCGTTTTTTTAAGTTTTCATTCGTTTTATTACGTTTTCGTCCGTTTTTTACGTTTTTGTCCGTTCTTTATGTTCTCGTCCGTTTTTTTTACGTTTTCGTCCGTTATTTTACGTTTTTTCCATTTTTTACGTTCTTGTCCGTTTTATTTATGTTTTTGTCTGTTTTTTACGTTCTCGTCCGTTTTTGTTTTAAGTTTTCGTCCGTTTTTTTACGTTTTCGTCCGTTTTTTACGTTTTTGTCTGTTCTTTACGTTCTCGTCCTTTTTTTTTACGTTTTCGTCCGTTATTTTACGTTTTTATCCGTTTTTTACGTTCTCGTCTCGTTTTTTTTTAAATTTTTTGTCATTTTTTTACATTTTCTATTTAAAAACGTAAAAAACAGACAAAAACGTAAAAAAAACAGACGAGAACGTAAAAAATGAAAAAAAACGTAAAAAAAAGGGACAAAAACGTATATAAACGAACGAAAATGCAAAAACGGACGACAACATAAAAAAACGAATAAATAGCGGACGAAACATATAAAACGGACGAAAACCAGTAGAAACGAACAAAAACGTAAAAAAACATACGAAAACGTAAAAACAGACGAAAACGTAAAAAAAAACGGACGAGAATGTAAAAAACGTAAAATAACCGGACGAATACATATAAAAAATGGACGAAAACGGATAAAAAGCGGACGAAAATGGATAAAAAGCAGACGAAACATATAAAAATGGATAAAAGCGAGTAAAACAGACAAAAATGTAAAAATAAAAGGACGAAAACGTAAAAAAACGGACGAGAACGTAAAAAAACGGACGAATACATATTAAAAACGGACAAAAACAGATAAAAAGCGGATGAGACATATAAAAACGGATGAAAACGAGTAAAAACTGACAAAAACGTAAAAAACGGACGAAAACGTAAAATGTGGATTAACGGTGCAAAAAATATTAACGGAGGGACTAACGGGAAAATAGTATTTAGCACTTAACGGGTAAAACTAACGACGTTAGTGCTCAGGGATGATTAATGCCAAAGGTTTGTGGACTTGGGGATGTTTAATGCTAAAGGTTTGAGATAGGGATGATTCTTGCGAAAATACACAAACCACAGGGATGATTTTTGCAGTTTACTCTAAAATTTATTATCATTCGATTTTTTTTAATAACCTTTGTAAACCGTGAAACTACTGGGACCTATTTTTTTAAAATCTGATATTTATATAATTCGAATGATAAATCTTTTAAAACGAATCAATTAAAGTTTGTTTTCTATTGTTATAACTATTATGCCATAAAGTAACACCCAATTTGAATTCCGTTGCGTTCACGAAATTGGGGGTGTTACAATTAATGTCGGCAACCACAAATCAAGCATTAAATACAACGAATCAACCAACCATTGCACTATAGTGGGGCGTTTAGTCGGACGTTCAAGCAAATATCCTAAGATCTAGCCCGTTTTCCTACTCCTAACGCAATAACAACTAATCAAAACAAGAGACGGCAATCAATAATCAATAAATAGGTTTCATTTAAATCTAAGTAAACACTAATAAATTTCGCCTATCATGTTAAATAGAAGAGAAGATAAACAAATAATCACACAACACACAGACATGTTGTAAAGATTAAGGATTGAATAACTTATCTTTAATAAAACATGGAAGTAAAGGGGGCTAAAAACCTTTACAAAAGCTGTGAAATTTGTGGTCCAAGTTGCACTCCAAGATGTTACAATGAATGAGAAAAATATGAAAAATATATATAGATTTACACTTGTGACGGCGTCACTTTATAGGTGTGACACCGTCAGCTCACTGTCATTACGGTTTCAAGAACTGTAGCCACCTTATTGTGCGGCATTGCCTTATGGGATGTGACGCCGTCACTCTTTAGTTTCTTGGTCATGACGCCGTCAGCTCTAGACCATCGCCATCACCTGAAGCGTCGCTTGGAAAATTTACAACTTGATCATCTTCATTAATCTTCAAGTGACGCCATCACTTGGTATCTGTGACGCCGTCAGTTAACCTTTTCCAACATTTTACTTAACTTTGTCGTTTTCTTAGTTTCTTGTCCAATCGAGCCATAAATGTTCCAATTGCCAGCATTTACTTCACAAGTGCATAAAACTCAAATAGAAACGATTTAGGATAGTAATTGATCAAATATGTATGGATTTAGAGGTTAAACGACCCTTAAAAACGTATAAAATTACACCTCATCAAATATCCCTACACTTGAGATTTTTTTGTTGATGACGTCAAATACTCATGATATTTTAGTGTCAATGTCCCCCAATTATGATCGTTATTTGTATCAATTATATGGATATATGCTATGATTTCTTAATATTTCATTTTCAGGCTATAAATGAGCATAGGAACTGAAGAGACGCGGAATTGGAAAAAGACTTACAAAGATACACATTTTAGTATGCTGACTGAGAAGAAGTTACGGCATAGTTCCACTCTCCACTTACGCCGTAGCTATAATTTCAAATATAACGACTAAGTCAACGTTAACCAGTGATTACGGCGGTAACTACCACATTGGGTTATGCCATAATATTTTGAAGACTTAGAGATTTCTTTTCTTTGCAGATGATGAAAACTACCCTACCAACTCCCTAAAAAGGAGCTCAATCCTGAAGATTTTCTGCTACCCTGCACTATTGGTAACTTTAATACGCATGCTTTAGCTGATCTTGGTGCTGGTGTTAATCTCATTTCTTTTTCGTTGTTTGAACACTTAAAACTAACCAATATTAAGGAAACAACAATGATGATTGAAATGGCTGATACCACTAGAACAACGCCTAAAGGAACTATTGATAATGTGTTACTTAAAATTGGTAAATTCTATTTCTTTGCCGACTTTGTGGTTATAGACATGGCTCTGCGACAACATAACAACATTATCTTAGGAAGGCCATTTTTAGCAACATCTCATGCACACATTAAGGTTTTTGAAAAGCAAATTTCTCTGGAAGTAGGAAGGGAGCGAGTAACTTTTGATATGAATAAATTTTTAAACCCTGGCCCTGGTTCTTCCAAAGGAATACGCACTATTGAGGGACCTGATGAATCATTAGACATTCTAGGGATTGACCCCGATCTGTTTTGTTTTGAGTCTCCATTATATTGCAAGACAGATTTGGAGAGGAATAAAAGCAAGGTTTGGTGGAAATGATGAGTCCAAGAAAATGAGGAAGTCCATGCTCAAACAAAGCTTTCAGGAGTTCTCTATCTCTGAAGAAGAGGGTGTCCATAAGGGCTATGACAGATTCCAAAAGATCCTCAGCCAGCTTAATCAGTTAAAATCTAAACCTGATACTGAAGAGTGCAATCTCAAGTTTCTTCGTGCTCTACCTCCTTCTTAGAGTCAGGTGTCCCTTACTCTCAAGGCAAAAGGAGGCCTTGACTACATAAGTTTTGATGATCTGTACAACAAGCTGAAATCTCTTGAGCTTGACATCAAGGGTCACTCTACTTTCTCTCAAGCTCCATCACACTCTGCCTTTGTTGGTACTACCAGTGGGAACACAATGATAACATATGCAGATATTCCCACTACTTCATCAGCAACATCTAGATCACACAACTCCACTACAAGAAGGTCAAAGTCCAACTCAGTAATGGAAGAAGTGGTCTACTCATTTGTTGCTGAATCAGAAGACCAACAACAGTTGGTTTATGAAGACTTTGAACAAGTGGACCCATGGGATTTGGAGGAGATGGATCTTAAGTGGCAGATGGCCATGCTTGCTGTGAAGGTTAAGAGGTGTGAAGAGGGATCAGGAAGGAAGTTTGGGTACAAAGGAAGGGATCCAGCCAGATTTGACAGGAGTAAGATCAGGTGCTTCAATTGTAACCAGCTTGGTCACTTTGCTAGAAAGTGTACAAACAAGAAGGCAGGTGACAGAAGGAGGTATAATACCTTCAAGATCAAGGAAGCTGATGAGGTGAAACCTAAAGGCCTATTGTCTCTAGAGAACAGGGTTGACTGGGATGAGCATGTGAATGATGGTGAGGATGAAGAACCTTAAGTTGGACTGGTTGCTGATACTACTGGAGAGATTGCAATGATGGGCATCACTTCTCAAGTACACAGTTGTATATTTGGTTGCAGTACTCAATATGATGATCCTAAATGTGAGTTTGATGATGTTAATGATAAATATAAAGAGTGTTTTATACAAGTCCAGGCCTATAAGAAAATAGTTAAAGCTTTAGAAAAACAAAAGGCCTGATATGAACAAAATCAAATGGCTCTTGAGGAGAAAATAAATGTTTTGCAAACAGATTTAGATAACACAACAAATAAATTAAAATTTAATAAGAAAGAATATGTAAAGGTTGTTGCTGAAAAGGAGGGTCTTAAATCTGATTTAGATTCAGAGGTGGCTAGGCATAAACAATGGCAAGAACAAGCTAAAAACTTAGATAAATTGTGGAATAGCTCTATGTATGTTAAAACAAAAATGGGGTTGGGCTTCAAGGACTATATCAGTCCAGATGAGGTGTATGACCCCAATGAATACATTGTTTTTAATCTTGTCACAGATGAAGAAGAGGGTAAATATAGAAAACCTGTTAAATATATAAAACAAGGTGAAATGCATAAAGTTCCTTCTTCTGTTAATGGTATTGTTAAGCCACCCAATCCAGACTCTGACTCAGATGAATCACATAGGTCTTATGGTCAAAAGTCCAAAGACTTATCAGACACTGGCAGTGAGTCTAACACATTTGTCTCTTGTTCTTCCAGGACTTCAGAGACTCAATCTAAAGAATATGCCAGCCAAGATTCAAATGAAGAGTCCTTAAAGTCTGCCTCTCCTAAGCCTTTACAAGTTCCTCAAGCACCAAGTGTTGCTGTTAAAGATCGCTCTTCAAAGACAGCTTTTTCTAGAAACATTTCATGTTCTGTTGATTTTGTTAAAAACAATTGTGATTTTGATTTTGGTTTGAATAATTCTGTTTGTGTTAAGACTGTTCCTGTTTTGAACAAACAATTTAGGAAAAAATCATGTTTTGTTTGTGGAAGTGTTTTTCATCTTATCAAAGATTGTGATTATTATGAGAAAAAGATGAATGTGTGCACTAATCAACAGAGATATAACAATGTATGGAATGATGTGTCTAACATACCTCCTTTTGTTCCTAATGGAACACATATGCGGACCAGCATAATCAATTCTGCTGGTAGACCAGTTGCTGCTGGTAACTCAGTTGCTGCTGACAGGCCATCTTCTTTTCATTGGAGAAGAAATGTTAATAAACCTTTGAACAGACCTACAAGCTCTTATTTTCAAAATGATTACAGGCCTATTAACATTGACTTTTTACATCAAAGGGGGGCATGGAGGGACACTGCTGTTAAGCCCTCAGCAGGTTGTTCTTGGAGACCCAAAAGACCATCTTATATGCAGAGGTCCAAGAACAATAGTGGATCTCATCAATCTACAGGTTTATCAAATATGATCCACAAGGCAGGCCCAAGTCAGTGATGACTTGGGTCTCCATGTATACTAATGTTGTTATATATTCTTATTGTGTAGGATGATCCTCTTTCCAATAAAGATTTAGGTATTGTAGATAGTGGTTGTTCTAGGAGTATGACAGGGAACAGAGACAGGCTTCATGATTTTGTAGGTATACAAGGAGGTACTGTTACCTTTGGAGGAGGAGATGGTAAAATCACAGGGAAGGGAACTATTAGAACTGCTCAACTGGACTTTGAGAATGTGTATTATGTGGAGGCATTGAGAAATTTCAATCTATTTTCTGTGTCCCAAATTTGTGACAAGAAAAACTTTGTGCTCTTCACTGATACTGAATGTCTTGTTCTTTCTAAAGATTTCCATCTACCTGATGACTGTCAAGTTGTTTTGAAGGTACCAAGGAAACATAATCTTTACACATTCAATCTCAATGATGTCCAGCCTGCTGGAGATTTAGCTTATTTGGTGGCCAAAGCATCCTTGGATGAATCTAATAAATGGCATAGAAGGATGGCTCATGTGAACTTCAAAACAATCAACAAGCTAGCTAAACTTGGATTAGTTAATGGACTACCTTCCAAAGTCTTTACCAATGAGCACAACTGTGTGGCCTGCAACAAGGGAAAGCAACACAAGGCTTCATATAAGGCCATTACTGCTGTCAGCACTATCTCTGAGCCTTTGCAGCTTCAACATATGGATCTTTTTGGTCCTACATCTATCAGAAGCATTGATGTAACATATTGGATTTCACAAACACACTAAACCATAAGATCAAATAGGCGTATAATGAGTTTTAGAGAGAGAAAGTTAGAGGTTTGGGAACTTTAGTGAGAGAAAGAAAAATCTTATTATGAGCTCCAACTCTCTACCTTGGGAGGTAGAGAGTATTTATAGTCATTACATAAATCGCCACCTAACGGGCTATGGATCAAGCATACAGTGGGTAAAGACCCGTCCGTCCTCCACGGTGTTACTTAAACTAAATACTACTTAACTTATAATAATCTACGACTACGAGCTTTCTAACAATTACATATACTTGAGGTGACCGACTCTTTAATACATGGATTTACTAAATCATAACAATCTCCCCCTAAGGGAGGTCACCTCAAGATCACCTCAAACATATATTGAATACAAACAAATTTTAGATAAAGATTGTTCTTGCATTCATGTTACTGTTCTTTGCTCTGAAGCCCGTAGTCATTGATTCTTCATTGATGCATGTTTGGATAACCCAAGTGGAGGTCTTAATCTGATCCACGTGATGATGAGTTTTGAGCAAGCTTTGAGATCATCAACAATAATACATCTCTAACTCTTCCATTGTGGTGTTGTGACTTATGGACCGACATGCTCACATTCTGGATCATGATATATTCTCATCAGAGTAGCGGAAGCTTTCGTTGATTCATGATATTGGCAGCAGCGTAGCAGAAGCATGGAGTGAAAATATCAAAGTCATTGATGCACTAATCATGATTTCTTTCGAGATGAATGTGTTGAGTGAGCATGCGGCTATGGATTGACCGCTTTATTCTGATCAGCTGCAAACGTAGGGCGTACCTGTATAAAACATTTAGCAATAAATCGCACGAAAGTGTCTTTGATCACTTTCGTTGAATTGAGGTACACGGCCCACGGTTCCCCGTTGATCAGTACATGTACTGCCTGTGATCAGGTATAACTCCGAAGAATTTCCTTGACAGGGTTTCGCAGGTGCTCTAGCTGTTCTTAAACCGGAACGTCTCAAAGAAGACAACACGGAGTGAGTGAACCAGCGAATAGAGATTCACTGATTAATGAAAAGAGATTTGAAAAACAATCGTGTATCGCTCAATATAAATTGTTTTTTGCAATACAACGAAGGTTTTAATGAAAATCAATTATCAATCATAAACACCTTTTGATAGAAATATTCGTACACGGTCGAAGTGCTAAAGAAAAGAGTTTTTAAGCACAAGGACCGGTTTTTCAAAGGTATCCGTCAATCCATAACCTGAACCAGGATTGATTCAAAAGATTGAATCGCCCCATTGTTTCTGTTCAGTTGTCACATGGTTGAGCTATAGAATAGATCTCACATGCCACCCACCAGGAGCTTGTTTAATGTTGGCTCCAGAAGGCTTTCCATCTTCATTGTGAATATGTTTGCATATCACTCGGATGTTCTGGCAATACCACAAGGATAATGCGTAGGACTTCAGATATAATCTCTCTTTCCACATTGTGTGAAACAGAGAGTATTCATTAAAAGTGTCCTAGTGAGATTTATTGATGATCTCGTGGCTCTAGACTCAATTTGTGCATATTTGGTTCCTGTGCCGGAGACTAGGGAGAGGGTCTCCTTCTTCAATATCAACAATATCTAAGAGAAAGTCGATAGATTATGTAGGTTCCCCGTGAGAATGAAACAAGCGCTTTTAATAGGAACTTGAGTGGTTTGGGAAGATGTAGTGCAGTGCGTCACTGGGTCCATGACTTCTTGTCTTCAATACCGATGTTACCTTGGTAACCACCAGTAGCATATGAATTGAACCCGGTTTCTGCCCTAAGGTTGAATAAATGGAGGGCTATTTCTTTTCACCCTTTTTCACATTCAATTCTTTTTCATTCTTCAACCCCTTCAGTGCTTACCGAGACTTCATGACTAGAACCTTGTTGGGTTTATTCCAGTACTAGTTTAGTCTTAGTCCGCACTCTTCCCACATCTCATTTTTCTCCTTTTTTTTCAATATACCTAAGGACTTCTACACTATCTAGTGGATTGTCCCTGGGTAGATCCCTCCGGTTCTGGCGGATCATGGGAACAAATACCTAACCTTATCATCCTTATATCACCATACATAAAGTAAAGTTGGTCGGTCTATTTGGTATTGTTCATCTGCCATTGGAACCAATTGAAAACCATTTGAAAATTAATGCAGATACTTATGATATATTATCAAAGCATTTTGTACCTGAATTGTTTTTGATATTTTTAGAACAAGAGCTCCCCCTCAACATGTGCATCAAGTGAAATCGTTTTGCACACGGAGGCAAGAGAAAGAATTAACTTCTTTGATTACCATTTTATAAAAGATATCAACATCACTTCCCTGATCAAAACAAGTAGATAAAGCATATAAGGGAGGATGAGGTTTTCATAAGTTTGGTCCCCCTCAATATGTGCCTTGAGGTTTGAAAGAGTTTTACACATACAAGAGGGAACAGACTGCACATTGAACGAATTGATCACGTTTCAGATCTTTGTTGTTTAAGATAGATGCTCCCCCTCAACCTGTGCATGGAAAATTTGAAATAATTTGGCACATGTGGGAAGGAGAGCTTGTACATTCTTATAAAACCATTTACCGAATTATCAGATTAAATCCAATTTAAATCACAAGTTCTCCCCCGATCACAATTATCAAATCATTTGAGATTTGTGATCTTTGTAGATTTAAATTGATTTGGAAAGCTTTTAAGGAGAATTGTGACTTGATTATGAAAGCATTTTAACTGATAAGGATCAAATTTTAAGACTTTGGACTCCATTGATTAAACATGCATGATTATCTTTTGAAAACAATTGAATGACACATAACTTTTTAATTTAATTGAAATCATTCTCCCCCTCAATCAATGACCTAAGTTGTTGATTGACACACTTTAAGTCCAAATGATTTCCAAAAAATAGAGTCCGAGTTATTTTTCAAAGCAATTAGATTTTATTAGATAGTAATGATTTGTTTAAAGAATCAAAGCATTAGATTTGAAAACCAAGATAAAGCATGGCTCTGTTCTTTTTTTGAAAAGCGGGTTACTGCCTGAAATGACAATAAACCATTGTTTCTCTTTCTCCCAAAAATATTTTTGATTTTTGATTTTTTATTTTTTTTATATGAAAATTCGAACAACATCTAAAGTCCCGTGCCATTCTTTGAATGACAACATGAAAACCGTAGATATTATCGAATCGAGTGAAACATGACACAATGACAATATTTTTTTAAGATTTTTCGAATTTTTCAAATTTTTATGGATTTTGAAAGTTTTATATTTTTCTATTTTATTTTTTTAAGGTTTTATAATTTTGTATTTTGTTTTTCGAAAAAATATTTACAAGGGATAGATGAGGGAAACCTTTTACTCCTCTTCTTCCTCTTGAAGACGTTTGAGTGTTTCTGGTTGTAGGCTCTTAAGACCCAGTCGTGGAAGAATAAACTCAAAACGTTCTCTAGGAAGAGCTTTGGTGAAGATGTCTGCTAACTGATATTCTGACTTCACAAAATAGAGTTCCACCACACCATTTTCCACTTGTTCCTTGATGAAATGATGTTGGATATCAATGTGCTTTGCTCTTGAGTGTTGTACGTTGTTGCATGAGAGAGCAATAGCACTTTTATTGTCACAGTACAGAGGGATTTTGTTGAATTCAAAGCCATAGTCAGATAATTAGGATCTCATCCAAAGGATTTGAGCACAACAAGATGACATGGCTATGTATTCAGTCTCTGTAGAGGAAATAGAAGTACTCATTTGCTTCTTTGAAGACCAGCTTATAAGCTTATCACCCAAAAACTGAGCACCTCCTGATGTACTTCGACGTGTATCTTGACATCCTGCATGATCAACATCTGCATAGGCTGTTAGTGACATACCGGTGTCCTTCGGGTACCATAGTCCCATATTGATGGTTCCTTGGAGATACCGAAAGACCCGTTTAACCGCTTCAAGGTGCTTTTTAGTAGGCTTAGCCTGATATCTAGCACACATGCACACAGCGAACAAGATGTCTGGTCTGCTAGCTGTGAGGTACATCAGGGATCCAATCATGCTACGATATTTCGTTTGATCTACCATGATCCCTGAGTTGTCCTCATCCAGCTTAGTACGTGCAATCATGGGAGTGTCAACGGTGTCACATGATACAAATCCAAATTTCTTTAAAATCTCATTTGCATATTTAGATTGATTTATAAAAATGCCTCCGGGACTTTGTAAAATTTGTAATCCCAAGAAAAATGAAATTTGTCCCATCATTGACATTTGAAATTTGGAACCCATTTCATTAGAAAAACGATCACATTCATTGGGGTCAGTCGAGGCAAAGATAATATCATCAACATAAATTTAAACGTGAATTAAATGTTTGCCTGACTTCCGGGTGAACAATGTTGGATCAACTGCTCCTTTGCTGAATCCAATAGATAGAAGAAACTTTGATAGCGTATCATACCATGCCCTTGGAGCTTGCTTTAAACCGTAAAGAGCCTTCTTCAAACGATAAAAGGTGAGTAGGATGCTCTGGATTCACAAAACCTTCAGGTTGGCTGACGTAGACAACTTCTTTAAGATCTCCATTAAGAAATGCCGTCTTTACATCCATTTGATAGACTATCATGTTCTTACTTGCAGCATTAGCCAAGAATATTCTGATTGCTTCGATACGAGCAACAGGAGCAAATGATTCTTCAAAGTCAATACCCTCCTCTTGATGGTATCCTTTTGCAACCAATCGAGCCTTGTTCTTTAACACATCACCATGCTCATCAAGTTTCACTTTGAAGATCCATTTTAGAGCAATGATCATAGCACAATCTGGAGCAGGTACTAATTCACATACATTAAGTCGATCAAACTCATGAATTTCTTCTTGCATGGCATTGAACCAACTATCTTCATTCATAGCAATTTTAACGTCTTTAGGTTCTATCTTAGAGAGTACGGAGTTGAAGAAGCACCATAAGGCATCGGTTGCAAGTTGTTTTCGTGTGGATACTGGACGAGAGGGGTTTCCAATGATGTTATCTAATGGGTGATCATGTGTCCATTTTCTAAGGTGTTCATGTGGTTGTTGTTGTGGAACTGAAGTAGCAGAGTCAATATCTCCTAATGAAGATGGTTTAGACGATGATTCAGGAGCAAATATGTTTTCAAATGGAGCATCTTCAGGAGTAGCAAAGGGATTAACTTCATCATTGATGCCAGAAATAGTTCCATGATGCACATTTAAAGATTGATGATTTGTTGATGAGACAGAGTGATCAGCAGCAGGCGCTTCTTGACTTAGCGATATTGAGACTGAAGGATTGACTTCATTCACAGGGATATAAGTAGCCTCTGTTGTAGGAATTGACAGATCATTGGTACTTGGCTCATACTATTCATCAAACATAGGATCAAACAATTTCTTTAAATCATCTTCAGATAGAGGTACATATGGAGTTGCTGGAGAGAGGTTTGGTACAAGGGATGAACCAATGGGACTGTTTTGAAGTGCGGGTCCAGAACTAGGTTGTCCAGGAGCCATTTGACCGGTCAGCTCATCAAACATAACGTGAATTGTTTCCATGATATCTCGGGTTCTCTTGTTGTAGATTCGGTAACCTTTTCTTTTTGGTGCATATCCAACAAATACTCCAATATCCGCTTTAGCTTTCAGTTTACCTAAATCTTGTCCGTCATTCGTTGGATAGCATAAAGCACCAAACACACGAAGATATGATAGATCAGGTTTTCAATTGTGGATAAGTTCGTATGGATTCTTTCCATGAGATGTGTGAATAAGGGATCTATTTTGAGTGTAACAAGCAGTGGCAATAGCTTCACCCCATAAAAACATTGGAACCTTTGAGTAAATCAGCATTGTTCTTGTAGCTTCTACAAGAGTTCGATTTCGTCTTTCAACTACACCGTTCTGTTGAGGAGTTCGAGAAACACTTCTTTGAGGACTGATTCCAACATTTTCATAAAATTCATTGAGTACTTTATTAAGAAACTCAGTTCCATTGTCAGTTCGGACGATTTGAATCGTTTTGTTGAGTCTGATCTGAAGTTGTTTAATGAGTTTAATGATGACATCTGGAGTTTCGTCCTTTGTCCTCAAAAACTTAACCCAAGTGAATCGGGAGTAGTCATCAACCACTACTAACACATATCTCTTCCCATTAATAGTTTGTACTCTCATTGGGCCGCAGAGATCCATATGAAGGGTATGAGAACTTCCATTACAGAGTTTTTGGGTTTTGGTTTGTGGGCATATTTAGTGCTTTTTCCTAATTGGCAAGCTGAACAGAGATGATATTTTTCATATTTTAATCTGGGTAAGCCTCTGACAAGATCCTTTCTGGAGAGGTTGTTTATGGTGCCGGAGTTCAAGTGATTGAGACGACGATGCCATAACCAAGACTTTGTTTTAGAAGCCTTTGACAGCAAGCAGATTGGAGAAGAATTCATCATGTCATCGATAGAGATGGTGTATAGGTTAGAACCTCGAGTACCTCTTAATAATTCAACACCATCAAGTACTCTAACGAAGCAAGTATGTTTTCTAAAAGCCACTTCTAGATCGGAATCACAGAATTAACCAACAGAGAACAAATTATGACCAAGACCTTCCACATAATATACCCTGGAAATTACACTTTTACCAACCACATAATCTTCATAACCCATAATAGCTCCAAAATGACCATTCCCGAATCTAACTGTCCTGATGAATTTACTCACGAAGTTCATGAGCCGCGACCGGTCTCCAGTCATATGCTTGGAACAGCCTGAATCCAGGTACCACAGAACGATTTGAACGATCTGCAGTTGAACATAGACAAGAATGGATAACTGGATAAATGGGATCCCCATGCAAGAATGGGTTCCATTTGGTTAGTAACAGTGATTGGAACACCCACATCAGAAATAGAAACATTCATATAAGAAATTAAGGCAATGGAATCATTATGAATAGATGCAGTACTAGTATCTGTATTTGCCCTATTCAAAGTATGTTCACTTCTTAAGGGAATAGTTCTACCAGTAGGCATCCATTTTCTAGTGGGCATTGCCTGATTAACCTTAGGGCCAACAGGTATCCATTGATAACCTATCTTAAATAATGTTCTTCCTGTGGACTTCCACTGTTTTCTAACTTTCTTTCGCCTTTGCCTTTTTGCCTTCTTAGCATGATATTTTGCATTAACAATGTTAACTGAAGATTTGACAGCATTAGACAAAGGATTCACACCACAATCATGATTAGTAACCGAATTCAAGCAGACTTCATTACAAGGTTTGCAAGTAGTATCAGAATTTGAATTAATTACAGTATGCCTATGGCTAATACTAGAATCAAAACGATTCGTTTTATTCGACTCAAGCTTAAAGTTCCTCGGTTGGTCTTCTACTCTCTTCCAATGCACATTATTAGCTTGAGAGGTCCTATCATTCCTTGTATTGTCTTGAGACTTTGACCTGCTCGCTTTAATGTCACTGATTACTCCTGTAGAGGGAATGGGAACATTAGTTGGTTTTGCTACTTTTTGCATTTTCTGCTTAGATGTGATGGGATGTGAACTAATTGAAGGTGCACTGAAGTTCACCTTTTTGACACTAGAGGTGTTGGGATCTGAACTACTTAAAGGTATACTACAGTTCACATTCATAACATTCGGCATCGAATGGATTTCATACTTGGCACTAGGCATAGAACACGAAATCAAAGGATTAACTCTCTCACCTAAGGACTTAGGGCATATTGTGATTAAGCATTCTAGAAGTTCTTGAGATCGTTTGGCATATAAGCATGCATGTCCAATTGCATTATCAAGTGGTTTCTCTAACTTATCCTCTTCAACAATCTCACGGAGACATTCTAGACAATCCTTAAGGGATGGGAAATATGTTTGAATTGCAAGTTTATTGTTCCTAAGATGAGGAGGAACATATTTCACAGACATAGCATATTTATTACAAACAGGTACCTTTGATCCATCATTCTCCCCATTGGTCATTGGCATTTTCCCTTTTACCTGGCTCTTCAGATTCTCAATTTCCTTTTGCAATGAAGTTATTTGATCGTTATTTTTGTTACGAGTGACCTTTATTGATTCAAATAACTCATTGAAGTGACGTTTAACCTTTTCATTTTCTTCTAGAAAACTCTCGTTTTCCTTTTGTAATGCATTTACTAGGTTTTGAAGATGAAACGTTTGAGAATTTTGAGAATCTAAAGGAGTAGGCATTTGGGAGCCATTCACATTGTTCTTTTCACCCTTTAATTGAGAGATTTGGGCTTTCAACTTTCTGATCGTGTTACAATGAGCTTGAATCTGTTCGTCACGTTTGTTTATTTGAAAAACTGCATCAAACTCTGGAGCATCTGAGGATGTCTTGATATTTGAGGTTTTGACATTTTCTTTAAGATGTTGATATTTTAGTTGTAAATTAAAATGATCAACTTCTAGTTTAGAAAAGTGTTTTACCAAATTATCGTGATCATCCAGATCAATTTTCTCATTTAGTTTAGAGTTAGTCTTTTCAAGCTCAATGACACGATCGTGGGAGACTTTCAAAGCAACAGATAATTCATGAAATTGAGAAGCATTAATGGAACAATTTGTAGCAGTGAAAAACACATCTTGAGCAATACATTCAGAAATCAGATTCTCATACAGTGTATGCAAGTTCTTCCTCTCAATCTCATTATATTTTAATTCTCGCTCATAGTCACTAACCTCAACGATCATTGCATCAAATTCCTTTTCCATTTCTTTAATGTCTAAATTCATTCCCTTTTTAAGACTTTCAAATTGATCTTTTAGTTGTTTAAAGAAAGGCATGACTTCAGTTAAATAGCATTTTTTCGTTTGCTCAAAACCCCTTTCCCTTTCAGTTATACCAGTGGGTGTGATCCTTTTCTTACAAGTTTTCTCAAAATCAACAAATAGTTGAAAAATAACATATTGACTGATTAAGGTCTTGATTTTAGTGGCAATAGTCCTAGGAACTAAATGCATTGGTGTATTGGGAGGATACACAGTCACTGAAGGCATTTTCCTAAAGGGGGGGGGGTTTGTTACAACAAGATTCTCTGCTTTTTGCTTATCTAAATCCTTTTTCCAGAACACTTGTTCGTGTGTTAACAACGTCTGAGGCTTAAAATTGTTCAAGGAAATCCAATTCTCCTTCTTGTAATCATGGGGTGTGATATTTATTTTCTTCTCTTTACATTTAGGATCATCTAGTTTCTTGTTCATCTTTTCCCTAGTGACTTCATCTGATTTCTTATCTTCCTCAGTGCACTCAGCGCAACTAGGTTTCTGTCTAGGCTTAAGGATTTCATTGCCATCATAAAGTACTTTATGAGAACTTCTAGCCTTTTTAATGACCTCAGGATTTGATTCCTCAACTAGGGGAATGTTATGCTTATCGCTTAAGACTCTATGCTTAGTGATCATGTGAGCAGTCTGAATGGTGTTCCCTTGTATGTACAACTTATTTTAAAGCTTGTTTTTCAAAGTTTTCAGATTAGAAAAATCATTCAAAAGTTTTGATTCCTTAACATTGAATTCTTGCTTAAGCATTTTCACATTTTCTTGAAGTTCTTGTTTTTGCTTAGCAGTTTTAGAAAGCTTTTCTTGTAAGGAGTTTAACTCTTGTTTTAATACTTCTTCTCTAAAATTACTTTTTCTAATGATTGTACGCATTTGGTCATCCATTTCCTGCTCACGAGTAGTCAACTCAAATTTAGCACGTTGTTCATAAATAGCAACACGTTCTTTATAGGCATTCAGTTCAGAGATGACAGAATCATCAGGGGCACAAGCAGTGAATTCATCATAAACATAGTCATTATTGACTGCAGAAGATGCATTACTTGGTACAGTCTCACTTTCACTTTGTTTCACATATTGATCATATGGGACAATATTGATATTACCCATATTTTCAATATTTGACTCAGTAGTTTCAGTTGATTGTACTTTGTCATGCATCTTTTGCACATCAGCATCATCATATAGTTTTAATACCTCAGAAATGATTTTGTCTTTGGATGGACCAGCTTGTGGAGGAGAGACCTTTGGAGAAACCATAGGTGAGATGCTAGCCATGAAGATTGTTTGAGCAGTAGGTTCTTCATCAACATCAGAATCAAATGCATCACAATCAGCTACTTGAAAGGCATTCTGATGATTATGACCTATCTCCTGAATCGGCTGTTCATCAACATCAGTATCATAAGTCTTGGCATTCCCTTCAGCAAGAAACAGTAACTCCTCTTCATCCAAAGCTGCTCCATTGTCCTGAGCTTGCACTAGCAACATCTTATCCCTGAAGTACTCGACATTCTGAGGGCGTTTTGGCGATGTGCAGTTTCTTGCAATATGTCCCTCACCACCACAGTTGTAACACTTGATCGGCTTTACTTGTCCTTGATTTCCATTCCTTCCCCTATTCTGATTTTCCACATACCCTCCTCCTACTCCACTTCTTCTTTGTTCATATTGTCTTCCTTGAGCTGGTTGTACTGTAACCTTTCCATCTCTGACCAACGCATGGTTGTGTAGATTGGATGCAGTCCTGATTTCATTGTTAGTGTGAAGTTTGTTGGTATGTTGAGAGAAGGTTAAGTTTTGTTTAACCATATGAGCCAGCTTATTGATAAAGTGTTCCATGACTGCATTGGCATCAGGCTGTTTGAAATATGGATCTTGAATGACTTGAGATGCTTTGGTAGTGGTTCCATCATTGGTGTAAAATGTAGTTGAATCATTTGATGAACTTGTTTCTCCCTGATTGGTTTTGAACTGCTCCAGAATCCTTTTTTCAAACATAGCATGTCTCTCATTCTGGAGAAGGAAGGCATACAGTTGCTCATAGTTTGTATTCTTCAATCCTTTAGTGAGCTTCACAGAAGTGACAAACTTGTGCCATTCTGGATTCATGTTGTTTACAAACTTTGAGTTCAGCTGAATGTTAGGCATGATCATTCTGATGTTCCTCATGTCATTCACAAGCTTATGGAATCTCACATAGTACTCATAGACACCCTCATCTAGTTTCATCTTGAAATGCTCAAATTCATCATATAATTGTGATTCTCAGTCTTCAATAGTTAATTCAGATGCTGAAAGAAGCATCTTGACATTATCCCATACAACTTTTGCTTCAGTGTTGTGATTGATGAGCTTGTAAATGTCTTTTGGAAGACCTTGCAGTATAATGTTAGAAGCCCTGATATCTGCATCGAATCTCTTCTTCTCCTTATCATTGAGCTCATCATACGTCTTTGGTCTGTCTATTCAATAGATCATTGTTCCATCTTCAGCTGTATCAATTATGTCTCTAGTAGTCTCAACCAGATACGGTCCTTCATAAATGGATTTGAGAATGTTGACCCCATTTTCCTTTCCAAGACAGTACAATCTGATTCTTTGAGCCCAAGAGTCGTAGTCGGTTCTGTCAAGCATAAGTGGACGAGTATCAGAACCAGCTGCTTGAACATCCTCGGCAACAGTGGAGATGATTGTAGGTACGTTGGTAGACATGTTAACAGATTAAACGGGATTTTATAACTCTATGATTAAACCGGGAAATAGATTCTTTCACGGGATTTTACTAAATCAAGAGAAAACCGTATTAAAAAATCAACCAACTTGCTAAGAAACCTTGAACCAAGTCGCTAAGAACCAAGTCGCTAGCAAATTTTGACAGCAAGTCGCTAAGCACCAAGTCGCTAAGATGTCAAGTCGCTAAATAGCAACTCGCTAAGCACCAAGTCGCTAAGATGTCAAGTCGCTAAATAGCAACTCGCTAAGCACCAAATCGCTAATACCAAGTCGCTAACAAACTTAAGTACAAGTCGCTAACTTTCACTAAATCGCTACCCGTAGTGGAGAATCCACTAAGTGTACTGTTTGTCGGCTTGTCTCAATAGACAAGTCGCTAAGCTCAACTCGCTAAGAACTTCTACTACAACTCACTACCCAATTACAAAGCAAGTCGCTACCAAGATAAATTATCCGTAGCTCAAGTTGCTAGCTAGAAAATCAAACAAACACCACTTTTCAATCCAAAAACAACCCAACCACGATGATTCAAGTTTACCAAATCAAAACCCAAGCATATACAATGATTCTAAACACAAAACTACACCCAAGATTCAAACTTTAACACTAGAAATGATCCAAATGATGCAAAAACCACTAAACTTTTTCAAACTCTAAAACCACCTAAAAGTCACTAGAAATCCAAAGATATGTAAGAGATGATCAAACCATGGCTCTTGATACCATTTGTAACATATTGGATTTCACAAACACACTAAACCATAAGATCAAATAGGCGTATAATGAGTTTTAGAGAGAGAAAGTTAGAGGTTTGGGAACTTTAGTGAGAGAAAGAAAAATCTTATTATGAGCTCCAACTCTCTACCTTGGGAGGTAGAGAGTATTTATAGTCATTACATAAATCGCCACCTAACGGGCTGTGGATCAGGCATACAGTGGGTAAAGACCCGTCCGTCCTCCACGATGTTACTTAAACTAAATACTACTTAACTTATAATAATCTACGACTACGAGCTTTCTAACGATTACATATACTTGAGGTGACCGACTCTTTAATACATGAATTTACTAAATCCTAACAATTGATCACAAATACTATTGTTTGGTGGTGACTGATGATTATAGTCGATATAGCTGGGCATTCTTTTTGGGGACTAACGATGAAACATTCCAGATTCTTCAAGATTTTATTGCTCTGGTGGAGAATCAGTTGAACAAGAAGGTTAAAGCAATTAGGTGTGATAATGGGACAGAGTTCAAAAATGCTAAATTGATAGATCTCTGTGCTACAAAGGGGATTAAAAGGGACTATAGCACTGCCACTACTCCACAACAAAATGGAGTTGCTGAAAGGAAAAACAGAACCCTAATTGAAGCAGCAAGATCCATGCTTGCTGATTCAAAGTTGCCTACCATGTTTTGGACTGAAGCAGTTAGCACTGCTTGTTATGTGTTGAACAGGGTATCAATAACTAATCCTCACCAAAGGACACCTTATGAACTTCTGTCTGGCAAGATTCCTACCATCAGTCATCTTAAGCCTTTTGGTTGTCATGTCACCATTCTCAATAATAGTGATCATTTGGGCAAATTTGCTGGGAAAGCTGATGAAGGATATGTAGTAGGCTATTCAGCTCATAGTAAAGCTTACAGAGTATATAACCTCTCCACAAAGAGGGTTGAAGAGACTCTGAATCTCAGATTTATGGAGGACAAGCCCAATGTTCAAGGTGCAGGTCAAGAATGGTACTTTGATTTGGATTATCTAACTGACCATTTGAGTTATACTCGTTATAAATCTAACATTTCTGCAGAACCACCAGAGGCTTCCACTAACATTGCAGGCTCTTCAGATGATGAGTCAGATTCAAAATTTGATGAACAAGTTATACTTGTTCCCTCTTTTCCAGCTCATAAGATCTATCTCAGGATGGGAAAGGTTTTAGAGTTTGGGAGGGTCAACATGGATGGCAAGTTTATCGGTGGACATTTTACCCTTTATCCACTATTCATGTGGTGCAGACCTGGGAGGGGGTGTATCTTTATATGTTTACTGATTTGGATTATCCACTCTCTGGGAGGTTAATGGAGAAAATGTTATCCAATCAGTTAGTCTTTTCTACTGCTCCAGTTGGGAATGATATGACTAATGCAGAGCAGCTTATCAAGAGGTTTAAGGATAAGCTACTTGCTGCATCTGCTGATTCTTCCACCTGATGTGTGTATGTTATTTTTTTTGTATACTTTATTCTTTTAGTATATGTTTTCTTTCTTATCTTTTTCTTTGTGTTGAAAAAAAAAATAAATAAATAAATAAAAAATAAAAAATAAAAAATCTCTTGTATATAGTATGTTACTAACTCTTATCTTTGAGGATCATGTTGTACATGTGTGTCTTATATGGTTTTTAACTCACCATGTCCTTAGCGGCAAAGGGTTAACTTGCTATGGGGGTACAACTCTAGTAAGTGTTCTCAAATATGTTGATAGCTGCTGATTTGCTAAAAATCAGAGGGTTATCAATGTACCCTGGTCTCACACACCAAAAATTGGCTACTCCATGAGCAAACGGCTCTGGTAAAGAGATGTCAAATCCATTGGATGGTTGACAACTTGCCAATAAGTTGTATGGTGCTCAACTCACCATGTCCTTATAGTAGAAGAGTTGGCTAGCCCACAAGTTCATGGCTTGTGGTAAAGGCAATGGAACACTATGACTAGTCCTAAGTTAAACGGCTTCTGGTAAAGACGATTCAAATCCATTGATGGCTGTGATGGTTTGCCAAAAACCATTAGGGTATTCCAATACACCATTGATTCACGTTCTAAGTGTTGGACTGGTTATTGGTTCACCAGGGTGATGACATGATTCCACTCAAGAACCAGCTAGCCCAAGAGTGAGTAGTTACTTGGTATAGGCTTCTCAAATCTACTTTATTTACTGATGCTGTTGGTTCCTGATGTTGCTGCTTTCGGAGTTACTCATGGGATCTTGGACTTCATTGCTGATCTGGTGGTTCTAGGTGTTCTGCTGGTGTTTACTTATGGTTTCAGTTGCTGCTGTGCTTAATCCTCTTGGTTGCTAAAGATCTATCTGGAAACTTGAAGTTAACGGAGTCAAATTCAAGTTTAGGAGAGGATTTGTAAACAGTTGGTTCCCGCTGATAGGGTTCCTACTGATAGTTATTTTGTTTCCGCTGATAGTAAGGTTTCTGTTGATAGTGTGCAGTTTCCTCTGATAGATAATATGTTTCTGCGGATATGTAGTTTCTGTTTTCTTAGTTTATTAGTTGTGATATGCTTTAGTTAAAATAGGAATAGATAGAGCATATCTTTTACGTGATTAGCAAATATAGATCCATATAGGATCAAGTTTATTGTGTTTATCGTCTTCTTAAGTATTGTATTTATTTTCCGCGTGAGTACAATTCTTGCAAAGGTTCTCCTTAGTTGTTTTGTGATTACACAGGACAACTACGCTTATTCTAGGCTCATAAGATATATCTGGGACTGAACCATTCATGTTATTATATACCCTAATGCCCTTAAGGAGTCTTATGATGATTTGAAACCTAAATATAATGAATGTTATCTAGAGGTTCAGTCTTACAAAAAATTCTTTAAAAACCTTAGAAAAATAGAAAATTTGGTTTCAAAAGAATCAGCTTGCTTATGAAGAAAAGATAAGAGTGTTAGAAAGAGATATAACTAATGCTAAAAATGAGTTAAAATTTTCTGAGAAAGAAAGAACTAAAGTTGAGCTAGAAAAACAAGAAGTGCAAGATAAGTTGGATAATGAAGTAGCTAGGCATAAAGAATGGCTAGTTTCTGGTGACAAGTTAGCTAGTCATCTCTATGGTAGTCAAGCTCCTAATTTTGGGATAGGTTTAGGTTTTAAGAAATATGATGGTTTAGAGGCAAGTAATGATATGTCTAAATCTACACCAGCATGATTAGCACATTATGTAAAAGAAGGAGAATTGCATGCTGTCCCTGGACCAATTAGAGGAGAACATATGCCTACCACCACTACCTCAGACTTTGATGGATCACACCATTTATATGGAAAAAAGTCAAGTGACTTGCCGGACCTTAGTAGCAAAACTAATGACTCTGTCTCTTGTTCTAAAAGTGACAAGTCGTCAGACCTAAAGTCCACTGACTATGCCTCATGTGATTCAAGTGAAAAGTCTGACTCACCTAGGCACACACCCAAGACTACACCCAAGTCCAAAGTAGCTGATGATGAGCCCAAAACAAAGCCAGTTACTTATTCAGTTAAACACAAATTTTGCTTCTAGTTCTATTTCTGATAAGTTTATGTGTAATAAACAAAGTTGTGTTAAGAATAAGTCTATTAAGAAGAAATCTTGTTTTGTGTGTGGTAGTAAACTCCATCTTATTAATGACTATGATTATTATGAGAAAAGGATGGGTGTTTCCTATGGCCAACAGACCTTTAGACCCACATGGACTAATGTTGCTAGTATTCCTCCATTTGTTCCCAAAGCTGCTCATGTGAGAGCAGGTAAACCAGTTCCTACTGGTAAGCCAAAGGTGTATGCATCTGTTTATGCTGATAGGCTTAATAGGCCTTTTCCAGTTCCCTCTGGTGGAGGATATTCTTCGCCAGTTACTACTAGTTGGTGGAACAGTAATGCTAGACTTATGCCTACAGACCTACAAGTTCTTATTTTCAGTGATATACACCTTATGTATCTCATATGAATATGGCACATTGATAACGCTACACGCGTCGTTCGGGGTCAAAGGAACTTCCTTTTCGTCGATCAAGTTTTTTAACACCCTAGGCAGTGAACCTAATCGTTGTAGTGTAGTATTAGGGTAAGCCACGGGTATTGATATCGTTCTCTAGGGGAATAGGAATGCTAGTGAGAAGTTACTACGCTAAGGTTGGGGTTGAGGAAGATTATTTTTTGTCTTTTTATATTTTTAAGAAAAGAAAAGGTACGAATCTCAGGGTTTGGATTTGGGGGGTTGGTATTGCTACCGATTACTCTACTTATCTAATTATCCAATCTAAGGTGTATGTAGTCTATGTCTAATTATTGTGTGCTCGTATGATAGTTTAAAGATGTGTTTACTTAGGTTTTACAACTCCTTAATTATCTCCTATTGGTGGTTGAATTGTCACGTCCTTATTCTTAGTTGCGTTGTGTGTCTAAGGTTGTAGGGTATGCATTTCTCACTAACTCTTTGAACTTACCAAAGGGTCTCGTCTACAAAACCCACTAGGGATAATAAACTCTTACTCTAAGGCACTCTTAGGATGGTTTAGCTTACAACTACTCAAGGAGTTATATTCTAAGGTTCACAAAGATTTAATCAAGCATTAAGTACCCAACGAATGACCTATCGCATTACTAAATCATTAATCAACTAAGATAAGAGACAACCAATCAATATTCAATAATTAAGTTTCATATTCCCTAAGCAAACACACAAGTAAATTAGCCGGACATGGAGAACATTCAAGCATACACACAAATAATCAAAGACATAATTGTATTAATAAAGTAAAACACTTGTCTTGGTGTAAGATAGGGTTTGGAACCCTAAAATACTGTACAAGACAGCCTTGGTTCGGTTTAGGTTTTTACTCCAAAAGACTACACACAAATACTGAAAAATTCGGATTCTATATATAAGATTACACATGCGACGGCGTCACCTTATGTTTTGTGACGCCGTCGTGTCGCCGTCATTAGGGTTTCGTCTTGGCCACGTTAGACTTGCGACGGCGTCACCTTATGCTTGTGACGCCGTCCTCTTCAGCTTCTGACGCCGTCTGGATTGCATCTAGGTCGTCTGAGTTGCGACGGCCTACTCTTTTATAACTTGACGTCGTCACTTGAAAATAGGAGTTTTGGCTTCTGTCCCGTCACAAAATCCTCCGACGGCGTCGCGTATAAGCTGTGACGCCGTCACCTTATGTTTTCAGCTGCTTTGAGTGTCTCGATTCTGACTTTGGCCATTTTCTTCGTAAATTCGCGCCTTTTCGTCCAAATAAGTGCCATTCCAGCATTTTGCCTTCAAGAGACCTAAAAAGTGAAAAGGAACGATATTAAGCAATAACGGATACAAAAGTGATCAAATAAGGGCTTAAACGACCCCTCAAAAAGGTACCTTTTAAAACCTTATCAAATATCCTTACACTTGGTATTTGCTTGTCCTCAAGCAAATGTGCTTTTAGCCAATTAATTTATAAGTTAGGGGTCATGAAGCATTGGTTTAAAACAGTCCACAACACATATAAGCCCCGCAAAAGTCATAACAAGCACGGAAATCACATACTAGCACCTCACATGGGGTGTTTGGATACTCACATCTCTCTCGGGTGTATATGAAATATAACAAATTGGAAATGGAAGATAAACACTCATTAACTGGTCCTAGTACATAGATTACCATAGGCTTGAGAATAGATCAAACCTCCATCGCTTTGGCGTAAGCACCTAGGAAAGACTATCAAAGAGGTCTTTAAAGGGTTGTAATGTTAGGCTTACGGTAGGGAAACAAAGGGTTTGGTGGGATAGGCTATTTAGTGGTGGCAAGTCAAAAATATTATTGTTACAAGCATACGAAGAATGGCGTTGCTAAGCCAAGACTGGACACTTTAGACTCTAGCTAACTGAAATAAACAAACATAAATTTAAAGGATAGATTTAGGATGGTAGCCAGTATGTTTTTTTTTTTTTTTTTTTTTTTTTTTTTTTTTTTCATACACTTTTACTCTACCATCCTTTACGGTAACATCAAAATGATAGGGATTTATAGGCACATACCTACACTTGAGTTTTTATTATTCTAACACTAATTTGACCCGAATTGAAAAGATCAAAACACTTGGGGTAGATTATTATGCAAACAAAGGGAATTTGAATTTAACGTTCCCTTACCATCATTTCATAAACTTTAACTTTTCCCATGAATCCCAATCGTCCCAAAACTGTATACAAAGGATATGACTCGACTTATCAACTCATGCAAGCAACATATAATTGAACTAAGGGTTTAGGGTGATAACAATAATGCACTAAAAGTGAGTGCATACAGGGTAGGCTAAGGCGATTTGGGTGTATATTTAGGGGTGGGGTGTAAACAATGCTCTTCATTGATATTCCGGAAAAACCGAAACATCACGAGATTCGCGAAAAGGATAGGCTCTGAGGGGTTAACTAGGGGTATCGTGTACTAAAGATGAGTACAACGCAAAGGGTGTGGGGGAATTACTCAACCGAGGTGGAAGAAGTAATTATATTATGGGTATCAAACAAGGGTTATCTTAATGCCTCTTATCATTTAGTTATTCCTAACTACACAAGTGCAGTCTTACTAGCGATCTCGGAATGCATCACAAAACAAGTTCTAGAATCTATTATACTACCGGTTCACACTCTAAGCATTAAAGGTGAATGCTTTTAATTCCTACTAATCTAAGGGCGATCCTCACATTTTGGGTGGAATTTAGGTGGTAAAGGGTTTTTGTGCTAGTCCTGCAACTTCCTATCCATGAGACGCTTTTGTTAAGACTAATGGCCCACTCCTATATGTCATGAAAAATTTTAAATTTGGTACCAAAATTACCCTAACCGACATATTCTCATGGTTTATTACACAAATACAATTGGACAAAGCAAATATTCAAGGATAAGCATAGTTTCAAAGTTCTCGTTTTATTTTCCCTCCCTACACTTAAACTGAACATTGTCCCCAATGTTCTCCGAAAGTATCAAATTTATGATAATGCAAGGTAATTAAAAATGAAAGAAACTAGTACTCCCCTGATTAGCTCGGTAGGATCCGTGTGTGAAGTAGTGGTTAAATCCTTTCCAAGAAGAATTTATGCGTGAAAAGCTCCTTCCAATCTTATGTAACTTCTTCTTTATAAATTAAACCTGCACACTTGAAGAAAACAAACGAAACCTTCGCGTAAAATCGGCGGTAATAATATATATAAGACTCGATTTAAACTAGGATATAATGCTCGTGGAATGGATGTTTACAGAATTTTTGGAAAATTAAGACCTGGAAAATTCCAAAAATTTATAAGTAGCTCAGAAAACGAGAAAAAAGTAATCTGTTGTTTTTACTCCTTCCTGACGCCGTCAGGTTATCCTGACAAAAACTGGTCTGCGATTTTCTGGAAAAAATTCTTGAAAATTTACATCTTTAGAATCTGAAAATATTTCTGCAAAACATCCATTATGACTCGATACAAGCATTTGACTCGAACAAACACACATATATGTCTTTTAGTTAATTGTTATTCTTATGTTTACGTTTCTTTTGAAAACGTGTGTAATCCTCCCTACACTTATCCCTTATGTAAAATACCTTTATATGCAATTAAGACGAGGTTAAAAACAAAATAAAGCATTTTTACAAATTTTAACATGAGAATAAACAATCAATAAAGACATATGACACTAACAAGCAAACAATTAAGCATGGGTTGCCTCCCACAAAGCGCTTTTCTTTATTTAAGAGTCTTGTAGCTAGACTCGTAGTCGTGCTCCTACGTGACTTCATTACCGCCACCTTGACGGTCTCTAATGGGGGATTCCATGTTGTAGAAGTGCCCTATGATGCACCTCTCTAAGAGTTCTTCCTCTCCCCACTCGGTCCTATATTTCGGTCCTAAGTTCAAGCAATCCTTATAGAATCCGAAAATCTTAGCCATAACATAATTTACTCCTTTTTCCCTATCCTCATCATTCCTATAATAGACCGACAGTTTAAGTTCCTTGTCATCATTAGAGAGTGATGAAAACTTCTCAATCTTAAACGGCATTTGGTAAGCTATGTCATCGGTCTCATCCTTGAATCGCACTACTCCTAACGAGGGATCATAGGTCATTTCGGTGCTTTCTATGAAAGGTTTTCCTAGAATAACGTGGGACAAGCTAGGGTCTATGGCCGTGCTAATATCATCCACAATTATGAAGTCCGTAGGAAACGTGAAACTACCTACATAAACGGGCAATCCCTTAACTCTACCAAGAAAATTGCACTTAACCCTAGGATTATCGGGGTCTTGCCTAGTTGGAATAGGCTTCTTCATTACCCAATTGTAGTAGGTGCTAGTCATTATGTTGATTGGGGATTTGCGATCAATGTAGGCCTTTGTCACAAAAAGGTGTCCTATGCAACATGGTATGTTAAGATTCCAAAGGTTCCCAAACTTGTTTCTAGGGCTTTTCCTAACATACATGTGACGGAGGTCACGTACTAAGTGAGGGTGGCGAGATAGTTCTTCTTCCGTAGGAAACTTATTGAAATAGTCATTGTCTACTGCATCTACTTCCTCGGTTGTTTCATTATTCTCAAGGGTATGGTCCTCTTCATCATTTGTTCCATTAGGTTTCACTAAGGCGATGGTATTGACGAATTGAACGTGCTTAACTAGCTTACTTGGGTCCTTAATCTCTACACCGGAAGGCTCGGGAGTTGAGATAGCACTAACCTTCCTATCACTATTGGTTACGGCTTTCAAAAGGTTGTCTATCATCCTATCCATTTCGGCTTGTTGTTGGTTAAAGCGGTCCGAGAGCTTTACTATTTGGGCTTCTTGGGATGCAACTAGGTTCTGCAACATCCCTTCGATGTTTTGTTGGTTAGGACCGTTAGGTGGGGCCATGAAAAATCATTGGAAGTGAATTCTTTGGTTTGTCCCCAGTAGAAGTCGGGCTTGCCTTTCCATGCCTCTCGGGTTTCATTGAAATTCCTAGGTCCGGGTATTGTAGGGAATCTTTCTCCCGTTCCATTAATACGCGAGGATGCGTAGTCAACGGAAGCATGTTCGGGGGATCGGGTGCTAGTGCGCGTGTTATGAGGATCACAAAACGGCTCACACGAGGAAGAAACTTTGTTCCCACGGTGTGAAGACTTAGGATTTTCGTAGAAACTCATTAGGAATTTTACTTGATCTTCAAGTTCGATCATCCTACGGTCGGAAGGTTGTGAGTCTATAGGAGGCAAGGAGATTGCCTTAACGGTTTTGGGCAGCTCACGGGGGTCATCCCAACTTTCGTTGTCATAGAGGGCAAGGTCCTCTATTATACCCCATGATTCTTTCGCGGTGAGATCACTAAGTTTTCCACCGGCCGCTTGGTCAATGGATCGCTTGGTGGGGAAGTTGACATGATCATAAAAAATTTGGACTTGGAGCCAAAGATCAATGCCGTGATAAGGGACTTTATGAAGTAACTCCTTGAATCGAGTCCATGCTTCGTAGAGAGATTCACCCTGACGTTGTTGGAACATCAAGATGTCATTCCTAAGCTTAGTGGTTCTCCCCGGTGGGAAAAATTGAGCAAGGAAGCGAGAGGTAAGATCATCCCAACTTGAGATGGAGCCGGCGGGAAGTCGCTCAAGCCAATTACTAGCTTGGTCTCGTAGAGAGAATTGGAAGAGACGCAGGCTCGTGGTCTCCCGAGTAGTAGCATCAAGGTCGATGGAATCGACAATTTTAAGGAAATCCCTAAGATGCTGATTTGGATCTTCGGAACGAAGTCCATGGAATGCACATTCGTTTTGCACCAACTGGATGGTGTTGGATCGCAGGGCCGTAGTTTGGGCTTGGTCGGGAAGCTCAATGGTGTTCCTATAGCCTAAGTGTCTTGGTCTCAAGTATTCACCAAGAGTACGGGCTCTTGGCGGGTCATTTGGTGGTGGGTTGATGAGTGGTGGTTGGTTATCACCTTCCATGATGAAAAGTGATGGTATTACGAACAAAGATCACGAAGAAGGGGGATAGACTAAGAGAAAGCTAAAAATGAGAAAAAAGTTTACTTGATAGGGATCAAGTAAAGAAACCTAAACGAGGTGGACTACTAACTAGCTATTCTATTCCCCGGCAGCGGCGCCAAAAACTTGATAACGCTACACTCGTCGTTCGGGGTCAAAGGAACTTCCTTTTCGTCGAGCAAGTTTTTCAACACCCTAGGCAGTGAACCTAATCATTGTAGTGTAGTATTAGGGTAAGCCACAAGTATTGATATCGTTCTCTAGGGGAATAGGAATGCTAGTGAGAAGTTACTACGCTAAGGTTGGGGTTGAGGAAGATTATTTTTTATCTTTTTATATTTTTAAGAAAAGGAAAGGTACGAATCTCGGGGTTTGGATTTTGGGGGGTTGGTATTGCTACCGATTACTCTACTTATCTAATTATCCAATCTAAGGTGTATGTAGTCTATGTCTAATTATTGTGTGCTCGTATGATAGTTTAAAGATGTGTTTACTTAGGTTTTACTACTCCTTAATTATCTCCTATTGGTGGTTGAATTGTCACGTCCTTATTCTTAGTTGCGTTGTGTGTCTAAGGTTGTAGGGTATGTGTTTCTCCCTAACTCTTTGAACTTACCAAAGGGTCTCGTCACAAAACCCACTAGGGATAATAAACTCTTACTCTAAGGCACTCTTTGGATGGTTTAGCTTACAACTACTCAAGGAGTTATATTCTAAGGTTCACAAAGATTTAATCAAGCATTAAGTACACAGCAAATGACCTATCGCATTACTAGATCATTAATCAACTAAGATAAGAGACAACCAATTAATATTCAATAATTAAGTTTCATATTCCCTAAGCAAACACACAAGTAAATTAGCCGGACATGGAGAACATGCAAGCATACACACAAATAATCAAAGACATAATTGTATTAATGAAGTAAAACACTTATCTTGGTGTAAGATAGGGTTTGGAACCCTAAAATACTGTACAAGACAGCCTTGGTTCGGTTTAGGTTTTTACTCCAAAAGACTACACACAAATACTGAAAAATTTGGATTCTATATATAAGATTACACATGCGACGGCGTCAACTTATGTTTTGTGACGCTGTCGTGTCGCCGTCATTAGGGTTTCATCTTGGCCACGTTAGACTTGCGACGGCGTCACCTTATGCTTGTGACGCCGTCCTCTTCAGCTTCTGACGCCGTCTGGATTGCATCTAGGCCGTCTGAGTTGCGACGACCTACTCTTTTATAACTTGACGTCGTCACTTGAAAATAGGAGTTTTGGCTTCTGTCCCGTCACAAAATCCTCCGACGGCGTCGCGTATAAGCTGTGACGCCGTCACTTTATGTTTTCAACAGCTTTGAGTGTGTCGATTATGACTTTGGCCATTTTCTTCGTAAATTCACGCCTTTTCGTCCAAATAAGTGCCATTCCAGCATTTTGCCTTCAAGAGACCTAAAAAGTGAAAAGGAACGATATTAAGCAATAACGGATACAAAAGTGATCAAATAAGGGCTTAAACGACCCCTAAAAAAGGTACCTTTTAAAACCTTATCACACATGGTGGCGTAAGAGTGGCTACTGCTGTTAAGCCCTCAACAGGTTATTCTTGGATAACTCAAAGGAAAGGTTCATTATGGGTACCCAAGAACAATAGTATTTGTCAGGTGCATTGATTGAGGGGAGGCATCAGCCTAAGGGGAGGCTTATTGTTGTATTTTTTGTATTCTAACCATTTTTGCAGCTGTTGGATCCTCATAAGCCTTTCGGGAGGCTTAGTGTTTCTACTGACAATACAAATTTCTTTGGTTTCTGCTGCTGCTTGATGGTATATTTTTCATGTTTTGTATATTTTTTTATTATTCTTTCTTTATTTTATTGTTATTTAAAAAAAAACCCGTATTATTTTCTTTGTTTAGTGATAAAAAAAAACAAACTTGTCTTTGTTTAGTTTTTACTCTTTCTTGTATGCAGGTTTTGGTTTTGGTTAATTACCACACAACTCATGGTTTTTATCTCACCATGTCTTACTGACACAAGAGTTGACTAGCCCACAACATTATGGCTTGTGGTAAAGGCTGCGAAAATCCATAAATGGTAATCAACTCACCATGATGATGACAACATTCCATCAAAGAGTTGGCTAGTCCATAAGCAAACGGTTTTTGGTAAAGACATCTCAATTCCGTTCATAGCTGTAAAGGTTTGCTCAAAACCATAGGGTACTCAACTCACCCATGCTTCATTGCTAAGAGTTGCAATGGTCATCAATTCACCATGGTTGCTGCTCTATGGGGTAACCAAAGGATTGGCTAGTCCTGAGCAAACGGCTACAGGTAAAGACATGTCAAATCCGTTTATGGCTGTGATGATTTGCCAAAAATCATTAGGGTTGTCCAACACACCATTGATTCACGTTCTAAGTGTTGGACTGTTACTAGTTCACCAGGGTGATACCATGATCCCACTCAAGAACTAGCTAGCCCAAGAGTGAGTAGCTACTTGGTAAAGGCTTATCAAATCTACTCATGATGCTGCTGATTCTGTTGCTGCTCAAAGATAGGAGTTGCTGTGGAATCTTGTTCTTCAAAGATGGTTTCTAGTTGCTGCTGATATATATAGACTTGGTTGCTGCTGGTTATTTTATTTTGCTGCAGATGTTAAAGTATCAATCCTCATGCTTTGGAAGTTACTCCTCTAACTGGAAACTTGAAGTTAACCAAGTCAAATTCAAGAGTAGGGGAATTTTCTGTTGGGAATTTTAGAAGTTCCTACTGATGAAGTTCTACTGACAGGTTCCTACTGAAGCTATAGATGGTTTTCTCTGATGACATGGTTCCTGCTGATATTGTATTTCTAGTGATATAGTTAATCAATATTAGTTTGTTAGGATATGCATGAGCTATTTTAGGTAGTTATATGCATTTATTTTATATTTATTGTCTATTTAGGGTTCCTTGTGTATAAAAGGAACAGATGGCTTTTGTATTAGGATACACTGAAAAAAGAGAAAAACACTCTAGGAAAAACATCTTGAGAGAGAGTAATAGAGATCCATAGAGGATCATTGTTTTATGAGAAAAACCTTGTTTTTTACTTTGATTGTGTTCTTATTATTCCGCTGTGCATTCATTCAATCATTGTTATTATATACCCTAGTGGAGTCCGGATCCTAGGTTTCAACAATTGGTATCAGAGCCTCGTGGCTCTCGATCTAGGGTTTCTAAGTTTTTTCAGGTAATTAGGGTTTATGCAACAGATCTTAATAAAGAAAAGAGGCAGCAGATCTGATGATGAATTGACGGTGTTTTGAAGAAAAGGAAGATTCATTGTTCTGCAAATTATTTTTGGTGTGCGTTGATCAGATGGCTATCAAGTACCGGTCCCACAACTCCTACGTTCAATATACTCCGTAATTCCCCTATTGATTTGATGGCGACTGTTTTGATGGTCACGTGGGTATACACTATGCGAATTCACTGATTTGTATACGTGGGTTTCTACTCTTTTGGTAATTGAATTAATATATTGGATATGTGATTGGCTATATTTGATTAGTCTCATACATTGGGAATCACATGGTCAAACGCTGATGTATTAATTCGATCCATAATAATATTTGTTTCATGAGAACACAATTATATTTGCTCGTGGTTTTTGATATCACTCATATGGTCACTGGTCAAAGGCTTTAATGGTCCCCACTTGAAGATACTGATTCACGTGATATTCTTTCATTGGTGATTTCGTTTGACTGGTCAAGCATGGTAGGGATATGCTTATCACATTTTTTTTTCTATTCCTACTGATTTCATTGGTTTCTACTGATAGATCACGTGGGTTCCAAATTGGTGGCATATGCTATAAATTGTTTTGATTGGTCAATTGCTTTGTGATCACATGGAGCGTATAATTGTATTCACGTAAGGCAGGTATTCATTTGATGTTAGTATCATACTTTGGTTTGAAATTATTTGATGTGGGGCTCACAACTTCAGTTTGATTGCTACTGTTGAACGTTTTTGTTGGTAATAAATTGCAAAAGTTGGGTCGATATCAGTGTTTTATAAGTTCGTTTTGTGGGATTTAAATTAAAGACTTGTCTGTGGTGGTCCTATACTCTACGTCATATTGAAGATTTGTAATTTTTTGATACGTCATTTTCTTCGCAAAAGTGGTACAGTAAGTTTCGATCAATTTACACTTTCAAAATGGCAGAATTTGATAATAAAAAGGATGATGTTATGTTTCCTTATTTGATGAATGACGAGTACGAGGTCTGGGCTAAGAAGATGGAACACTAGATCATGAATAATGATATGAATATCTGGAAGGTGATCCAAAATGGCAACAGCAAGAAAAGGACTGGAAGAGATCACGATGGAAAAATAATTATTCTTCCTCCAACGACTGCAGATGAACACATTGCTGTACAAAGAGAGTCAAATGCCAGAACTACCTTGATTAAATCTATTCCTGATGATCATGTAGCAGATTTTCGTTATATGGATGATGCACGTGGTATATGTAACGCACTCAAAGCAAGGTATGGTGGAAAGGCTGAATTCAAGAAGATGAGCAAGGAAGCTTATACTATAGGTGATGCTGAAGAATTTGCAATTATGGGCATCTCTCAGGTACATACTTGTGTCTCTGGTTGTGATGTAAAATATAATGCCCTTAAGGAGTCTTATGATGATTTGAAACCTAAATATAATGAATGTTATCTAGAGGTTCAGTCTTACAAAAATTCTTTAAAAACCTTAGAAAAACAAAAAATTTGGTTTCAAAAGAATCAGCTTGCTTATGAAGAAAAGATAAGAGTGTTAGAAAGAGATCTAACTAATGCTAAAAATGAGTTAAAATATTCTGAGAAAGAAAGAACTAAAGTTGAGCTAGAAAAACAAGAATTGCAAGATAAGTTGGATAATGAAGTAGCTAGGCATAAAGAATGGCTAGTTTCTGGTGACAAGTTAGCTAGTCATCTCTATGGTAGTCAAGCTCCTAATTCTGGGATAGGTTTAGGTTTTAAGAAATATGTTGGTTTAGAGGCAAGGAATGATACGTCTAAATCTACACCAGCAGGATTAGCACATTATGTAAAAGAAGGAGAATTGCATGCTGTCCCTAGACCAATTAGAGGAGAACATATGCCTACCACCACTACCTCAGACTTTGATGGATCACACCATTTATATGGAAAAAAGTCAAGTGACTTGCCGAAGCTTAGTAGCAAAACTAGTGACTCTGTCTCTTGTTCTAAAAGTGACAAGTCGTCAGACCTAAAGTCCACTGACTATGCCTCATGTGATTCAAGTGAAAAGTCTGACTCACCTAGGCACACAACCAAGACCACACGAAATTCCAAAGTAGCTGATGATGAGCCCAAAACAAAGCCAGTTACTTATTCTGTTAAACACAATTTTGCTTCTAGTTCTGTTTCTGATAAGTTTATGTGTAATAAACAAAGTTTTGTTAAGAATAAGTCTATTAAGATGAAATCTTGTTTTGTGTGTGGTAGTAAACTCCATCTTATTAAAGACTGTGATTATTATGAGAAAAGGATGGGTGTTTCCTATGGCCAACAGACCTTTAGACCCACATGGACTAATGTTGCTAGTATTCCTCCATTTGTTCCTAATGCTGCTCATGTGAGAGCAGGTAAGCCAGTTCCTACTGGTAAGCCAAAGGTGTATGCATCTGTTTCTGCTGATAGGCTTAATAGGCCTTTTCCAGTTCCCTCTGGTGGAGGATATTCTTCGCCAGTTACTACTAGTTGGTGGAATAGTAATGCTAGACTTATGCCCTACAGACCTACAAGTTCTTATTTTCAGTTATATACACCTTATGTATCTCATATGAATATGGCACATGGTGGAGTAAGAGTGGCTACTGCTATTAAGCCCTCAACAGGTTATTCTTGGAAAACTCAAAGGAAAGGTTCATTATGGGTACCCAAGAACAATAGTCCTTGTCAGGTGCATTGATTGAGGGGAGGCTTATTGTTGTATTTTTTGTATTCTAACCATTTTTGCAGCTGTTGTATCCTCATAAGCCTTTTGGGAGGCTTAGTGTTTCTGCTGACACTACAAATTTCTTTGGTTTCTGCTGCTGCTTGATGGTATATTTTTCATGTTTTGTATATTTTTTATTATTCTTTCTTTATTTTATTGTTATTTAAAAAAAACCATATTATTTTCTTTGTTTAGTGATAAAAAAAAACAAAACAAACTTGGCTTTGTTTAGTTTTTAATCTTTCTTGTATGCAGGTTTTGGTGTTGGTTAATTACCACACAACTCATGGTTTTCATCTCACCATGTCTTACTGACACAAGAGTTGACTAGCCCACAAGATTATGGCTTGTGGTAAAGGCTGCGGAAATCCATAAATGGTAATCAACTCACCATGATGATGACGGCATTCCATCAAAGAGTTGGCTAGTCCAAAAGCAAACGGTTTTTGGTAAAGACATCTCAATTTCGTTCATAGCTGTAATGGTTTGCTCAAAACCATAGGGTACTCAACTCACCCATGCTTCATTGCTGAGAGTTGCAATGGTCATCAATTCACCATGGTTGCTGCTCTATGGGGTAACCAAAGGATTGGCTAGTCCTGAGCAAACGGCTACAGGTAAAGACATGTCAAATCCGTTTATGGCTGTTATGATTTGCCAAAAATCATTAGGGTTCTCTAACACACCATTGATTCACGTTCTAAGTGTTGGACTGGTTACTAGTTCACCAGGGTGATGCCATGATTCCACTCAAGAACTAGCTAGCCCAAGAGTGAGTAGCTACTTGGTAAAGGCTTATCAAATCTACTCATGATACTGCTGATTTTGTTGCTGCTCAAAGATAGGAGTTGCTGTGGAATCTTGTTCTTCAAAGATGGTTTCTAGTTGCTGCTGATATATATAGACTTGGTTGCTGCTGGTTATTTTATTTTGATGCAGATGTTAAAGTATCAATCCTCATGCTTTGGAAGTTACTCCTCTAACTAGAAACTTGAAGTTAACCAAGTCAAATTCAAGTTTAGGGGAGGATTGTTGGGAATTTTAGAAGTTCCTACTGATGAAGTTCTACTGACAGGTTCCTACTGAAGCTATAGATGGTTTCCGCTGATGACATGGTTCCTGCTAATATTGTATTCCTACTGATATAGTTAATCAGTATTAGTTTGTTAGGATATGCATGAGCTATTTTAGGTAGTTATATGCATTTATTTTATATTTATTGTCTATTTAGGGTTCCTTGTGTATAAAAGGAACATATGGCTTTTGTATTAGGATACACTGAAAAAAGAGAAAAACACTCCAGGAAAAACATCTTAAGAGAGAGTAATAGAGATCCATAGAGGATCATTGTTTTATGAGAAAAACCTTGTTGGTAACTTTGATTGTGTTCTTATTATTCCGTTGTGCATTCATTCAATCATTGTTATTATATACCCTAGTGGAGTCCGGATCATAGGTTTCAACTCCCATAAAGTTCATTTAAAAACTAATATAAGGTTATTGTGTTGATATAGAAAGAATTTTAACTGAAGGATATTTACGTCGTAACCCTATAAAGGAGTTACGCCGTAATTATGGCAAAACCTGGCAGTCTCTACTGGAGAGTAGCTACGGAGTAACCTTAGCATGGGATTTTGCCGTAATGGGTAATGCTCAGGAGAGAATTTCTACTGATGATATGTTATGGTGTAATCATTGGGATGAGTTATGCCATAACTGATGGATGGATCCCCCGTTTAAGTTACCTGTGAATTCTTCTCCAATTTCCTGCAAAATTTGTTAAAAACACAAAACCCAACAAAAATAAAAGAAAGAAATAAAAAGGATAATTCGGGTTGTCTCCCGAAAGAGCACTTTTCTTTATTATCGAGTCTTTAAGTTAGACTCAAAGCCATGGGGCTTTACGGTGGCCTTCGAACTTGGCCAACTTCCTCCATATCTTTCATCAAGTTGTGCCTGACCCAAGCAACATTAGTAGCGGTGCGGAGATACTCTTTCGTCTCAATCTTCCGAATCTTGAAAAACTTTTCGTCCGCCCCCAAGTGGTATCTTGTAAATTCATATTTCTCAGCTACAATTGGTGGTGGCCTTTTGTACGGAATACCAAGAAGTTTGCACCTTCTTTGCTCGTATGCTTCATCATCGGGGTCAGTGAACCCGTCTTCACCTTGTAGTTCAAGGTAGTCCATAATTCCCTCGATGTCATCGTTATCGGACTCAGTCCCCTTGAACCACTTATCATCCAGTAATTCTTCGATGAGTATATGCTTGCATTCTACTTTTTCAGTACCCGTCGTATCTTTGATATCTTCATCCATCACTTCACTCATATCGTTGGGAATTTCTTCACTCGGGTCTTCTTCACTCATACATCCCTTCCAAATCTTCTCCTTAGTGGAAGCATCTACCTTTCCATATTTGATTTTAACCCAATCGTCAAATCCTAACTTGTCTAGCCAAGGTAATTATGTCCTCTCATCGTAATTGGTTGAGGTCCACAAGAACTCATCATCCCCAACTCTCGCTATGCTACTCCCCCCGTTACATTCATCATCAAACGGGTTACAAGATGCCCAAAAAACTTCGCCAAAGGTATTTATCTTCTCACACCAATGCTTCCGAGCTATTTTATCATTGGTGTTGCTTGAGGGAACATCCTTGCAAGAGGTATCATCTTTGATTGGTCTTTCATCCATGGACTTTCTTTGTTGGAGACAATGTTCTTCATAGTCGAGCTTTAGCTTCCTTAGAAGACCCGCATTAATTATAGCATCCCCGAATCTTACCAAATACCAATCATGAAAGGATAGATCTCCGAACTTGACGTCGTGTCTTTCTAGCTCATGAGGGCATGTCCAATTTTCATCCTCCATATTACCACCCCCGTTGTAATACTCACGGAAAGGATTTCATGTAGGCCATGTTCGTGTGGAATCGTCTTCCATGATCATTATGGGATTGCAGCAGTACTTAATAAGGGGTTCCTCCTCTTCTTCGATTGAGAATTTTGCTAACCTTTCATCATCGTTAAATGCAGACCACATGTATTTGTTATTTTTAACCCTCTCCTTATCGTCTCATCCATCGTAAATTTCATTTTGAGGGATGCATGAGGCCCACAGATCGTACCATTCACCATTATCCACTGGTATTGCTTTGCACCAGTGATTCTTCCTCTTGGATGAGGATTGTGGGCACATGTTTGTATTACTGGACCACCCGTTAATAACATGTGTTCTTGATTCATCCAATTTGAGAAATCTGTCAGACCACATATCCCAGTTACGCCGTAATTCTGATGTTGGATTACGGCTAACTAGCTTCTGTCAGCACTATCATCATCTTTTTCCTCCACCATGCTAGACCATCCTCGGATTTGTCTTTTTCAAATAACACGGCTTTACATGCTATTGGTTTGCTCTTTTGTTCATTTATTCTCTGTACCTCATCGCTAAGCTTGCCAATCATGGTTTCCAAGTATTTTAGTGATTCGTCATGACTGAAAAGGCTCTTGTTTGTATTTTCTTGAAAGTTCTTAAGCCATTCTTCTTGCTCCTTTTGTCTTTTAGTCGAGTCTTCGAGGTATTTGATGATTGTGTCCTCCAAATTAGATCTTCTTTCACTGAAAGTACCGCGGTTGTAATATGTGGGAGGTCCCCCACGGTAACCATTTCCGTTTCCATTTGCCCCTTGAAACGGTCGATTTTCACCATATTTCACTTCTTTAACCTTGCTATCATCATTAATGAGAGGACAATTTTTTGTGAGATGTCCCCCTCCACAACTTTCACATCCTACTTGGATAGCATGAACACATTCCCTGAGTTTGAGCATTTTTCAAGCTTGCTAGTAATTGTGGCAATACCTTCAAGATTCCTGCCTAGGCTTCTTTGGCTTCCTCCATCGTGCCATTTTTTAGAATGATCGGCCATTTTTTGAATGGATTCAATGGCGAGGGTAGGAGTCATGCTTGGAATAGGTCCCTGGTAGTCCAGCATTTGTCTTGTAGCCACGTTGATACCTTTGTATAAAATGTTGACCTTTTGCTGGCTGTTTAGGTCATGAGTAGGACACTTGTAGAGAAGATCGTTGTATCTATCCCAAGCTTGATACAACATTTCATCGCCTTCTTGCTTAAAATTATGGATCTCCATGAGCTGATTAGATATCTTCGAAGGAGGACAATATCTTTGAATGAAATGCTTCTTTAGGAGAGCCCATGTATTGACTGCCCCGATGGGCAATCTTTCAATCCATCTTCTTGCAACCCCAGTAAGTGTCATGGGGAATACTCGGAGCATAACAGCGTCATGAGAAACAATAGGTAAGTTGAAAAGGCTTGCAATGTACAAGACATTTTCAACGTGTTCATAAGCATCTTCGTCTCTGTTTCTCGAGAAAGGGTTAGCTCGTAGCTCCCTCATAAACTGTTCTTTGATCTCAAAATGGACATTAGCTCCAATAGCCGGCCTAACGAGCCCCGACCCTTGTTCATCCCTAGTTAATGCCAAATATTCTTCAAAAGTGAGGTCATCAATTTCACAACCGCCGTAGTACCTGAAACTTAAAAGAAATTGTGAGAAAACAAGAATTCAAAATAAAACAAAAATAAAAGATGATTGTACAATAATTCGTACGACCAGGCCTTCGATGGTGATCGAAGGGTATGAGGGGTGATATGCTTGCGCCAAACTTGTAGCCAATCTGCAATAAGAAATAGTAGACACTTCGTTAAGAGATTGCGCAGGGGTTGGGCCATGCGAACCACCTCCGGCATGAGAGTAAGTATGTGATATGTGTTGTAAGTAATGTAGAGTATGTGAAATATTGTGTTGAGTGAACATACCATTGAAATGACTCGTCCAACCTATTTATAAATGAAGAAATAAGCTTGAAGAGTGTTTGCACACGTTTCGGAGATCATGGGGGCGTCCCATGATTTATGGTAACCGCTAGGGCTTCATCCCCACTCTCTCTGTCTTGGCGGGGAAGCTAAGGAGATAGTGGGAACGTGGGGGAAGACCAAGTCAATGTTCTCTTTTGTCTTGGTGCCTTCAAGAGAAGACTCCGAAGGGCATAGGCCTTCGGCTGGCGAATTCCCAACTGGTAACCATGTCAATGATGAATGATTTTACGCCACCAATGACTTATGAAGAAAGACTTGGGTCTTCGTAATGCAAATTCAACTGAGGTCGAAGGGGTGTCCTTCGACCTAATCGGAGGGTACGTCATCAAGCCCCCCAGTCGAAAGTGATATGAACGAACTAGAAATATTTCTTACGACTAAAAAATAGATACGAAACCTTCCCTCCGTCACAGAATTGAACGAAGATGAAAAGTCAAGTAAATATTGACCCATAATTAATGCATGTGCTTATCCTAACCACCCCTTTCTTGGTAAAATCAAAATGTCCCTTCAAAATTTAAATGAGATTTGAAATCCGGAGGTTAGGTGATATCTTAAGACACTTGTAGGGCTAGGATTCAACATGTGAGAGGGTATTTAAAATCAAAAACAGTAAAACCCTAACACATTTTTATCCTACGCCCAAATTTTACACCTACTAAACTGCCTTCCGAGCGAGCTGTCGAGCAAACAGGTAAAGTATTCCTTCGTATTACTACGTTTTCAATACTTTTTTGTCGATTAGAAGGACCATGTCTACTAATAAGAAGTTTGTAATCAAGCAACAAGGTTGCACCTTGACTAGGGAAGAGCTTAAAGCGTTCCTTACTGATTATCCTATTCCCAAAGAATACAAAATCATGTTACCCAACAAAAATCAAGGTATTTTTGATGCCCTAAAGAGTTATGTAGGATTATACACCCTTGCATTCACCACCTCTAACCTTAGGATACCATTGCATCCTCTGATTTTAGAACTCTTTCAGTACTACGAAGTACACATATCTAGGTTTAACCCTTTTGGCCTAGCCAAGCTCACGACATACATTGTAATGTGTAAAGCCTATGGGTATGAACCGTCATTGACTGTGCTTAGAGGGTTTTTGAATCTGTACCCTGGAGGAGACTGGTTAACAATGGCAAAAAGGGGTGAACGGGATGTGCCCATTCTTATTGATAGGCCTTTTACGAATATCAGAAATTAGAAGGGAAAGTTCTTTTACATCCAAAATAACATTGTGCCTCCACAATACCCTGCTTTGCTAAACCCAAAGTTTCAATATGATGAAAAGAGGTTTAATGATCCCTTGCCTTATACTATGAGTAAGAATCCCATGTACCAGCGTCTAGCTCGTCATCCAGCTGATTGTCAAACATTCCCTGAGCCAATACTTTTTATGGCTGATCTTGCTGAAAGCTGGGAGGGATCTCCGTTACATCCTGAGATTATTTGTTGTGGAGAAAGTATGTAAATTTTTAATTAAAATAAGATATATGAACTTATCTTTATGATATTCATCTTTTTTCTTCCTTTTTGCAGAAATGTCATTCAGGAATTTCGTTGTTGCTGGTGGTGCGAAGGAAGTCAGATTTATCCCGAAGGATCCCCAAGAGGTTAGCTATGGTGTGGGCTCTCTTTCGGTATCTGTGAACAATAATGATGTTGATGCTCAACCTATCGAGCCTGTGTCATCTGCTCCTCCTTCGAAAGAAAAATAGCCTCTGGATGTCGAAGACCAGCTAGTTGAGAATGTGGCAGACTCAGATGATCCTGCCTTATAGGAACAGTTGGCTATCGTGGGACCTTCCGGCATTAGGGAGAGAGTTCAAAGCAGGAAGGGTGCGAGCGCGAAGGCTGCTAAGTCTGCATAAAAAGGAAGCTTATCCTGCCCACTCCTCCATCTCGAACTACCCGGCAGAAGAGTGCCCAGGGTAAGGCTGTGGTGTTTCCAGCCATCGAAGGGCCCAGCACGGATGATATTCATGGTAAGGTTGCTTTCCTGTTACAAATAATTAGATGCAAATAATCATACTAACTAGTTTATTTATGCTGCAGGACACCCTGATACGAAGGAGCTTCCGTCCCCCTAGCTTGTCATTTGCTTGTGGAGCGTGTGACTCCGCCCAGTTGGAAGGGGGTGATGGACAACATGTCTATGGAAAGGCTATGTGATCTTCATGACAAGAGCTATGTTAGACAGTGTATGTTGGATAATCAGCTCAACACCAGGACTAGGGAGCTTCTTCGTGCTGTCACCAAGGCTAGGGAAGAGATGGACGTTATGCTTGCCAGGGTGAAGGCTAGGGACAAGAAGTATGCATGCCTGCAGGCAAAGTATAAAGAAGCTATGGAGGACTTTGACAAAAATCCATTGGTTCAAGATCTCATAGCAGATGTGCATAAGCTCAAGGGTCAGTTAGCTGCAAGCCAAGCTGAGTGCAGCAGGCTATCTCTCGAAGGCGCGAAGGTCATAGGCTACAAAGAGCAAATATCCGTTCTTACATCCAAGTGTGGAGGCCTTGAAGAAGAGAGGGCGAAGCTAGTTGACCAGGTGATCAAGCTTAGGGAGAAGGTGGATGGGTTAGACCTTCGTTTCAAAATGCTCAAGAAGGATAGGGTTGATTTGGTGACCAAAGTCATCCCCTACATCGCCATGAAGCTTTACCATAGTGAGGATGTGGGCATTATGATTGGGAAATTGGTGAATGCAGCCATATTTCATGGCAAATGTACCACTTTGGAGGAGGTGGCCGAGACAGGGAAACCAATGAAGCTTGCAAATGTTCCATACTACAGAGCAACCCATGAGCAGGAATATAATGATGCAGGAAATGCCTTATCCACTGCAGAGTTCTCCTTCCTTGCTGAGGCAACGAAGGATCCAACGGCCTCTATTGAGGACCTGCTACCCAAGAAGCCAAGGAAAGTCCAGCCTGCCTCTCCTTCGAAGAGGACACCATCTCCCAAGGTTCCATCCCTAGGTTCTGCTGATCCAACCCATTCCAAAGTTTGATGAAGGCTACCATGTGGTAGTAATTTGATCCCTCAGGGTGGTATGTACCCTGTTTCAAACAATATGTCTGTGTCTCTTTCTAGGCTATATGCCTGATGAAACAATTTACATTTTATGTACATGGTGAAGGCCTTGGCCTCAGACAATATCTTGCTTGTTTGATCGTTAAGGCTACGGACTGTTGGACTAGTTGAACTAGTCGTATATGAATATCTACATCAAGGCCACTAGGGCCTGTATTTTGCTATCTTTGATTCTTCTCTTTACGTTTCATTTACACATAAATTTTTTACAACCTAAGGCGTATGGTAGCTGCATAGCCTCATTGTGTGTAATTACTTCACCAAGAATATAGCAATCGTATAATATAATTGCTGACAGAGGGTTGCGACCTACTTCATCTTAATCTTTTGGGTAGCGAAAGGCTTAGAATACCTTAAAACCACGTAGGAAAGTTAATGTGAAGTTGAGATGGATGTTATGCATATGAGCAAGACGTATTGTTAGTCTTTGTACATCCCTTCGACATTGAAACTTATAAAAATAATTTGGTGGACAAATCTTTGTTGTATTGAACGGAACAAGAGATTTGAGGGAAATGCGTTATATCATTAAGTGGGTAGGGAGGATTACATCATTTTAAGAAATGAATACTAGACGCCTACCATTAATGCTTCTTTCCCCAAGTGAGAAGAATGCAAATACATTGATTGAAAGAAAATTAAAAATGTCCTTAGACATTGTAAATTTCATATGTAAAACTTACGAAAGGTAGTGCCATTCCAAGTCCTATCAATAGCGTCTCCATCGAGGGTTTCCAGCTTGTAGGCTCCGTTGCCATATGCTTCCTTAACTACGTAGGGTCCTTCCCATGTAGGCCCTAGTTTACCCTGGTACTCAGCTTTACTTGCGCTGTTGAGTCGGAGGACGTATTCTCCTGGCTTGAATGTCAAAGACCGAACCCTGCTGTTGTAGTACTTTTCAATATTTTGTTTATGTATAGCCTCCCTGATCCAGGCTATTTCCCTTCGTTCTTCGAGTAGGTCTAGGTTGCTGCGAAGTCTTTCTTCATTATCTGCTGCTTCGAAGTTCATGACCGTTTCTGTTTCGACACTTACTTCCGAAGGGATGACAGGTTCTATGCCATATGTCAAGCTAAAATGTGTCTCCCCATGACTTGACTTTGTGTGCGTCCTATGAGCCCAAAGTACTTGAGGTAGCTCATCTACCCAACCATGGTGGCTATATCCCAGCCTTCATTCTATGCCTTGGATGATGTCCCTGTTAGTAACATCCACATGTTAGTTACCTTGAGGATGGTAAACGGATGTGAAAGATTGCTTTATGTTCAGGCCTCTGCAAAACACCGGAAACACTCCTTCGGCAAACTATTTCCCATTATCTGAGATGATGATATGGGGTACTCCGAACCGGCAGATAATGTGTTCCCATACGAACTTTTCCATGTGCCTCCCTGTGATTGATACTAAGGGCCTGGCTTCAACCCATTTCGTGAAATAATCGATGGCTACGACCAAGAATTTTACCCGTCCTGGAGCAATTGGTATAGGGCCTACAATATCTATCCCCCATTGGCTGAAAGGCCATGCGGACGTCACAGAGGTCATATCTTATTTTGGTAGCCTTGGCACTCTTGAGTGGATTTGACAGGCTTCAGACTTCTGGATAATTTCTATTGCGTCCCTGTGCATTGAAGGCCAGTAATATCCTATCCTCATGATTTTAGAAACAATGGAGTGAGGTCCTGCGTGTAGCCAGCAAGACCCTTCGTGCACTTCTTGAATGATGTTGGCGGCTTGCCTAGGTCCTACACAACAAAGCCATAGAGACAAGAAGGACCTTCGGTATAGGTAGTTCCCCATGATTCTGTATTGTGGTGCTTTGATGCGAACCTTTCGTGCTAGCTTCTGATCCTCCGGCAGTATACCACTTATTAGGTATTCTCTAATCGGAGTCATCCAATTTGAATCTTCCTCAAGTATTACATCAGACACCTCCTTTCGGACGATGGACCTTGTTGGGGTATAAAGTCAAAGTACTGCTTATGAAGAAAGTCAAAGTACTGCTTATGAAGAAAGTCACAGTACTGCTCGTCAAAGTACTGCTATGTTAAAGGACTGTTATGCAAATCGTTTAAGGATTGTTATGTAATTCTAGAATATTCTTAGATTAGAATTAGTTTACTTTTCGTACAAGAATTGTAAACCGACTAGGGTTTTCCTTATGCCTATAAAAGGACCCCTAGATTGGCATTAGAAACATACATGCAAGTACGATATTAGAGTTATTTAGAGATTAGGGTTATTAGTGAATCTGTAAAATAAGCAGGTTCAAAGTTTGGTTTTAATATAATCGTTGAAGTTCAAAGTTATTCTTCTTAGCTTTGTTGAAGTAGATTCCGCATACTTAACAGAGTTATATCAGTGTTTCATCATTAGTAGTTTTGGATTTATCCAAGGTTGCTAAACCCTTACAAGCTACATAGTTAGTTTTGTCAGAGTATATCGATCCAACAAGTGGTATCAGAGCTTGTGTGGAAACTCTGATTAAGAAGAAACCCTTAAAACCGATTTAACTACAAACCCTAAAAGATGTCGACTGAAGCTGCACCAATCCCATCCATCACCTCACTCAGAATTCCTGTCATCAAGAAGGGAGAATATGATCTTTGGAGCATGAAGATGAGGCAGTACATTGCGATTACAGACCATGCACTATGGGATGTGATTGTCAATGGTAATGTCGTTCTTGAAGAACCTGTAGCAGTTCCTGGACAACCTAAACCACCTCAGCCTACCTTGCCAGCAGCTACAAAAAGAAATCAAGATAAGGATCTCAACATACTATTGTCTGTTATTCCTGATGGTCACCTACTAAAGTTTCATGATGCTAAGGATGCAAAACAATTATGGGCTGCTATCAAGACAAGATTTGGAGGTAATGATGCTTCCAAGAAGATGCGTAGAAATCTATTGAAGCAAAAGTTTGAAACATTCACTGTTGGTGAAAGAAAAGGTCTTGATGTTGCCTATGACAGATTCCAAAATCTTCTTAGTATGCTAGAGTTATATGATGCAGAGGTATCTGTTGAAGATGCAAACTTGAAGTTCTTAAGAAGTTTGCCATCCGTATGGCATGTGGTTGTTACTATGATTAGAGGACAACATGGTTTGGATTCTATGGACTTTGATGATCTCTACAACAATTTAAAGGTGTATGAGCATGAGATGAATGGTCAAATAAATTCAAAATCTCACAACATTGCTTTTGAGTCTTCTGAAAACAGAGGCAGTACTTCCACTAAAAGTACTGCTTATCCTGTTCAAAGTATTGTTGGTGATAAACAACATATTTTCACAACCATGACTACTACCACCTCATCACCATCAAACATCATCAACTCTGTTGATGTTGTATTTTCCTTCTTTGCTCAACAAGCCACTTTACCTGTTACTTATGAAGAAGATTTGTTTCAAATTGAAGAGGATGATCTAGAAGAAATTGACATAAGATGGCAAGTTGCCATGATCACTGCAAGGATCAAGAAGTTCATGAAGAAAACAGGAAGAGGTATTGACTTCAAAGCCAAACAGGGTATAGCATTTGACAAATCTAAGATTGAATGCTTTAATTGTCAAAGGCCTTGACAATTTGCAAGAGAATGCAAGTTTGCTAAATATCAGGAAAATAGAATGATTGAGAAACCCAAGGTTGAAATAAAGGAAGTTCCTATTATTGAACCAAAACCAAAAGCTTTGGTTGCTCAAGAAAATCTATCAGAGGTTGACTGGAGTGCTGAATTTGATGATGAACCAGTAACCTATTCTATGGTTGTAGCGGAAGAGTTTGATTGGAGCACAACTTTTGATGAGGAACCAGGATTTGCTGCTTTGGAATCAAGAGATGGCCTTGGAATCTTTGATTGGAGCATGGAAAGTGAAGAAGAACCTGTTCTACTTGCTATGGTAGCTACTTCACCAAGTTCATCCACTATCTCTGAGGTATGCTCTAAATGTAATGATTGTTATCAAAAATTGCCTAATGATTATGTGACTGAAAGAGATAATTGTAGAAGGGCTAGGTCTGAGGTAGCTGGTTATCAATTGACTTTAGAGTCAATGGAAGCCAAAATTATCACACATGAAAATAATGAAATGGCTTGGGCAGAAAAATATGAGCAACAAGATTATCAATTAAAATTGAGTGAATGGAAGTTAGGATGTAAGGTTTCTGAACTTGAAAAGATCACTAAACAAAGGGATAAATTGTTAGAAAAATTTGCTAGTTGGAAAGAATCTGGTCTTTCACATGTTAGTTTTGTTGAAAAAAAAGAAGAGCACACATTAAAACTGGCCTAGGTTTTGGTGTTGAGTATAGCAGTACAGAAGAGAACCCAACTAGTGATAATGAACAAATTGATTCAGAGGAGATAACAACTAGTGATGATGAACTCATTAGCTCAGAAGAGGACACATCTAGTAATGAGGAATCAGTTAGTCAAACACCTCCTGAATTTAAGAAAGACAAGGGTTATAATGCAGTTCCTCCACCCACTGGTAGTTTTCAACCACTTAGGACAGATGTTTCTTGTTTTGGAGTAGACAATTTAGAGTTTAGGAAAAAGCTTACTGGTCAATCTAATTCAAGTCCATCTAGTTCTAAATCCTCAAAAGAAACAGTTGAGAAACCTAAGTGATAAGGTTTTAAAATGTACCTTTTTGAGGGGTCGTTTAAACCCTTATTTGATCACTTTTGTATCCGTTATTACTTAATATCGTTCCTTTTCACTTTTTAGGTCTCTTGAAGGCAAATTGCTGGAATGGCACTTATTTGGACAAAAAGGCGCGGATATGTGAAGAAAATGGCCAAAGTCAAGAATCGAGACACTCAAGCTGCTGAAATACAAGGGGACGGCGTCAGGTGTTAATTGTGACGCCTTCGGAGCACTTCTACGACGGGACAGTAGCCAAATTGCTTATTTTCAAGTGACGGTGTCAGGCTTTAAAAGAGTAGGCCGTTGCAACTCAGACGGCCTATTTTTGATCCAGACAGCGTCAGAGACTGAAGGGGACGGCGTCACAAGCATAAGGTGACGCCGTCGCAAGACTAACGTGGCCAAGACGAAACCCTAATGACGGCGACCTGACGGCGTCACAAATCATAAGGTGACGCCGTCGCGATTGTAATCTTATATATAGAATCCAAATTTTTCAGTTTTCAGTGTGTAGTCTTTTGGAGTAAAAACCTAAACCGAACCAAGGCTGTCTTGTACAGTATTTTAGGGTTCCAAACCCTATCTTACCACAGGATAAGTGCTTTACTTGATTAATTCAATTATGTCTTCAATTATTTGTGTGTATGCTTGCATGTTCTCCATGTCCGGCTAATTTACTTGTGTGTTTGCTTAGGGAATATGAAACTTAATTATTGAATATTGATTGGTTGTCTCTTATCTTAATTGTTAATGATCTAGTAATGCGATAGGTCATTCGTTGTGTAGTTAATGCTTGATTAATCTTTGTGAACCTTAGGCTATAACACATAGAGTAATTGTAGGCTAAACCATCAAAGATACCTTAGAGTTAGAGTTTATAATTCCTAGAGATTTTGTAGACGAGACCCTTTGGTAGTTTCAAACAGTTAGGGATAAATGCATACCCTACGACTTTAGACACACAACGCGATTAAGAATAAGGACGTGACAATTCAACCATTAATAGGAGATAATTAAGGAGTAATAAAACCTAAGTAAACACATCTTTAAACTATCATACGAGCACACAATAATTAGACATAGACTACATACACCTTAGATTAGATAATTAGATAAGTAGAGTAATCTGTAGAAATACCAACCTATAAATCCAAACCCCGAGATTCGTACCTTTTCATTTTCTAAAAAATATAAAAAAGATACAAAAATAATCTTCCTCAACCCCAACCTTAGCGTAGTAACTTCTCACTAGCATTCCTATTCCCCTAGAGAACGATATCAATACCCGTGGCTTACCCTAATACTACACTACAACGATTAGGTTCACTGCCTAGGGTGTTATAAAATTTCTCGAAGAAAAGGAAGTTCCTTTGACCCTGAACGACGCGTGTAGCGTTATCACTAAGGAAGATAATGTTAAGAGTTCAGGGTGTGTTAACAATGATAAAAGGTTTCATAAAGCTTTTTCAAAACAAGCAGTACCTTCAAAATCTTCTCAAAGTACTGCTAGACATTCAGCAGTACATTCAAGAAAAACTTTTCAAAATACTGCTAACTTTAGAAAATATTTTAATCATTCACCAAAAAGTCAGGATAGTTTTGGTCATAGAACTAAAGGAAGAAAATTTGGGATTATGGGTCAAAAATTATGTTATGTTTTTTATATTCCTGATCATTTGATTAAGGATTGTGACTTTCACTCACAATATTTAAGCCAATTCCCAAAGACTACATCTACCAACCATAAGCCAAGAGAGAATAAACCAGTTTGGAATCACTCACATAGGGTTAACCATAGTAATTTCTCAAAAGACTATAGGTACCCTCACCAGAAAAGACCTTTTTCGAAACCACCAGTACCCTCAAGCAACACTTTTCAAGGTACTGGTAAGTCAAATGTTTCTCAAGCAGTACCCTCTCAAAGTACTGTTAGGTTTTCACCCAATCAAGGTACTGCTAGCACTTTTTCGAATGGAAGACCAAGGAGATCCAATTACTATAAACCTAGAAGGCATTACACCTCAAAAAGAGTACCTAAATCAAAGAAATCAACACAAAGTGTTAAAACCAACTGGGCTAAGAAAGAAAGTACTGATGGGGGACAAACAATACTTTCAACAAGTAAGGGTGAAAAAGAGAATTTTGTTGAAAAAGAGAATTTTGTTGAAAAAGGGAGTTTTGTTGAAAATCCAACACAAGTTTTAGAACAAAAGAAAATAATTGATCATGTTTTCAAAAACAGTGGAGATTACATACTCAAAGAATTTGAGTTTGTCACTCCACAAGGGGAACACAAGTCAGTAATGGCTTGGGTTCCTAAAAGAAACTAACCTTTTCATCTTTTATGCAGGGCAACCCAGAAGAGGAGCTTAAAGATCATTTGATTGTTGATAGTGGTTGTTCTTGAAGCATGACAGGAGACAAGGAGATCTGTCAGATTTTAAGGTATATTTTGGAGGAAGAGTTGCTTTTAGGAATGATCCTAATAGAGGTAGAATTACTGGGAAAGGAACCATCAAGGCAGGATGCATTGATTTTGAGAATGTTCATTATGTGAAGGAGCTCAAGTTCAATCTTTTGTCAGTATCTCAGATATGTGACAAGAAGCACCCTGTGTTATTCACTAACACAGAATGTCTTATTCTCTCCCCTGAGTTCAAGCTTGTTGATGATCACTTGGTAACACTGAGAGTACCAAGAACCAATGATGTGTACAGACTAGATTTGAAGAATATTAACCCTACTAAAAGAGCAACATGTTTAGTAGCAAGGGCAACACTTGAAGAAGCACATCTATAGCACATAAGATTAGGACGTGTGAATTTCAAGAATATCAACAAGTTGGTTAAAGGTAATTTAGTTAGAGGTTTACCTTCTAAAACATACAAGAATGATCATTCATGTTTGGCTTGCAAGAAGGGTAAATAACACAAAGCTTCATGCAAGAAGATTGAGGAAAGAACTATTAGAGAACCTTTAGAGTTGTTGCACATGGATCTGTTTGGACCTGTTTCTGTTGCAAGCTTAAACAAGAAGAAATATTGCTTAGTTGTAACAGATGATTGCAGTAGATTTAGTTGGGTCTTTTTCTTGGGATTTAAAGATGAAACCTTTGATGCTATTCAGGATCTTATAATAGCCCTTGAAAATCAATTGAGACTCAAAGTAAGATCTATTAGATGTGATAATGGGACTGAATTCAAAAACAAGTTTATGGATGAATTTTGTGCCAAGAAAGGGATTAAGAGGGAGTTTAGCATTTCTAGAACTCCACAGCAAAATCGTGTTGCAGAAAGAAAGAATAGAACATTGATAGTAGCAACAAGAACAATGCTTACAGATTCTTTATTACCTATTCAATTTTGGGCTGAAGTTGTAAGTACTACTTGTTATGTGTTAAATAGAGTATCAGTCACTAAACCTCAGATGAAGACACCTTATGATTTGCTTATGGGAAACAAACCCAACATTCATTTTATGAAACCTTTTGGTTGTTCTCTGACTATTCTCAATATTATTGACTCTCTGGGAAAATTTGATGGCAAGTCAGATGAAGGATACTTATTGCGTTACTGTACCAATAGCAAAGGATTTATAGTGTACAACAAGGTTACTAAAAAGGTTCAAGATTGTCTTCATGTTGATTTTCTTGAAGATCAAGAAAGTCAAATAGGTAAAGGTCCTGATTGGATGTTTGATCTTGATGTTTTGACTCCTTCTATGAACTATGTTCCTGTCAGAGAAGAAAATCAAGTTGTTCACAAAGAAGAAGATTTACAGTACATTGTTCATGGAGTCAATATTAGACCTGATGATGTTCCTGATGAAGAACCCATAACTACTGAAAAGGAGAAAAGTACTGTTGAACCAAAATCCATATTGTCTGATGAAGATCAAGCTATTCAAGATGAACTTAATAGGATGCTTTTTCAAGAAAAAATAGAAAAATCTTATGAAGATGATCAAAGAAGAGCTTATGAAGCAGAAAAGAAAAAGGGTAAGTCTACAGATTACTCTCACAGTACTTTGGATCACATTACTTTGGATCAAAGTACTGCTGAACCAGTTGACAGTACTTCTGATGATTTGAATAATCCAAACATGCCTGGGTTAATAGACACTGATGATGAATTAGAATATGATGGTATTTTCTGAAATTCCAATGAAGAATCTTATTTCACAAATTTGGGTGATGATCTTGAAGTTCCTTCAACTCCTACATTAAGAGTTCATAAAAATCATCCTGCTGGTCAAATCATTGGACCGTCTACTTCAGGAGTGCTCACAAGAACAAAAGCTAAAGGTCTCTCTAAGCAACATAATGCTTTACTTAGCTTTGTTTATAAACAAAACAGGATGAATCATAAGGATCAACAAACATGCTTATTTGCCTGCTTTATCTCTCAAGAAGAACCCAAGACTATATCTCAAGCATTAGCTAAAGAGAGTTGGGTTGAAGCCATGCAAGAAGAACTTCTTCAATTCAAACTTCAAAAATTTTGGGTACTATGTGATTTACCAGATGGAAAGAAAGTAATTGGTACAAGATGGGTTTTCAGAGTTAAGAGGGATGAAAGAGGTAATGTCATCAAGAACAAAGCAAGATTGGTTGCACAAGGATATAGACAAGAAGAAGGAGTGGACTATGATGAAGTGTTTGCTCTTGTAGCAAGGATTGAATCCATAAGATTATTTCTTGCTTTTGCATCTTATATGGGATTTCTTGTTTTTCAAATGGATGTCAAAAGTGCCTTTCTTTACAGCAAAATTACAGAGGAAGTCTATGTAAAAAAACCTCCTGGTTTTGAGGATCCTGCACATCCAAACAAAGTCTACAAAGTTATTAAGGCTCTGTATGGCCTTCATCAAGCTCCAAGAGCTTGGTATGAAAGACTCTCCACTTTTCTATTGCAACATGGTTACAGGAGAGGTGCAATTGATAAGACTTTGTTTATCAAGAGAGACAAAAAGGATATAATGCTTGTTCAAGTATATGTGGATGATATTATCTTTGGAGCTACAAAATAGTCAATGGTGAAAGAATTTGAGCAGCTCATGCAACGAGAGTTTCAAATGAGTTCCATGGGTGAATTAACTTTCTTTTTGGGGCTTCAAGTTAAACAATCAAATTCTGGAATCTTCATTAGTCAAGATAAGTATGTCACTGACATTCTTAAAATGTTTAACTTCAGTACTATCAAGCCGGTCACCACACCCATTAAAGCTTTAAACTCATTAGGAAAAGATGAAGATGGAGAAGTTGTGGATGTCAAACTTTACAGATCAATGATTGGTTGTCTTATGTACTTAACTGCATCTAGACCTGACATCATGTTTGCTGTATGTTTATGTTCAAGATATCAAGTCTCACCCAAGGTCTCTCATATGAATGCAGTCAAGAGGATTTTTAGTTATCTCAAGCAACAACCTAAGTTAGGGTTGTGGTATCCTAAGGATTCACCTTTTCACTTGGAAGCTTTTTCAGACAGTGATTATGTAGGAGATAATTATGATAGAAGATCAACCACTGGAGGATGCCAATATCTTGGAAGAAGATTAGTCTCATGGCAATGTAAAAAACAAACCATTGCAGCAACATCATCCACTGAAGCAGAATATGTTGTTTCTGCAAGTTGTTGTGGACAAGTACTGTGGATGCAGAATCAACTCTTGGATTATGGATTCAATTTTAAGAATACTCCTATCAACATTGACAATAAGAGTACAATTTGTATTGTAAAGAATCCTGTTTATCATTCCAAGACCAAGCACATTCAGATTAGGCATCACTTTATTCGTGATTGTTATGAGCACAGGCTCATTAATGTTATCAAGGTCCACACAGATGACAATGTAGCTGATCTACTCACAAAGGGATTTGATGTTTCAAGATTCAACCATTTAGTGGTGAGTATTGGTATGATTAATTATTAAGCTACATTTAAGGGGAGGGCTTAATTTAGTTTAGTTTAGTCCTATGCATTGTTTGAGGGGAGGCAACACAATGCTCTTTGATGCTTTTGCTCTTGTGGAAAAGAGGATGGAAAGTACTTCTTGGAATTTACTGGAAAGTACTGCTTTGAAAGTACTGCTTACGTGGAAAGTACTGCTGTTTTGTCAAATACTGTTCCAACGGTCATAAATAAGGGGTAAAAGTCAACAACTTTGCTACGGAGGGGGTAAATGCCAATTCCAACGGTAACTTTATTAATTGGGCCTTGATTTTTTAAAATCTTACCCATAAATAACTACCCTACCGATTTTTACTCTCATCTTTATACTTATCCATCCATTTTATTCTTCCATCATCACTTTTCTCATCAAATCCATCTTCGCCGATCCATTAATCCTTCTACCAACAACCAATGGCTAATCGTGACACCTGTAGTAAGCACAACATGATAGCTAATTTAGACAAGACGTCATCGAACATCAATTTTCATGCTATTATTGATTTCCTAACTGGGTCTTCAATCAATTATGCTCTCCTGGTGAATCCTGACATTATTGGACCATGGATTCAACAATTTTGGGCTACTGCTAAATCTGATTTGCAAGATGATGAATCATTCATTCACGCTAAGGTTGTTGGAAGGACAATTCGAATCACTGAGGCTACAATAAGGGAAGATTTATTGTTTCATGATGAAGAAGGTGCTGTTCATTTTGAAAATCAAGTACTTTGGGATACACTCAGAGATATAGGGTATGAAGGTTCTCTAACTAAAACTACTTTTCAGAAGCCCTTATTTAGTCCTCATTGTAAATATCTCATTCATGTTTTACTTCACTGCTTGAGTCCCAAAAGTACTACATGGGAACAGTTTGGTGCAAGCATAGCTTCTGCATTAGTGGGATTAGCTACCAATCAACCTTTTAATTTTTCACGAATGATTCTGGATGGTATGCTTTCTCATATCACTAATGGTTCACCATTCTTGATGTACCCTAGATTTGTTCAATTATTCCTGAACAAACAGCTTGAGGATATTCCTAAACCTCCAAGCTTTTTACCTGCTGTCGTACTACCTAAGAAGGTGTTTACATTTATGGCTAAAAAGAGTGATAAGTTTTATGGGAGAAATACACCTTTGACTGCTCACATATTGGAAGTAGCACAGGCTGTTAGAGATGAAGCTGATTTAAGTAATGATACCGAGCCTTCAGATTCAAGGGAAGGAACTGTTTCTCAACATACTGCTCCATCACCAGATCATGAAGTTTCTCAACATACTGCTCCAAGAGAAAGTACTGCTTCTTTGCAAGGTACTGTACATGATGATTCAGAGCAAGCTGTGAATCAACCACAATCTCCCAATGATTATACTTCCACAGATGCGTCTCAAACATCTGGAGGAGATGAGGGAGTAATGGCTAATGAGGGAGTTCTGGATAATTATGCTTTAACAAGGGAATTAAGGAGGTTGCAGAAGGATAATGAAGCTTAAGCTGCACAACTATTGAAGTTGAAAAATAAGTTCAAGAGATTGAAAAGATTTGTTTGGCCACTAGTTCAACATCACAGGTTGTGGGTGAAATAACATAAGAGGAGTGGTCAGAAACCTAAGAAGGTTTCTAAGTCTAAGGGAAGGAAGCTTCAAAAGAAGTCTTCATTCACATTGGGGAGGAATTTGGAGAATGAGAATTTGAATGAAGATCCAAATGCTGAAACTTATGAAGATCAAAATAAAGAAGCTGAGAAAATTGAGCAAGTTAATCTTGAAGGTACTGATGCTCAAGGTACTGGTGTTCAAAGTACTGATTCTCAAGGTACTGGTGTTCAAGGTACTTTTAGGCAAAATCTTATTACACCAAGAACCTTGGATTTTGATGAAGAATCTGGTCCTTCAACAATTATACATGAAGAAGCTGGTACTTCTAATCCGATTCAGCAAGAGGAACATAGTGCTAGTGATGATGAGACCATTGCTCATATGTTGCTCAACATATCAAGACCAAGAGGTATTAGTATTCCTAGAGTTGAACAACCTCAAAGTCTTACAACCTTCTTCTCAACCTACTCAAGAGGTAGATCCAAAAGATAAAGGAAAAGGAATCTTGGTAGAATCCAATGCCAAGAAGAAGAAGCTTACTTTAGCAGATTTAAAAGCTATTGAGGAAGCTAAAAATGAAGAAGCTTCTAGAAAGATACAGGCTGAATTAGATGCTGATATTGAAATACCAAAGAAGCAAACTGTTCTACCAAGAAGACTACAAGGTATTGCTAAAGAAAGGAATGCCATGATGAGTTATCTGAAGGGTCGAGGATATAAAGGTTTACAGAAGTTAAGATATCCAGAGATGAAAAGCTTATATGATGCTGTTAGAAAGTCTATTCAAAAGGAACTTGATAGTATTATTCCTTTTGATTCTGAAAAGCAAATTGTGGATGCAAGAAAAGTCAAAAGAAGTTCAAAGAGAAAGAGGACAACTAATGATGAACAACTATCAAAGAAGTTTAAGCTAAGAATAAATACAGTTGATGAGCTGAGGAACTATCTAAGAGTTGTTGATTTTGAGCATCCAAAGTCAGAAGAAGTTGATGAGACAAAGTCTAAGATTTCTACATTTGAAGTTGTAGAATCATCAAAAGAAGGAGATTATCTCATCTTTCATAGAGAAGATGAAAGTTTTAGAGCATTCAACTTGTTGTGGGACATATTGCATGTGATAGATAGAGAAGATTTGCTTCATTTGTATCAACAAGTGCAAGTTTATTTTAAGCATATTCCACCAACAGGAGTGGGTTTAGTCTTGCTGGGTAATCTTACAACCATCTGGGAGACAGAAGAAACAAGTAATGATGCTCTCTGGAATAATCAAGAAGATTAGGAAATCAAAAGTTGGATATTCTTTGAATCATCAGGAGTGCATGTATTGGAGTAAGAAGATGGTACCATGATTCATATGCTAGCAGAAAGGAGATATCCTCTTACAAGAGATCTTATGATCAGAATGCTAGATCATGGTATGGAAGTTGAACAAAAGAATCAAACAGCACTCATGGTAATTGAGTTGTTCATCAAATGGACAACTTTAGCTGATGATGATGCATGATTACTGGTATGGTTTTTTTATATAAATCTTTTGAATAATAAGTACTTTATTCAAAGTACTGCTGGACAAACAGTACTTTATCAAAGTACTGCTTGCAGCACAAAACCAGTAAAGTCTTTTAATAATAATGAGCAATTTTTGTAAAGTGCAAAATACTTTTTGAAGCACAAGATAACATCAACAATTTTTTTTGAGAATAACACATGGTGTTAGTACTTGTACTACACAACAAATGGTAATCAACTCACCATGTTTAATAAACAAAAAAGAGTTTGACTCATCATGAGGGTACGACTTTGATGTGATTATCAAATCCGTTTTTAGTTGAGAATTTACTAAAAATTGTATAGTTTTCAACTCACCATATTTGTAATAGTGAAGAGTTGGCTAGCCCACAAGATAATGGCTTGTGGTAAAGGCTGTGGAAAATCCATTTGTATGGTAATTAGTTCACCATGGTAGTGATTGTACTATAAGAACTAACTAGTCCAAAAGCAAACGGCTCTTGGTAAAGACTTAACAAATCCGTTGATAGCTGATGATTTGCTAAAAATCATATGGTTATCAATGTACCATGGTTTTTAACCTAAACAATGGCTACTCCAGAGTTAATGGCTTTGGTAAAGAGACATTAAAATCCATTATTTTTCAATGATTCACCTCTCACAGGAGTTTATACACCTGGAAGGGATGAGAATAGTATGAAACTTTATGATCTGATGTACATTTTGCCATATGTTGCTGAGTAGCTGATAAAGATTACTTTGATGATGACAATACAAACACAGTGAGTACAAGACGAATATGAAGTTAAAGATACAATCTTTCCTTGAAAACAAAGATGTTGAAGTTAAAGATACAAAGGAACTTGAAATAAAGCAAGTAGAATACAAGTTAGGGGAGGATTGTTGGGGTATAAAGTCAAAGTACTACTTATGAAGAAAGTCAAAGTACTGCTTATGAAGAAAGTCAAAGTACTGCTCGTCAAAGTACTGCTATGTTAAAGGACTGTTATGCAAATCGTTTAAGGATTGTTATGTAATTCTAGAATATTCTTAGATTAGAATTAGTTTACTTGTCGTACAAGAATTGTAAACCGACTAGGGTTTTCCTTATGCCTATAAAAGGACCCCTAGATTGGCATTAGAGACATATATGCAAGTATGATATTAGAGTTATTTAGCGATTAGGGTTGTTTGTGAATCTGTATAATAAGCAGGTTCAAAGTTTGGTTTTAATATAATCGTCGAAGTTCAAAGTTATTCTTCTTAGCTTTATTGAAGTAGATTCCGCATACTTAACAGAGTTATATCAGTGTTTCATCATTAGTAGTTTTGGATTTATCCAAGGTTGCTAAACCCTTACAAGCTACATAGTTAGTTTGGTCAGAGTATATCGATCCAACAGACCTATCTGCAACCACTTCGACCAGAACTTCCTTAGCTATATGAGAAAATGCCATTGATGCCAGCTTGCTAAGTGCATCCGCCTTTTTGTTTTGGTTCATTCGAACATGCTCTATGTCGTAGGATGTAAACTCTTCGAGCATCTCCTTGGCTTTATCCAGGTATTGCCTGATCACAGGTTATCTTGATTCGTAGGAGCCCTTGATCTGATTGGCCACCAGTTGTGGATAAAAAAAATAGCCAAGTCTTCTACCTCCATGTCCTTAGCCAGTCGGAGGCCTGCTAGCAAGGCTTCGTACTCCGCTTCATTATTAGTAGCATAAAATTCGAAACGGAGTGCATAAGTATACTCCTTTCCTTCAGGGTCAACCAACATTAAACCTGCACCAGAACCATTGGATCTAGAGGCCCTATCGGTGTAAAGCTTCCACCCTTTGACCATCTTCACAGGCTTCTTCTCAGTAACCTTGTTGTCCTGCTTTGGTTCGGAGGGTGTTTCGGCTAAAAAGTCTGCCAATATTTGTCCTTTGACCAAGTTTCTACCCTTGTACTCAATTTCATGTTCTCCTAGCTCGATGGCCCATTTAGCTATCCTACCAAATTTCTATGGCTTCGAAAGTATCTGCTTAATAGGCTTGTAAGTGAGCACGGTTATGGGGTGAGCTTGGAAGTACCTTCGAAGGCGCCTCGCAGCATGAACCAAAGCCAAGATTAACTTCTCCAACTCTGGATAATTTAGCTCAGCTCCCTGTAGAACCCTGCTAACAAAGTAGATAGGGATTTGCTTCTTTTCCCTCTCCGCCAATAAGACAGCACTGATGCTTTCGAAGGAGGTTGCGATGTACATAAACAACACTTCGCCTTTGATTGGGGCGGTAAGTGTAGGTAGAATAGCCATGAACTCCTTGAGATTTTGAAAGGCAGCTTCTGCATCCGCACTCCATTGAAACGTCTTTTTATCCGTGCATCCTTTAAGTGTCTTGAAGAATGGAAAGGATCTGTCTGCGCCCTTCGATAAGAATCTGCTGAGGGCTGCTAATTTTCCATTCAGACTTTGTACATCCTTGAGGGATTTAGGAGGCTGTAAGTCTGTGATGTCTTTAACCTTTAAAGGGTTGGCCTTAATACCCTACTTTGTGATCAGGTGTCCCAGGAATTGTCCCTCCTCCACGTCGAAGGAAAACTTCTTGGGATTTAACTTCATGTTGATGGCGCGAAGCTGATCGAAGGTTTCCTTTATGTCGGAGAGCATGTCCTCCTCCGTTCTACTATTGATAACCATATCGTCTACATATTCTTCGAGGTTCCTACCTATTTTCTTGTTGAAGCTTTGTCCACTAGCCTTTGGTAGGTAGCACCTGCATTCTTCAAACCGAAGGGCATATTCTTATAACAATACACGCCCTTTCGTGTAAAAAAAACTGTTTTTTCTTCAAACTCTTCCGCCATCTGTATCTGATGGTAACCTTTGTAAGCGTCCAGAAAACATTTCAGTCAAAACCCTGACAAGGATTCCACTTTCCAATCGATTTCTGGTAGAGGATAGCAGTCTTTCGGACAGGCTTTGTTGATATCTGTGAAGTCTACACACATCCGCCATCCTCCGTCATGCTTTTTAACCATCACCGGATTGGCTACCCAGGTTTGAAACTTCACCTCCCTGAGTATGCCTGCTGTTACGAGCTCATCCACTTCCTTGCATGTTGCGGCATTCCTTTCAAGTGCAAGGCTTCGACGCTTTTGCTTGATACGTTCAATGTGCTTGAACTCATTAAGCTTGTGCTCAGTGCCGAAGGGCTTTTCATCTATGATGAGAGTTCTAGGGACCCCTGTCATGTCAGAGTAAGTCCATGCGAAGACATCTGCATTAGCCCTTAGTAACATTTCCAGTTCAGCCTTAAAGGAGGCGGAGAGCTGCTTTCCAATGACCACCATCTGATCAGGGTAGAGGTCGTTTACTACGATGCGCTCTTCGGCATTGGTGCAGCTGAGAACATCTTTCGGAGGCTCTTCCAGAATTTGTTTGACCCTTTTGCCTACATCCGTAGGCCTCTTCGCGTTGTAACTGGAGAAAACCATTCCAATACCGAAAGGTGTTTGGAATTTGATTGCCGCATGTATGGTGGAGACAACGATGCCTATTTTCTGCATTGTGGTTCTCCCTATTAACAGGTTATAGGGAGATTCAGACCTTACGATCGCAAAAACCAGGGTTTCTGTCCTTTTTAGCCTTCCTTCTCCAATCGTAACCTCTAGAGGGACTTCTCCCAGAGGCCATGAGTGTTCCCCTGAGAATCCCACCAAGGGTACCTTCAAATCTACCCTCTTCGACCTTATCAAAGGCTTGAGCTTCCGAAAGCAATGTTCGTAGATCACTTCGCAAGAGCTACCACAGTCTAAGTAAGCTCTATTTACTTCTCTGTTGGAGATTAGGACTTTGATGACCACGGGGTCATTCGAGAGAACCTTGCCAGTGATCGAAGGGAAAGTAACGTCTCCTACTTCGCATAATGATTCCTCCGCTGCTTTCCTTTTTAACCCAGAATCATCCCTGTAAACCATGAGGATGGGTGCTTCGACCAGTGTGGTGTCTTTCCCCAACTGTGTGTCAGAGACCCTTTCTTTACCTTTCTTTATGCCGTTCACCAAATGTCCCAATTGGTCGGATTTCACGGCCTCTTCTATCTGTTTCTTGAGCTCTCTGCAATTGTTGGTTTCATTTCTGTAATCGTCATGGAAATAGCAGTATTTGGATGTATCCCTGCTTCTTCCCCTACTTGCCAAACAAGGGGGAGGATCGAAAGCCTTCGCAGCCCTTTCCGTAGCAAGTATTTCCCTTGGAGATTTAGACATATTAGCCAAGAGTCCGTGGTTGATGTTTTTGTTGTAGGGCGCAAACCTGTCCCTGCCTTTGTGTCTGTTTTTGGACCCTTCCCGCGAAGAGTGCTTCGGGATTTTGCTGTGACTTTCTTTGTTTTCAATCAGAGCCCCGTTGGTAGACACTTCTTTGGCTTCAATCTAGGTGTAAGTCTTCTCCATTAAGCCTTTGTAGGTTGTGGGAAGGTCAGTGGATAGGAACTCCACCAGACTTCTATTTCGTAGGCCATGCACAAAACCAGAGATGTGCTGGTCTTCGTGCAGACCCAGAATCCGCAAGGTGTCATCAGTATATCTAGTAACGAAAGCCCTGGTGCTCTCGTTTTCCCTCTGCTTAATGTTGTGCACTGTCAGGTGAGTCCTTGTGAACTTTTTCTGCTGGCTGAAGTATGATCTAAACTTGGCCTTGAGATCGTCCAAATTCACAATGCTACCTGCTTTTTGCCCATTCCACCATATACGAGCGGAGTCTCGTAGGGTATATTTGAACATGTGGCAAGCAACGGGCATAACCCATTTCTGCATTCTGATAGCCCCTTCGAACAGTTGTAAGAAATTATCCGGGTCCCCCTTCCCATCATAAGTACCAATATGCGCGGGCATTTTCAACCCATCGGGCAAAGGGTAGTCTTCTATCCACCTTACGAAGGGTGTTGTGGAACCCATGGGCTCCGAATAGAGGCAGTTGTAAGGTGGCATGTAAGTGGGGCAACATTGTATGGGTTATGGCTCTGAGGTATTCCGACAGGGTTTTGGTTAGCAAATTGAGGGTAAGTAGTAGGTATATAAGGTGGGTGACTTCCGACAGGATACGAAGGGTATACCATAGGTTGCCCGTAGGGCATGCTTCCGTATGGTTGAGGAAAGCTAGGGTTGCTAACCTACCCATTTGGTGGGGGATAAACCCCATGGGGGTAAGATTGAGCCTGAAAAGGAGGGTACATACCATGAGGAGGAAGATTTCCTCCCCCATTCATTTGAGATGGATTGCCTTCTACGCCGGATGCGTGAGAAGGCTGCAACGGGACCCCTACCTCAGTTCTCCCCATAAGGGCTACCAAGAGTGGTGGCAAGTTAACCTCCGTAGTCTCCCTTCGGTGACTCCTTCCATTGGAGCCTTCCATTGTTCCTTCCCTTCTCATCGGAGCCCTCTCCTGAACATCTTCAAAACCAACCGACCTTCGACTGCCAGGAGACCCTATCCTCAGCACTGAGCGTGTAGCCCCAGGAGCCAAGGGCCTAGCTTCCATTTCTATCTCTTCGTCATAATCATCGCTAGAGTATTCCAACTCCCTCCGCATCTCCACGTTCTGAGCTTGCCTCTTTCGAGCCCTTAGTAAAGACTCTAGTGCTTCGATGTTAGCTTCGACGAATGCAGGACTGATTACCGGTTCAGGGTTAGCCGATGTTGAATCATGGTTGTTGGGAGTTATTTCAGGGTGAGATCGTGTGGTAAAAGTGGACGCGGTTATGTTGGGAAGGTTGTTAGGATCGTTGACTGGGATTGGTGTCAAGGTCGAGAAACCCGGATGGGGAGTATCCTCTCTTCCTTGATTCATGCCGTGAAACTAGTGAGTGTGATTGACTGGTTATAAGTTTGGAATAACGAGACCAATTGTAGCGGGTCCCACGGATGACGCCACTGATTGTACAATAATTCGTACGACCAGGCCTTCGATGGTGATCGAAGGGTATGAGGGGTGATATGCTTGCGCAAAACTTGTAGCCAATCTGCAATAAGAAATAGTAGACACTTCGTTAAGTGATTGCGCAGGGGTTGGGCCCTGCGAACCACCTCCGGCGTGAGAGTAAGTATGTGATATGTGTTGTAAGTAATATGGAGTATGTGAAATGCTGTGTTGAGTGAACATACCATTGAAATGACTCGTCTAACCTATTTATAGGTGAAGAAAATAGCTTGGAGAGTGTTAGCACACGTCTAGGAGATCATGGGGGGCGTCCCCTGATTTCTGGTAACCGCTAGGGCTTCATCCCCACTCTCTCTGTCTTGGGGGGGAAGCTAAGGAGATAGTGGGAACGTGGGGGAAGACCAAGTCAATGTTCTCCTTTGTCTTGGTGCCTTCAAGAGAAGACTCCGAAGGGCTTAGGCCTTCGGCTGGCGAATTCCCAACTGGTAACCATGTCAATGATGAATGATTTTACGCCACCAATGACTTATGAAGAATGACTTGGGTCTTCGTAATGCAAATTCAACTGAGGTCGAAGGGGTGTCCTTCGACCTGATCAGAGGGTACGTCATCAAAAGACTTAAAAAAAATCCTAATATAACTCCCCGGTAGCGGCGCCAAAAACTTGATGCAGGTTTTCTGACCAGGTTTTAATATTTATGAAGTCTCGTTTACCTATGGTCCACCTTATGCACTTACGGGCAGTGTACCCGGTCGTGTGTAATGTAGTAATCGTTAAACCGAGGTCGTCCCAAGAGCTATGTGAGCGGATCTTAATTAAGTCTAAGTGTCACTGGTTTTAATTGTTTTTAGGTTTGAAATGATTATTAACTAATAAAACAAGAAATGAAAGAAAATAAATAAGATATAGTTGTGATCAATAGGGGTAAAGTGTGCTAACCTAGTTACTCATCCTATTATGTTATGTTCACGTCTAACTACTTCCAATTTATTCAAGTGGGGGTTTAAGTCGCTAGGACAGCATTTGGTATGTTCGTCCTAACCTATCAGCAAAGGTTTCCACCAGAGATCAAGCTACTACCCTTGAAAGTCCAGTTGTTTTTAGTCCCCTAAGCCAAGTCATTAAGTTCCTCTACATGCAAGATTCATAACAATGAGTGCCCGGGCGCTAGCATCTTAGACACTCATCCCTAACTTCTTAAGTTCATCCAAATGGCAGGTGATCATTTGGTCAGTTCGCACAAGCGAGGAAGGGCCGTCAGTTGGTTAATTCTTACCCTTCCCACTCAGTCTACATACTTAGGGTCAGTTGGTTAATTTTCCTAAGCAACTAGATACTACCGCCATTCAAAAATACTGATACTAGGGTAGCTACCAACGAACTATGCATGCATACACTAAAAACAATTATACGGAAACATGTAAACGTAAACAAAACAATTAAGGAATCATAACTAGGCTAGCACCAAAGGTGCACCGATCATATTAAACGAAACCAAAGATTCAATGTTTGACATAATGAAATACATGAATCCAAAGTAAAAGATAAAATAATCGCTAATGCTTATCGTTAGGGAGTGATTTGTCCCTTGGAGATGGCTCTGTATGCTCTTCAAGATATGCCTTTGGACCCCTCTTGACATTCTCTGCTTTTTGGTGTGGAGTGAATGATGTGAAATACATTAATTAGGGCTTGTGTTTATAGGCACGATCTAGTTACAGCGTAACTTAAGTTGAGAGTTATGCCGTAACCTCAATAATTCCATAATTATGCTCTTGATAAGCTGGTTACGGCGTAACACATGGAATGGGTTACGTCGTATCTTCGATACAGGTTACATTTGTATTGATTATGCCATAATCATTGGAAGGAGTTACGGCGTATCTGATGGCGGCGTGGAACATTCTTTGCCCTAATTGGTTACGGCGTAATCCTTAGTTAGGAGTTACGCCGTAATTGATTGCTGAGTTGGTCTTCTGAGTCACGCGCTAGCTACGGCGTAATATGAGAGATGGAGTTACGCCGTAGCTTCTTCACAGTGGGTATACTATCATAAATCTCTAATAAAATATCCAAATCTGCGTCTCATTAGCTCCAATGCTCGTAATTTACCTGAAACTGAAATATAGAGGAAAACAAGCGTAAATTCATATAAATTATATAAAATACAAGCATTATCAGGGAAATTGACACTTAATATTCAGGATTATTTGATGTTATCAGATGTACACTGGACCCTCGTAGTGTTCCCGGGAGAACAAATACATCCATTTGGAGAGATCAGCCTAAGAATCACAGTGGGAGACTACCCATACCATCGAATTGAACAAATTACGTTTATGATCGTACGATCAGATTCTCCCTATAACATGCTCCTTGGAAGATCAATAATTGCGGAGCCTGTAATGATCCCTTCAACCATGCACGCAGCCGTGATATACCAATCAACAGAGTGTGCGTCGACTTCTATAAGAAACTAAATTAAAAAAACGGGTAGCCAACCCAGTTATGGAAAGTCAGACGAAACCTGGAGAATGTGCGTCGACTTCAAAGAAATTAATAAGGCATGCCCCAAAGATTGTTACGTACTTCCCGAAATCGACTACAAGGTAGACTCGCACTCTGATTTTAGAGTCAAATGCTTCTTAGACGCTTACAAGGATTACCATCAAATACAAATGGCAAGGGAATACGAACACATGACACTCTTCCACACTCTGAAAGAAGTCTTTTGCTACAAATATATGTTGTTTGGACTAAAGAGTGGAGGATACACATACCAAATATTGGTGGATAGGGTTTTCGGAGACCAGATTGGGAGAAACATAGAGGCCTAATTCGATTACATGGCCATAAAGAGCATAGACAAAGAAGGCATGCTACTTGACATCCAAGAAATGTTCAGCAGGCTCCGAAAGGTTAATATGAAGCTTAACCCAAAGAATTTCTCCTTTAGAATGGAAGAAGGTTGTGACAAATTACATTTTTCAAGTTAATACTAAAACCTAAACTTAAACTTTTTACTTTGAACACGTGATTTCTTGCTTTAACGTATAACCGTTAGGTTAACCTGCGTAAAAAGAAAAACAACTTTGAACGTATACCGACACTGGATTAAGTTCAGTCTATGTCAAATAAGTACTCTATGACTCTCATAAGCATATTTTATAAGTCATTTGCATTTGGTTTTGTTAATACAAATAAACCGTAAAAACATTTATTAATATCTAGCGATCTCTTTGTGTTTTGTTGATAACAAATACAATGTTATCATAAGTAAAATTTTAAGGATACATGTTATTTTTGTAAAGAATCTACATATATAGTCACTTAATATAAATTGTTGTAATAATTCATTTATTATAATAGTTTATTAGGCTGGGTAAAAACCACAACCCATGACCCATACCCATGGAGCATATCCATAACCCATGGTGTTAACCCATAACCCATTGTCTAGATGCATTGAATCTTTTAGATACATTTTATTTACTTAGATACCCATGGTCCAAAGTCTTGGACCCATGACCCATAACCCAAAACCCATGGGCAAACAGTAGTGTCTCACGGATCCCTCCGTTTACACTAGACGGATACCTCAGGCAAGGGATCCGTGGGATCCGTGCAACAGTAGCAAGAAATTGCCTATAAATAGAGAGCCATTTATTCATTGAAACTCACCCCTCTTCTTACAAAATCTCTCATATATTATTACATTCTTTTAACCTAAGATCACTTGATCTAGAGAGTAGTTCTTCTTTCTTTTGTTGTGATTCTCATATAGGTCCTTCTCTAAGGCGAGATCACGAGCATTCTACAAGTCATCCAAGCAAGGGGTCCTTGATTGATTTGTTCCTCCACAAGATTTCTGTAGCGAAGATCTTGTACTTCATATTTCACATATTTGTTGTGTTATAGTAGTGTTGGTTTGGTCCTTCGTGTTAAGGACTCGGTATTTAGCTTTGTACCAGAAAAAGTGTAAGCGACGTTGTGAAGGCTTCTCCGCCGAGTTGAAGGAGTTTGTTGACATAGTGCTTGAACTCTCGAGTAGGTGACTCGGGGAGTAGAGTAGGGCAAGGAAGATGTCCTTGTAGCCGAACCACTATAAATCGGTTGTGTCATTTCTATCCTTTACTTTACTTGCTTTCTTTACTTGCATTACTTATAGATCTATACTTTCTCTCTATCCACACGATTTCACATTACATCGAATCTAAAGTTTTTGAAACTAACTTAAAATCGGCAAAACTATTCAACCCCCCCTCCTTCTAGTTTTCCACAATTCGCATCAAAAGCTAAGTTTACAAAAGTTTTAAAGTAAACCGTATTTTAAAAAGTTTTTGATCACTATGGGTTTTGAAAATTACAAGGAAGGGCAATCCATGCAATTACCTCCACTATTTGAAACTAATGGTTTTATATATTGGAAAAATAGATTCGAAACGTATGTGAAGTCAAAAGATATTGATCTTTGGTACATCATTGTTGAAGGCGATTTTGAAGCCACTACAAAAGATGAAACCGGAAATTTAGGAAACACACCTCATGATCAACTCACCGATGATCATAAGAAAAAGCTTTCCAAAAATAGTGAAGCTAAAATGGTTTTATATAATGCTTTACCCAAAAAGGAATTCAAAAGAATTTCCATGCTTAAAACCTCTAAAGAAATTTGGAATTCTTTAGTTGTAACTCATCAAGGAAATCAACAAGTTCAAAACAATAAAATAGATTTATTTGTTCAACAATATGAACAATTTTCAATATCGGATGAGGATACTATAGATCACTCCTTTGCTAACTTTAATACTATAATTATATCTTTACAAGCACTTGATGAGTCTTTCTATTGTCATAATCATGTTAGGAGATATCTAAGGGCGCTTCCATCCAAGTGGAGATCTAAGGTGACGGCAATTGAAGAATCAAAAGGCTTGTCAATCCTCACCCTTGATGAATTCATAGGCAATCTAAAGGTCTATGAGCTTGTCCTCGCAAAAGATTCCGAAGCCTCAAAAAGAGAAGAAAGAGAAACACAAATCTCTTGCCCTAAAAACCAAGAAGGTCTCAAGCGATGAAGAAAACTCCTCTTCGGATAGTGATGACGAGGAGTATGCCATGGCGGTAAGGGACTTCAAGAAGTTCTATAGAAGAAAGGGAAGATATGTCAAGCAACCATATGACGACAAGAAGGGGTTCCGGAAAGGCAAAGATGACAAGAAAGCAAGGGATGAACGCGCTTGTTTTAAATGTGGGGACCCCAATCATTTTATTAGCGTGTGTCCCAAACGTGACGAACAAAAAGCGTTCGCAAGTGGTTCGTGGGGAATGAGCGAGGAGGAGGACGAAGAAATTTGTCTCATGGCAAATGACGAGGTATGTCACGAATTCTATAGTAGCTCATCATTAGATGATGATTCATTGCATCATGAATATTATAAACTTTGCAAAATTAGTTTAAAAGCAATTAACAAAAACAAGTTTTTGAAAAACCAAAATGAACGTTTAGAAAAGCAAGTCTTTGAGTTAAAAGCTAAATTAAAACGTTTAGAAAAAGGGAAGATAGCAAGTGGGGAATGTGAGATTTGCGTTCAACTTCAAACACTAGTTGATCATCTAGATTCTAAGATTGCTAGAATGAGTACTAATACTCTTGATATGATATTAGATAGTGTTTTTCCCTATTCACTATCGTTTAAAAAACAATTAAGTACTTAAAGCAATTTAACAGTGAATAATGACTGAAATTAACATAAGTAAAACACACAAAGTAATTTTCAACATCATATTCTTATTAGAAATAAATCAAAAGAATACGTTACCCAAGTACTTGCGGAATAGTACTTGGGATTGAAATGACAAAGTTTGGGTGACTCCTCTCTAAGCTCAGGCTAAGTTTGAGCACAACTCTTAGAACCCACTGAGCTAGCTCAAGGATAAAGTTGTATTTGGAGGAGTGAAAAGTTGGCTTGTGTGTATGTGTGTTTTTTACAATTCACAAGCTTCAACTTTTCACTCATTCTCTTATGCTATTTATACAAGTTTGATTTTAACTTTAAACTAGAAGACAAATACAATGATCACAATAATCACGAATACAGATATATTCAATTACTGTTTACTTTGCTATTAGTAGTCAGGCGGCGAAGCTTCTTTCCTTAACAGAGAATCCTTTAGTATCGCCGCTTACTATAAATGGGAAGATATGGCTTTAGTAGATAGGGACTTAGTTTTATCTGGGTAAAGCACTTGGGGACTTAGTTTTATCTGGGTAAACTTTTACCGCCTAGTCCCGCTCATTCTTCAGTCTCTAAAGCCTTCAGTCTCTTCCTTCAGTTTGTCTTCAGTGCTAACAGTTGGAGAGGAGTCTTAGGGATTCAGTGAGTTATTATCATCACTCACTGAATCCACCATCTTCTTCTTGACTTAGTCTTCACCCATTAAGTTCCGCCTTGCTGAGTGGAGAGGCTCCTTCTTCGCCTCGTACTGAGTATCCTGAAGATGGCTTACTGAGAGACTATGCACTCAGTGACCTGATAGTGTTTAACGGATTAAACACTTGGGTTATTTTCTATTCAAATCCTAGATTAAGGGGTTTGGGTATTTACTGAACCCAACAATCTCCCCCTATTTGGATATACAAATAGCCTAAGTGTTTGATCAGTGTAAGTGAGCAAATGGCTTCTTCTTACACTGAATGTACTAATGAATACAATATGGAACACTGAATATTTTAACAAAAACATACATCTTTATTAATCATCTTACATGGTTCCTATCACTAGTACAAAGAAAAGATAACATGATGTCAGTCCAGATGGATTCCCAGTGCTTCAAGTTTCACTTTCTTGGTGATGAGTGTTTCCCTGTCAGGATGGTCTCTTATCTTAGCATTCAGGTCTTGACAAAACCTGATGTTTGCTGGGGATTGGATCTGAGAGGCCACTGGAATATAGCTGATCATAGTAGCCACTCCTGCCTGATCAATATCACTCCACCTTTGGAATGCCAGGTTCCCGTAGACATCAATGAAAAATAGCCCTCTTTCAGGCTTTTCAATCACTAGACAGTTCACAAATTTCACACCCTCAGGCAGCTCTCTGTTGCATTCTAAGCCAGGCACTTTGATCTCAGGATGGAACTCAACTCTTTTCCTTTTGCCAGTGGATGCTTGTGGTTGAGATCCTTGAGGTGCAGTCAAGGCAGGCTGAATTCCCAGTTGGGCTGGTGCATCTCTCAGCCTTTCATATCTTTTGCTGAGCATCTTCATCAGGTCCTTGACCACCTTATTTTGCTTCTTTTCAATGATTGGACCAATCTCATCGAGTTCGGTGATCCCAAAATCAACAAAAGTTAAAGGATCATGAATCTCGAAATGTCTCTTATCACCCCCCCTTTAGACATTCATTGCTAGTGATTTGGAGTTGGGGATGATTTTGACATCAGTGATTTTCTCAGGCTTCCTTCGGCTTGTCATTGTCCAGTTGTAATGATCAATTCGTTCTTGCCTGACAGCTTCAGCTTTCTTTTTCTTTGCTTCAAACTGCTTTCTCATTACAGCCATCTGAGCAGCCTGAGCATCCTTGAACTTTTGCCCTGCCTGACCCTTTTGAAGCTTGCTTGGATCTAATCCCATGTTCTCAGCTTCTTCGGCGACAACCTTTGCCAGTGCTTCTCTGAAGGATCTTGGTTTATACCAAACACATATTAGGCGGTGTTAGGTTAAGGGTTTAGAGAGAGAAAGTGGGAGAGGATGGGAACTTTAGAAAGACAAAGAAAAATGTATTATGAAAGCTCCAACCCTTTGCCTTGGAGGGCAAAGGGTATTTATAGGGTACAAGCTTAGACGCCTCTATTAGGCTATGGATCAGGCATACAGTGGGTAAAGACCCGTCCGTCCTCCACGGTGTTACAAAGTATTCTAAATACTAACATAGACTTACTACGACTACGAGATTTCTAACGAGTATATATACTTGAGGTGGCCGACACTTTAAGTACTGGGTTTAGTAAATCCCAACAATATCCCCCTAAGGGAGGTCACCTCAACTTACAATGATTACATACTGATAAAACATTTCGTTGTTCTTGGTTTCTTTGATTAAGCACTTTTGTTCTTTAGCTCGTAGTCTTTAATTCATCATGTTCTGCATGTTTTGTTGAATCCAGTGGAGGTCTTAAACTGATCCACATGATGTTTGAGTATTGGAACCAGCTTTGAGATTATCAGCAACTGTAAATCTCTGACTCTTTCATTGTGGTGTTGGTAGTATGTGATGTTGTGACTTTAGGACCGACATGCTCACATTCTGGATCATGATAACTTCTTATCAGAGTAGCGGAAGCTTTAGCTGATTCATGATATTGGCAGCAGCGTAGCAGAATCATGGAGTGAAAATATCAGAGTCAATGATGTACTAATCATGATTTCTTTCGAGATGAATGTGTTGAGTGAGCATGTGGCTATGGATTGACCACAACATTCTGATCAGCTTCAAACGTAGGGTGCACCTGCATACAACAGTTAGCAATAAATCGCACGAAAGTGTCTTTGATCACTTTCGTTGAATTGAGGTACACGGCCCACGGTTCCCCGTTGATAAGTACAAGTACTGCCTGTGATCAGGTATAATTCTGAAGAATTTCCTTGACAGGGTTTCGTAGCTGCTCTAGCTGTTCTCAAACCGGAACGTCTCAAAGAGGACAACACGGAGTGAGTGAACCAGCGAATAGAGATTCACTGATTGATGAAAAGATATTTGAAAAACAATCGTGTATTGCACAATAGAAATTGTTTTTGCAATACAACGAAGGTTTGAATGAAAATCAATTATCAATCATAAACACCTTTTGATTTGAAATATTCGTACACGATCGAAGTGCTAAAGAAAAGAGTTTTTAAGCATAATGACCGGTTTTTCAAAGGTATTCGTCAATCCATAACCTGAACCAGGATTGATTCAAAAGATTTGAATCGCCCCATTGTTTCTGTCCAGTTGTCACATGGTTGATCTATAGAATAGGTCTCACATGCTACCTACCAGGAGCTTGTTTGATGTTGGCTCCAGAAGGATTTCCATCTTCATTGTGAATATGTTTGCATATCACTCGGATGTTCTGGCAATACCACAAGGATAATGCGTAGGACTCAAGATATAATCTCTCTTTCCACATTGTGTGAAACAGAGTGTCTTCATTGAAAGTGTCCTAATGAGATTTATTGATGATCTCGAGGCTCTAGAATCAATTTGTACATATTTTGTTCCTGTGTCGGAGACTAGGGAGAGGGTCTTCTTCTTCAATATCAACAATCTCTAAGAGAAATTCGATAGATTATGTAGGTTCCCCGTGAGAATGAAACAAGCCCTTTTAAGAGGAACTTGAGTGGTTTGGGAAGTTGTAGTGCAGAGCGTCACTGGGTCCATGACATCTTGTCTTTAATACCGATGTTACCATCAGTAGCATATGAATTGTACCCGGTTTCTGCCCTAAGGTTGAATAATTTGAGGGCTATTTGTTTTCAGCCTTTTCTCATTTAATTCTTTTTCATTCTTCAACCCCTTCAGTGCTTACCGAGACATCATAGCTAGAACCTTGTTGGGTTTATTCCAGTACTAGCTCAGTTTCAGTCCGCACTCTTCCCATATCTCAATTTTTCTCCTTTTATCATCATACGTAAGGACTTCTACACTAACTAGTGGATTGTCCCTGGGTAGATCCCTCCGGTTCTGGCGGATCATAGGAACAAATACCTAACCTTATCATCCTTATATCACCATACATAAAGTAAAGTTGGTCGGTCTATTTGGTATTGTTCATCTGCCATTGGAACCAATTGAAAACCATTTGAAAATCAATCCAGATACTTAAGATATATTATCAAAGCATTTTGTACCTGAATTGTTTTTGATATTTTTAGAACAAGAGCTCCCCCTCAACATGTGCTTCATATATTTAAAATCGTTTTGCGCCTGGAGGCAAGAGAAAGAATTAACTTCTTTGATTACCAATTTCTAAAAGATATCAACATCACTTCCCTGATCAAAACAAGTAGATAAAGCATATAAGGGAAGAATGAGGTTTTCATAACCTTGCTCCCCCTTAATATGTGCCTCAAAGTTTGAAAGAGTTTTGCACATATTAGAGGGAACCTGCACTTAGAGACAATTCAATCACGTTTCAATAATTTATGTTTAAAGTAGATGCTCCCCCTCAACATGTGCATGGAAAGTTTGAAATCGTTTGTCACATGCGGGGAGGAAAACTTGCTAAACACATATGAACCCATTTATCGAATTATTAGTTTAAATCCAATTTAAATGACAAATTCTCCCCCGATCACAATTATCAAATTATTTGATATTTGCGATCTCTGTAGATTTAAATTGATTTTGAAAAGTATTTAAGGAGAATTGTGACTTGATTATGAAAACTTTTTAAAAGATAAGGATCGGATTTTGAGACTTTAAACTCCATTGATTAAACATGCATGATTATCTTTTGAAAACAATTGTATGGCAAATAACTTTTTTGATTTGATTGAAATCATTCTCCCCCTCAATCAATGACATAAGTTGTTGATTGAGAGATAGATATTTTGACAAACTTTTAAGTTCACATAATTTCCAAAAATAGAGTCCGAGTTATTTTTCAAACCAACTAGTTTTCATTAGATATTAAGATAAATGTTTATAAAATCAGAGCATGAGATTTGAAAAACATGATAAAGCATGGCTCTGTTCTTTCTTTGAAAAATGGGTTACTGTCTAAAATGACAATGAACCAACATTTTTCTCCATCTCTGTTTTTTTTTTTTTTTTTTTTTTTTTTTTTTTTTTTTTTTTTTTTTTTTTTTTTTTTTTTTAAGATTCGAACTTCATCTAGAGACCCGTGCCATTCTTTGAGTGGTAACTCAAATTCCGTAGATGTTATCGAACCGACAAGAAAAACATGATTAGTAAACAATATTTTTTGAAAATTTTCAAGATTTTCTGATTTTTATGGATTTTGAATTTTTTTTTTTTTTTTTTTTTTTTTTCGTTTTGTTGGTTTTATATTTTTGTCTTTGGTTTTTGAAAAGATATATACAAAGAATAGATAGAGTCGAACACCTTTACTCCTCGACGTCTTCCTGAAGACGTTTGAGCGTTGCTGGTTGAAGGCTCTTTCAGCCTAGTCGTGGAAGAATAAACTCAAAGCGTTCTCGAGAAAGAGCTTTGGTGAAGATGTCTGCTAGTTGATATTCAGTCCTTACGAAGTATAGTTCAACCACACCGTTTTCAACTTGTTCCCTAATGAAATGATGTCGAATGTCGATGTGCTTTGCTCTAGAGTGTTGAACATTGTTGCACCAGAGAGCAATGGCACTTTTGTTATCACAATACATAGGAACATTGTTGAATACAAAGCCATAGTAAGATAATTGGGATCTCATCCATAAGATTTGAGCACAACAAGATGACATGGCTATGTATTCAGCCTCTGTAGAGGATATGGAAGTGCTCATTTGTTTCTTTGAAGACCAGCTTATGAGCTTGTCACCTAAAAATTGAGCACCACCTGAAGTACTTCGACGAGTGTCTTGACATCCTGCATGGTCAGCATCTGCATAGGCTGTTAGAGACATACCGGAGTCCTTCGGATACCAAAGTCCCATGTTAATGGTTCCTTGGAGATACCGAAAGACTCGTTTAACCGCTTCAAGGTGCTTTTTGGTAGGCTTAGCCTGGTATCTAGCACACATGCATACAGCGAACAAAATGTCTGGTCTACTGGCTATGAGGTACATCAGTGATCCAATCATACTACGATATTTTGTTTGATCTACTATTATCCCTGAGTGGTCCTCATCCAGTTTTGTACGCTCCACCATAGGAGTGTCAACAGGGTCACTAGAGGTAAATCCAAATTTCTTTAAGATTTCATTAGCGTATTTAGATTGATTTATAAAAATGCCTCCGGGACTTTGTGAAATTTGTAATCCCAAGAAAAATGACATTTGTCCCATCATTGACATTTGAAATTTGGAGCCCATCTCCATAGAAAAACGATCACATTCATTAGGGTCAGTCGAGGCAAAAATAATATCATCAAAGTAAATTTGAACGTGAATTAAATGTTTGCCTGACTTTTTGGTGAACAATGTTGGATCAACTGCTCCTTTGCAGAATCCGGTGGATAGAAGAAACTTTGATAGCGTATCATACCATGCCCTTGGAGCTTGCTTCAAACCGTAAAGGGCCTTTTTCAAGCGATAGACATGAGTAGGATGCTCTGGATTCAAAAAACCTTCTGGTTGGCTGACGTATACGACTTCTTTAAGATCTCCGTTGAGAAAAGCCGTCTTTACATCCATTTGATAGACAATCATATTCTTACTTGTAGCATTAGCCATGAAGATTCTGATTGCTTCGATGCGTGCAACAGGAGCAAAAGATTTCTCAAAGTCGATACCTTCTTCTTGACGATAACCTTTCACAACTAATCGTGCCTTATTTTTCAGAACATCACCGTGTTCATCAAGCTTCACTTTGAAGATCCACTTGAGAGCAATGATCATTGCACAATCTAGAACTGGTACTAATTCCCATACATCTAGACGATCGAACTCATGAATTTCTTCTTGCATTGCATTAAACCAGTTGTCCTCAGACATAGCAGTTTTAACATCTTTTGGTTCGATCTTGGATAGTACTGAGTTGAAGAAGCACCATAAGGCATCAGTCGCTAATTGTTATCGAGTTGATACGGAACGAGAAGGATTTCCAATGATGTTATCCAATGGATGGTCATGTGTCCATTTTCTAAGGTGTTCGTGTGGTTGTTGTTGAAGGACTGATGTAGCAGAGTTAATATCCCCTGATGAAGATGGTTCAGGTGATGGTTCAGGGGCAAAGATGTTTTCAAATGGAGCATCTTCGGGAGTAGCAAAGGGATTAACTTCATCATTGGTGCCAGAAATAGTTCCATGACGTACATTCGAAGATTGATGATTTGTTGATGAGACTGAGTGATCAGCAGCAGGCGCTTCTTGACTTAACGATATTGAGACTGTAGGATTGACTTCATTCACAGGGATATGACCAACCTCTGTTGTGGGAATTGACAGTTCAATAGCACTTGGCTCATAGAGTTCATCAAACATTAGATCAAATAATTTCTTCAAATCATCCTCAGATGGAGGTACATATGGAGTTGCTGGAGAGGGAATTGGTACAAGGGAAGAACCAATTGGAATGTTTTGAAGTGCGGGTCCAGAACTGGATTGTCCAGGAGCCATTTGACCGGACAGCTCATCGAACGTAACGTGAATTGTTTCCATTATATTTCGTGTTCTCTTGTTGTAGATTCTGTAACCCTTCTTGTTTGGTGCATAACCAATAAAAATTCCAATATCTGCCTTTGATCTTAATTTTCCTAAGTCTTGACCGTCATTAGTTGGATAGCACAAGGCACCAAACACACGAAGGTAGGAGAGATCAGGTTTTCGTTTATGAACTAGTTCATATGGAGTTTTTCCATGAGAGGTGTGTATAAGGGAACGATTTTGGGTGTAGCAAGCAGTGGCAATGGCTTCAGCCCATAGAAACATTGAAACTTTTGAATAAATTAGCATTGTTCTTGCGGCTTCCACAAGAGTTCGATTTCGTCTTTCAACTACACCGTTTTGTTGAGGAGTTCGTGGAACACTTCTTTGATGACTGATTCCAATACTTTCATAAAATTGACTTAAGTCTTTGTTAACGAACTCGGTGCCATTGTCAGTTCGAACAATTCTAATCGTGTTGTTAAGACGAACCTGAAGTTTCTTGATAAGTTTGATGATGACAGCTGGAGTTTCATCCTTAGTCCTCAAAAACTTTACCCAAGTAAATCTAGAATAGTCATCAACAACGACTAAAATATATTTCTTCCCATTAATTGTTTGCACTCTCATTGGTCCGCACAGATCCATATGAAGGGTATGAAGAACTTCCATTACTGAGTTTGTGGGTTTTGGTTTGTGGGCATATTTCGTGCTTTTTCCCAATTGGAAGGCTAAACAAAGATGATCTTTTTCATATTTTAATCTGGGTAAGCCTCTGACAAGATCCTTTCTGGCAAGGTTATTAATGGTGCCAAAGTTCAAGTGATTGAGACGACGATGCCATAACCATGATTTTGTTTTCGAAGCCTTTGACAACAAGCAGATTGGAGAGGACTTCATCATGTCTTCGATAGAGATGGTGTATAGGTTTGAACCACGAGTTCCTCTTAACAATTCCACACCATCAAGTTCTCTAACGAAACAAGTATGTTTTCTAAAAGCCACTTCAAGATCGGAATCACAGAATTGACCAACAGAGAACAAGTTATGACCAAGACCTTTCACATAGTATACCCGGGAAATTACACTATCTCCAACCACATAATCTCCATAACCCATAATAGCTCCAAAATGGTCGTTTCCGAATTTAACTGTCCCAATGAATTTGCTCACGAAGTTCATGACCCGCGACCGGTCTCCAGTCATATGCTTGGAACAGCCTGAGTCCAGGTACCACAGAATGATTTGAACGATCTGCAGTTGAACACAGACAAGAATGGATAACTAGATAATTGGGATCCCCATGTAAGAATGGGTTCCATTTTGTTAGTAACAGTGATTGGGACACCCACATCAGAAATATAAGCAATAGAATCATTAGGAATAGATGCAGTGCTGGTGTCTGTATTTGTCCTATTCAAAGTATGTTCACTTCTTAAGGAAATAGTTCTACCAGTAGGCATCCATTTTCTAGAGGGCATTGTCTGATTAACCTTATGGCCAACAGGTATCCATTGATAACCTACCTTACTAAAAGTTCTTCCTGTGGGCTTCCACAGTTTTCTAACTTTCTTTAGCCTTTGCCTTTTTGCCTTCTTAGCATGATATTTTGCTTTAGCAATGTTAACTGGAGATTTGACAGCATTAGACAAAACATTCACACCATATTCATGATTAGCAACAGAATCCAAGCAGACATCATTACATGGTTTGTATAAATTAGCAGAATTCGAATTAATTACAGTACGCGTATAGCTAATACTAGAATCAACACGATTCGTTTTATTCGGCTCAAACTTAAAGTTCCTAGGTTGGTCTTCTACTCTCTTCCAATGCACATTCTTAGCTTGCGAGGTCCTATCATTCCTTTTATTGTCTTGAAACTTTTACCTGCTCGCTTTAATGTCACTGATTACTCCTGTAGAAGGAATGGGAACATTAGTTGGTTTTGCTACTTTTTGCATTTCCTGTTTAGATGTGTTGGGTTCTGAACTACTTGAAGGCATACTAGAGTTCACATTCATGGTATTGGGCATTGAATGAGTTGTATGCTTTGCACTAGGCATAGAACAGGGTATCAAGGGATTGACTTGCTCACCTAAGGTTTTGGGGCATATTGTAATTAAGCATTCTAGAAGTTCTTGAGATCGTTTGGCATATAGGCATGCATGGCCAATTGCATTATCAAGTGGTTTCTCTAACTTATCCTCTTCTACAATCTCACGGAGACATTCTAGGTTGTCCTTAAGGTATGAGAAATATGTTTGAATAGCAAGTTTATTGTTCCTAAGATGAGGAGGAACATATTTCACAGTCAAAGCATATTTATTACAGACATGTACCTTTGAAGCACCATTCTCCCCATTTGTCATTGGCGTTTTCCCTTTTACCTGACTCTTCAGATTCTCAATTTCCTTTTGCAACGAGGTTATTTTTTCATTATTTTTGTTACGAGTGACTTTTATTGACTCAAATAACTCATTGAAATTACGTTTAACCTTTTCATTTTCTTCTAGAAAACTCTCATTTTCCTTTTGTAGAGCATTAACCAAGGTTTGAAGATGAAAATTTTGAGAGTTCTGAGAATCTAAAGGAGGAGGCATTCGGGAGTCAGTCACATTGTTCGTTTCCCCCTTTAATTGAGAAATTTGGGTTTTCAACTTTCTGATCGTGTTACAGTGAGCTAGAATTTGTTCATCACGTTTGCTAATTTCAAAAACTGCATTAAATTCAGGAACATCCAAGGATGTCTTGAAATTTGAGGTTTTAACATTTTCTTTCAGATGTTGATATTTTAATTGCAAAGCAAGATGCTCAACTTCCAATTTAGAAAACTGTTTTACCAGGTTATCATGATCATCCTGTTCAACATTATTATGCAGTTTAGAGTTAGTTTTTTCAAGCTCAATAACACGATCATGGGAGACTTTCAGAGCGACAGATAATTCATGAAATTGAGAAACATTAATGGAACAATTTGTAGCAGTGTAAAACACATCTTGAGCAATGCATTCAGAAATAAGATTCTCATTCAAGGTATGCAAGTTCTTCCTCTCAATCTCATTATATTTTAGTTCTCGCTCATAGTCACTAACCTCAACAATCATCGCATCAAATTCCTTTTCCATTTCTTTAATATCAGAATTAATTCCAATTTTAAGACTCTCAAATTGAGCTTTTAATTGTTTGAAGAAAGGCATGACCTCGGTTAAATAACATTCTTTGGTTTGCTCAAAGCCCCTTTCCCCCTCAGTTATCCCTGTAGGTGTGATTCTCTTCTTACACGTTTTCTCAAAATCAACAAACAACTGATAAACAACATATAGGGTGATTAAGGTTCTGCTATTAGTGGCAATAGATATAGGAACTAGGTGCATTGGTGTATTGGGAGGATACACAGTTGCTTTTGGCAATTTCCTACAAGGGGAATTCTTTTCAACAATATTCTCAGCTTTTTGTATATCCATATCCTTTTTTCCAGAACACTTGTTCAGGAGTAAGAAGTGTCTGAGTCTTAAACTTGTTTAAGGAGATCCAGTTTTCCTTAGTGTAATCATGAGGTTTGATCGTTATGTTATTCTTTTTACACTCAGGATTTTCTAGCTTCTTGTTCATTTTCTTCCTAGTGACTTCATCTGATTTTATATCTTCCTCGGTGCACTCAACGCAACTAGGTTTCTGCCTAGGCTTAAGGATTTCATTACCATCATAAAGTACCTTATGAGCAGCTTTACCCTTTTTAATAACCTCTGGACTTGGTTCCTCAACAAGGGGAACGCTATGCTTATCGCTTAAGACTCTATGCTTAGTGATCATGTGAGCAGTCTGAATGGTATTCCCTTGTACGTACAACTTATTCTCAAGTTTGTTTTTCAAAGTTTTTAGATTGGAAAAATCATTCAAAAGTTTTGATTCCTTAGCATTGAATTCTTGCTTAAGCATTTTCACATTTTCTTGAAGTTCTTGTTTTTGCTTAGCAGTTTTAGAAAGCTTTTCTTGTGAGGAGTTTAACTCTTGTTTTAATACTTCTTCTCTAAAATTACTTTTTCTAATAATTGTACGCATTTGGTTATCCATATCCTGCTCACGGGTAGTTAACTCAAACTTAGCACGCTGTTCATAAATAGCAACTTGTTCCTTATAGGTATTAAGCTCAGTGGTCAAGGAATCATCAGGCACAAATGCAGTGTATTCATCAGGCATGCATTCATTGTTAATTGCAGATGATTCATCACTCGGTACAACAAGACTGTCATCTTGTTTCACATATTGTTCATATGGGATAACATTGTTATTTCCCATATTTTCAATATCTGACTCAATGACTTCAGTAGATTGTACTTCATGGTGAATCTTTTGCTCATCAACCACATCATATAGTTTGAGTACCTCTTTAATGATGGATTCCTTGGATGGACTGGCTTGTTGAGATGAAGAGGTCATTGGATATATATTAGCCATGAAGATAGTTTGTGCACATGGTTCATCATCAACGTCCGAGTCAAATGCATCACAGTCTGCAACTTGAAAGGCGTTGGGATTGTTCTGATCAGCATGCACTGGTTGTTCGTCCACATCTCCATCATATGTTCTAGCATTCCCATCAGTCAAGAACAACAGCTCCTCTTCATTCAACATTACACCATTATCTTGTGCTTGAACCAACAACATCTTGTCCCTGAAGTATTCTGCGTTTTGAGGGCGTTTTGGCGATGTGCAGTTCCTTGCAATGTGTCCCTCACCTCCACAGTTGTAACATTTGATTGGCTTTGCTTGACCCTGGTTTCCATTCCTTCCCCTATTCTGATTTGCATCATAGCCTCTACCAGCTCCACCTCTTCCTTGTTCGTACTGCCTTTCCTGAACTGGTTGTACTGTAACCTTTCCATCTCTGACTAAAGCATGGTTGTGTAGATTGGATGCAGTCCTGATTTCATTGTTAGTGTGAAGTCTCTTGGTATGTGGAGAGAAGGTTAAGTTTTGTTTAACCATAAGAGCCAATTTATTGATAAAATGCTCCATGACTTCATCAGAATTAGGTTGCTTATATCCCGAATCAGGAACGGGCTTGTGATTATCATTTCCAGTGGGTGTGACTTGTGATGCTTTGGTGAAGAATGCAGTTGTATCATTTGATGAGCTTGTTTCTCCTGGTTGAGATTTGAACTGTTCAAGAATCCTTCTTTCAAACATAGCATGTTTCTCATTCTGAAGAAGGAAGGCATACAGTTGCTTATAGTTGGTGTTCTTTAGTCCTTTGGTAAGCTTCACTGAAGTGACAAACTTGTGCCATTCGGGATTCATGTTGTTTACGAATTTTGAGTTCAGCTGAATGTTTGGCATAGTCATCTTGATATTCCTCATATCATTCACCAGCTTGTGGAATCTCACGTAATATTCATAAACACTCTCTTCAGGTTTCATCTTAAAGTGTTCAAATTCATCATACAGCTGTGATTCTCTGTCTTCGATAGTCAATTCAGAACCCGAGAGAAGCATCTTGACATTATCCCAAACTGCCTTAGCTTCTGTGTTGTGATTGATCAGCTTGTAGATGTCTTTAGGAAGACCCTGAAGTATGATGTTAGAAGCCCTGATATCAGCATCAAATTGCTTTTTCTTTTTATCACTCAGCTCATCATATGTTTTTGGTCTGTCTAATCCAAAGATCATTGTACCATCTGCTGCAGTATCAATTATGTCTCTTGTGGTCTCAACCCGATAAGGTCCTTCATCAATTTACTTAGATGTTAATTCCATTCTCCTTTCCTAAGCAGTACAGCCTGATTATTTGTGACCAAGACTCATAGTCAGTTCTATCAAGCATGGGAGGACGAGTATCAAATCCTGCAGCTTGCACATCATCAGCAACGGAAGACATGTTTAAATTCTACGGGATTTTACAAATCTTCGACTTAACCGGAAAATAGATTCTTTCACGGGATTTTACAAAATCAAGATAAACCGCAAAACTTATACACTTATGCGTAGACAACAAACTTTAAGCGTAACAACTTAGGCGTAAACACCAGCTTATGCGTAGATGAAGGCTTACGCGTAGACGGCAAACTTACGCGTAACTTACAAACTTATGAGTAGACACAAGCTTACGCGTAGACAGAATTTACGCGTAGACTAGAGCTTACGCGTAGAGTTTTAGGGTAAAAGGCTTAAGTTTATGCGTAAACCAAGGCTTAGGCGTTAGAACCTTATGCGTAAAATTCCCTTAGGCGTAAGACAGGCTTATGCGTAAGAAAAAGCTTATGCGTAAGAATTTCTACGCGTAAGTTTTGGGCTTATGCGTAAAGTTAGGGTTTTACCCACAAAAATCTTTTACACTTCACAGTGCAAGAGATATCCAAAGTCGAAGTGTTTTTCAGGCTTATCCAAGCAAGAAGAACACTGAGTAACCACCAGAAATGAAGATGTTGTGCAAACTACCTTACGCGTAGGATTAGGGTTTTGATATGCGTAGAAAGTACAAAATTTGCCAAACACGATTTTTCGAACAAAACCGTTTAGAAAACTAGATTAAGATGATGAAACAGTCTTAAAAACACCAAAACACCACGACTTGACGATCAAAACCACGATTCTCTCTTATGCGTAGATCCGTACACACGTATCCAAACACTCTTAAAAACCAATAAAAACTTGTAAATTTTGAAACTTTTTGCAAGAAACTGAAATTTAAGCACTCAATAAACCTTAACCCACAAGAATCTTGGAATAAAAAGTGTAAATTTTAAAGCTTTAAGGATACAAAAGTACGTATACGAGACTACTCATAAAAAAAACCCTTTTACGCGTAAAACAAAAACTAAACCTTAACCCAACAATCACTATCAAACCAAGAACATGAGAGATGGATGATCAAACCATGGCTCTGATACCATTTGAAGGATCTTGGTTTATACCAAACACATATTAGGCGGCTATAGGTTAAGGGTTTAGAGAGAGAAAGTAGGAGAGGATGGGAACTTTAGAGAGACAAAGAAAAATGTATTATGAAAGCTCCAACCCTTTGCCTTGGAAGGCAAAGGGTATTTATAGGGTACAAGCTTAGACGCCTCTATTAGGCTATGGATCAGGCATACAGTGGGTAAAGACCCGTCCGTCCTCCACGGTGTTACAAAGTATTCTAAATACTAACATAGACTTACTACGACTACGAGCTTTCTAACGAGTATATATACTTGAGGTGGCCGACACTTTAAGTACTGGGTTTAGTAAATCCCAACATTCTCTGTTCCTTTTTTCTTCCTCAGCTAGTTTCAATCTTCTTTCTTCTTTAGCAAGATGTTTACTCAGCTGTTGTGGTGTGAGCAGGTATTCAGTGTCGCCGATTTTATAGGGAATCTTCTCAGGCTCAGCAGTTGTCATTTTGCCTTTGCCTTTGTCCTGGCCTGAGGAAGATGATGCAACTAAGGGTTGTGTTGTTATCGTGATTGATGTTGTGACCGTCAGTGTTGTTGTTGATGTTTGTGGTGGTAGTGAGGAGATGGGTATTGCTGAGACTGGTGCAGATGATGTGGGAGCTACTGAGACTGGTGGTGTTTGCTCCCCCTTAGTGTGAAGAGGAGTTTCTTCAGCAGTATTCCCCCCTCAACTGTTGCTGGAACTTCAGTGAGGGCAAGAGTTGGAGTTGGTGCTGAAGGGGACGGAGCTGCTTGACCCTTGAAGGCCTGATAGATTTCGGTGATCATGGCCTTAATATCAGAGGTATCTGCTTGAAGACCAGTAACCTTTGCATCCAGGTTAGCCTGAGAGATCTCCAATGAAGTCATTCGGGGACCAAGATTCCAGGCCATAGAAGATGAGGCCTGAGCCATAGCAGCTACCTGAGTGTTCAAAGAGTCTACTGAGGTTTGAAGAGACTAAACTGAAGATTGGAGACCCTGAACATTTGCAGATTGGAGCATTTCAATCAGTTCAGTGAGTCGAGATGAATTTTTCATATACACCTTAGTGGCTCCCAGCACTTTGGCATTGATTGCTGGGTCTTCTTTAACAGCATCCCTGATTTCATCAATTGTAACTCCACATGACTGAAGATGCTTGAGAAACTTAACCAGGTTTTCGTCCAGTCTGATAAGGTGTTGGTACATGAGATCTCTGTGCTCATGAACATTTTCATTGAAGGTGAGCACATCAGATCAAAGACCAGCGTAGCTGGTTGCCGCTTCAGTGTGTTGATCCCAAAATTGTTCAGTAACCCCATTGTACAGCTTCCTTGAGGCTTTAGTGATCCACTGAACCAGCTGTCTTTCAGTGACTGGAAGAATGTTGTCAAAACGGCGAAATTCCTCAGAGCTGGATGATGAGGAGTCTGAGTCATTATCTTCTGGATGAAATGGTGACTCAGTATGCTCCTTTGGATCAGGCTGAGGCTCTTGTTCAGATTGAACCTCAGCGTCCATTTCTTCTCCAGCTGATAAAATTTCATCTTCAATTTCAGCAAGTTCATCCTCTGAGAATAGAATACCAGTGACATCAGCAATTGTGAGTAAGGGGTTGGTGATGGGTTCCATATCAGCGGGTGGTATATATCCCTCTGAGTCTTTGTCCCCCATTGACCCCTCAGAAACTGGTGGGAGTTTCCCAGTGCCTTCTCCGGAGTCAGGATTGGTTTTGGGTTCCGTATCGGCGGGTTGTTTCTTTCCCTCCGAGTCTTTGTCCCCCAGTGACCCCTGAGACACTGGTGGGTGTTTCCCAGTGCCTTTGGCGGAGTCAGTGATTGTTGTATCCCTATCAGTGGGTTGTTTGTTTCCCCCTGAGTCTTTGGGATTGATCAGTGTGCCCTCAGACAAAGACTTGGATTTGTTAATGTCATCATCAGGCGTAGTGGAAGGCGCTCCCCTACCAGCGGGTTATTTGTTTACCTCTGGATCTTGGGGAGTAGTAGTTGTGACCAAGGGCACTGACTGTGATGTATCAGTGTCCTTCGTTGTCACGGGGGTGGATGTTGCCTGGTCAGTGGATGTCTGTTTAGTCTCGGGCTTTTTGTGCCTTTTAGGCAGTGTTCCTGAAGCCTCAGGGCCCTGAGACTTTGGTTTAGTCTTAGTCCCAGTCTGAGACTTCCCCTTACTCTTTTTGGGAGCAGGGTTTGGAGACACTGATCCACTCTGATTGTTTATAGCAATCATGTGGGCCGTCAATTCAATAGGAGTGACAAGGGATGGGTCTTTTTGAAAATTTGATTGGCTCAGGATGCCTGGTAAAGCACCAAATTTTTCTTCCTAAGGATAGTTTGTACCCAGTAACACTTGCAAAGCACAAGAGACAAACCTAGGATATGAAACGTATTTCGTCCTAGTTTTGCTCTGTAGCTTGGTCACGAGATCACTGTAAATGATCTCCCCTATGTCGACAGTGACCCCATTCATCAAGTAGTATGCCATCATCAACTGAATAGAGTTAACTTGTTCAGTGGATGAGTGGTTCCCGCTGAGGACCTGAATCACGAAAGTGAATAGGATCCTCCAAGCCACGGGAAAAGAGCTTTTGGTGACTGGGGTCTTGTCCAAAAAAGTTGGATCTAAAATGATTTGTTTTAACCCATCCTTCACTGTGAAAGGTTCAGGATGGGCGACATAAACTCCTTTTTTGTAATCCAGCCCTGTTGAAGTGCAAAACGTTTTATAGTCCAGGGTGAATTGTTGTTGCCCCCCATGAAGAATGAATCTGATGAGATATTCCCTGAGAGGTCTGAGGTTGTTCTCATCAGTAGAGGTGTCGGGTCAAAGGCCTTGGCTGTTGCCCAAAACTCCCTGAGGAGATTTTGGTAAACAATGGTGGGACACTGAATAAAGGCCGTTTTCAGTGGGCAGTTAAATAAAAATTTCATAATGTCTTTGTAGGCTGGGACAGTTTCAGGGTATTCAAATTTGCCAATGACATTATTAGTTTTAAATTCAACATTTGTAAGATCTCCTACCCACTGAGAAGCAAACTGGAGAGATTGTGTTCTAGCCATTTCGATATAAGAGGATTTTAGGGTTTGAAAAGAAATATTTTGACTAGAACAATCAAGGATTTAAGATCTCTCAAGTTTGTGATGAAAAACTTTTGTAAATGTTTACAAGGAAGGTTTTTCAAAAGAAGGTTTAAAGATTTTTAAGAACACACAAATTTTTCTGGATTTGAGAAAGGATTTTGACAGAGTTTTGTTGCAGAAAATAATTTGTGTGTGTTTTTTTTGGTTGAGAGGAGGGTATTTATAGAGTGGTGAGAGGGGTGGTTTTTGCATAAACGTGGATATGTAAAGACGATTTTTGAAAACGTTTGAAATTCCACATTTAATGCCACCCACCACTACCCGCAGTAAAATCCCGTATTTCAAGGGAACAATTGCAATGCACAGTAAGAGTGCACTTTTGCAGCGTTAAAATATCCATTGGATATTTTATGTGTGAGAGGGAATTTAATGCCAAGTGGGTAAGTGATGAGACCCCTGATAGTAAGACATATATTCCTATATTAAATTGGTGAGATTACCAACCTAGGACATTTAAGTAACTAATACTTGGAGCATTTAGTTACTCATTCAATGCTTTCTGTCAGGGACCCTGAGTGAGTCTTACTCATTCAGTGAGAGGTTTGTTTTGGATGCTCAGGGAGGATGAACCATTTCAGAGAACTTACTGAGATTGGATTTCAGATACCTGACTTTCAATGTCAAGCATTCCCAATTCAGCTTTCAGTCTCCTGAAGGTAGGTTCATCCAAGGGTTTTGTGAAGATATCAGCCAGTTAATATTCAGTAGGGATGAAATGAAGTTCAATGTCTCCCTTCATTATGTGATCCCTGATGAAGTGATATCTGATATCAATGTGTTTGGTTCTTTGGTAGAGGACAGGGTTGTTGGAGATTGCAATAGCACTGGTGTTGTCACAGAAGATGGGTACCATTTTGTAATGGATGTCATAGTCACTGAGTTGACTTTTCATCCATAATACATTGGCACAACATCCTGCTGCAGCTACATATTCAGCTTCAGCTGAGGACATAGCCACTGATTGTTGCTTTTTAGCACTCCAACAAACTAGTTTTCCTCCAAGAAATTGACAGGACCCTGAGGTACTTTTTCTGTCCATGTTGCAGCCAGCATAATCAGAATCAGAGTAACCCTTGAGATCAAACCCTAAGCATTTTGGATAATAGAGTCCAAGGTTTGGGGTTCCCTTCAGGCACCTGAGTATTCTTTTGGCTGCAGTGAGATGGGATTCTTTAGGATTGGACTGATATCTTGCTATTAGACAGACTGAGAATTGGATGTCTGGTCTAGAAGCAGTTAGATACATCAGTGAGCCTACAATCCCTCTGAAATGCGTTTGATTGATTGATTTGCCAGTGAGATCAGGTCCAAGGTTGTTAGGTGGGACCATTGGAGTCTTCACTGAGGCATAGTCAGATATCTCATATTTCTTCAAGAGATTTCTGGTGTATTTCTCTTGACTGATGGATATTCCTTTATCAGTTTGCCTGATTTGTAGTCCAAGAAAGTATGTGAGTTCCCCCATCATGCTCATTTCAAACTTCTTTGTCATCAGTTTTTCAAACTGTTTGCAAAGTTTATAGTTTGTTGAGCCAAAGATGATGTCATCAACATACACTTGGACTAGTATCACATCCTGTTGAGTTCTATAGACAAACAGTGTGTTGTCTATCTTTCCTCTGACAAACTTGTTTTGTATCAGGAAGGCTGAGAGAGTTTCATACCATGCCCTGGGAGCTTGTTTAAGTCCATAAAGGGCTTTGTCAAGCTTGCAGACATAGTCAGGGAATTCACTACTCTCAAAGCCTGGAGGTTGCTGAACATATACTTCTTCCTTGAGATCACCATTTAAGAATGCACTTTTAACATCCATTTGGTAGACCTTGAAGTTCATGTATGTTGCATATGCAAGGAAGATCCTGATGGCTTCCATTCTTGCAACAGGAGCAAATGTTTCATCATAGTCAATGCCTTCTTGTTGACTGTAACCTTTGGCTACAAGTATGGCTTTGTTTTTAATGACAGTGCCATTTTCATCAGTTTTGTTTCTGAAAACCCTCTTCATTCCAATGACTACTACATCCTGAGGACATTTGATCAAGGTCATGCCCTTGTTTTTATCAAACTGTTGCAGTTTTTCTTGCATAGCCTGAACCCAGCTTGGGTATTTTAGAGCCTCAGTGACACTTTTGGGTTCTATCTCTGATAGGTAATCAGCATATAGACATTCATTGGCTGAAGCTGCAGTTAAGTTAGCAGCCATGCTTCTAGTGAGCATGCCCTCAGTGGGTTCACCAATGATGTTTACAAGCTCAATGTCCTGAGATCTTGTCCACTTACTTTGTGGTCTGGGATCTGAGCTTGAAGATGTCACTGGAAGTTCAGCTGTGAGTTCAGGTGTAAGAGCCGCAGGATCATTTAGATCATCTGTTGAGGTGTCTTGTTCTGGTAGAGGTTCTTGAGTTACAGGATCCTGATCATTTGGATCAGTGTTACCTATCCTAGTAGGGACTGACTGATTATCAATGAATTCACTGATAGTTGGTTGTGACAGGTTGTGAGGCAAGACATAATATGAGATGTCAGCATCAGCTTGGTATGAGGAATTGGTTTCAGAGTTGTACTCATCAGGAGGATATCTTGATGAGTTGTTAATTCCTATATCCTCCACTGAAGTGTTGGTGAATCTGATGCTTTCTACACTTTCATCAAAGGTGACATGAAAAGTTTCCTTAACTTGTTGTCTCCTTGTGTTAAATACCCTGAAGGCTTTGGAGATCAGTGAGTAACCTAGAAAGTATCCATCATCAGCTTTAGCATCGAACTTGCCTAGATGGTCCTTGTGGTTATGAATGAACACAGGACATCCAAACACATGAAAGTAGCTGACGTCAGGAAGTCTACCTTTGAATATCTCATATGGGGTTTTATTATGTCTTTTGACAATGATTGACCTATTTTGAGTGTAACAGGCTGTTTTAACTGCTTTAGTCCAGAAATGCTTTGAAAGGGCCGAGCCATTTAACATGGTTCTTGCAGCCTCAATGAGAGTTCTGTTTTTCCTTTCAGCTACCCCATTTTGTTCAGGGGTATAAGGAGATGAGAAATTTTGGGAGATTCCCTTCTCATCACAGAAACTCTCAAGCTCAGCATTTCTAAATTCAGTACCATTGTCAGTTCTGATTTGTTTCACTGTAATGTCATTCTGGTTTTCAATGTTCCTGATGAATGACATTATAGTATCAGCTGCCTGACTCTTTTTGGAAAGAAAGTATACCCAAGTGTATCTTGAAAACTCATCAACAATGACAAGTGTATACTTCTCATGCTGGATTGATTTAGGACTGACTAGTCCAAAGATATCCATATGCAAGAAGTGAAGGCAGCTTTTGATAGAGAAGTTTTGCTTGGTTTTGAAAGATGCTCTTTTATGTTTGCCTTTTTCACAGGTTGAGCATGGTTTATCTTTCGTAAAAACCAGTGATGGTAAGCCAAGGACCTTGTTTTGTTTAGCCAAGTTGTTGATGTTTTTGAAGTTTAAGTGTGAGATTCTCTTGTGCCACATCCAGTTGATAGTTTCAGTGGCTTTGGCAAAGAGACAGGTTCCATCTTTAGAGAGAGTTGACATGTCTAAGACATAAACATCGTCTCTCCTAGGAGCAATCAACACAACTTCCTTGTTGGCATTGAAAATGGTACCTTGTTTGTCACTGAATTGTACAATGTACTTAGCATCACATAGCTGACTGACACTGATGAGATTGTATTTGAGACCATTGACATAAGCAATCCTAGAGAAAACTATTCCGTTGCAGTTTACTGAACCATAACCTTCAGTGGGACATGATGAGTTATCACCAAATACTACCTTTGGCCCTGGTTCCTTTACATACTTGTGCAGATATTCCTTCACACCAGTCATGCTTCTTGAACATCCACTGTCTAGATGCCAGATGGGCTCCCTGGCATGCCTCTGCACAAGTAGTAAACTGAACTAGTTTCTCTTCGTGACCCACTTACTAGTGGGCTTGGGTCTCATGGTCTCTTTGAATTGAGCAATCGATTCATGGTCAGTGGTGGAGTGTAATGAGCTACCACAGGTTTTGCATTTAGAGACTGTGGATGACTCAGTGGATTTGGGTTGCTTTGAACTTCTCCTTGCATGGATGACATTGTCATGCTGAGATGTCTTATGAGATGTGTTACCGTAAATATCACAGCATATGTTCATAAGACAATCATCAGGGCGATGATCATTAAAGCCACAGTGTAGGGAAGGAGGAAAAGGCTTTGCTCTCAACTTTTGAGCTGACTTGGATGAAGAAGCATACTGATGACCAACTTTGTTGTAGTTTTCTTGACTGAGAGAACTAACATATTGCAAGTGGTCAGCAGTCCTGTGATCATCCTTTTTACAAATCATGCAAAAAAGGATTCTATAACAATTGTCAGTGGTATGACTGGTATAGTGGCACAGATCACACTTCTGCTTGTTTTTGGTGGTGGCTTTTGACTTTGAGGAACTAGAGGAAGCTGACTTTGTCTCCTTGATTGGTTCATGGACCTTTTTAATAGATTCGATTTTGTCAGTTAGCTTCCTCACAAGTTCAGTCAGTTGCTAAATCTGATCAGCTTCAGTGGGGACTGAGGATGTGGAATTTTCAGTGGGGGTGGATTCTTGTTGAGTTGGTTTTGATGGTCTTTTCAAAATGGTTCTACCAAGTCCAGACCTTTCTTTAGGAGAGTGTGGATTGTAATGTAATGGAGTAAGCTCAGAGCTAGGATCAGCACCCTGAAGAGGTTCCAAAGGTGGAAGTGGTGCTTGAGATTCATCTTCAGACTCAGAGATGTGTTCAGTGCTACTGGGCACGTCTGGGAGTCCAAGCATGCTCTTTAGAGCTTGACTTTCAGGCTCTAGAATTCTTCCAGAGTCAAAGTTAGGAAGCTTACTATCAGGATTAAGTCTTTCAATCCAATCAGTGGGCTTGGGAACAGACAACATATTGGTAATCATGCCACCAGACACAAAAAGTTTAGGACTCTGGTCTTTGTTGAGAGAGTCAGTAAGATGATGTTCACCTATGACTCTCTTTTTGCTACTGGGGGCACCCACAGCATCAAAGACTCTTGGATTTTTGGTGGTCCAGCTATCAATGATTTCCTTTTCTTTCTTAAGTTCATCTTGAAGAGCCTGATTTCTTTTAACTAATTCAGTGTTTTTAATTTGTAAGGTGATAGCCTCAAGCTTGTTTTGTTTTAACACAAGTAACTCATCCCTACACTTATTCAATTCAAAACTTAACTTGTTGTACTTAGAAAAAAGATTTAGTCTTTGCTCCTCTACAAACTTAAGATCTACATTGATATAGTTCATATAGGACTGCCAAGCAGAGTCATCATCCATAGAAAGTAGAATATTTACCTTCTTCATTGTGATGTTAACCCATTCTCCATTTCTGGCATGATTCTTTCCAACAACTAGCTTGTCTTCCTCTGAGAGGGCCATCAGTGCGCTGACATGCACCATTTCATCATTTGATGAGACTGGCTCTTCATCCCAGTCGAAGGTTTCAGCAACAAGACCTTTGTTTTTACCCTGCACAGATTGAACACTTTTTGGTTCTGAGGGACTGGCCTCAAGTAATGCAAGCTTAGCTTTGATTTTCCTATACTTAGCTTCAAAATCTATTGTTTTGTTCTGGTCTGATTTATTCTAAAAGTTTTGATGAGACTGATAGATTTTAGGTTGAAATTTGCTAAAGCCTGAGGATTGATTTGACCCTGATGGTCTGTAAGAAGGTTCAAAAATTGTTTTTGAAAAACAGTCCTTTGCAAAATGACCTCTTTTGTGACACTTAAAGCATTCAGTGTCCTCGTTAGCTTTAGCAGTTGAAAAACCTTTGTTTCTTTTAATAAACCTTCGAGAGTTTGAAAGGAGTTCCCTTTCCTGAAATTCAACGTTCAGGTCATTTAGGTACTCCTCACTTGATCTCTCATCAGGCTCATCATCAGAATTTTCTTGAAAATCTTGAACCACATTGTTAGAAAAGAAGGCAGTTGATATAGGTGAGGTGATGGTCAGGGACTTCTTAACTTCCTGAGACTTCTTTAAGTCAGGGTATCGTCTGTTGATGAGGTTTTCCTCATAGACAAATTTCCCATAAATTTCAGGAAGTTCAAGAGTTTGGATGTGATTTGCATTTCTAAGTCCCTGAGAGAACTTCAACCATTTCTCAGGGAGACAATTAACAAAACCAACATTTATCTCATGTTTGGATAACTTAACACCATAATTAGTCAGTACATTTAAAAGATTTTTGTAACGGGTGTTAGTTTGAGAGAGAGTTTCAGAGTCCCTAGCCTTGAAGGTATTATACTCAAGTTTCAGGTCCATTATCCTGTTTTCCTTGGTATCAGATGGACCTTCATGGCTATGGACCAGGTCATCCCAGGTTTGTTTAGCCGTGTTACAGTTTATAACTGACTCCATTATATCATCAGGTGTAAGCTATTGGATTTCACATACACATCAAACCATAACACAAAGTAGGCGTACAAGAGTTTTTAGAGAGAGAAAGTTAGAGGTTTAGGGAACTTTAGTGAGAGAAAGAAAAATCTTATTATGAGCTCCAACTCTCTACCTTGGAAGGTAGAGAGTATTTATAGTCTTACAATAAAACGCCACACAACGGGCTGTGAATCAGGCATACAGTGGGTAAAGACCCGTCCGTCCTCCACGGTGTTACTTAACTAAATACTACTTAGCTTAAAATAACTACGACTACGAGCTTTCTAACGATTACATATACTTGAGGCGACCGACTCTTTAATACCTAGAATTTCTAATTCCTAACAATCTCCCCCTAAGGGAGGTCACCTCAAACATAGACTAAACTTACATTGAATACAAACAGATATTACATTAACAATTGTTCTTGCATTCTTGATGTAGTACATTGCTCCGAAGCTCGTAGTCATTGATTCTTCTCATTGCATGTTTGGTTAATCCAAGTGGAGGTCTTTTACTGATCCACGTGATAATAATTTTGAGCCAGCTTTTGAGATCATCAGCTAACAAAAATCTCTGAGACATCCATTGTGGTGTAGGTATTATGTGATGTTGTGACTTTCGGACTGACATGCTCACATTCTGGATCATGAAATCTTCTCATCAGAGTAGCGGAAGCTTTCGTTGATTCATGATATTGGCAGCAGCGTAGCAGAAGCATAGAGTGAAAATATCAGAGTCATTGATGCACTAATCATGATTTCTTTTGAGATGAATGTGTTAAGTGAGCATGCGGCTATGGATTGACCGCTTCATTCTGATCAGCTGCAAACGTAGGACGTACCTGCATACAACAGTTAGCAATAAATCGCACGAAAGTGTCTTTGATCACTTTCGTTGAATTAAGGTACATGGCCCACGGTTCCCCATTGATCAGTACAAGTACTGCCTGTGATCAGGTATAATTCCGAAGAATTTCCTTGACAGGGTTTCGCAGCTGCTCTAGCTGTTCTCAAACCGGAACGTCTCAAAGAAGACAACACAGAATGAGTGAACCAGCGAATAGAAATTCACTAATTGATGAAAAGATATTTGAAAAACAATCGTGTATTACTCAATAGAAATTGTTTTTGCAATACAACGAAGGTTTTAATGAACATCAATTATCAATCGTAAAACACCTTTTGATTTGAAATATCCGTACACGGTCGATTTGCTAAAGAAAAGAGTTTTTAAGCACAACGATCGGTTTTTCAAAGGTATCCGTCAATCCATAACCTGAACCAGGATTGATTCAAAAGATTGAATCTCCCCATTGTTTCTGTTCAGTTATCACATGGTTGATCTATTGATTAGATCTCACATGCCACCCACCAGGAGCTTGTTTGACGTTGGCTCCAGAAGGCTTTCCATCTTCATTGTGAATATGTTTGCATATCACTCAGATGTTTTGGCAATACCACAAGGATAATGCGTAGGACTCAAGATATAATCTCTCTTTCCACATTGTGTGAAACAGAGAGTCTTCATTGAAAGTGTCCTAATGAGATTTATAGATGATCTCGTGGCTCTAGACTCAATTTGTGCATATTTGGTTCCTGTGCCGGAGACTAGGGAGAGGGTCTCCTTCTTCAATATCAACAATGTCTAAGAGAAAGTCGATAGATTATGTAGGTTCCCCGTGAGAATGAAACAAGCCCTTATAAGAGGAACTTGAGTGGTTTGGGAAGTTGTAGTGCAGAGCGTCACTAGGTCCATGACGTCTTGTCTTCAATACCGATGTTACCATCAGTAGCATATGAATTGTACCCGGTTTCTGCCCTATGGTTAAATAAATAGAGGGCTATTTCTTTTCACCCTTTTCTCATTCAATTGTTTTTCATTCTTCAACCCCTTCAGTGCTTACCGAGACTTCATAGCTAGAACCTTGTTGGGTTTATTCCAGTACTAGCTCTGTCTCAGTCCGCACTCTTCCCATATCTCATTTTTCTCCTTTTATCATCATACCTAAGGACTTCTACACTAACTAGTGGATTGTCCCTGGGTAGATTCCTCCGGTTCTGGCGGATCATGGGAACAAATACCTAACCTTATCATCCTTATATCACCGTACATAAAGTAAATTTGGTCGGTCTATTTGGTATTGTTCATCTGCCATTTGAACCAATTGAAAACCATTTGAAAATCAATCCAGATACTTGTGATATATTATCAAAGCATTTTGTACCTGAATTGTTTTTGATATTTTTAGAACAAGAGCTCCCCCTCAACATGTGCATCAAATGTTTGAAATCGTTTTGCACACGGAGGCAAGAGAAAGAATTAACTTCTTTGATTACCATTTTCTAAAAGATATCAACATCACTTCCTCTATCAAAACAAGTAGATAAAGCATTTTAGGGAAGGATGAGGTTTTCATAATTTTGCTCCCCCTCAATATGTGCCTCATATTTGAAAATGTTTTGCACATATTAGGAAAAGACTGCACATTGAGATAAATTGATCACGTTTCAACTATTTGTGGTTAAAAATAGATGCTCCTCCTCAACATGTGCATGGAAAATTTGAAATCGTTTGGCACATGTGGGAAGGAGAGCTTGTATATCCTTATAAAACCATTTATCGAATTATCAGATTAAATTCAATTTAAATCACAAATTCTCCCCCGATCACAATATCAAATCCTTTGAGATTTGTGATCTCTTGTAGATTTAAATTGATTTTGAAAGCTTTTAAGGAGAATTGTGACTTGATTATGAAAGCGTTTTAACTGATAAGGATCGGATTTTAAGACTTTAAACTCCATTGATTAAACATGCATGAATATCTTTTGAAAACAATTGAATGACAAATAATTTTTAATTTAATTGAAATCATTCTCCCCCTCAATCAATGACAAAGGTTGTTGATTGAGAGATAGATATTTTGACAAATAAGTCGAGATGATTATCAAAAATAGAGTACTAGTTATTTTTCAAAGCAGTTAGTTTTTAGCAGATAAATGTTTATAGAATCAGAGCATGGAATTTTGAAAACATGATAAAGTGTGGCTCTGCTCTTTCTTTAAAAAGCGGGTTACTGCCTGAGATGACAATAAGCCATTGTTTCTCTTTCTTCTCAATTTTTTTTTATAGGAATTCGAACATCTAAAGTCCCGTGTCATTCTTTGAATGACAGCACAAAGACCGTAGATATTATCGAACTGAGAAAAACATGACAAATTGACAATATTTTTTGAACATTTTTCGAGTTTTTCAGATTTTTATGGATTTTGAAAGTTTTATAATTTTCTATTTGATTTTTGAGAGTTTTATAATTTTGTATTTTATTTTTCGAATAAATATTTACAAGAGATAGATGAAGATAGACCTTTACTCCTCGTCTTCCTCCTAAAGACGTTTGAATGTTTCTGGTTGAAGGCTTTTCAAGCCAAGACGTGGAAGAATAAACTCAAAAAGTTCTCTTGGAAGAGCTTTGGTGAAGATGTCTGCTAACTGATCATCAGTCCTCACAAAATAGAGTTCCACCACACCTTTTTCCACTTGTTCCCTGATGAAATGATGTCGAATGTCGATATGGTTAGCTCTTGAGTGTTGAACGTTATTGCATGAAAGAGCAATAGCACTTTTATTATCACAGTACAAAGGGATTTTGTTGAATACAAAGCCATAGTCAGTTAATTGAGATGTCATCTAAAGGATTTGAGCACAACAAGATGACATGGCTATGTATTCTGCCTCTGTAGAGGAAATGGAAGTACTCATTTGCTTCTTTGAAGACCATCTCACAAGCTTATCACCCAAAAACTGAGCACCTCCAGACGTACTTCGACGAGTATCTTGACATCCTGCATGATCAGCATCTGCATAGGCTGTTAGTGACATACCGGTGTCCTTCGGGTACCAAAGTCCCATATTGATGGTTCCTTGGAGATACCGAAAGACCCGTTTAACCGCTTTAAGGTGCTTTTTAGTAGGCCTAGCCTGGTATCTAGCACACATGCAAACAGCGAACAATATTTCTGGTCTACTAGCTGTGAGGTACATCAGGGATCCAATCATACTACGATATTTTATTTGGTCTACCATGATCCCTGAGTGGTCCTCATCTAGTTTAGTTCGTTCAATCATGGGAGTGTCAACAGGGTCACTTGAATCAAATCCAAATTTCTTTAAAATCTCATTTGCATATTTAGATTGATTTATGAAGATGCCTCCGGGACTTTGTGAAATTTGTAATCCCAAGAAAATGACATTAATCCCATCATTGACATTTGAAATTTTGAACCCATTTCATTTGAAAAACGGACACACTCATTGGGGTCAGTTGAGGCAAAGATGATATCATCAACATAAATTTGAACATGAATTAAATGTTTTCATGACTTCCTGGTGAACAAGGTTGGATCAACTGCTCCTTTGTTAAATCCGGTAGATAGAATAAACTTTGATAGTGTATCATACCATGACCTTGGAGCTTGCTTTAAACCGTAAAAAGCCTTCTTCAAACGATAAACGTAAGAAGGATGCTCTTGATTCACAAATCCTTCAGGTTGGCTGACGTAGACGACTTCTTTAAGATCTCCGTTCAGAAATGCCGTCTTTACATCCATTTGATAGACTACCATGTTCTTACTAGCAGCATTAGCCAAAAAGATTCTGATTGCCTCGATTCGAGCAACAGGAGCAAAAGATTCTTCAAAGTCAATACCCTCCTCTTGACGGTATCCTTTAGCAACTAATCGAGCCTTATTCTTCAACACATCACCATGCTCATCAAGTTTCACTTTTAAGATCCATTTTAGAGCAATAATCATAGCACAATCTGGAGCATGTACTAACTCCCATACATCAAGTCGATCAAACTCATGAATTTATTCTTGCAATGCATTGAACTAGCTATCTTCATTCATGGCAGTTTTAACATTTTTTGGTTCGATCTTAGAGAGTACGGAGTTGAAGAAGCACCATAAGGCATCGGTTGCAAGTTGTTTCGGTGTGGATATTGGACGAGAGGGATTTCCAATGATGTTGTCTAAGGGATAATCGTGAGTCCATTTTCTAAGGTGTTCATGTGGAAGTTGTTGAGGGACTGAGGTAGCAGAGTCGATGTCTCCTGATGAAGATGGTTCTGATGATGATTCAGGAGCAAATATGTTTTCAAATGGAGCATCTTCAGGAGTAGCAAAGGGATTAACTTCATCATTGATGCCAAAAACAGTTCCATGATGTACATTCGAAGATTGATGATTTGTTGATGAGACTGAGTTATCAGCAGCATGTGCTTCTTGACTTAATGATATTGAGACTGAAGGATTGACTTCATTCTCAGGGATATGAGCAGCCTCTGTTGTGGGAATTGTCAGTTCAATATCACTTGGCTCATAGAGTTCATCAAACATCGGATCAAACAATTTCTTCAAATCATCTTCAGTTGGAGGTACATATGAAATAGCTGGAGAGGAATTTGGTACAAGGGATGAACCGATGGGACTGTTTTGAAGTGAGGGTCCTGAACTTGATTGTCCACGAGCCATTTGACCGGTCAGCTCATCAAACGTGACGTGAATTATTTCCATGATATTTCGGGTTCTTTTGTTGTAGATTCGGTATCCTTTTCTGTTTGGTGCATAACCTACAAATACTCCAATGTCTGCTTTAGCTTTAAGTTTGCCTAAATCTTGGCCCTCATTAGTTGGATAACACAATGCACCGAACATACGAAGGAATGAAAGATTAGGTTTTCTGTTGTGGACAAGTTCATATGGAGTTTTTCCATGAGCAGTGTGAATCAGGGATCGATTTTGGGTGTAGCATGCAGTGGCGATGGCTTCACCCCCGAGAAACATTGGAACTTTTGAGTAAATCAGCATTGTCCTTGCGGCTTCCACAAGAGTTCGATTTCGTCTTTCATCTACACCGTTCTGTTGAGGAGTTCGAGGAACACTTCTTTGATGACTGATTCCAATACTTTCATAAAACTCACTAAGTTGTTTGTTAACAAACTCAGTTCCATTATCTGTTCGGATGATTCTGACCATTTTGTTAAGACGAACCTGCAGCTGTTTGATGAGTTTGATGATGATATCTGGAGTTTCATCCTTTGTCTTTAAGAACTTTACCCAAGTGAATCTAGAGAAATCATCAACCACAACTAACACATATTTCTTCCCAAAGATATTCTGCACTCTCATGGGTCCACATAAGTCCATGTGAATTGTATGAAGAACTTCTGTGACAGAGTTAGTAGGTTTGGGTTTATGGGCATACTTCTTGCTTTTTCCCAATTGGCATGCTGAACAAAGATGATCCTTTTCATACTTAAGTCTAGGTAAACCTACAACTAAGTCCTTTCTGGAGAGATCATTGATGGTTCCGAAGTTCAAGTGATTGAGACGACGATGCCATAACCATGACTTTGTTTTAGAAGCCTTTGACAACAAGCAAATTGGAGAAGACTTCATCATATCTTCGATAGAGATGGTGTATAGATTTGAACCACGTGAACCTCTCAAAAGTTCCTTACCATCAAGTTCTCTAACGAAACAAGTATGTTTTCTGAAGGCTACTTCTAGATCAGAATCGCAGAATTGACCAACAGAGAACAGGTTATGACCAAGACCTTCTAAATAATATACCCTGGAGATAACACTTTTACCAACAACATAATCTCCATAACCCATAATTGCACCGAAATGATCATTCCCGAACCTAACTGTCCCGATGAATTTGCTCACGAAGTTCATAAGCCGCGACCGGTCGCCAGTCATATGCTTGGAACAGCCTGAGTCCAGGTACCACAGAACGATTTGAACGATCTGCAGTTGAACACAGACAAGAATGGATAACTGGATAATTGGGATCCCCATGCAAGAATGGGTTCCATTTGGTTAGTAACAATGGTTGGAACACCCACATCAGAAATAGAGGCATTCATATCAGAAATTGATGCAATGGGATCATTATGAATACATGCAGTACTAGTGTCTGTATTTGCCCTATTCAAAGTGTGCTCACTTCTTAAGGGAATAGTTCTACCAGTAGGCTGTAACCACCCGCATTTTTAGGTTACTTTTCATTTTCGAGAATTTACTATTTACTTTTACTATTCACATTTACTATTCATTTTAACTATTCATCCGTAAAATTTTTATTTCACATTCTCGTAAGATAAATTTTTATTTGACAATCGTTAGATCATCTTCGCAAAAGTTATTAAGAAAACATGGTTATAAAGTTTCATTTTGGACAGTCCATCATTTAAACATCACGCGCATAACAAAAATCAACTCTGATAATTTTCCTAACATCAGATAAATTCTTAGATCACTCATGATTAATTTGAGAATTTTTAAGATTTATTTTTATGTTACCAAATAAGTCCTACGCTAAAAAACTAAACTTACGTTTTAAACGATTCTACTTACATCCAGACTTAACGATTCCTGCACAGTGTTTCTAATATGTTTTTTACACTTTTACATTTTTTGGAAAAGTCAAACATATTTCCCTCCTCCTTTGACCATAAAGGAATTTACCTTGTACGTTCTACATTTTTGCATAAATCGCGTAACTTTTAAACTTCACAAATAACTGTTAAGTTATCCCGCGTATGAAGAAAACCACATTTTGACATCTCATATCACTTTTAGACTAATTTTAGTCTACTCTAAATAAATTCACGGTCGTTTCCCTGAAATTTCGTTCTTTTCCGATAAACTGCGAATTACGCGTTTTTGACCCCGTGTTTCCAGCTTTAAGCAGCGTTTTTGCTCCCAATGAGACTTATCACTCATTTTATATATTTAGATGGAGTATAATGATGAGTCTCATCATTCCTGTAAGTTTCGTATTTTTACGATACCCGGTTTTATGTTTTATGGCTTAACGACTTACGGTTGGCATTTAACGGAACCAAAACTTACTCTAAACTCAAGATATTATCAAAACTTATCATCTAAGCCACCTAGACACATTGAGACCGACCTAAGGGGGGGGGGGAGTCATCATATTGGTGGCTTAATCCTAACCAAGGTTTATTTTGATCTTTACAAGTGTCCTAACTTAACCATGGTTAATATTTAACCCAATATATGGTTAACCAAACTTACCCTCCTATAAATAGGAAGTAAAATACATCCTAAACTCCTTCACAAACTGATTTTAGTCGTTCATACCCTAAAACACTCACATCTTCCATCATTTGATCTATAAACTCTAAAGTTTATGCAAGGAAGTTCCAAAGATCCAGCTACTACATCAAATCTCTAGCAAGTTTAAGTGATCTTCTTGAGTATAGATCCACTCAAGTCACTTATTACTTCATCACCAACTCTTCAATTTTGAAAGGGTGCCAAGGTGTGGAAACCTAGCTCAATCCGAAGTCTTTCGCGATCAATCAAAGTCCTATCCTTACTAAGTTACTCCTTTCTTATTGAAAGCCAAAAGTTGTAAGCAACTTATCACCACCATCATCTCAACTTTATTATTCATAATCGTAACTATTTCATGCTATATATATAGTTACTATGTTGATTCATGATGTACATATACTCAATCACTTGTTTTAATTCACATATTGTCATAAAAGTAACAAACTAGTAAACTAATCATATTCTACACATGTGAGACCATTAAAAACATTAACATAAGGACTTTCTAACTTACATAATATTGTAGAAAAGATAAAAAGGTAAACATAGCAATTTGAATCACCCGAAACGGACAAACGAGTCAAATGTTATAGCCAAAAGAAGTTAACAAAACCAAAACGCCGAAACTGTCAATAGCTTGCTGTTTTGAGTTCTGCCGTTCTAAAAATGGTACTTCTGGTCCGAATCATCAAAAAGTTAAAACACAAAAGTTGTCCGGAACGACGTTTTCCTTTAATAGCAAAGAAGCTTGGACCTTGAAAACACTTAAACAGGCCATAAATCTTTCAAAAACAGAAACTGCCCTATATTTAAGTTTCACAACTATACTTTTGTCACAACTAAAAGCAAACCAAGAGGCCTAATGGCCATAAGCCAAGACCACGGCTACGGCTAAGGCCAAAGTTAAGTCTCAAGACCATGGAAGTCAAGACCAAAGTCACGGCAAGGCCATGGCTAAAGCCTCAAGGCTTGTTTGAAACGACGAGAACTTGTAAAAACTAGATAGTTATTAAAACATGATAAACTTTATGTTATAACAATCTTCACTCAAAACATATGTTGTATTTACTAAGTGCTACAATAGTAGGGAGCTTTATGTGAGGGGTTTCATTTGAGTAAAACGTATCGACGAGTTGCTGGATTTACGAATTAAAGTGTCCTAGCTCCTCGAACGTTTACTGCATGACCTCTGAATTATGATGGCCCGAACGGTAGTACGATATCTATAAACTAAATATTTTTTCACATATTAAAGATCTTTCTATAAACATCAAATGATAATTGACTACATCATGATCAACATAGGAATATATATAGGATGGTTTATGTTTCCTTAAACATTATTCCAAACCTAAGTCGCAACATTTCATTTTTAGGTTGCACATAGAAGTTTTCCGACTTATCCATCATCCGTTAAAGTACTTAACATCACTTACACTACGGTGAGTTCATAGCCCCACTTTCTATTACTTAATTGTTTTACAAACCCTTGGAGGAGATACATGCTTTATTTTAAACCGAACACATTGCTTTCAAATTCTATACTTATCCGATTATTTTACTTGCACTAAGTTACCGCATTTTCCAATCTTAAGTCCCTAAATCATGAATCATTAATCACGAGTGAAGTGAGCACGAATATTGTGGATAGATCTATCGGGATTGACGAATCCCGTTTGTTTGACCAGGATCCAGTAAACAAACGCACTATATTTGAGTACATCAGGTAAAATGGCAAATTTTACCTACTTGGGGCATCGGTTACTATTATATGACAGCAAGTTAACGCCTTGATTGCATGATTCTTAGTGAATAATAACTGTTTTGTTTTCAAAACATTGGTGTGAGTCTAATTAACTCACACTACCAACATAATGTGTTCAACCATTTAACAAACTCTATGAATTTCACTCAACCTTTGTGTTGACAGTTTTAAGCATGTATTTCAGGTCCATAATGTCGGAAGCTGGCACGGAAGAGCGAGGACTAGATCAAGAAGGCTATAAATATTTTATCATTCATAAAACATCAAAGAATTTATATTGATGTCTTTTGTAAACAATGGAACCAACTGGGACCTATTTTGTAAACTCTGATATATTTGAATAATTTGAATGATAAATCCTTTTTAAACGACTCTTTAGAGATCCTTTTCTATTGTTATGACTGTTGTGCCATGAAGTAACACCCAGTTTGAATTCCGCTGCGTATCACGAAATTGGGGGTGTTGCAGATTGGTATCAGAGCTACATTTATAGAGAAACGGGTCTAATCGAGACTTAAACTATAACTACTTTTTCAAACAAAAACATTTTATAGCCTTCCGTTCTCCGTGCCTTCCATCCTCCAGACGATTATGTGACTTTTAAACATTTTAAGCTATACAAACATACTAGTATATTGATATATACACTTGACATAATTTCAATCATAAACAAAGTACTCAACATATCTGCGTATGCCTATTCTAAGGCATTACGGAACAATCATATTTTCCTAATCTCCCAATCATGCATCTACTCGTGCTTTTTAGGATTACGAAACTTTATCCAAGACATTGTAACTGACTACAATGGTCTTTCTTACTTCCCAGACATTGTGAGATACAATGGTCTCATTCATTTTTCAAGACACTGTGAGATACATTGGTCTCTATTACATTCTCAGACACTGTAAATACTACAGTGGTCTCATTTATTTCTCAAGACATTGTGGGTTACACAATGGTCTCTTCATCATTTCTCAAGACATTGTGGGTTACACAATGATCTCTCTATCATTTCTCAAGACATTGTGGGTTACACAATGGTCTCTTCGTCATTTCTCAAGACATTGTGAGTTACACAATGGTCTCTATTATTTCCTAGACATTGTGAGTTACACAATGGTCTCAACTATTTCTTAAACATTGTGAGTTGCACAATGGTCTCAACTACTCATCAGATATTGTAAGTTATACAATAGTCTCTAAAAATTATCTTCTAAACATTATATGATATCGTTTTACATGAAACCCGTCACAGTCTATCAATTTCCCTAATGGAAATACAAGAAATAGGATTTCTAAAGGACAAAGTGACTCATCATCTACAAAAGCTGAAGTTCAGCAACTTTCTCTACATTCATCAAAATTCTCTTCTGAAACCTTCATTGTTAAAGGTCTGTAAGGCTAGCCAAGTATGGACTATTTTAGGATTACTCAAGATTTCCTTTCCACACATATCTACCCATACTATCTTCTATGCAATGGAATGTGAAAACATAGGTTACAAGTCTTTTATGGCCAGGACTTGCAACTGGATGGTTTGATATCGCCTTTGCTTAGTGGACAATTTCTCAAAAGCTATGGACATATCACAAGTATACCTAATTTAGGTATTTGAAAATTTTATCGAACCTCGGCTAAATATAGCCTAATCACCTATATTTAACCTAGGGGTATTGGAACATAGTCTGATTAACTATGTTCGACTTAAATTTTTCAAACACTGAGAACAGTTATTCAAGGGTTATATTCAGGTTAATTTCCTACTTAAACTCGATAAACCACCAGAATTCATTAAAAAGGTCTAGAGACACGATAGTGTCTTACCACTCAGCAAAATCTTAACATCTTATTTATACTACCTAATTTCATTCTTGAAATTTTCACACATGAGATAATCCGAACTACTATCTTGGGATAGTCATCAAATCTTCTCGTCATTTCTTAGGAGTACTAGCCTGTTTAGGTTTCAAGGATATCATTCCGCCATATTCCTTTAAAATTCACTTTTGATTTTAAAACAAACTTGACATCTCTACCTAAGAATAATGGTAAACATACACTACACTCTTCTAATCATCAACATATCACATCATTATCTGAACCCCATTGTAAGTCAGTATGTAAAACTTCACAGTAACATGTTTCTTTCAAACACTAGTAGACATAAACACTAATGCTTTACCGAAAATGGAATTCGAAAGAATTTCTATGCTCAAAACCTCTAAAGAAATTTGGAATTCTTTAGTTGTAACTCATCAAGGTAATCAACAAGTTAAAAATAATAAAATTGATTTATTTGTTCAACAATATGAACAATTTTCAATATCGGATGAGGAAACTATAGATCATTCATTTGCTAATTTTAATACTATTATTACATCTTTACAAGCACTTGATGAATCTTTTTCTAGCCGTAACCATGTTAGGAGATATCTAAGGGCACTTCCATCGAAGTGGAGATCCAAGGTGACGGCGATCGAAGAGTCAAAAGATTTGACAATCCTGACCCTTGATGAACTCATAGGCAACTTAAAAGTCTACGAGCTTGTCCTTGCTAAATACTCCGAAGCCTCAAAGGTGAAAGAGAAACACAAATCTCTTGCCCTTAAAGCCAAAAAGGCTTCAAGCGATGAAGAGAACTCCTCTTCAAGTAGTGATGACGAGGAGTACGCTATGGCGATAAGGGACTTTAAAAAGTTCTTTAGAAGAAAGGGAAGATACGTCAAACAACCGTATGACGATAAGAAGGCTTTCGGAAAAGCAAAGAGGACAAGAAGCCAAAAGATGATCGTACTTGCTTTAAATGTGGGGACGCAAACCACTTTATTAGTAAGTGTCCCAAACGGGATGATCAAAAGGCGTTCGTGAGCGGCACGTGGGGAATGAGCGACGAGGAGGACGAAGAAATTTGTCTCATGGCAAATGACGAGGTATGTCATGAATACTATAGTAGCTCATCACTTGATGACGACTCATTGCATAATGAATATGACAAATTATGCAATATTAGCTTAAAACTAATTAACAAAAACAAGCTTTTAAAAATTCAAAACCAACGTTTAGATAAAGAAGTCATAGAATTAAAAGCAAAACTAAAACGTTTAGAAAAAGGTAAAATAGTAAGTGGTAAATGTGAACTTTGCGTTCAACTTCAAACACTAGTTGATCAACTAGATTCTAAAATTGCTAGAATGAGTACGAATACTTTAGATATGATATTGGATAGTGTTAAAACCGGCAACAACCAAAAAGTTTTAGGTATTCAACAACTTGATCCATCAACTAGTGAAAACAAAGAAACACAATTTGTTAAGGCACTAGAAAAACCAGCCACTGTTGTGGCGGATCCCACGGATCCCATCAAAAGGGAACCGGCTAGTGTTAAGACAGGGATCCGTGGGTCTGCTATAGCAAACAGTGGTAATAACGTAGCTTCTTCATCTAGAACTGAGTTTGTTATCATTAATAGGAAGAAACCAACTCATGTCACCACTAGACAACCACCTCCAAAATATAATTCTACTTTTGCAAGAAACAAAGCTCCATCTTTCTCAAAACCTAATCCATCTAGGAGACCTAATAACGTTTATCCTAGAAGTAACCATCAAATGGGATGGAACCCAAATATGCAAAATGGTTTTCCTTGTCAAAACTTTGCTCCATGGAATGCATACTCACCTTATCCATACATGTCTAACATGAATGGAATGTTTAACACTAATGGACCCATGAACAAATGGGGACCAAACTTTTGAGTTAATTGTTTTCTTAGGTGTGCTTAAAGGTCGACCTAGACCCGGATGAATGGGTCAAGGATAGCAGGTGCACGAGGCACATGACCGGCAATAAGGATCTATTCTCCACATATGAATCCTTCAATGGAGGTAATGTGGTGTTTGGAAATAGCAAAAGTAAAATCATCGGTAAAGGTACAATTTCTAACAAATCTCTAACCATTAACGATGTGTGTCACGTAGAAAACCTAAACTTTAACCTCTTAAGTATAGGAAAAATATGTGATAAAAAGTGCAATGTTCTTTTTACCGAAACCGGTAGTAAGATAATAAAAAATGGCATAACCATAGGAAGAGGTATTAGGAAACATGGAGTCTATGTCATTAAAATCGGTAATGAACCTAAAGACAAACTATGTCTTACCTCTATGGATGATACTTCGACCTTATGGCATCAAAGATTGGGTCATGCCAATATGCGACTTCTTCAATCGCTATCATCCAAAGATCTAGTAAGTGATCTACCTAAGTTAAAATATGAACATCACTTTTGTGATGCTTGTAATATAGGAAAACAAGCTCATTCTAGTCATAAAGCTAAAAACATGGTGTCTACAACTAAGTGTCTAGAATTACTACAAATGGATTTATTTGGTACATCCGCTATCCAAAGTTATGGAGGCAACTACTACACTTTGGTCATAGTTGATGATTATTCTAGGTATACATGGACAAAATTCTTAAAGAACAAAACAGAAACCTTTAATTATTTTGAAATATTAAGCAAAAAGATCCAAAGACAACTAGGAAGTCCTATAGTGTCTATTAGGACGGATCATGGTAGGGAATTCGATAATGAAGTGCAATTTGGAGCCTTTTGTGACGCTAATGGTATTACTCACAACTTCTCGGCTCCACGCACTCCACAATCGAACGGGGTAGTAGAAAGAAAGAATAGAACCTTACAAGAAATGAGTCGAACCATGCTTAATGAACAATCCATACCTCAAAAGTTTTGGTGTAATGCCATTGATACTTCAACGTACATACTCAATCGAGTCTTAATTAGACCAATCTTAGGTAAAACTCCATATGAGTTACTCCGAGGCAAAAAGCCTACGTTAAATCACTTTAGAGTCTTTGGAAGCAAATGTTTTATTCTTAACACTACAGATTACCTTACAAAATTTGATCCTAAATCAACTGAAGGTATCTTTCTAGGTTACTCTCCAAATAGCAAAGCTTACGTCATATTAAACAAAGAAACAATGAAGGTAGAAGAGTCATTAAATATAAAATTTGAAGAAAGTCCACCCAAACCCTCTCCACCTCTTGTCGATGACGAGATTGTAGAAAGTGAAGCTATAGTAATAAAGAAAAAGATAAATGAAGAAGAAGAACCTTTAAATGATGAAGTCATAAACATTAAAGAGTCCAAAGATCACCCCATAGATAAGGTCATAGGAAAGCTAAACGAAAGAACATTAAGGTCTCAAGTTCAAAACCAAAGTAGCTTGTTTTGTTTCGTTTCAACCATAGAACCTAAGAATACACAAGAAGCCATAAAAGATGAGAGTTGGGTAACGACTATGCAAGAAGAATTAAATCAATTTATTTCTAATGATGTTTGGACACTTGTCCCTCCACCTAGTAATCAAACCATAAAGGAACCAAATGGGTTTATAAGAACAAATTAGATGCAAACGGAGTAGTGTCTAGGAACAAGGCTAGACTCGTTGCCCAAGGGTATAACCAACATGAAGGAATAGACTTTGATGAGACCTATGCCCCCGTGGCTAGATTAGAGTCTATAAGAATACTTCTTGCGTATGCTTGTGCTAATGATCTAAAGCTTTATCAAATGGATGTCAAAAGCGCTTTTCTAAATGGTTTCATTAATGAAGTATATGTAGCTCAACTTCCGGGCTTCATCGATTTTGAAAAACCCAAACATGTGTATAAATTAAAGAAAGCCCTTTATGGTCTTAAACAAGCTCCAAAAGCTTGGTATAATAGACTCAAGTCATTTTTAATTAAACACAACTATACCATGGGGTTAGTTGACAACACACTTTTTACTAAGAAAAGAGAGTCACATATAATCATAGTGCAAATATATGTAGATGATATTATATTCGGATCCACTTGTCAAGACATGTGTGATGATTTCTCTAAAATCATGCATGACGAGTTCGAAATGAGTATGATGGGAGAACTTAGTTTCTTTCTTGGTCTACAAATCAAACAAGTAGATGATGGTATCTTCTTTAATCAATCTAAATACATAAAGGAGATGTTAAATAAATTCGGTCTAGAAGAGTCGAAACCTATTAGGACACCAATATCATCTGACACCAAACTCACAAAAGATGAAGACGGCTAATCCGTCGATAATAATAAATATCATGGCATGATAGGTAGTCTTCTCTACCTCACGGCAAGTAGGTCGGATATTATGTTTAGTGTTTGCTTATGTGCTAGGTTTCAAGAAGACCCTAAAACATCACACCTAGAAGCCGTAAAAAGGATATTTAGATACATTAAGGGTACAACACAATTAGGATTATGGTATCCTAAGGGCACGGGAGTAGAAACAATTATATATGCAGATTCTGACCATGCAGGTGATTACGTTGATAGAAAAAGTACAAGTAGGGTATGTACTTTCATGGGATGTTGCTTAACATCGTGGTTTTCTAAGAAACAAACGGCACTAGCAATATCAACAACCGAAGCCGAATACGTCTCCGCCGGCAAAGCATGCCAACAAGCACTATGGATGAAACAAGCGTTAGTCGACTACGACATTCATCTTAGTGACATAGCCATTCTATGTGACAAAAAGGGTGCCATAGATCTAAGCAAGAACCCCGGTATTACATTCTCGCACAAAGCATATAGAGATTCGTCATCATTTCTTAAGAGACAATGTTCAAAAGGGGAACATCTCTATTGAGAAGGTAGCATCCGAAGACAACATAGCCGACGTCCTTACCAAACCGTTGAAGCAGGAACAATTAAACCTACTTCGTCTTGGTCTTGGCCTCATGGAACAAACGTCGTAACTTACTTTTTGACTCTACAAGGTATGTAAACACTAGCCTTCTTTTTTCTGAGTCTAGGATCTCTATTTCACGCACAAATCACAAACAATACAGGAATTTTCAAAACCCAAGATAAGTTTTTCACTTATAATTTTCTTATTTTCTTTCAAAATAAGTACGAGTTACATACACATCCTTCTTTCAAAAGGATAAAACGTTTGTATTTCAAAATGCTCTCTAAAATGATACTCCTTCCCGTATCAATTTCACAAAAGCAATTTCTCACGTGTAGGACAAATCGCTTTTTCATTATTAATACAACGTAAAAACCCGTTTTTCATTGCATCTCATCTCTTTTGAATGCTAAAGGGGACACATAACTAATATGTGCTTTCTGGTACATTCATTTAAGCCACAATGAATTAGGAGCATTGGCAACACTAAATTACGTACTCAAAGTACTAAGTATATGTTTTTCGGGTTATCTCACATAATAATATGCTTTTTCATTTCTAGTTTATTTTTCTTTTCTTCTTAGGAGTCGAGATAACCATAACTCCAAATAGTTTGCATATAGTCACACACTAGGCAAAAATGTTTCCAAAAGGAAAACTTTGTGTTGCCTGAATCACAGACACACAGATCCCAGCTTTTATGCTGGACGGATCCCTCAAGGGAAGGATCCGTGGGATCTGTGAGACATAAGCTGTTTTTTACCTTCTATTTTTCTCACTTTGGATGAAAAATCCACATTTGTTTTATTTTATGGATTATGCTCTTTAATGCTTGTGTTCTCGTGATCACATGCCTTAAATTCATATCTAATCATAAGATTTTAATCCACATTTTGGGTCAAGCATTCATTACAATGCTTTGTTTTTCTATATATAGAACTCCCAAAATGCTTGCATAATCCATCTCATCTTCTCAAACAAACTACACCATGTCATTCACAAACTCTTTAGATGAATCACCTAGTACAAACAATCATCTTCATGAAACCAAAACCTTTGTACTTCCACCTTCCAAAATACCAAAATCAAACTCTAGGATATCCGCACGGATTAACATCCGATCTTGTTGCTTAGGAAAACCATCATCATATGGCTCATCACCATCAACTAACTCACCACAAGATTCTTCCATTATAGCACCTCCTTCATCACCAACGAGTACACCAACATCATCACCAAATCAGTCACCACCTAAAATCACTCTTTTGGAACTCTTTACAACTCCAACAAGATCTCAACAACCAAAGCAAAAAGAAATAGCCTTTTTGACACCTCCAACTTCTCCAAACACAATATTCAATTATCTTGAAACATCACCACCTTTAGCTCCCATTAAACTACACGAACATCTAGGTTCTTTTCCACCACCACTTCCAATCATTCTGGACTTTGATCCGTATTTTCCTATTTTTCCACCACAACTTCTGCAACTCACAAATCAAAACAACCCGGAAGATTTCCGTATTCATTACCTACATCACTTACATTGTGAACATTGCCAATCCACTAGGGAAATTTCAATAGAAGTTAGGGAAGAAATGCGATTCATACTCAACCTCACCCTTGATCGCATCAATACCATTGCTCATCGAAACCTCCATCCATAACCTTATGCAAGCATGGAAGGAATCATTATTACTATTTTCTATTTTTAGTACTTTTTCTTTTTGAGTCATTTTCAAGAACAAGTCTTGTTATTATTTTCACATGCTTGTAGGTGGCATAAATACCACTACACTTTGTTGTTTTATTACAAGGCCTTGTTTACATACCTTGGCTCCCAATCTTGATTCTCGTCAATCACAAGATTACATAAGCATGTTACTAACCTTTCTCTTTGTAGGATTTTTTATTTTTTTCTTCACTTGACGCCCCAAACTAGGGGGAGCTACCGTCAAGGGGAGTAAGCGATACGTGGACTAATTTTTCCACACTTTTATTTTTTCGAAGGGTTAACTTTTTGTTTTGACAAAAAGGGAGAGAAGAAATAAAACTTAGTGGCTTTCAAAACAAACATCTATTCTTAAGTTTTACTCATCATAACAGTATGTTTTGTCATCAACAAAAAGGGGGAGATTGTTATTACAAATAAACTGTAAAAATGTTTATTAATATTTTGCGATCTCTTTGTGTTTTGTTGATAACAAATATAATGTTATCTTAAGTACAATTATAGGGATACATGTTATATTTGTAAAGCATTTACATATAGCCATTTATATACAAAAATGTTGTAATTAATTATTTGTTGTGATAGTTTATTAGGATGGGTAAAACCCATAACCCAAGGATCATATCCATAACCCATTAACCCATACCCATTGACTAGATATGATGTATTCATTAGATACATTGAATCTAAGGAAAACCCATGGACCAACCCATAACCCATGACCCATAACCAAAAAACACATAGGCAAAGAGGAGCGTCCCACGGATCCCTATGATTACACTAGACGAATCCCAAGTGGGAGGGATCCGTGAGATCCGGGGAACAGTGACAGAAAATGCCTATAAATAGAGAGCCATTTCTTCATTCTAACTCACCCCTCTTCTTACTAAATCTCTCAAACACTCTCATTCTCTTCTAACATATAGATCACTTGATCTAGAGAGTTGTTCTTCTTTTTTTCTATTGTGATTCTCATATAGGTCCTTCTCTAAGGCGAGATCACGAGCATTCTACAAGTCATCCAAGCAAGGGGTCCTTGATTGATTTGTTCCTCCGCAAGATTTCTGTAGCGAAGATCTTGTATTTGATATTTCACATATTTGTTGTGTAATAGTCGTGTTGGTTTGGTCCACCATGTTACGGACTCGGTATTTAGCTTTGTACCGGAAAAAGATGTAAGCAACATTGTGAAGGCTTCTCCTCCAAGTGAAGGAGTTTGTTGACATAGTGCTTGAACTCTCGAGTAGGTGACTCGGGGAGTAGAGTAGGGCAAAGAAGGTGTCCTTGTAGCCGAACCACTATAAATCGGTTGTGTCATTTCTATCCTTTAACTTTACTTTATTTACTTGCTTTATAATTAGATCTATACTTTCTCTACATCCATAAGATCTCACATATTAACGAATCTAAAGTTTTTGAAACTAACTTAAAATCGGCAAAACTATTCAACCCCCCCCCCTTCTAGTTTTCCACAGTCGTGTCTACCCATATTGCCTTCAAGAATTGTTTAGCCCTTAACTCTAGTGGTGGAGATTTGTGTAACCGTCAAGCTTATGATAGAATACATGCTATGACTGTGCGATTGAGTGATCACCCCAAAATTGACACTTAGAATAGTTGAGAGATTTTAGTGTTTTGTTCCCCTTTCGTGAGGTGTTCGGCTTTGTTTTATTCTAGCATCAGAAATTTGTAAACTTATATTTTCCAGGTTATGGGAGATATCTTTTTAGGAATCTTTCTAATAAGGTCTACTTGAGGACAAGTAGAGTTCAAGTGGGGGGATATTTGATAACATCAAATAGTCCTGAATATTAAGTGTCAATTTCTCCTGATAATGCTTGTAATTTATATCATTTATATGGATTTACGCTTGTTTTCCACTTTCAGGTAAATTACGAGCATTGGAGCTAAAGAGACGCGGAATTGGAGAATTATCTAAAGATTTATCACAGTATGCTACTTTGAAGAAGTTAAGGTGTAACTCGTCTCTCACATTACGCCCTAACTATTGCGTGACTCAGAAAACCAACTTATCAGAAGGTTACGGCGTAACTCTTCGCAAAGGTTACGACGTAACTATATTAGGTCAAATGATGTTCCACGCCGCTGATACTTACGCCGTAACTACTACATCTACTACGAAGTAACCGAGTTTATTGAAGACTACGGTGTAACCACTCATTAGGTTACGCCGTAACCAGCAGATCTAGTGCAAAATACGATGAAATAGAAGGTTACGGCGTAACTCTTGTTATGGTTATGCAGAAACCCAGATCTGGCTTATATATACCCTACGAATTCTAGCATTTCTAATCATCCCATTCCACACACAACACTCAGAGAACGTGGGAAAAATCTCAAGGCAGATCTAGAGGAGCATACGGAGTTGTCTCTAAGGGAGAAATCACTCCTCTACGATAAGCATTAGCGTTTTATATTTCTTTTACTTTCAATTCATGTATTTCGTACCTTTGAATATTGAATTGGTTTGCATGATTAATATGAGCGGCTAAGCACCTCTTGGTGCTGGCCTAGTTATGATTCCTTAATTGTTTTGTTTGCGTTTACTTTACTTCCGTAAAATTATTTCTAAGTGTATGCATGCATAGTTTATTGGTAGCCACCCTTGGTTCGGTAGTTTTGAATGGCGGTAGAGGCCAATTGCCTAGGAGATATGACCAACTGACCCTAGTTGAGCGGACTGAGACGGGAAGGGTAAGATATGACCAACTGAAGACCCTTTCTACTTGTGCGATTTGACCAACTGATCACCTATCGTTTGGATGAACTTAAGAATTAGGGGGTACGTGTCTAAGTTCCTAACGGTTGGGCGTTCACTATTATAAATCTAGCATGTAGCGGTACTTAATGACTTGGCTTAGGGGACCAGGAACAACAGGACTTATGAGGGGACACCTGACTTCTCCTGTGGTGGCATCTTTGCTGATAGGTTATGGTGAATTGACCAAATGTTGTCCTCTCGAATTTGACCCCACCTGAAGTAATTGGAAGTAAGTAGACGTAGACATAACTAGCTAGGAGGATTAACTAGGTTAGCACCGGTTTCCTCAATTGATTTCCCTTTACCATTTATTTGCTTTTATTTTATTCTACTTTAGTAGTTTAATTAATTAAATCCCTTTCGAAACCATTATTAATCTGTGACACCTAGACTTAGTAATAATCCAACACACATAGCTCTTAGGACGACCTCGGCTTTACCAATTACTACACTACACACGACCAGGTACACTGCCCGTTAGTGGACTAGGGTAGACCATAGGTATAACGAGACTTTATAAATATTAAAACCTGGTCAGTAAAACCTGCATCACACATCTTCCTCATCTCACAAATCAAACTAACCCGGAAACCTTCCACACACATTACCCACATCATTTACATTGTGAACATTGCCAATACACTAGGGAACTTGCAATATAAATTAGGGAAGAGATGCAATTCTTACTTAACCACATCCTTGATCGCATCAACATCATCACTCACCAAAACCTCCATCAATAACCTTATGCAAGCATGCAAGGAATAATATTACTATTTTTTCTAGTTTTTCTTTTGAGTCATTTTAAAAGAACGAACCTTGTTCTTAGTTTTACATGTTTGTATGTGGCATATATACCACTACATTTTGTATTTTATTACAAGGCTTTGTTTACATACCTTGGATCCCAATCTTGTTTCTCGTTAATCACAAGATTATTTATGCATGTTACTACTAACCTTTTCTTTGTAGGTTTTTAGATTTTTCTCACTTGACGCCCTATTCTAGGGAGAGCTACCGTCAAGGGGGAGTTAGAGATACGTGGACTATTTTTCCACACTTTTTTTCTTCATTAGGGTCACTTTTTGTTTCGAAAAAAAGGGGGAGAAGAAGTAAAACTTATGCTTTCAAAACATACATCTAATCTTAAGTTTTACTCATCATTACATTATGTTTTGTCATCAACAAAAAGGGAGAGATTGTTAATGCAAATAAACCGTAAAAACGTTTATTAATATTTAACGATATCTTTTTTTTTTTGTTGATAACAAATACAATGTTATCATAAGTAAAATTATAAGGATACATGTTATTTTTGTAAAGAATCTACATATATAGTCACTTAATATAAATTGTTGTAATAATTCATTTATTGTAATAATTTATTAGGATGGGTAAAAACCACAACCCATGGAGCATATCCATAACCCATGGTGTTAACCCATAACCCATTGTCTAGATTCATTGCATCTTTTAGACATATTGTATCTACTTAGATACCCATGGTCCAAAGTCTAGGACCCATGACCCATGACCCAAAACCCATGGGCAAATAGGAGCGTCTCACGGATCCCTCCGTTTACACTAGATGGATCCCTCAGGCAAGGGATCCGTGGGATCTGTGCAATAGTAGCAAGAAATTGCCTACAAATAGAGAGCCATTTCTTCATTGCAACTCACCCTTCTTCTTACAAACTCTCTCATATATTCTTACATTCTTCTAACCTAAGATCACTTGATCTAGAGAATAGTTCTTCTTTCTTTTGTTTTGATTATCATATAGGTCCTTCTCTAAGGCGAGATCACGAGCATTCTACAAGTCATCCAAGCAAGGGGTCCTTGATTGATTTGTTCCTCCACAAGATTTCTGTAGCGAAGATCTTGTATTTCATATTTCACATATTTTTTGTGTTATAGTAGTGTTGGTTTGGTCCTCCGTGTTAAGGACTTTGTATTTAGCTTTGTACCGGAAAAAGTGTAAGCGACGTTGTGAAGGCTTCTCCGCCGAGTTGAAGGAGTTTGTTGACATAGTGCTTGAACTCTCGAGTAGGTGACTCGGGGAGTGGAGTAGGGCAAGGAAGGTGTCCTTGTAGCCGAACCACTATAAATCGGTTGTGTCATTTATATCCTTTACTTTACTTGCTTTTTTTACTTGCATTACTTATAGTTCTATACTTTCTCTCTATCCACATGATTTCACATTACATCGAATCTAAAGTTTTTGAAACTAACTTAAAATCGAAAAAACTATTCAACCCCCCCCCCCCCTTCTAGTTTTCCACATGTTTCATAAGTTTTACGTAAATCACCTAAGACTTGCATTAAGTCTCATGCATGCATGCAATAACTAACCAAATCACCACCTTTACGTTATACACTAATGCACATACTTATACACTTCTAAAACTGAAATATCCCCTCCCTTTTACACTATGAAAATGGCATATCCACACATGCTTTTTAAATCTCAAAACCCCATATTACCTTGTTAGAACTAGCATCAAAAGTTGCAATTTGATAACAACCATTCCCCTTATTTCCCTTTCATATTGAACACCCCAAAGGCACACCACAAGCCTCCAAGACCTTTGACCTCTTGAGTTTAACATAAGCTTGTGATGCCTAAAACACGTTTTGACTTTACCCTAAATACACTTAAAAATTTAGGACCCTTTGGTAACATTTTCTCACCACAATTAAACACATATCACTACGCTTTTCTCTCTACACTCTCACGGTATCAAACATACATACTATCAAGGATTTCAAGATTTTGGTTATGGTCTTACAAGAAATAACGGTTTGATAACCAAAAGTTAGGGTTTTCTTAGTGATTTGGGTAGTTTTGTGCACTTTTGATCATCCATTCACCACCAATCTTGTAAGTGTCTCATATACTTTATTTTACTTATATTTAACTTATCATGCATTATTTTGTATCGCCTCTATAGACTTGTTGTATAAAAACTTGATTTGAATTTAGTTGAAACAAACCCTAAATCTATCCAGATTTTTAGTTGACTTATGTGCTTGTTTCACCACTTTAAAAGACACTTATGGCCAAAATCTTTGAACCTCAGTGTTATACTATGTCTTAGAAGACCCTAGCTAAAATTTATAGTTTTTGGAATTAATTTTAGTATTTTAACATTTTATAACAAACTGGTTGTCACAAAAGTAAAAAATCTGAGTTCGAATATTAATGCATGTTTATGAGCACCTTAGGCTCCAAACCAAGAACAATGGTAGTTATAGTTTTTGTAGCCAAGACCTAGATCAAAACTCTACAACTTGAGTCACTCAAAAAAAAGTTAAGTAATAAAGAAGTTATGGCCTCGTGAAGTTGAGTAAAATTTCTGCCTAAAAACTGTTAATTTTGAATAGCCCCTATTTGAGAATTAATGGACACCTAAAACCTAATTTCACAAAAACCGATGTCATGATTTTTTGAAAGTAGATATTTTTATCTACGCTTAGGGCTTTGAATGAGAAAAATTGAATAAGAAACGAAGAAGTTAAGCCCATTTAAAGTCGTTATTTATTTCAATTTAGCAATACTCTTATAGAGTTTTGGAACTAAAAATGTGTTTTAATTGTTTTTCTTAAATGGTTTGACTTGCATATCTTTATACAACTTTACAAGAAGTATATAAGGGTGATAAAACTTATATGCATATATTACATGTCGTATCATTCATAAGATGACTTATTTATTTAGGTCGCGGTTAGGATTTTTGCTCGTTGAAATTACATATTATTTCCCGTATTCACCACTTGATTAAGGTGAACTTCATAGCCCCACTTTTATTTATTGTATACTTGTTTTGAAATATTTTAGGGTGAGAATACATTGTTTGCTTTTACTTATGGACATAAGTACTTTAAACTTTCACGGATTGCCTAAGTACCCTTTAACCCACTTTGGCCCCCACTATCATGAACCGTTAATTACTTTGTAAGCACGCATGTTATAAATAGATCTATTGGGATGGTGACAAACAATGTATAAGATAATAGCGAAATGGTTTATAAGGTGGTAGTAAAATAGTTTTATAAGGTAATGGCAAACGATTTGTAAGGTGGTAACAAAATAGTTTATACGGAACTAGCAAAACAATTTATAAGATAGTAGTAAATCAGGTTAGTAGTTTATAAGGTAGTAGTAAGGTAATTCATAAGAGGGTAGCAAATTGGTTTATTGTACGGTGACATAATAGTTTATAAGATAGTAAAAGAACTATTTACAAAATGGTAATGAAATAGAAAGTGCAACATACAGAAATTGTCACAACATGTTGATATAAAATAGTAGATAATCATGAGTCAAATAAATCTCACAACTCGGAATAAACATACACAAAATACAATGAAGTTCATGAGAAAGTACTAATGATAATCTCTTAATGGATACAACCAAAGAGGGCCTAGGTCTTGTTACGCAGGGTAGGAAAACTCTCTCTCTAAACATAATCATTCTGTAACGTCGTTATGGTTTTTGCGGGCTTCTCCTTATTTATACTGGTTCTTCAGCTCTAGACAACCATTCCTGAAGTGCCCTATCACTCCACACTCAAACCATGTCACCGTGATGTTCCGGTTGGTGACAAGAGTAGGACCCTTGCAATCTTTGGCTTTGTGACCGACCTTCATGTAGTTCTCACATTGAGTGAGGCAAGGTCATTGTGGTGAAATCGTCATTTTTTTCACCTAGGTAAAGTTTCAGCATACCCCCTCTTGTCACCTGGCCCAACAGCAAAAGCCCTAATCACTTCTTACCTCTTGTTTGTTGCTGGCCAGAATTACATCCATGATTATTTTCCCATTTCCTCATGTTGCCAATGCTCTTGATTATTTTGGCTTCCTAACGTACGACCCAATCTTTCAAGTTGTGAGCCATGCGGACTCCCGCCTCATAGGAAACAATAGTATCAGTAACTCGTTGGGCTATGAGTCGCTCAATGGCTACTGAGCTTATGGCTTGTCTCTAAGAAGGCATGTTTCTACAAAATTACAATAAGTAAAGAAAAGTGAGATGTAATAAAGTAGTGTCCTAAAGGTAGGTGTTCCAGGGCGACACGTTAAAGTCATGTTCTAATTAACCAGTGTGTCTTTAGGCGATAGGTTATTAGGCGATGTAAGTGTTTCAAAAGTATGGGACGAGTGTTCAAACTCGTCTTCGGAGATGGATAGTAAGATAACTAAGGGATCGACATGATACTTTGGGAAATGAGCATAAGTGGTCAGAATAAAAATAGTCAAATATTTACATAAATAACCTTTATATAAATTAAATTGTGATGCCTGGTAAATAAGCATAAGTTGTCGAAGAGCCAATCAAGTATTTATATAAATAGCTTTTATGTAATTTAAATACTGATACTCTAGAAAATAAGCATAAGTGTTCAGAGAATATATGCACACGGAAAGTGTGTAAGGCAATAAAAAGGGGGTCTCAACGTATATAGCAGTTATAGTCTAGGTAATAAATACAACCTAGTTCTTTATAACCAGGGCTCTGGTACCAATTTGTAACACCCCAAAATCAGTATAGCAGCGAAAAACAACTAAGGGTGTTACTTCATAGCACAAAGAGATGGTAATAGAAAACGACATCTAAATGAGACGTTTTTAAAATAATAAACATTCGATAAATAACTTTTAGAGATACAAAAATAAGTGGTCCCAAAGTAATAAGTTACATAAACGTTTTCAAAATATCATAAAATGGTAAATATTAATGCGTCAAAGTCTTTATGATAAGTCGTAAGACTCTAATGCTTCAAGCCAAAGCTAACACCTTACGGATGTGAGATAAACATGCTAAAACGTCAAGAAAATTGTTGAGTGAAATTCATAGATTTATAAGTAAAGTAATAGACCACAAGATTTCAAGTAATTGTTGAGTATTGTAACACATACAAAAGTCTTAGGGTGCGTTTGGTTCGTGATATTTAAATCATGGTATTTAAAATTATGAGTAATTTGAAATTGTAGAGATTTTAGAAACCTGGTATTTGAAGTCTTGTTGCTTGTTTGGTTCACAGATTTTTGTATAAATGTTACAAAGCAAGTGATACTAAATGACTCAATTGCCCCATTATCTTAAGAACATACCAAAATCATTTCTAATTATTCATTTACAACAAGTTCTTAAACAACTCCATCCACACCGTTATGTATTACTTAAGTTGTGTGATCATTATATAGCACAACACATGGACTTTTAATACTAGTTAAAAATTATGAAAGTTCAACTTGGACTTGCAATAACTTGATCTGTGGATCTTGTTGCTTTTTGGTAAAAAATTTGATTACCAAAAATCAACTTTGATGTTGATTTACAATCTGTAAAAAATCTGAGCATAATTTCTACTTTCTTGTAAAAGACATAAACTGGTTATTCGAGTCGGGTTTAGAAATCGAATAAGTAATCGAACACCTGGAATCCCTTGATTTGTTAAAACAACATCTTGAGAAATCGAGCAACTGCATAAACTGAACACCTGCAGATTCGTTGTTACCCATGAAAGAAGAAAAGTTCAATTGGGTGTTTATTGTGAAAGTGGGGTTTGGTGGTTTGGGACTTTGGGGATGAAGACAACCAGTAGATAAAGAAAGTGAAAGGGCAATTTGGTCTAGTTTTAGCTTTTTACAATTTCAAGTGAGACCAATTAGAAATACATCCCATGTGGAGTGAATTTATAATACGCCACTTTTAGCTTTTCAATGAATTTAATATTGGTCCACTTTACCAACCAAACACAAACATTCATGGGATTTAAAATGCAAAACTCATGAAATCCCTCAAATATTTGTGAACCAAACAGCCTGTTAAAGTATTTATTATTGCACTAAGCTCATGACACCGAAACATTAATGCCATTATCAATAGGTTGATACAATAATTGCCCTAGTAGGTAATTTGCCATCTTACCTAGAGTTCTCAAATACAGTGCGTCCATTTGCCTAACCGGTCAACGCGGACGGGGGATGTCAATCCCAATAGATCTATTCACAGCATTCGTGTTTACACGTAGTAATTAACGGTTCATGATGTTAGGGGCTTTCTGGCATAAGTAGTACTTAGGCAATAATAATAATATCAGTTCAAGCATACATTTTCAAACACTTGTGTCCGTAGTAGAAATAACATGTATCTCTCCCAAGTAGTTTATAAAACAATTAAACGAGTAAAGTGGGGCTATGAACTCACCTTAAATCAAAGCGATAGCAATAGTGAAAATAAAGCGATGAAAAGCCGTGATAATCCAAGAAGCAACCTAAAATATAATATTGCGCCTTAGGTTTTATAAATTATAAACGTAAATATTGCAAATGAGTTTTTATAAAGTTTTTATATCAATTATACCATTGTACTAAGTTTGATGGATCTGGACACACACCTTGTGTCAGTGATATTTTGTATTATATTAATAAGCACGCGGAATTTACTTAGTAATACTTAGAAGACGGATTATATGATGTATTGTAAGTGAACACAGATTAAACACAAAACTAAGCTCTAATATTATTAATGAATAATACGAGTGATCTTGCTTATCACTAGGGTTACACCTTGAAGCTTATGTGAGTGATACGTATGTAAGTAAGTGAGTAAGACAATGACCTAGGACCTCCTTTTATAGTACAAGGAGTCCTTCACAAGATAAGTATAAAGCTAACAATATAGAATATACAAAAGATCTTTTCTATACTTATATAAACACGTTTTCCTAATAATTATCTAATAGCAGTGGTAATAATGTGCCAGCAGTGGTAATACGTTTCCACTGCTAGTGCAATACCTAGCAGTGTCTTCCACAGCTATCAGTGTTAACAGATTATTAACAACAATCCTCCCCTAAACTTATGATTTCTCTGCAAATCAATAAGTTTCTTCAATCTGCATCATCTTCAAGGATTTGGGGAATTCTACCAAACACTTCACTTCTTCCTTAAATTTTGAATAGCTCTTGAACATTGATCTTGAATCCTGTGTAACAATGCTCTGACTTTCTCACTATCTTCATGAACTCTTATAGTAGTACACAGCATCACAGTGAGAGTTCCAGCTCTGAGTGGATATTCTTTCTCAGCAAGCATGAATGCATCTACTCCATTTGCTGTAGAAACATGATGAACTTCACATGAATCATAGTAGAACCATTTAGTACCAGGACATGAACATGAGAATTTTCAGAAATAATCATTAACATTTGGTTCATAGAGCCTTCTAAGATTAACCCATAACTGCATCTCCTTCATATCTTTGAGATCTTCAGCATCAAACCTTTCTTGAACTAACTTCCATAGTGTATCAAGATCATCTCTGTCAAAAGCTTTGATGAGATCTTCAAACTAAATAAATGATGAAGTTTCACCACCTAGCCTTGTAATCTTCCATGTTGGAGCAAAATTGCTAGTAGTAAACACTTCTCAGTCAATGATAGGATGTCTGACTTGTAGTGGTTCTGGATAAAAATCTTCTTCTTCAATCACAATCATATCAGTCAGCTGTTCTTCAGTGAATTTCTCAGTTGGAACTTCTTGTTCTTCAACAAACTTTGTCTTATTAACAGTCTGAGAATCACTGTCTTTGGCCTTTCTATTCAAATCAGGATACCTTCTTTCTTCTTCTTCAGAGTCCATTGGAATGAAATCTTTATCTTGTCTTTGAAATCTGTAGTAGATACTTTCAACTTTATCATCAAGCATTCCTTTCAATTGATGTCTTTTCCAGCCACCAACATTGCAACAATAAGTCTTCATGTATGCAATAACTTGTGCTTTAGTTGGTTGCCTTGGTTTCTTTTGACCTTTTCTGACTGAACCAATTACCTCTTGAAGTGCTTGATTATTCTTCATCTGAATAAAGTCCTTTAACTGAGTTTTTCTTTGTTCTTCAGTTAAAGACTTATCTGCAACTAGGTCAATTGCTTTCTTCTTGATCACTGGATCATTTGCAATCAAGAACTCAATTTCTTCTTCAGTAGGTACATAGTTGAACTCTGGAAATTGGATTAACACACAGTGTATCAGTATCCTCCATTCTGTCCAGTCTTTTAGCCTCCATGAAGTCTGCAACTTCTTGTTCATCTAACATGTTAATACAAATAAACTGTAAAAAAGTTTATTAATATTTTGCGATCTCTTTGTGTTTTGTTGATAACAAATATAATGTTATCTTAAGTACAATTATAAGGATACATGCTATTTTTGTAAAGCATTTACATATAACCATTTATATACAAAAATGTTGTAATTAATTATTTGTTGTAATAGTTTATTAGGATAGGTAAAAACCATGACCCAAGGATCATATCCATAACCCATTAACCCATACCCATTGACTAGATACAATGTATTCATTAGATACATTGAATCTAAGGAAAACCCATGGACCAACCCATAACCCATGACCCATAACCAAAAAACCCATGGCCAAAGAGGAGCGTCCCATGGATCCCTAGGATTACACTAGACGGATCCCAAGTGGGAGGGATCCGTGGGATCCGAGGAACAGTGACAGAAATTGCCTATAAATAGAGACCCATTTCTTCATTCTAACTCACTCCTCTTCTTACAAAATCTCTCAAACACTCTCATTCTCTTCTAACATATAGATCACTTGATCTAGAGAGTTGTTCTTCTTTCTTTCTATTGTGATTCTCATATAGGTCCTTCTCTAAGGAGAGATCACGAGCATTCTACAAGTCATCCAAGCAAGGGGTCCTTGATTGATTTGTTCCTCCGCAAGATTTCTGTAGCAAAGACCTTGTAGTTGATATTTCACATATTTGTTGTGTAATAGTCGTGTTGGTTTGGTCCACCATGTTACGGACTCGGTATTTAGCTTTGTACCAGAAAAAGGTGTAAGCAACGTTGTGAAGGCTTCTCCTCCAACTGAAGGAGTTTGTTGACATAGTGCTTGAACTCTCGAGTAGGTGACTCGGGGAGTGGAGTAGGGCAAGGAAGGTGTCCTTGTAGCCGAACCACTATAAATCGGTTGTATCATTTCTATCCCTTAACTTTTCTTTATTTACTTGTTTTATCATTAGATCTATACTTTCTGTACATCCATAAGATCTCACATATTAACGAATCTAAAGTTTTTGAAACTAACTTAAAATTGGCAAAACTATTCAACACCCCCTTCTAGTTTTCCACAATTGGCATCAAGAGCTAAGTTTATAAAAGTTTTAAAGTAAAATTGTATTTTAAAAACTTTTCGATCACTATGGGTTCTGAAAATTATAAGGAAGGGCAATCTATGCAACGACCATCACTACTTGAAACTAATGGTTTTATATATTGGAAAAATAGATTCGAAACGTATGTGAAGTCTAAAGATATTGATCTTTGGTACATTATTGTTGAAGGCGATTTTGAGGCTACCTCAAAAGATGATAAAGGGAATTTAGTTAACATACCTCATGATAAACTAAATGATGAAATGAAAAAAAAACTTTCTAAACATAGTGAAGCTAAAATGGTTTTATATAATGCTTTACCGAAAAAGGAATTCGAAAGAATTTCTATGCTCAAAACCTCTAAAGAAATTTGGAATTCTTTAGTTGTAACTCATCAAGGTAATCAACAAGTTAAAAATAATAAAATTGGTTTATTTGTTCAACAATATGAACAATTTTTAATATCGGATGAGGAAACTATAGATCATTCATTTGCTAACTTTAATACTATTATTACATCTTTACAAGCACTTGATGAATCTTTTTCCAGCCGTAACCATGTTAGGAGATATCTAAGGGCACTTCCATCGAAGTGGAGATCCAAGGTGACGGCGGTCGAAGAGTCAAAAGATTTGACAATCCTCACCCTTGATGAACTCATAGGCAACTTAAAAGTCTACGAGCTTGTTCTTGCTAAAGACTCCGAAGCCTCAAAGGTGAATGAGAAACACAAATCTCTTGCCCTTAAAGCCAAAAAGGCTTCAAGCGATGAAGAGAACTCCTCTTCGAGTAGTGACGACGAGGAGTACGCTATGGCGGTAAGGGACTTTAAAAAGTTCTTTAGAAGAAAGGGAAGATACGTCAAACAACCGTATAACGATAAGAAAGGCTTTCGGAAAAGCAAAGAGGACGAGAACCAAAAGATGATCGTACTTGCTTTAAATGTGGGGACCCAAACCACTTTATTAGTAAGTGTCCCAAACGGGATGATCAAAAGGCGTTCGTGAGCGGCACGTGGGGAATTAGCGACGAGGAGGATGAAGAAATTTGTCTCATGGAAAATGACGAGGTATGTCACGAATACTATAGTAGCTCATCACTTGATGACGACTCATTGCATAATGAATATGACAAATTATGCAATATTAGCTTAAAACTAATTAACAAAAACAAGCTTTTAAAAAGTCAAAACCAACGTTTAAATAAAGAAGTCATATAATTAAAAGCAAAACTAAAACGTTTAGAAAAGGGTAAAATAGCAAGTGGTGAATGTGAACTTTAGGCTCAACTTCAAAAACTAGTTGATCAACTAGATTCTAAAATTGCTAGAATGAGTACGAATACTTTAGATATGATATAAGATAGTGTTAAAACCGGCAACAACAAAAAAGGTTTAGGTATTCAACAACTTGATCCATCAACTAATGAAAACAAAGAAACACAATTTGTTAAGGCACTAGAAAAACCAGCCACTGTTGTGGCGGATCCCATCAAAAGGGAACCGGCTAGTGTTAAGCCAGGGATCCGTGGGTCTGCTGTAGCAAATAGTGGTAATAACTAGGGGTGTAAACGAGCCGAGCCGCTCGTGAAAAGCTCGGGATCGGATCGGTAAAAAGCTCGAACGAGCCGAGCTTAAACGAGCTCGAGCCCGAGCTCGAGCCTAATTTTGGGCTCATTTAATAATCGAGCTCGAGCCCGAGCTATGTACAAAAAGCTTGAGTATGCTCGCGAGCCTAAATGAGCCCTAGAATTATATACGTGTATATATCGTCTATACGTATAAACAAGCTTAAAAGTAGTAAACGAGCTCGAGCTTTATGTAATTAACGAGCCGAGCTCAAAACATCATAAAATTAGTCGAGCCCGAGCCGAGCTCGAGCTTGTGAAAATTTTCACGAGCAGAACTCGAGCTCAAAGTATAAGGCTCGAAACGAGCTCGAGCCCTAGCTCGAGCTTTATATATATAAACAAGCTGAGCTCGAGCCTTAACGAGCTCGAGCTCGGCTCGGCTCGTTTCCACCCCTAGTAATAACGTAGCTTCTTCATCTAGAACTGAGTTTGTTATCGTAAATAAACCAACTCATGTCACCAGTAGACAACCACCTCCAAAATATAATCCTACTGTTGCAAGAAACAAAGCTCCATCTCTCTCAAAACCTAATCCATCTAGGAGACCTAATAACGTTTATCCTAGAAGTAACCATCAAATGGGATGGAACCCAAATATGCAAAATGGTTTTCCTTGTCAAAACTTTGCTCCATGGAATGCATACTCACCTTATCCATACATGCCTAACATGAATGGAATGTTTAACACTAATGGACCCATGAACAAATGCGGACCAAACTTTTGAGTTAATTGTTTTCTTAGGTGTGCTTAAAGGTCGACCTAGACCCGGATGAATTGGTCAAGGATAGCGGGTGCACGAGGCACATGACCGGCAAAAAGGATCTATTCTCTACATATGAATCCTTCAATGGAGGTAATGTGGTGTTTGGAAATAGAAAAAGTAAAATCATCGGTAAAGGTACGATTTCTAACAAATCTCTAACCATTAACGATGTGTGTCACGTAGAAAACCTAAACTTTATCCTCTTAAGTATAGGACAAATATGTGATAAAAAGTGCAATGTACTTTTTACCGAAACCGGTAGTAATATTTTGCTATCTCTTTGTGTTTTGTTGATAACAAATATAATGTTATCTTAAGTACAATTATAAGGATACATGTTATTTTTGTAAAGCATTTACATATAGCCATTTAAATACAAAAATGTTGTAATTAATTATTTGTTGTAATAGTTTATTAGGATGGGTAAAAACCATAACCCATGGATCATATCCATAACCCATTAACCCATACCCATTGACTAGATACAATGTATTCATTAGATACATTGAATCTAAGGAAAACCCATGGACCAACCCATAACCAAAAAACCCATGGGCAAAGAGGAGGGTCCCACAGATCCCTAGGATTACACTAGACGGATCTCAAGTGGGAGGGATCCGTGGGATCCGGGGAACAGTGACAGAAATTGCCTATAAATAGAGAGCCGTTTCTTCATTCTAACTCACCCCTCTTCTTAATAAATCTCTCAAACACTCTCATTCTCTTCTAACATATAGATCACTTGATCTATAGAGTTGTTCTTCTTTCTTTCTATTGTGATTCTCATATAGGTCCTTCTCGAGATCACGAGCATTCTACAAGTCATCCAAGCAAGGGGTCCTTGAATGATTTGTTCCTCCGCAAGATTTCTATAGCGAAGATCTTGTATTTGATATTTCACATATTTTTTGTGTAATAGTTGTGTTGGTTTGGTACACCATGTTACGGACTCGGTATTTAGCTTTGTACCGGAAAAAGGTGTAAGCAATGTTGTGAAGGCTGCTCCGCCAAGTGAAGGAGTTTGTTGACATAGTGCTTGAACTCTCGAGTAGGTGACTCGGGGAGTGGAGTATGGCAAGGAAGGTGTCCTTGTAGCCGAACCACTATAAATCGGTTGTGTCATTTCTATCCCTTTACTTTACTTTATTTACTTGCTTTATCATTGGATCTATACTTTCTCTACATCCATAAGATCTCACATATTAACGAATCTAAAGTTTTTGAAACTAACTTAAAATCGGCAAAACTATTCAACCCCCCTTCTAGTTTTCCACATAACATTTTCTTCTTTGCTTCTTCTTCTTCTCTGATCTTTTGAGAAACTTCAGCATCAAAAGCAATTTGAGCTTGTTCTTTCTTAGAAATCTTCCTTCCAGGTTGCTCTTCACTTTCCATAACTGCTTTACCTTTCTTCTTTTTGATTTCTTCCTCTGCAGTGGTAATCTCTTGATCATCAGTGGTAATTTCTTCTACAGTGGAAATGAAATCATCAGTGGTTGCAGTACTGAAAATTTCTTGCTCTAGTTGCTGTTCTTCTTGCTCAATAACCTCCTCTGTGCCTTTACTTGTAACACCTTCATCTCCAAAATCTAGCTTCCTCCCCTTAGTTTCAGCACCTGTTTTCCTCCCTTGTTTAGGAGAATTACCCAAATCTACACTGAAATCTTCTGAATCACCATCAGGAGGTGAGGATGGAGATGATAGCACAATCTTTGCAGTTCTTCTTTGCTTTAACCCCTGCAACTCTTCCTTCAAGGTCTAAATCTCCTCCTTCAAAGATGTAATATCCTTGGCATGCTGCTCCTTAAGTTGTGCCAAGTCTTGTTCCAGAGATTTAACCTGCTTTGCTAATGTTGTACAAATTTCCATCAATTCCATTGGTTGCCCGCTGCCCTCAACACTTCCAACTGTGTAACCTGTTAGGAGAGGTGAATCATAGGGCATTGGTTCAGGTTCCTCCTTAGTTGGACTAGATTAAAGCCTGGAACCACCACTGCTTATGCCTAAACCAAAAGGATCAGGTACGTGATGTGTTGTAATGGGAGGAGTTGGCTGTTTTTGCCTCCTCTCATAGGTGTGAGAAACTGGTGGAGTATAATCAATGTGTGAAACAGTTATTATGGGTGTAGTTTGTACTTGTGAAATCTTTGCAAGCATTTGAGGAAAGAGAGGTGTAAAATCCATATTGCCATCTTTATTCATATTTTGAAAAACTTTAGGCTTAAGGCAACGGATTTTATAAGTTCGTGTATGGGGTTGCAGTTGAAACTCATTTAGCACTGCTTGCACAAACCTTGGATACATTAAAAATTTGTTGAACTCTTTACATTGCCAGTCATACTTGTAAAAATATATTTTGACCAGTTAAAAATATTATCAGTGGCTAGACAAACCAAAGGGTAAGCCATGGTTGAACTAAATTGCACATAAGATGTTTTCTTTGGACTAATACAATGTAAAAGAGTATGTATCAAAAATCTCCAATGGGGACAAAAACCACTCTTTTTGAAAGTAGCCTTTTTATCAGAGGTATCATACCCCATGGATGATAAATTTTCATGTATTTCTGGTACAGGTAATATGATGATACCATTGAGATCATCCAATTGGAGAATTATCCTCAAGGATGCCTCAGTAACATCAATAGTTACCCCATCCACAGTGGCTCTTAGAGCATCCACTGTTTCATGTATATCTCTATTCTCAAGTGTTATGGACTGAGCAGAAGTCCAAAACTGTTTGATTTGAGAGATATAGATTGTGGGATTTAAAAGTAAAGCATACCTTATATGGGTAGTATTAAGAAAGTCCATAATCTGATGAAAAACAGGGCCACTCTTCTCGTTTGACTTTTCTAAGTAGGCCACTTGGTTGTGCTCATCTGCAAATTTTAATGGTGCCATAGAAACTTTTGATGAAAAGATATTATGTCAGTAAGAATTGAAGGAATAACTAGCCAATTGAGACAAAAGATATATAGAGGTAGGGTTTAAGAGTTTTGCGCAAGAAAGATTATCTAAGGAAAGTATTTATCTTTAGGGGATAAATATTAAATAGGAAAGTAGACAATCTTCTAAAAAGTTACCCTATATATATGGAAAGCAATTTTTCTACAATGGCTAGTAAAAAATTAGTTACTGACACAACAGTTGTAACGGCTAGATCAACAGTGGTAAAAATACTACTGTCAGTGGAAACTGTGAACTAGCAGTGGTAATTTTTCACAAAAATTTGCAAAGAGCAGTGGTAAAGAAAAACATATAAAAATAGACTGCTCTTATCATAGTTTTTAGCAAACTACCAGCTATCAACGGATTTGATATGTCTTTACCATGAGCCGTTTGCTATGGACTAGCCAACTCTTAATCATAAAGAATATGGTGAGTTGATAACCATATAGTTTTTGGTAAACTATCAACTATGAACGAATTTGATAAGTCTTTACCAGTAGCCGTTTGCTCTGGACTAGTTGATTCTTATGTGGATTAGACATGGTGAATCAATAACCATTTGTTGTGTATCTCAGTTATACACCTTTTAAGATCAACTCCCAGCTATGATTGGTTATGTATCTGCATGTGTCAAAGAGTAGGAATAACCAACTTGTTCTCAACCAAAGTTACTTTTAACTAAGCCACTATCTAAAAATATCTTCCAAAGTCAACCCGATAATATCTATATTTACTCTTTAACCTACCAAAATAGGGAAAAGTAAATATATTCATTAATGAACCCTTGTGACCGACTTTGCCTATATAAAGAGGCTTGGCATATTGTAGTCTTTATCAAAACACATTCAAACTCACAAAAACCCTCAAAATCATCATGAGTAATTCTTCCAACATCATTGACATCTCTTCTGATTCAGAGGAAGAGTTTTTGATTGCTTCAGAGGCATCAGGGTGGGCTGGATACTTTCCACCATGGGCTGGAAGCACTTCATCCAAGAAGCAAATGAAAGAGACTGCCAAGCGTGCACCTGCTGCTAAACCTGCACCATCTCTTGAGTTTTACTCCAGCTCATCAGATGATGATGAGAATAATGATGAGACCTATTCCTTGACCAAAGAGTTGCCAAAGGCTCTAACAGAAGCATTGAAGACAGCTCTCTCAAACATGAAGCAGATAACTATTCTAGAGAATCCTGCAAGACTACCAAGACCTCCTCCACAAGTTCTTGGTCTTCCTTGTCCAAGAATGCAATCAACCTTTGAGAACAAAAGGAAGAGAGCACAGAAGAACAAGCATGACTATGTGGGCAAGGGCAAGAAGCCAATGGAGTAGCTGATGTTAGATATGGTGATGTAGGTTGTGTTAGGTTTTAATCTTTTGTGTTTTGATTGTGGTTAGGAGCACTCTCACTTTGAATGTAATGAATCTTCATCATGAATGAAATTTCTCTGTTTTATTTTTCCACTGTAAGAGTACCTTTTACGACTGCTTGTATTATGGTTGCCACTGTTAGACTTAATCTCTGCATAACCAACAATACAAGCACTAAACAACAACAACTTCAAAAGAATCCTTCAAATCTTCATGTCACAAACATAAACCATACACTGAAAGCATTGTTAAGATTTGAAGTGGTTATAAAATAACTAAAAGAGGATAAAGATTTCTGCTGGCAGTGGTTAGTCCGATACTAAACCACCCAGTCAATAGGTCAACTCCAAGTCATTAATCCGGCCACCAAAGTCAAATACTTCATTTACTTCTCAACAACTTATACCTTCCCTTTAGTAACTAACTGATTCCAACTAAATCTTGTATTTAAGAACCAAGCACCCACAAACTTCTAACACACCAACACTTCTCTTTCCGAAAGTCTGTCAAAAACAACATTACCAAAAGTCACCATGAGCAATTCTAATCCCATCAATGTTTCTGCTGACAGCTCCTTCTCAGATAGTATGTGGGATGAGAATGCTTGGCATTATGTTTTGAAAAATCCAGGTAAGAAGACGAAAGAGGTGTTTGAAGAAATTTCATCAAGAAAGAGAACTCATGTAGATGCTTATTCAAACCCTGTTGCTGCTGGTCCTTCTTCAACTCAACCAATGCCACAAGATGTTGTCATCACTGAAGAAAGCTCAGACTCTATGTCAAGCTACATTTCCCCATGTGAAAGCACAAATAATGATACTACTTCAAGGGTCTTGGATGTGCCTCCCCTTGCAAGAATCCTTCCATCAGGAGAATTGCAGATGCCACCTTTTCCACCACTGTTGTCAGCACCACCACAAGAGGGACCTTCATCATCCTCACCACCTGTGGGGGTAGTGGTGATGGGGCTAGCAAGCCCTAAGGTTTACAGTGTGATAGATAGGCGAAATGCGCCTAAGGTCATGCCAGAGTGGGCCTTCCCAAAGAAGCCATAGGTGGTAGATGGTTGTTTGGTTGGGGTTGTGGGGTAGGATGTGAAGCTTTTGTGGTGAGTTGATAGTTGAATGTTGTGTTCAGTTTTATTTTCATGTAATGATGCCTGTTGTATGTATCTCATGGATGTATCTACTGCACTCAGTGTGCAGTTTTGTTTGATAATAATAAAAATCCATGTTATTTGCTTTAAATCTCTTGCATCATACTTGTTGTTCCATTTTACTTTTCACTTAACTCCACCTCCAAAGCTGACATACTGCCCATCATAATGTTCAAAATTTGAGAGATAGGACTTGTTTCCAGTCATGTGCCTTGAACATCCACTATCTGTGTAGCCTTGATCTGATCTTTTTGTCCTTGGATGTTCCTGCACATTAAAGTAAAGAGTTAGTTTCTTTTGGGGACCCAAGCCATGATTGACTTGGATCTGCCTCGTGTATCAATATAGTTAAATCTATCAAAGGTCATTGATACACCATTCGGATTGGTTGATGAGGTTATTCCTTTAGGTTTCCATTCCCAATGTGCTGAGGCCTTCACAGCATTTCCCATGTGTCCCCTGGTCTTGTTTACACTCCTTACAGTGGTAACTTTTGATTGAGCATTGGTAACTGTTGGCTTTCTTTTTGGTACCCACTGTTGGTTAGATTGAACTCTTTTATTATAAAAAGACCTTTTACCTATTTGTGCAGATATTGTGAAAGTTGTTTTGGGTTTTGCACTTGAAACAGGTGATTTAGGGTGAGCAGTGTTAACAGTTTTTGCAGTGGCAAAAGTTTTAAGACCACTTCTTAATTGAACTGCTCTTGGGACCATTTTGCTGTGTGAATTAGGGTGTAACTTGTTTTGAAACTTGTTAGACTCCACCCTTTTATTCCCATGGACTTCCCTTCTCCCAACATGATAGTCACAATAAGCATGTAAATGATCAAAACTACCACAGATATAGCATGCTTTATTGTACATCACAAAATCACTGCCTAGTTGTTGAGATTTAACATGATTCCAACTCCTCTGGTTACCCCTAGGAGCTGTAGGCTTGTTCCTATACATCTCAGCATACCTTACAGTTGATCTAGGTTTATTAGCTTGTTTCCTAGGTTCCTCTGTAACAGTATTAACAACTTTTGAGATATAAGCCTCTACATTCTTTTTAACATTCTCATCAACAACTGATGAGTCACTAGCACTTTCAAAAACATCAGTTTCATGCTTAACCTATTCCTCACTTTTACAAATGTGTCCTTTAGAGGACCATATTCACGTTTAAGTTCCTGAAAATCTTCTAGGCCTGTATGAGCTAAATCTATGCCTGGAGGTGATGGAACACCTCTTAGTGGTGGTGGAACAGTATGGTATCCCATACATGACTTAGCTTTACTCATAATTTGAGCATTCCAAATTTTATCAATTGACTTAGACTGATAATAACAGGTGTCTACAGTTAAATTGACATTTTCATTTATCTTTTTAAGTTTTTCAAGCTCTTCTTGGTATGCCTCATTCACAGCTGTCTTATGATCTACCTCTCTTCTAAGAAGAATCATATCATCATTATATTTTGACTCATTTTCTCTATAGTGCTCTAGTTGTTTTTCTAATACAGCTATAGCTCTCCTAAGGTTTGACACAGCATAATTAGCATCAAACAACTCAGTTCTTTGACTTTCATAAGATTCATTAAGCCTTTCAACATCTCTAGCAGCCCTACATGTTTTAGAACAACTTTCAAAGTTTTGTACCTCAGAGTCAGAGAAAGCCATGAGAGCAAATTCAATAGACACAAGAGCAGCATCTGAAGGTTCTTCCTCTTGTTCATCAGCCATGAAACTCCAATCATAGCTCACACCATCAATTGCCAACATTGCCTTTGGTTCTTTCTTTTGCTTGTACCAAGTAGACTTGTTGTCCTTCATCCTTGGTCTTCTGCATTCCCTAGCAAAATGCCCCAACTTTGACAATTAAAGCACTGTACTTTCTTTTTGTCGAACCCTGTAGTTTCACCACCATTGATGTGGATTGGCTTGCCAGTATTCTTGTAGAACTTCCTAGCCCTCATGCTAAGAAAAGCTATTTGCCATTTTATATCCATCTCCTCCAAGTCATCTTCATCAATTTGCTCTATGTCTTCATAAGTTAATATAGAGCCATTAACTTGAGTGGAGATAAAAGCATAAAAGGTAGGATCTCCAATACCAGCAACCTTCTTCTTTGAACCTGCAGTGGTAATACTAACATTACCAGTGGAAACTGTAGAACCAGCAGTGGCAATATCATCATCACAGTCATCTTCATAATCATCACTGTCAACAGAGGTTGACATCAAAGCCAAGCTGCTTGAGCTTGTACTAAGTTTCCCAGCCTTCTTCAATCTTTGTTCAATGAGTTTGAAGTTGTTGTAAAGATCATTGAGCTTCATAGTTTCAATATCTAGTTTATTTTCCCATACAGTAACATTAGTATGAAACTCTGAAGGCAAACTTCTTAGAAACTTCAAATTGAGGTCTTCCTTTTCTACCTCAATGCCAAACACAGTTAGTTGTGTAACAATCTTTTGGAGTTTGGTGAAGATGTTATCAAGTGAGTCACTGCTTGAAGCAGAGAATTTTTCATAACTTTGCTTCAACAATGGCTTTTGTGTCTTCTTTGTAGCATCATTACCACCAAACACTGAGCAAATCTCTTCAAAAAGTTCTTTAGTTGTCTTGAACTTGCTGAATGCTATGATCTGGTCTTTAGGAAGAGTCATCAGCAACAAACTTCTAGCCTTTAGATCATTCTTCTTCAGTGCTTTTTCAATATTAGTCTCAGGCACAGAAACTGTCACAACATCTGTGTCACCAACCTTCTGAGTACTAGTCACAGGCTTGAAAGAATCACCAGTTAAGATGATCTCCCATAGAGCATAGTCTTGAATGAGAAAGTATTGCTCAATCAGAATCCTCCACATCTCAAACTCATTAAGTTTGAGCTTAGGAAGCCTGGGAGCAGAGTTGGACTAGTTGTTTTCCATCTCCATTGATTTGAGTGAGTAGGTTAAGCTTATTCCTTGGATCTTCTAAAACAAAATATCAGAACCTTTGCTCTGATACCACTTGATGGATCTGGACACACACCTTGTGTCAGTGATATTTTGTATTATATTAATAAGCACGCGGAATTTACTTAGTAATACTTAGAAGACGGATTATATGATGTATTGTAAGTGAACACAGATTAAACACAAAACTAAGCTCCAATATTATTAATGAATAATACGAGTGATCTTGCTTATCACTAGGGTTACACCTTGAAGCTTATGTGAATGATACGTATGTAATTAAGTGAGTAAGACAATGACCTAGGACCTCCTTTTATAGTACAAGGAGTCCTTCACAAGATAAGTATAAAGCTAACAATATAGAATATACACAAGATCTTTTCTATACTTATCTAAACACGTTTTCCTAACAATTATCTAATAGCAGTGGTAATAATGTGCCAGCAGTGGTAATACGTTTCCACTGCTAGTGCAATACTTAGCAGTGTCTTCCACAGCTATCAGCGGTAACAGATTATTCCCAACAAAGTTTATAAAACAACAAGGACAAATTTATGACAAGTTCGGAAAGTTAATAAATTGTAACTTTAAGTGTTGTTTGGTTTTTATATAAATTATCCGACTTAAAAAGTGTGTTTCTCCTAAACCGTAAATGGTTACGACTTGGTTTTTACGCTCACAGAAAAGTATTTGAGTCTACTAATCAGATATGTGGGTCCTACCACTTCAGTTTTTATATAAAATGTGTCACCGTTAAGTGTCAAAGCTGTTATTTTTCTGCACAAAACAGTCCCACAAAAATGGCCGTGTCTTTTAATCTACATGTCCGTTTGAGCCGATTCAAATCGCCACATTTAAGTTTATGTGTCTACTACATTTTATCTTCTTACCCGAATGAGTGATTCTATATAAATCTAGGATCTTTTATTATTTGAAATATGGTGTATAAATCTAGAAGACTTTTACCATTTATTTTCTAATTAAATCATCGGGCATCGATACGACATGTGCCACCCAGTGAATCAAAGATAAGACATAGATCTACAACTACATATTTTTTTCTAAGTCAAAAAGCCTATTGATTTTTCCATAAAATTCAATCTTTACTACTGATCTAAATTGTCACATAAAATAATTGATGAAAACATGTTTTCTATGGTTTTCTAGTTTTGTTTTCTAAGTGCAATGTATAATCTTGCAAAGTAAGTAAATGAAACATGCAAAAATATGTAAAAGTATAATAATAGAGATGTAAATGATTTTCTTACAATGTTTTGTAGTGGTGAAAATAAACAAGAACAAGAACAACTAATCTAAAATCACCCAACAAATTTTCCAAAGCTTCCAAATCAGCACTTAACCCTTGATCCAACTAACCAAAGACTCATGAAAACCCTTACTAATAATCAAACTAAACCTAAGAAAAGGATGAGATTGGTGTTGTTTGTGGTGAAATGAACCAAGGATCTTAAGCTAGGAATACTAATATTCAAACCTAGATGAAAGGAACAATTAAAACTCAAGATTTTGATGTGATATGGGGGTGTTTGTGGTTCGGCCAAAACAAGGAGATAAAGGAGAGGAGTAAGTTCTTGGTGTCAAAATGAAAGAGTGAATGAGGTTAGGTTCTTTTATATAGTGTGTACATGCAAAACTAGTTGGACAAGTGTTCAAGGGTGTGTCCTCACAAGGACACTTGTCCTTGTGAGTGGGTCGTGGCTAGTGGGGGTTAGGGGAGGGGTTATGGTGTTTAATCTTGGCTAGTTAAATGTTAAGGTAAATGTAATTAGGGTTAAGGTGTAAAGGTCGTGTAGGTTTAAGTTAACAACGTAAAACGTGCAAAGTTTACGTAAAAATGAAAAAAAGTAAAAGTATCACGTATAAAATATATACGTAAGATAATTAAAATATTTAAAACAGGTAGACTAAACGTAGTTTAGAATCGGTATTAAGTTTAATCTACGTGTTAAGACGTACGCGGGTTAACCTATCCGGTTACCCGTAAAAGTTAGGTTACATGAAATTAAAATAAATAGTATAATTACGAGGTTAAATAATAACTTGAAAATACGGATTATTACAAGTAATGATACAATCATTGCTCGTTTTCAAGCTATGAGACTTAGGAAGACGCAAGTAAAATTGAAATTGTAAACGCATTAGCTATTATGCTATATAAAACTATGTTTATTGTTTTTTCTCCATTATCGCATCTTGTTAAATTGGACCCGATCTAACCCAAAAAATTGAACGGTTGGTTGACCTGACCCATTGCAATTTTCAATCTGACCAGATCAAGGAACCTCTTTGGATTTCCGGTTGGGTCCGCCACTGATGACGGGGACGCTAGTCATTCACATTGTTCTTTCCGCATTGTAATGCTTTATTGGCGATTAATAAAGGAATCATTAAGGGTACATTGTGTGCATATTGTTTATACTTTAGTCGATATCTTTGTAGTCTTCTAATTCTTCTTCGTTTGTCATCCAACAAGGCATCGTTGGTGTTGCAACTTTTGATCGATCGACGTTAAGGTGCTAGGTTCTGTGATCGACATCTTCAGGTTTGTTGCGGTTTTGTTAAACATTATGATTAGTGTGACGAATGAACTCATTTGGTACACCATGAACTTTTGTAATCACGCGTCTTTTATTCAAAAGACAAATTTCTGTGACCAAGAATGTCGACATGTTGGGAACGTACCATCATTATAAGAATTTAGTATTTCAGAGAACATCTGTCTAAGTGGCAAGAACTTAGAAACTTATTTGTGTAACATACGAAGACGACATCTTTCTAAGAGTTCCAGCAACAAAAAACAAAAATATATGGTTATACCTATCTGAAGTAGAACTTATATGACAAGATCAGTATTAACCTTGAAAAACGAAATAAATCAATTTCATGAAGATGCATGTATTCAGTGAGAGTATCTATCAAGTGGCAAGAATTGTGCTTTTATTTTCACCTAAAGTTGAATCACTCGAGCATAAAACAACCCTATCTCAAAAAGAAAGAATTTGAATCCAACCTAAAGCTACCTTCAGCAAGAGAAAATAAAAACACATCGGATTCCCCATTAACAAACAAGACATCATACTTGAATATCCTATTTTTTAAATACACATGTAGGGATACATGCATATACTTATAGACAGTGAAAGAAATTTTAGCAAGACTATCTCTCCAAAGTATCTTTGCATTACTATTTCTTTTTGTTAATCTTATCTTTATTGTTTAAGTAAATGAGCCATAGAATTACATACTCATAGGAAACCTGTGTGACCGAAAAACCTTAGTGTTTACTTATTTTAGATCCATTGATATGCATAAATATATCTAAAGGCAAGTGATGCTTAAGAACCCTAAAATATTTGACCAGTAATCCAACTTTTGCTTATAACATTTTGTTTTTATTTCTTTCTTGCTTCTTGCCAGTTTAATAAAATATCAGGTTTTAACATCCCAATTAGCTTTAGATTTTGATTTCGAATACAAGGAAAAGTTGAGGGAAAGAAGACAGCTTCCAAAATGAATGTGTGGTGGGGATTGGGGGATCGGATATGTATGAGTATAAGATCAACTTTTACTGTGTAATGAGGATATGAGAATAATTGCAAAGGAATAAGAGAGATGAAAATAATCCTGTTGAAAATTATTGTAAACAAGAAAGCAATATATTCAGATTCCTTATTATAACCCTATCAATCAATGCTTCTTTGTTTCAAAAATGATTATGATTATCTTCACATGGCTCATATACAAGAGTACATATACTACTCCTTACATGTTTGATGCTCACCTAGACTGGTATATGCTTACTTGTGTACAACCATGATATCGTATGGTTTAATTTACATGCATATGTTGTTCGTAATTGATGTGATATCCATTTTCCTCTTTTTACATCGAGTATTGGAAGGTTTGGTCCAGTTCGTGGCATACGGCTAAAGATAAGATTCGTCGATTATCTTTTAATTTTGCGTCTTCTCTTTGGTGGCTTTGGAGGTATCGTAACTGTGTCATTTTTTTTTCCGCATCCGATGAGGGAAAGTGATATTTTTGACAACATTCGATTATCATTTTTTTCCTGGCTACATTAGAGGGGCCACATGAATTGCAATTGGTTAGATTGGCTTAAATCTTGTTGGTTTTATGGATATAAATTAGTAGACGTGAGTTAGGATCGAACTCGAGACTATGGGATTGCACACTTTACGTATGAGAATTTAAAGTTAATAATTAAATATAAACGTTATATTTATTTATTTATTAAATGAAATAACTAACGAACGTTAAGTAATTATTGTAATGGACTAACGGGCGTTAAAGGTATTTGGAAAAGGACTAAATTGCAAAAGTTGGGAAGGTTCCGGAATCCCTTTGGGGACTCCTAAACCGATCGGCCATAGGGACAAAACAAGGAAAGAAAAACCAACTTGTTCACCAAGTTTGCTTGGGTATATAAACAAGGCTAGGGGTTTTATTTTTCCATCTCTTGTGCTCATAAGCTAAACCCTAAAAATTGTTTTGTGTGTGTTTTTGTTCTCCAAACCGATCGTCCATCCCTTTGGGTGTCGATCCAAAGCTTTTCCACAAACCAAGTTATTTGTTTGATAAAATCTAGCATTACTTTAATTCGGTTTAGTACGTGTGTACAAGAACATAGTAATAACATACTTTTGTTATTATCTTAGATTGAATTACAAAACGGTAAGGGGTAATTCACATAATCCTAATTAAATCAAATTAGGGTCATCCGTTGCTAGTTTGTGGATTTGATTCTTGTTTGGCTAGAATCAAGAAAAGGTACGCATATTCTTTTATGTTAATTAATTGTTCATTAATAAATCCTATACGCTTCCGCTTCAATACTTTGATGTTTTGTGATTATTTATTTGAATGTCTTGATATATAATTCCAACAGTGGCATCACGAGTCATTGGTTTTAATGAGTAATTAATTACATAAACGCGTAACAAAACATATAATTGTATGATGTTTGATATGTTTGATCTAGGGTTTATGTTTTATTTATGTTTTGGTCAACTTTTTTTTAATTATTGGGGCGTACCCCATTTTTTTTTAAGTCGACATACACATATATTTTTAGGGTTTTGAAACTTGTTTGCTAACCTTATTAAAACCTAGAATTAATACATAATTACGTGCTTAATTCATGAATAATTTGTTATGTGTCATGGAATTTTATATGCGATCTTGTGACTATTTGTATAATTGTTATGATGTATCCATGATTATACATGCATGTTAGTCATGGATAAGTTGCTTTGATATATTTGTTTAATTGTTATGACATATTTATTTACGATAAATCTTGAATTGGGGAAGACTCCAATTATATATATATTAATGAATCAATTATGTGCAATTTGGTATAATTTAATTAAGGGTTTACGCAATCGATTCATCGATGTATGTGGTTCACTTTGTATTGTTGGAGTGAAAACCCTAAATTAATATATACATTAATTTAACCTATATATTGATTATTAATAGGGTTTTATCGAATAAGTTGCATGTGGCTACTTGTTTACACGTATAAATTGTTTATTATGTGCGCATTGTTTTGTAGTAGTTTATTTTTTATTTATTACTTGTTTGTTTATTATGTTAGACAGTTTTAAGCAAAGGGTAATTTTGAATAGAAAAATAATACGGACTAAACAATGGCGAAATTTGATTTGTTTTGAAAGAGTTAAGTTTTCAATAGTTTAATTGATTGATGACTTTGGTACAATGACTGAACGGCTCACCCATTAGAATGAACTATAAAGGGGTTAATAAAGAAGTGCGCACAGTCACACTGAAAGGATGTCTAAGGTTATGCTTCAGCGCTTACCTGGTCCTCTGCCCCCTGTATGTTCGAATGGAGCTACTTAGTAAGCCATAATATGTACAAGCTCATCTTAAGGGCGAATTAGTTTTAATTCCATGCGCCACTTCGGTGGTAATTATCCGAAACACCGGATGTGTTTACACTTATGCAAAAGTACGGTATAATGGACGATAATTAACACTAAATTCCTTGATTGGTGAACCCAATAACTCAGTCAAGACTTTGATAACTTGATCTTTATGAATTGGTAATAAAAAATTTTTTTATTAAAATTATGTTACAAGATGAATGCATGACATCTTTGTACATATTTGATTTAACCACATAAAATCAAAACCAGTACCCTTTTAAATTAAGAATATGCCATCTAATTAAAAGGAACACTTGAAGTTGCAATTTACGTCATGACAGTACTTGGCTAGATTGTGATGGAGAGGTAAATCTCTATGTAAAGTCAGACCTTACATGGACATATTTGCAGTTCTTTAAGTTAGACACTTAAGTTGAGTAGGAAGTGAGACCTGGACTCAATGGCATAAGATGGGATAAAACATGTTTATATTTGCAATAGCGTTGGAAAATATAAATCCCATAATGATCTAGGAGTTGGAAATTGTTTGCCAATTAATGTTCGACAGATTACCTTATTATGTATTTTCGTTACTAGCAGATCAACTGATGTAATGAACCTATGATAATTTGGATCCTAGTTTTCGAGAAAATTATATGGTTATATGTTTATATTACCGTTGGGTATATTTTATTTTCTTGAAAAGTTGTATTATCGAAAATACTAATACTTGAACTTTTTTCTGTAGAAATGGCTCAAAATAACGATAACACTAACACTGTACTAAGTTCTGCGTTCAAAACCTTTTTTGATCGAGAAAAGTTGACTGGCTCTAAGAATTTCAATGATTGGCACCGCTCTTTGAGAATTGTCTGTAGAGTTGCTGACCGGTTGAAATACATATATGAACCTTGTCCTGCTGAACCAACTGGTCCTAGAGCTACTCAAGCTGAAAAGGACGCTTGGCAAATTGAGTATAAGCGTCATAATGATGTGGCTTGTCTTATGCTGGGAACGATGGAATCTGCTCTTCAAAAGCAGTTCGAACATCATTTCCCATATAATATGCTCAATGAACTTCGAACTATGTTTGAGAAACCAGTTGCCGTCGAGATTTATGACTTGACCGACGCGTTACACAGCTGTAGGCAGGGTGAGGGTAAACCCGTAAGTGCTCATGTACTTGAAATGAAAGAGTACATGGACCAACTAAAAGCACTTGGCAAAACTTATGATGATGACATGGCTGTGAATCTGATTAATAGTTCCCTTAACAAGGATTTTAATGGTTTTGTCAGAAATTTCAATATGCACTGCATGGGGAAGACAGTTACTGACCTACACGCATTGCTAATTGACTATGAGAAAGGGTTGCCTCAAAAGGTTCCTACCTCCCAGGTACTTGCTATTCAGGGTGGTAGAATTAATAAGCCAAAACCGCAGCGTGCGAACAACAAGAAGGGGAAGGGTAAGGGAAAGGTTGACAAAGGCAAACATGTTATGGCCTATCAACCTCAACCCAAGAAGTACCCTACTCCTAGGAAGGATAATCCTAATAAGGATCAAGCATGCCACCATTGCAAGACAGTTGGGCATTGGAAGAGAAATTGTGCTCTCTATCTTGATGAATTGCGGACAAAGAAGATGAACGCCGGGTCCTCGGGCGCCGGTCCTTCAGGTAATTTATTTGTCATTGAATTATTTACTCTAAATCATACAAATTCCTGGGTATATGATACGGGCTGTGGTATTCACATTTGTAATACACTGCAGGGGTTTAGAGTGGAAAGGAAGCTTGCCTATGGGGAGCAATATCTGCACGTGGGAAATGGCACACATGCAGCTGTTGAAGCCATAAGAACGTTTAGTTTAGTATTGCCTTCGGGCTTAGTACTGTTATTGAACAATTGTCATTACGCACCTTCTATAATTAGAGGTGTTGTTTCCTTTTCAGTTTTTTTGGATGATGGTTTTACTCATACTATTTCACGTAATGGAATTGATGTTTCTTTAAATGGTGTATTTTATTTTAAAGCAATTACTGTGAATGGTGTGTTTGAAATTGATTTGATTGGAAATGAATCTAACAATAATAATAATTCAATGTTTAGCATTAACAAGAAGATAAAGTTAGAATTGAATTCTTCTTATCTTTGGCATTGTCGACTTGCTCATATAGGCAAGGCTCGCATGCATAAGCTACAACAAGAAGGGCTTTTGCAAAATATCAATGATGAATCATTCGATAAATGTGAGTCATGCATATCTGGGAAGATGACTAAGAAACCTTTTCATAGGAATATGGAGAGGGCTTCTGATCTACTTGGTCTTATTCATACTGATGTGTGTGGACCACTTAGACATGTGTCAAAGAGAGGTGCTAGCTACTTCTTAACCTTTACTGATGATTTCAGCCGTTATGGTTATGTTTATTTACTTAAGCATAAACATGAGGTGTTTGAAACATTTAAGGTTTTCAAATCTGAAGTAGAACTGCAATTGGGAAAGAAGATTAAAGCTCTTCAATCCGATAGAGGAGGCGAGTATCTAAGCCAAGAGTTTAAAGATTACTTAGCTGAGAATGGAATTGTCCAGAATCTCACTTCTCCATATACTCCACAACAAAATGGTGTATCTGAGAGAAGAAATCGTACATTTTTGGACATGATACGATCTATGTTTAATCTTACCACTCTACCTTTATCCTTTTGGGATTATGCTTTGGAATCAGCTGTTCGCATTCTAAATATGGTTCCCACAAAGAAGGTTGATAAGACACCATATGAAATATGGCATGGTAAAGCTCCTAACGTGTCTTATTTAAAGGTCCGAGGTTGCGAGGCGTATGTTAGGCGTGACTCAGCAGATAAACTCCAACAAAGATCTGTAAAGTGTATCTTCGTAGGATACCCTAAGGAAACTATGGGTTACTACTTTTACTATCCAACTGAAAATAAAGTAATCGTTGCTAGGTATGGAGATTTTCTTGAAAGAGATCTCGTATCTCAAGAATTCAGTGAGAGAGTTTATGATCTGGAAGATGATCAAGAAGATGCATTACCTTCTGAAAACACTAACGTACTTCCGGTAGAGACTGATAGTCTGGGTCCTCCACCAGAAGTTGAAGTGATTCCCGTTCGTAGATCCGTAAGGAATATACGTGCACCTGAACGTCTATGTCTTAACGTAGAAGTTGAGGAAACTATGTTAGGAGATCTTGGAGAGCCTACTAGTTATAAAGCTGCCATGGCAAGTCCTGATAAGGAAAAATGGCAGGTTGCAATGAATGGGGAAATGCAATCCATGAAAGAAAATGAAGTTTGGGTAGAGGTTGACTTACCTCCAAACGCTATAGTGGTTGGAAGTAAGTGGCTCTATAAGATTAAGACTGACATGGATGGCAATGTACACGTCTATAAAGCTCGTCTAGTTGCGCAAGGTTTTACTCAAACTTATGGCATTGATTACGAGGAGACTTTTTCTCCTGTAGCTGACATTAGAGCTATTAGAATTCTCATAGCTATAGCAGCATACTATGACTATGAGATATGGCAAATGGATGTCAAAACCGCCTTCTTAAATGGTCGCTTAGATGAAGACATCTATGTGAAGCAACCTGAGGGGTTCATGAATCCACAATTTCCAAACCGTGTATGCAAACTTCAAAGGTCCATTTATGGATTGAAGCAAGCATCAAGGCAATGGAATAAAAGACTTTATGAAGAAATCAAAAGGTATGGATTTATTCAAAATCTTGATGAGCCATGTGTATATCACAAAGTTAGTGGGAGTGATGTAATTTTCCTAATTCTTTATGTCAATGACATATTAATTATGGGAAAAGACATTCCGAGTTTGCAAAATGTTAAGGCATATCTTGGGAAGTGTTTTTCCATGAAGGATTTAGGAGAAGCTGCATACATTCTGGGAATCAAGATCTACCGAGATAGGTCAAAGCGGTTAATTGGTTTAAGTCAAAGCGCTTACATTGATAAAATATTGAAGAGATTCAATATGCAAAATTCCAAGAAAGGATATTTGCCGATGGAAGTAAAGCATGGCTTATGTAGCGATATGTGTGCTTCAACACCTGCTGAGGTGGCACGCATGCAGAAAGTTCCTTATGCTTCGGCTGTAGGATCTATTATGTATGCGGTAAGATGCACAAGGCCGGATGTGGCGTTCGCTCAAAACATGACCAGTCGATATCAACAGAATCCGGGTGAACTTCACTGGATTGCTGTTAAGCATATTCTAAAGTATCTTAGGAATACGAAAGATATGCTTTTGGTGTATGGAGGAAATCCAGACACAGAACTTGGTGTTACAGGTTACTGTGATGCGTCCTGGCAGTGTGATAAAGATGATACGAAGTCTCAGACGGGTTATGTCTTTGTCATCAATGGAGGAGCAGTTGACTGGAAGAGCAAGAAGCAGAGTACGATTGCGATGTCTGCGACAGAAGCCGAATACATAGCTGCTTCGGAAGCTGCAATGGAGGCTGTTTGGATTAGGAAATTCATTTCAGGGCTTGGTGTTATGCCTTCAATTGAATCACCTATTGATATGTATTGTGACAATTCTGCTGCAATCATATTTGCCAATGAACCTGGAGTCATGAAGGGCACCAGACATTTTCTACGGAAGTATCACTATGTTCGGGAACAAGTCCAGGAAGGTGAAATCAATCTACTGAAAGTTCACACAGATGATAACTTAGCTGACCCGTTCACTAAGGCTTTAGCTAAAGACAAACTTGTTGGACTTGCTAATGGAATTGGACTTCGTTTAGCTAAAAGCTTCATGCATAACTGTGATTAGTATTTGGATAAAGGATATTGTAAAACATTTATTATTTTGATGAAATAGAGTTTGGATTATGTTTATTTTCATTTATAATATTGTTGTCCTATATTTGCATGTTTAATCCGTGAGTAACTAAGTTATTCTAAATGTCCGTTGTCGATTAATGATATGGGAGTATCATTAAATAAAGACAAATCTGAGAGATGTAGTAGAATATACTTGAAAGTATATTGATGAGAATGCATACCAATTTCAGATGATATTCAATGAATTGAATATAGGACTTATCACAACTACATAATTTACTTTATAGATATTGTTATAAGTAAATTATGAATAGTTATCCTTAGACTTGAGATATCAGATAAGTGTCATGAATGTAGTGCATTTCTGTGGAGCAACTTAACGCTATACGTAACTGGTAGTCATAAGGGTTGTTTTCAGAAATGTTACAAAGTTTATGGGTTATTCTTGTAGTCAAGATAGAATTTGTTCCTTCAAATTTATTTGGAGTTTAATATTGTTGGGCCCCTCGTAGGGTTGACAAGATGTTTGTGCGGCCGCACCCAAATCTCCCCTAAATATGTTTAGATGATTCTGTAATCTTGGTCAATCACTTACAAACGAGAAACAGAATAGTTATATAAAGAATGACTTAATTTCATATCTTTATTTAACGTGGTATTAGAAACAAAAGGATAATAATAATGAGAAATCATTAAAAGGTTTTCCAGGAGCCTTGCTCGAGTTGTACTAGAGGCATCGAAGTGTTGCTAGACGCTAACCGAATGTGATCACTCTATTAAGATATATCCAAGTGGGAGTTGTTGGTTTTATGGATATAAATTAGTAGACGTGAGTTAGGATCGAACTCGAGACTATGGGATTGCACACTTTACGTATGAGAATTTAAAGTTAATAATTAAATATAAACGTTATATTTATTTATTTATTAAATGAAATAACTAACTAACGTTAAGTAATTATTGTAATGGACTAACGGGCGTTAAAGGTATTTGGAAAAGGACTAAATTACAAAAGTTGGGAAGGTTCCGGAATCCCTTTGGGGACTCCTAAACCGATCGGCCATAGGGACAAAACAAGGAAAGAAAAACCAACTTGTTCACCAAGTTTGCTTGGGTATATAAACAAGGCTAGGGGTTTTATTTTTCCATCTCTTGTGCTCATAAGCTAAACCCTAAAAATTGTTTTGTGTGTGTTTTTGTTCTCCAAACTGATCATCCATCCCTTTGGGTGTCGATCCAAAGCTTTTCCACAAACCAAGTTATTTGTTTGATAAAAACTAGCATTACTTTAATTCGGTTTAGTACGTGTGTACAAGAACATAGTAATAACATACTTTTGTTATTATCTTGGATTGAATTACAAAACGGTAAGGGGTAATTCACATAATCCTAATTAAATCAAATTAGGGTTCATTCGTTGCTAGTTTGTGGATTTGATTCTTGTTTGGCTAGAATCAAGAAAAGGTACGCATATTCTTTTATGTTAATTAATTGTTCATTAATAAATCATATACGCTTCCGCTTCAATACTTTGATTTTTTGTGATTATTTATTTGAATGTCTTGATATATAATTCCAACAAATCTCCTATGCTGCTCGTGAGTAATTGGTTGTGCTGATGTATTTCGCTTTTCGATGCTAGGAGTTCCGAACTTCTATTGACGTTTGGTTCTTTTTGCTTTTATGTGTTTTCTTGTTGTATTTATTCTCCCGGGCTTGTTTGGGGCTGCATCAAAAACACTCCAAAGTGAAAACCGGTGGCTCGGCCTTTATGAGTGGGGATTTTTCTCTTGTCTTGGTTCTCCGTGATTGGCAAGAGTTTTTTTTATCTTTTTCGTAGCCCTCGATCGCAGTTAAAGCCTCGGGAAGATTCTAGATTAGTTATTCTGTTTATTTCTATTTTTTTAATTGTTCTCTTTGACCTCTAGCGCCTTGCTAGTAGCCTTTTTTCTAATAAAATACTGCTGTTAAAAGAAAACAAAAAAAAAATTAAAAAAAAAAAAAAAAAAAAAAAAAAATGCATATGCTTTTAGTTTATTTTCTTTCCTAGATTTGGTTCTAAGAAAATGGTAAAGGCATGGTGTATTTTCATATATCGTTTTGTTTTCAAATCCCCGGTGTAATTCCTATAAAGAAAACTACCCCTCTCATGTCGTTAAGATCCACAAATGTTAAATCCATGCTTGATGCCATTTTTTTCTATGTTAGACAGTGTACCAAGGTATCGTAACATATATACACCTATATTGTTCGTTCATTTTGGTTAGTGTAAGAATTGTTATAATTGGTTTGATCACCATCAAATTGTGATGCACTGCAACAGCTAGATTGTACGCATGAATCATCAACAATGAAAGAAAAAAAATACAATTAATTTATATTATTTTTTTTCTTCTGCTTCTGTCAAACACATTCATTTCGCAAATTTAACTTGTGTTAATTAAGTGGTATTTTTGTGATAGAAATTGACGATGTGGTGACCTGTGTAAATGTCAAATGCATTATAGCTTGTTTAAACGGTTAGAGTGCAAGTTATCCAAATATGTTATAGCATCGGTCACGTCCGCTTTTATGCTATAGTATGCTTATAATTTATAACAAAATACCAAAAAAATGTCATCCCTCCCTATAATATGTTATAGGACCTAGGACTCGTACAATATATTTGATTTTTCGGTACTTTTCTTAACCACACACATTGAAATAAAAATATTGTATAAATTATACTAGATTTAATACATTAGATTCTAAAAACAAATAACGTAAAAAAAAGTCATGAACTTACAATGTAAACCCACCATGACTATCTCTTAAGAAAACAAAACACCATCGACTAATAATGTAATGCCATCTCCCCATATATATATATATATATATATTAGAGGATCATGACACCTCCTTAATGTCACTTGGCAACAAAGAATGTCACGCTGTCCTCTTTTTATTACGTGTAAATGCCAGCAATTTATAAACACACGCCATTCACAGGCTCTTCTTCAAAAACACACGCCCTTCTCATCACAAACATCTTCCCTGATCTTGAGCTAATCACAATCAATTACTAATCATATTCCCAAAATTAACCTACATAATCGGTGCACAAGAAATGACTCTTAATTCTAAAACAAGTCTCGATTAATTCTCTCAAATTCACCAAATCATCCTATTTTTGTTCGTGATTCAAAATTATTAACAATAACCCTATCAATTCATTTGAAATGGCGTTTAATTATTTAAATATTCTAGTGATAATTAAAGGATTGATATCAATCCTTTTTTTGAATCTTATTCTTAACCCTAAACCACAAATATATAAATTGAACGATTGTGTTGCTACACTTCATATCACAAATCATTCGGTCGAAAAAACCACTATCCCACCATGTCATTTGGATACCAAGGTCAGGTTTTTTACTTTGTCATATACTTTTTGATACCCACATGTTTGTATAAATGATGACTATGTAATGAAGGTGTTTGTAATTAGATGAAGAATAGATGTGATCAATGCCTTAGATTGTAAAGTGTAGTCATTAGTATCACTAATACTAACAGTAGTATATAGTAAATGGTAGTAATGAGTATAACTAATACATGTCATGAATCCCTTATATTGTAGATGACAATAGATGTTAGTAATGCCTGATATTATATATTTCCTACATGATTGGTGCGATGACTATAATTTAGTTTTGCTATATTTTTAAGTAGATTAACAATAGATGTTTGGCAAGGCCTTATAGGATTTTTCTGTTTTATTAGCTATACATTATCACTCATTTTCAAAATATTTGCAATTTTCTGATTGGTATACCCTATAGCTTATGTACATATCCAATAGATGTTTAGAAGGCACTATAAGATTTGGTTGCTTTTTACTAACTGTATCATTTCTTTGATTTATGTATTTATATTCAGCCTTTTTTATAAAAGTTTTCATTTTTTAAAGCTCATCATTTTTTCAACATTTACAGAAGATATCACTACTGGCTCTGAAAGCAATGTTAGTAAAAACGTTAAGAGTTCTTCAGTCAATGATAAAGGGGAAAATGCTTCATCTCTCAATGATTTGGAAGTCACTTCCTTGGATCAAATAGATCCAATGCTTGATAACATAAAAATCAAAGGAAGGTGTATTTCAATGTGGCATAGCCATCCTGCTGGGAAACCTAAGCAAGCGTACAGTTTTGATATCGTGTTACAGGATATTAAGGTACTTTTCTTAATATCATCTTTATAATTACATACCATGTGTACTTTTAATTACATACCATGTAGCTTTATCTTAATACATTGTAATCAAATATTTCAGGGTAATCGCATCCAATGTACTGCACGTAACAATGACATGTATCGGTTTGAACCCCTCTTCCAATAGGGTCATTGTTATATCATTACTGACTTTAGTATTGGTGAAAACAATGGTATACTACCATTGTTGAATCACAAATACAAGATAACATTTTTCCAGTCAACCAAAGTTACACGGATTAACCACTTTGATGATGATGTCTTCGGTTTCAAATTAGAACCTTTTAGTCAAATTTTAAGTAAGAAGTATAATGAAAAGGAGTCTGTTGGTAAGCTTACTTACTTAACACACACTAATTTTATTATGACAAAAATTAAAATATCCTACCGTCAGTTAATCTTACATTATATTGCTAAAATGCAAATGTCATTGGAGCTATTGTGGCAATTGGTGATATTATCTAAGTTCCAAATACTCTTGTGAAAAAAGTCAGACGGACTATTGTCATTGAAGATACAGAGTAATTTATATTTTAAACATTCATACTTTCCTAAAACTTAATCAATTACATTCCTAAAACTTATAAAAAAGTCAGACGGACTATTATACTTTTTGATATTTTTGATGTACAGTTTAATCAATTACATTCCTAAAACTTATAATTGTTTTTTGTTCTATATCAGGGAAACGAGAGTTAAATGTACTTTCTGGGACAGTTGGGCTGAAATGTTTAATCAGTATGCCAGCAATGATGATATCGGTCTGGTCATATTTGTGTTGCAACTTGCAAAACTCAAATATTTTAGAGGTAACACTAACTTCCCGTTTGAGAAAAATAAATACTACCAATAAACTCTATCATGTAAACTCTTTGTAGTTTATTAACCCGTTCATTATTTATACTTTCTCTTTAGATGAGCCTAAGATTGAGGTGTTCACCCCTCCTGTTGAGAAGATCACACCTGAGATGTTTTTTAAACACACAGTCAGATCAACTATCGGTGGTTTCCGAGCTCTCCAACCAGTAAGCAATGCCTATTCGATTATAAAACTAAACTCTTTCGTCAACATTTAAATAGCTTTTTATTATTTTAGAGTTAAAAATATTTATCTTTATCATTCACAGGGCACTGAAATCGTTATTTACGCAAAAGTTCATCGCATCCACAAAGAACACGGCTGGTGTTATGATGCTTGTAAAAGGTGCAACAAGATGGCAAAACTATCTAAAACATGCGATTATCATGGTGTGATTTACCAGGTGGTTCCAAGGTAACTATTTAAATCTTCCTTTATTATATATTGTTAAAACCATTAAATTTTAATTAAAGTTTTACTTTTTTATTATAATAATACAATTTTTATAACAAAATTAGGTTCAAGCTAATATTGAGGGTTATTGATGAGACAGGATCATCATCATTTGTTGTTTTTGATATTAATATGAGTAAGATGTGTAATGGGATTTCCTCATATGAGTTAATGAACAAACATGGGCATAACACAGCAGAGTATTTCCCTGATGAATTAAATGTTATTGTTGGCAAAAAATACCTTTTCAAGTTCACCTACACGCAGCATAATGTAAACTCCAACAGTCAAGTTTACACTGCCCAGTCGGTGTCTGATGATGCTGATTTAATTTCTCATTTTAAGGAAGGCTTTGCTGACGGACAGGTATCTAATTTTATGCTAAAAACTTTTTGCTCAAATTATTGATCCTTAATACATTTAATTAAGGCGTTAATTTCATATTATTGCAGGAGGTGGATGATCACTATAAAACTCCTGATAACAGTTCTTCGGCACAATCTGTTGGCTTGGATGCAGCGTCTTTAAACATCAATAAGTTTCTACTTGAAACACCAGATAATCAATCTCAATCTTCAACAACCCTTAGTGTTGCAGCCTCTGCAAACATCCAAAAATGCCTGCTTGAGACGCCAGATAATGAAACTCATTTCGCAACAAGTCGTAGTGTTGTGACAAATTTGGAAAAGAAGAATGCATCTGGTAAAGCTGTTAGTGTTGAAAAGAACGATGAATCTTCAGGAAGCAAAGTAGTGAACAAGAAACGAGATATAATTGATCTGGATGACTTGCCAGATGAAGATGAGGCCTCAGGAAGTGCCAAGAAACCACTTCTGGCAACTGTCAAAATTGAGAAAGACGAGTGATTGCCGTTCTCTTGATCGTCTCCATGTTTATTTCATTCCATTCTTAACAAATATGTTTTGCTGTTCAGACTTTTCACATTTTATTTTCTTTGGTCGTATTTTACGGATTTGTTTAAGGTTTTAATTTCAAATTTCTGTACAATAAGTTGGCTAATGCAGTATGTGCTATGCCATGGTTATCCTGTTTTCAGTCATGGAGATTTGATCAATATATTTGTTTTCATTATATTTATTCATCTGTTGTGCCTTATTATTTGTTTGCTCTTACCAGTCTTTTATGCCTTTGTTGTATATCTATACACTATCCTTGTGACTCAATAGTACATATTTTGTGAAACTTGAAATGTTGCATACAAAGTTACTATACATTTTAACACATTGTTCTTTTAACATCATATTCAGGTATGTCACCCATCCAGTTGTGAAGACCGGGATATGCCGAATTCTAAGTTTGGGCCATTTGTTTTAATGGGCTTAGTTATACTATAGTGCTAATAAGCCTAATGTTAATTCCTACATATCAAGCATCTCTAAAGGTATAAGTTAAAACCTTTTTTTTGCCAAAAAAACATTTTGCTATCAAAATAGAACGTGAATGTAATTTAATGAGAGGATCATGGAAGTATTCTAAATCGAAAGTTGTTTTAAAATACATAAACACAAGCTCTTGATCGTATAAGTCTTCAATATTTACAATTCGTATCAACCATTTGATTATTCGTTTGTAAACACAAAATGGATAATGTTATACCAAAGATTCGACTGAAAGAAGTTCATCCATAATCGAATATTCATTCATCTCATTTGAATGCAGGAAGAAGTTTTAAACAAAATCATCCACAAGAATTATCAATAGGTGATGTTAAATTATTTTTTTGTTGTTACTTGATTTTGGTTTTGTTCTATATTATGTTTACTCTTAATCCATAGCTGAAAATTTCTAATGACCAATGTATGTATTTTGTTATTATATACTAATACATGCATTACATTCCCTTCAAACCCTAAACAGATGTTCAAGACGAAGCAACTAAAAGAAATTCCATTATGATTGATCAAAATTTAAACAATAATGTCATGTCATTCAATAATTTTCCATACACACAATTAAATGGGCAATACTCTAGCATAGTGAATACTCATTACACGATACGAGATTCTCAAAATTTGGATGCTACACAAAGCACATGTATGTTGATAAGGTTTTAAAATGTACCTTTTGAGGGGTCGTTTAAGCCCTTATTTGATCACTTTTGTATCCGTTATTACTTAATATCGTTCCTTTTCACTTTTTAGGTATCTTGAAGGCAAAATGATGGAATGACACTTATTCGGACGAAAAGGCGCGAATATACGAAGAAAATGACCAAAGTCTAGAATCGAGACACTCAGGCTGCTGGAACTGAAGGGGACGGCGTCAGAAGTTACAAGTGACGGCGTCAGGCACAACTAGTGATGCCGTCGGACAAATTTTGTGACGGCTCAGTAGCCAAATTGCTCATTTACAAGTGACGGCTTCAGGTTTTAAAAGAGTAGGGCGTCGCAACTCAGACGACCTAGATTTGATCCAGACGGCGTCAGAGGCTGAAGGGGACGGCGTCACAAGCATAAGGTGACGCCGTCGCAAGACTAATGCGGCCAAGACGAAACCCTAATAACGGCGACCCGACGACGTCACAAATTAAAGGGTGACGCCGTCGCATGTGTAATCTTATATATAGAATCTGAATTTTTTAGTTTTCAGTGTGTAGTCTTTTGGAGTAAAAACCTAAACCGAACCAAGGCTGTCTTGTACAGTATTTTAGGGTTCCATACCCTATCTTACATCAAGATAAGTGTTTTACTTCATTAATTTAATTATGTCTTCCATTAATTGTGTGTCTACTTGCATGTTTCCCATGTCCGGCTAATTTACTTGTGTGTTTGCTTAGGGAATATGAAACTTAATTATTAAATATTGATTGGTTGTCTCTTATCTTAATTGTTAATGATCTAGTATTGCGATAGATCATCCGTTGTGTAGTTAATGCTTGATTAATCTTTGTGAACCTTAGCTTATAGTACCTAGAGTCATTGTAGGCTAAACCATCCGAAGAGTACCTTAGCGTTAAGTTTATAAATCCTAGAGATTTTGTAGGCAATAACCTTTGGTAGTTTCAAAGAGTTAGGGTTAAACGCATACCCTACGACCTTAGACACACAACGCGATTAAGAATAAGGACGTGACAATTCAACCATCAATAGGAGATAATTAAGGAGTAATAAAACCTAAGTAAACACATCTTTAAATCATCATACGAGCACACAATAATTAGACATAGACTACATACACCTTAGATTAGATAATTAGACGAATAGAGTAATCGGTAGAAATACCAACCCCCAAATCTAATACCCCGAGATTCGTACCTTTCCATTTCCTAAAAACATAAAAAGATAAAAAAATAATCTTCCTTAACCCAACCTTAGCGTAGTAAATTCTCACTAGCATTCCTATTCCCCTTGAGAACGATATCAATTCCCCGTGGCTTACCCTAATACTACACTACAACGATTAGGTTCACTGCCTACGGTGTTGAAAAACTTGCTCGACGAAAAGGAAGTTCCTTTGACCCCGAACGACGCGTGTAGCGTTATCAAATTTTTGGCGCCGCTGCCGGGGAATAGAATAGCTAGTTAGATTTCTATCTCATTTAGGTTTCCTTACTTGATTCCTATCAAGTAAGCTTTTTTCTCATTTTTAGCTTCCTTGTAGTCTATCCCCATTCTTTGTATTTTTGTTCGTAAAACCCTTTTCATTTGTCTCTATGGCAAGTGAAGTTGCATTTGAATCATTAACAAATGAGGAACAATTGAATTTTGCAGATTGGATTGCATTTTATTGTTCTAATGAATTTGTGAGTGATCTTAGAGATATCCAAATAGAGACGGGTGTAACGTTGGATGGATTTGATAAATTTTGTGCTTGTGTGACTTCTATTCAACGATCATTGTTAGGATCAACTCCTTTTAGTAAGACCATCTGAATTTTTTTTAAGAAAAGGCTCCTAAGCATAAACCATCAGTTGAATAATCTTAGGCACCATGATCAAAAAGACCTAGTTTTTAAGAACATGGAACCTAAACCCGAACAAGAATGTGAGATGGTTAGAGTTGAAATGCTTAGTTGCATGTGTGGGATAGACTTCAAGACATATGACACGCGTGAGGAATCCTTTAGGCAAATAGAACATCGTAGTCAAGTTTTTTAGAACAATTCTTATGAATCGGACCAAGAATTTGAAATGGCCAAAGAAGGATTTGAGATGCTTAGGAGTGTATTTGGGTTAGATCATACTAATGAACATTTAGGAGATCTAGATATAATGGAGAATGAGGCGGAAACTCCAAGCCCACAGGCCCTACCATCACTTGAGGAACACACATCGCCTATAACTTACCCGGGAGAGACTATAGGAACCCCGATTGATATAGAACCTTTGGACCAAACGCCACTAGAGAATGTAGGTTTAGATGCTTGTTGTCATGACCTCTCTCTTAGTCCTAGGGAAGTTCCTAATTTTGATGAAACGGAGCCTCAACCAAAAACCTTACCCAATTTTCCGTCTTTAGATGTGAATCTTGGAATTGAATTAGGCCCCAATCCACCCATCAAAATAAATAATCCGGGTAGTTGCTTGATAAAGGTGGTAGACTCTAGGCCATGTAGAGTGGAAGCTAATATAGGAGTAACCCATGACCTTACAAACTTATATCACCCATTCATGGTTGATAACAATAAATATTATGGGTTTAAACCGGGTTTATTAGGTCAAGATGGATCCTTAACTAAGAATCTTTTGAAATTTGATAGAAGATGATCCATTTTTAGGAGAGATGTTTGATTCACCCGCTACACCAATAGACTTAGGTAAGGTTATAATGAATGGAGCACACTCCTTTGAGCATATAAATCACCCATCACCCTCTCCTCACGTAGCAAATTTCCACCCTAAGGGTGTGTATCGCTACTATCATCCGCACTTAAGCTTAAGTGTAAGGAAAACCTCCCCTTTATCCGTTAAATAAGGGTAGAGTCAAGCTCGTGACTCGAATAAAAACAAGCGCTTCTTGGGAGGCAACTCATGTGTATTTATTTTTCATTTTTATTTATGTGTCATATATCTTTTCATTTTTGTATGTTCTCATGTTTGAATTTGTGAAAATGCTTTATTTTGTCATTAACCTCGTCTTAATTACATATAAAGGTATTTTACAAAAGGGATAAGTGTAGGGAGGATTACACACATTTTCAAAAAGAACGTGAACATGAGAATTACAATAAATTAAAAGATATACATGTGTGTTTGTTCGAGGCAAATGCTTGTATCGAGTAATAATGGATGTTTTGCAGGAAATTTTTCCAGATTCTAAAGATGTAAATTTTCTAGAATTTTTTCCAGAAAATCGCAGAACAGTTTTTGTCAGGATAACCTGAAGGCGTCAGGATCGCAACCTGACGGCGTCAGGAAGGAGTAGAAATAACTGATTACTTTTTCTCGTTTTCTGAGGTACTTATAAATTTTTGGAATTTTCCAGGTCTTAATTTTCTAGAAATTTTGTAAACATCCATTCCACAAGCATTATATCCTAGTTTAGTAGAGTCATATATATATTATTACCGCCGATTTTACGCGAAGGTTTCGTTTGTTTTCTTCAAGTGTGCAGGTTTAATTTACCAAGAAGAAGATACATAAGATGAGAAGGAGCTTTTCACGCAAACGTTCTTCTTGAAGAAAGATGTAACCACCACTTTACACGGATCCTACCGAGCTAATTAGGGGAGTATTATTTCGTTTTTTATTACCTTCCGTTATCATAACTTTGATACTTTCGGGGAACATTGGGGACAATGTTCAGTTTAAGTGTAGGGAGGGAAAATAAAACGGGAACTTTGAAACTATGCTTATCCTTGATTATTTGCTTTGTCCAATTGCATTTGTGTAACAAACCATGAGAAAATGTCGGTTAGGGTAATTTTGGCACCAAATTTTCAATTTTTCATGACATATAGGAGTGGGCCATTAGTCTTAATAAAGCGTCTCATGGATAGGAAATTATATGACTAGCACAAAAACCCTTTACCACTTAAATTCCACCCGAAATGTAAGGATCACCCTTAGATTAGTAGGAATTAAAGCATTCATCTTTAATGCTTAGAGTGTGAACCGGTAGTATAATAGATTCTAGAACTTGTTTTGTGATGCATTCCGATATCGCTAGTAAGACTACACTTGTGTAGCTAGGAATAACTAAATGATAAGAGGCATTAGGATAACCCTTGTTTGATACCCGTGATATAATTACTTCTTCCACATCGGTTGAGTAATTCCCCCACACCTTTGCGTAGTACTCATCTTTAGTACACGATACCCCTAGTTAACCCCTCAAAGCCTATCCTTTTCGCGGTTCTCGTGATGTTTCGGTTTTCCGGAATATCAATGAAGAGCATTGTTTACACCCCACCCCCAAATGTACACCCAAATCGCCTTAGCCTACCTTGTATGCACTCACTTTTAGTGCATTATTGTTATCACACTAAACCCTTAGTTCAGTTATCTAGTTGCTTGCATAAGTTGCTAAGTCGAGTCATATCCTTTGTACACAGTTTTGGGACGATTGGGACTCATTGGAAAAGTTAAATTTTATGAGATGGCGGGAAGGGAACGTTAAATTCAAATTCCGTTTATTTGCATAATAATGTACTCCAAGTGTTTTGATCTTTTCAACTCGGGTCATATTTAGTGTTAGAGTAATAAAAACTCAAGTGTAGGGATGTGCCTATAAATCCCTATCATTTTGAGGTATCGTAAAGGATGGTAGAGTAAAAGTGTATGAAAAAAAAAACATACGGGCTACCATCCTACATCTATCTTTAAATTTATCTTTGTTTATTTCAGTTATCTAGAGTCTAGAGTGTCGAGTCTTGGCTTAGCAACGCCTTTCTTCGCATGCTTGTAACATAAAGATTTTTGACTTGCCACCACTAAATAGCCTATCCCACCAAACCCTTTATTTCCCTACCATAAGCCTAACATTACAACCCTTTAAAAGACCTCTTGGATAGTCTTTCCTAGGTGCTTACGCCAAAGCGATGGAGGTTTGATCTAGTCTCAAGCCTATGGTAATCTATGTACTAGGACCGGTTAATGAGTGTTTATCTTTCATTTCCACTTTGTTATATTTCATATACACCCGAGAGATGTGAGTATCCAAACACCCCATGTGAGGTGCTAGTATGTAATTTCCTTGCTTGTTATGACTTTTGCGGGGCTTATATGTGTTGTGAATCGTTCTAAACTAATGCTTCATGACCTCTAACTTATAAATCAATTGGCTAAAAGCACGTTTGCTTGCGTACAAGCAAATACCACGTGTAGGGATATTTGATAAGGTTTTAAAATGTACCTTTTTGAGGGGTCGTTTAAGCCCTTATTTGATCACTTTTGTATCCGTAATTACTTAATATCGTTCCTTTTCACTTTTTAGGTATCTTGAAGGCAAAATGCTGAAATGACACTTATTCGGACACTCAGGCTGCTGGAACTGAAGGGGACGGCGTCAGAAGTTACAAGTGACGGCGTCAGGCACAACTAGTGACGCCTTCGGACAACTTTTGTGACGGCTCAGTACCAAATTGCTCATTTACAAGTGACGGCTTCATGTTTTAAAAGAGTAGGGCGTCGCAACTCAGAAAGCCTAGATTTGATCCAGACGACGTCAGAGGCTGAAGGGGACAGCGTCACAAGCATAAGGTGACGTCGTCGCAAGACTAACGTGGCCAAGACGAAACCCTAATAACGGCGACCCGACGGTGTCACAAATTAAAGGGTGACGCCGTCGCATGTGTAATCTTATATATAGAATCCGAAATTTTTATTTTTCAGTGTGTAGTCATTTGGAGTAAAAACCTAAACCGAACCAAGGTTGTCTTGTACAGTATTTTCGGGTTCCATACCCTATCTTACATCAAGATAAGTGTTTTACTTCATTAATTTAATTATGTCTTCCATTAATTGTGTGTATGCTTGCATGTTTCCCATGTCCGGCTAATTTACTAGTGTGTTTGCTTAGGGAATATGAAACTTAATTATCAAATATTGATTGGTTGTCTCTTATCTTAATTGTTAATGATCTAGTATTGGGATAGATCATCCGTTGTGTAGTTAATGCTTGATTAATCTTTATGAACCTTAGCTTATAGTACCTAGAGTCATTATAGGCTAAACCATCCGAAGAGTACCTTAGCATTAAGTTTATAAATCCTAGAGATTTTGTAGGCAATAACCTTTGGTAATTTCAAAGAGTTAGGGATAAACGCATACCCTACGACCTTAGACACACAACGCGATTAAGAATAAGGATGTGACAATTCAACCATCAATAGGAGATAATTAAGGAGTAATAAAACCTAAGTAAACACATCTTTAAATTATCATACGAGCACACAATAATTAGACATAGACTACATACACCTTAGATTAGATAATTAGACGAATAAAGTAATCGGTAGAAATACCAACCCCCAAATCCAATACCCCGAGATTCGTACCTTTCCATTTCCTAAAAACATAAAAAGATAAAAAAAATAATCTTCGTCAACCCCAACCTTAGCGTAGTAACTTCTCACTAGCATTCCTATTCCCCTAGAGAAAGATATCAATTCCCGTGGCTTACCCTAATACTACACTACAACGATTAGGTTCACTGGCTAGGGTGTTGAAAAACTTGCTCGACCAAAAGGAAGTTCATTTGACCTCGAACGACGCGTGTAGCATTATCTTATGTACATTGTATGTTTATTCCATGTAATACCCATTTATATGTAGTTATTATAATTTATTGACAAGTATATTATATCGAAAGTTTATAGGATCAATCACCATGCGAGATTTGATCAATATATTTGTTTTCATCATATTTATTCATCTGTTATGCCTTATTATTTGCTAATATTAGTCCACTTTTGTACTAAGCATGATAGTGCACATACTTTAAAATGAAAAAATCAATTAATACTTAAATGAAGTTATAATCTTGGTGAATTAATACTAATATTATTCAATACTTAATTTCTCTATTTACACTTAAATACCAATTCCTTAATATCAGGATCATAATATATGCTCATTAAATTAGTTTTAATCATATTCCCTTTACCATAAATATATTTTGATATTTGAATACAAATTTTGACTTATCCCTAATAATTAGCTAAAACATATACTACTCATTTGACTAAGAGTTTTTTTTTTTTTTTTTTTTTTATTTATTTTTTTTTTTCTCTCTGAAAAATTAACAACAAGAAACCTGTCTTCAAAACCAAGAAAAGCACATCCAGGTTATAATTTTTATACTTTTTATTAATACATTCGTATCAATATCATTTCATGCAAATATGCTACCCTTTCTAGATATTCATAGCAACTTAATACACCCTTCTCAGTAACATTTCATTGCCATATGATCCCCTTACAATATATTGTTAGCAGCTTAATATACTACTGTTAGTATTAGCGATATTCGTGGAAAACTAGAAGGGGGGGTTGAATAGTCTTGCCAATTTAAAGCTTCCTTTTAAATATTTAGATCGACTTATGTCAATCTATTTGGTTGTTTATGTTGGACGTTGATAGATAGATATATAAACGTGTAATGAAAGATAAAGAGTAAGAAGCACATCACCACGACACAAGTTATTTATAGTGGTTTGTGTTAATACAAATATCGTCATTAAACGTTATTTATATTTTTGATCTTTGCCTAAGTTTTGTTAACGACAAAAGTAAATTTAATTTATAAAAGCTTAAAGCTTGTCAAGTTTATTAGATATTAAAACAAGCTTTCTCAAACAATATATTCATCATTCAAGCATTTACATTTATGATTAGTAACATCTTAATATGACTCTAATCATTATGTATGATAGTAGTTTGTAGAATGTGTTAGGTTCTTAAAACCAAACACTACTTAAGCATTTGCTTATTTCTATTAATAGTAATACAACATTTTGACATCATGTATTACATCATGGAGATCATTGGAAGATTCCATTAGATATTTTGTGAAGATTTGTACTCTTCATATCTTGCACAATCTTACTTAGATAGAGTTGACTTTAGGCAAGATTTGATATCTTGACTGTCAGACTGGCGGTACCAATTGGGTACACGGGCGGAACCCTTTTTAGGGGTCCGCGGTCCGTGGACGCTCCTGTCCAAATTGGCTATAAATAGCAATGCCAAGCCAAGTAGTTTCTCATCCCTTTCTAACATACTCTCATACATATCTTCTCTCTAACCTTTCTAACTCAGTTTCATATCATATTAGTGATCTCTTTTGTAGCAAAGAAGATCAAGTCATATTCAAGCTTCAACGAGAAGTTGGAAGTCTTGTTTATTTAGTGTTGTATGATCTAGTGTTGATCCATATTTCATTGTTGTATCAAACCATCATAATCTTGTGAGTGTGAGTGGTTAGTATTTTAGTCCTCAAAATACATTGTGTGTGGGAGTAGTTGTACCCTTGGAAAGAACTCGACATCTAGCTTAGTGTCAGAAATAGTGTAAGCGAAGTGTAAAGGTTTTCTCCGCCGGTGAAAGGAGCTTGTTGACTAGTGAAGTTAAACTCTCGAGTGTGAGACTCGGGGAGTGGAGTAGGGCAAGGAAAAAGAGTCCTTGTAGGCCGAACCACTGTAAACAACTTGTTGTGGTTTGATCATTTCTTTCCTTACTTACTTATTACATATTGCTTGCATATTTCATTAACATACTTAAGATCAATATCAATTGATCTTTCAATAAGTTTCAAAACAAAGTTTTTAATCGGTAAACTATTCAACCCCCCCTTCTAGTTTTCTACAATTGGTACCAGAGCCTCGTTGCTCAAGAATTTCTAAAATAACGTGTATTTTATAAACTTGAAACGATCCATGGATTCTGAAAACTTTAAAGAAGGGCAATCTATGCAAAGACCACCACTCTTTGAAACCAATGGATTTATCTATTGGAAAAACCGTTTTGAAACATATGTAAAATCAAAAGATATAGATCTTTGGTTTATTATTGTTAAAGGAGATTTTAGTTCTACAACAAAGGATATTTCCGTTGATGAACAAAAGAAATTAGTTGCTAAAAATAATGAAGCTAAAATGATGCTTTACAATGCTTTACCTAGAAAAGAATATGAAAGAATTTTTATGTGTGAAACCGCCAAAGATATTTGGGAATCTTTAATTGTTACACATCAAGGTAATTCACAAGTCAAGGATAACAAAATTGATCTTCTTGTTCAACAATATGAACAATTCGTTATCCCTGAAGATGAAACCATTGATTGTGGCTTTGCTCGTTTTAACACTATCATTACATCACTTAAAGCACTTGACGAATCTTTTCGTAGTAAGAACTTTGTCAGGAAATTTCTTAGAGCACTCCATCCCAAATGGAGAGCTAAAGTGACCGCTATTGAAGAATCAAAAGATCTCTCAATAATGTCACTAGACGAGCTAATTGGCAACCTCAAAGTTCACGAAATGGTAATGGAGAAAGATTCGGAAATCATCAAAGGAAGAAAGGAGAAGATCAAATCCGTTGCTCTTAAAGCAAAGGCGGAATCAAGCGATGATGGTGAATCTTGCTCCGATAGTGAAGATGAGGAATATTCCATGGCCGTTAGAGATTTTAAGAAGTTCTTTAGAAGAAGAGGAAAGTTTGTAAGACAACCTCGAGAAGAAAAGAAGCCATTCCGAAAAGATCGGGATGATAAGAAGATTAAAGGTGAAAGAAAGTGTTTTAGATGTGGTGATGCAAGTCATCTCATAGGAGAATGTCCCAAGCCACCTAAAAGCAAAACTCAACGAGCTTTTGTAAGTGGTGCTTGGAGTGATAGTGAAGACGATGAAGAATCAAGCAAGGAAGAGATCGCTCTAATGGCACATGAGTCAAATGAGGTACTTTCCGACTCTTCTTATTCTTCTATAGATGATGATACCTTGCAAAAACAATATAATCAATTGTGTGAGCTAAGTCTAAAAATCATAACTAAAAATAAATTTCTAAAAATCAAAAAGGAGTTTTTGGAAAATGAGGTATATGAGTTAAAAGAAAAAGCAAAACGTCTTGAAAAAGGGAAAGCAAATGACGATGATTGTAAATCATGTCAAGAGCTTAATCTTGAAATAGAAAAACTAAAGCTCACACAAGAAGTTTTAATAGAAATTAATTCTAAGTTTAAAAGGTTTAACAAAAACATCGCTCTTGCCGATGAAATAGTTAAAATCCATAAAACACCAGGAGACAGGAATGGGCTAGGTTTTAATGAAGTATTAATCTCAAAGAGTCAAAACAAAACGGCCGAAAAGGACGAACATTCTGTCAAAACTGCTGCAGTACAGCACGGACCAGACGGAACCAAAATAAGGGTTCCGTCCGTTGTGCAAAAGGGTACCGCGGGTACTTCAGCAGAACAGAATGTTCGCAATACGGACCGTACTGAATTTGTTAAAATAACAAAGAAAACCAATGATAATGTTAAACTAAAACCAGCCATTATATCAGGAGTAGGACTTGTTAAAAATGAATTTAGATCAAAAACTACTCAACAACGATATAAAACCTCTTTTGCCAAACGCCCCTTTCCTAAGAGCAACCACAACGTTCAACCTAACTACCAACACAACGGTTGGAATCAAAACATTCCTAGACCATATCAAACCCCAGATTACATGCCATGGAACCCTTACCCATCATTTCCATACATGAATCAAATAAATGGTATGTTTAACCCAAACGGACCCATGAGATATTGGGGACCAAATGTTTGAGTTATTCGCTTCTTAGGTATGCTTAAAAGTTGGATTGGAACCTGATGAATGGATAAAAGATAGTGGATGCTCACGACACATGACGGGCAACAAAAGTCTCTTCTCATCATACCAAGAGTATGACGGAGGTAATGTCACTTTCGGTAGCAATCTCAAAAGCAAAATCATTGGCAAAGGTACGATTGCTCATAACTCTCTAACTATTGAAAATGTTGCTCATGTGGATAGGTTAGGATTTAATCTACTTAGTATTAACCAACTATGCGATAAAAAGTATAAAGTACTATTTGATGAAAATGGTAGTAAAATACTAAAAGATGGTATCACCATAGCTAAAGGAGTTAGGAAAAATAACATATACGTCATGAAAATAGATAAAACATATAATGACAAACTTTGCCTAACAACATTAGACGATAGCTCATCTCTTTGGCATAGACGCTTAGGTCACGCTAACATGAGACTTATACAAAACCTATCTTCAAAAGAATTGGTTAGAAATTTACCAAAACTAAAATATGACCAACACTTTTGTGACGCTTGCAAAATTGGTAAACAAACACATAGTAGTCACAAATCTAAAAATATGGTGTCCACTTCTAAGTGTCTAGAATTATTACATATGGACTTATTTGGACCATCCGCTATAAGGAGCTATGGAGGCAACTTATACACTTTGGTCATAGTAGATGATTACTCAAGGTTTACTTGGACATTATTTTTGAAAACTAAAAATGAAGCTTTTGATAAATTTGAAATACTTAGCAAGAAAATTCAAAATCTTCTAGGTGTCAAAATTGTGTCGATCCGAACGGATCATGGTCGTGAATTTGACAACGAAACTCAATTTGGAAACTTTTGTGATGCAAATGGTATAACACATAACTTTTCGGCTCCACGAACACCTCAATCAAATGGAGTAGTAGAACGTAAAAATAGAACAATTCAAGAAATGAGTAGAACAATGCTTAATGAACAAAACATTCCTCAAAAGTTTTGGTGTAACGCCGTTGACACTTCTACATATATTTTAAATAGAGTCCTAATACGTCCTTTCCTAAACAAAACACCATATGAACTTTATAAAGGTAAAAAGCCAACATTAGGATATTTTAAAGTCTTTGGTTGTAAATGCTTTATTCTGAACACTAAAGATTATCTCACCAAGTTTGACCCAAAGTCTTATGAAGGTGTATTTCTTGGTTACTCTCAAACTAGTAAAGCTTACATTGTCCTAAATAAAGAAACAATGATAGTCGAGGAATCGTTGAACATAACATTTGACGAAAGTCCACCTCCCTCTAAGACATCACCTTTGGTAGATGATGACTTAGTTGAAAGTCAAATAATTGAAAGTCAAATTCATAATAACAAGGAAGATGAACCATTAAATAAGGAAATTATCAACATAAAAGAATCTAAAAGTCATCCATTAGAAAAGGTCATAGGAAAACTTAATCAAAGAACCTTAAGATCACAAGCTCAAAATCAAAGTAATCATTTTTGTTTTGTATCCACCATTGAACCAAAAACCATAAATGAAGCAATAAAAGATGAATCATGGATAATGGCCATGCAAGAAGAATTAAACCAATTCGTTAGAAATGATGTTTGGAAACTAGTTCCAAAACCCAAAGATCAAACTATAATTGGAACGAAATGGGTCTTTCGAAACAAAATGGATGAAAATGGTATAGTATCTAGAAACAAAGCTAGGCTTGTTGCACAAGGTTATAATCAACAAGAAGGAATTGACTATGATGAAACTTATGCACCGGTTGCTAGACTAGAATCTATTAGAATATTACTTGCTTATGCATGTGCTTATGATTTTAAATTATTTCAAATGGATGTTAAAAGTGCTTTTCTTAATGGGTTTATTAACGAAGAAGTGTATGTTGCTCAACCTCCCGGTTTTACCGACTTTGAGAAACCACATCATGTCTTCAAACTCAAGAAAGCATTATACGGCCTTAAACAAGCACCTAAAGCTTGGTACGACCGTCTTAAGACTTTTCTTATTGATAACAAATATACTATGAGATTAGTAGATAATACTCTTTTTACTAAGAAAAAGGAATCGCAAATTATTATTGTTCAAATATACGTTGATGACATTATATTCGGATCAACTTGTCAAGAACTATGTAATGATTTCTCTAAAATCATGCATGACGAGTTTGAAATGAGTATGATGGGTGAGTTAAACTTTTTTCTAGGACTTCAAATTAAACAACTAGAAGATGGTATTTTCTTTAATCAATCTAAATATATAAAAGACATGCTTAAGAAATTTGGTCTTGAAGATTCCAAACCAACTAAAACACCCATGTCCTCGGACACTAAACTCACCAAGGACGAAGAAGGTGAATCCGTAGATAACACTAAATATAGAGGAATGATTGGTAGCCTACTCTATCTTACGGCTAGTAGACCCGACATTATGTTTAGTGTTTGTCTATGTGCTCGCTTTCAAGAAAACCCAAAGGCATCACACTTAGAAGCATTAAAAAGGATTTTTAGATATATTAAGGGAACAACGTGTTTAGGATTATGGTATCCCAAAGGAACGGGTATAGAAACCATAGTGTATGCCGACTCGGATCATGCCGGTGATTATGTCGATAGAAAAAGTACAAGTGGTATTTGCACTTTTGTTGGACATTGTCTCACCTCATGGTTTGCAAAGAAGCAAACGGCTTTAGCCATCTCTACTACTGAAGCTGAATACGTCTCAGCCGGAAAAGCATGTCAACAAGCTCTTTGGATGAAGCAAGCTCTCGTAGACTACGGAATTCATCTCAACGACATTGTGATACTTTGCGACAACAAAGGAGCCATCGATCTCAGCAAGAATCCCGTTCAACATGCTCGTACAAAGCACATTGAAATCCGTCATCACTTTCTTCGCGACAATGTTCAAAAAGGAAACATTTCAATCGAGAAAGTATCCTCCGAATACAACATTGCCGACATCCTTACTAAACCTCTTAAACGAGAACCTTTTAATCTTCTTAGACTTGGTTTAGGGTTAATGGAACCAAGCATGTAGGATAAACATAGCCTAAAACATTAGAATAGTCAAACCAAAACAATTTTGTCTTGTTTCTGCTACTGTAGCCACGGCACCAAACGACAACACGGACGGAACCAAAAATTTGGTACCGTCTGGTCCGTGGTGTCTACAGAAGCAAAACAGCTTTATACATAACATCTTCTTCCTCACAACCCACTTTACCAAAACGTGTAAAACTTAAACCAAGCTCATTATTGTCATCTTCCCACTCACTAATCACTGAAGATAACATCATTGTAAGTATCCTAACTACATTTCATCTCTTAATTCTGAGTCTAGGATTCTTATTTATGCACAAAACTATCACAAATCATTACATGGGGTTTTATGTATGCTTTTATACCAAATATGAATTCAATTGGCAAATTGCATAACTAGTCATTCAAATTAGGTACTACATTATCATATTGCATAAACAAAATCATGTTTCCCACTAATTGATAGATAATAAATATAAGGCCTTATTCAAACAACCAAACACCCCATGTCAAAAGTTTTGAAAAGCTTCTCACTTGTAGGAAAACATTTTTTTTTCATTGCTAATACAAATAGAAACGTTAGAATTTTCATCACTTGCATGCTCTTGAATACTAAAGGTATTGCATAACTAATATGCACTCCCGGGTATATTCAAATATAGCAACATTGAATTAGGAGCATTTGGGTTATCTCATGGTATTTGCCAAACACTCCACTAAAACCATTTTGTGCATAAAATGAGTCGAGATAACCGCAACTCCAAATTGTTTTCATATAGGCACACACTAGAATCAAAAACGTTAAAATTTATCTAAATTTTTTTAACATGTTAATTCTTATCCTTAGGAATAATCATGGTAGCCGCAAGATTCTATGATCACAAAGACACCCTTAACTACATTCCCAAACACCACAAAACCAAAGGACTCACCAAGGAACAAGTAGAAATATTTAGGGGTCTAGAATCAAGATATTTCCACGAAGGTAGAACCATTCACTCATCCTTCCTTGAGCATACCAATCTTCGTGAAGAACTAGCCGCCATTCAATTCGATTGTCTTCTTGACATTGATGAACCAATCTGTCCTAGGTTCGTATTAGAATTCTATGCTAGTGTGACCGGTTTTAGTGATGAAGATGATGAGTTTTGTCTTAGCTTTAGAATCAACCAAAATGACTACACCATCACTTTAAGTGACTTTGCTAGAGTACTAGGAATTCCCAACCGTGGAACTTGTGTCTACACGGATAAGTGGTCACTCACCGCCCTTGATGCAATCAATGACCGCTCTCTCCCCTACATAACCCGTTTAGCCGATAAGGATGTCATCCGTGAACACCTTTTTAACCCAAAAACGGATACAACCCGAGTCACCCGAAAGGGAAAAGAGGTAGACCGAGATCCATATGGAATGGAGCTCAATGAACTTAAGCACGAATTTAAGAAATGGGAGGAGTTGCTTAGAGCAAACGTCATTAGCACCATAGGGAATAGGGATCACATAAACGCTTGTCTTTGCCACATGCTTTACAACTTGTCCACCCGACAACCATTCAACTTAGCCTACTACATAGCTAGGAGAATGATTGATATTCCAACTCAAGGATCCGTTGCTCTTCCATACGGGATGCTTCTCACCCATCTCTATAGAAACTTCGCTCCAATTCCACCAACCCCAAAAGGGATGCACCTTCAATATGATCTCATCCCTCACATCTTTGTACCCTTGAGCGATGCTCGAGTTGCTAAGACTAAAGGCAAGAGAGCTAAACCTCCAACTCCTTCATCATCATCATCAAATAGCTCCGAGGATGGTCTTCCAAGCTCTCGTCTTCCACCTCAAGAGTATTACACATCTCTTCCCGAAATTGAGAATGAATCAGCAGAATTCAAGCAAACTAAGGGAATGTTCAAGTGCCTTGGTAGGATGATGAACAAGATTTACAAGAAGTTGGACAAATAAGGGTACTTTAAGGAGTGTTTGGAACAATGCATTATCGTTAATGTTTGATACTATTTAGTTGTTTTTATTATGTAGGATGATAATATAACTTGAAACAATGGTGTATGCTAACAATCTCATGCAGGGGGATAGCACAAGTATGCTATCAAATTTTACCCATTTTCACTATATTGTGAAAATCAATAAGCCTTGCTCTTAATCTATGCTCCACTGTGTTTACATATGTGTTATTTACTTTTCCTAACTAGAAATGTTTAGTATAACAGGTTTTGAGAAAAATTTTCAGATTTCGGAAATTTCAGTTTTTATGAAACATTCTGTCCAAATTTCAGCACTCCACGGATCAGACGGCACCTTTATTTTGGTACCGTCCTTTATGAATTTTGGTACCGCCATATCTGTACAGGCGGACCAGACGGCACCCTTCTTTGGGTTCCGTCTGTGTATGATTTTGGTGCCGTGGATCCTCCAGGTAATTTTCTGAATTTCGACTCTTTCGTAATTCCAAATTATCTTCCATCACTTATAAATCAATCTTAACTAGTTTATACTGATTTAGAACTAGTATTATTCACTAAGGGATGTAAGAAATCCATTTCCCACCAAAATTCAAAAATTTAAAAAATCCACCCAAGGAGCCCTTTGGCATAAAGGAAGGAACCAAATTTTTGGTACCTTCAAATCCGTGGGTAATCTGAATATTAGGAAATTCCACTCACTAGAACACATTTATTGCATATCTTTTCTTCCTCACTCCATCTTCTTTGTATGGATTGACTTGGGTGATATGACTAGCATTCAACCCACTTCCAAATCATTAGGAACCTCATCTATTCAATGGTTCAACATCAAATCAAACCTTTTCTCAACAATTTCTTACCTCTATAAATTGAAAGGCTTTACCATGATCATCCTCACACCTTCTTCATTCTCACTTACTATCTAGCAAATCAAAACCCAAGATAAAAATGACTAAATCATCACCAAAACCTTGCAAGAAAACCGCTAGAATGAGTGTAAGGCCTTGTTGTTTTGTTAATCTTAGCTCATCATCCGAATCTTCACCACTCACCATCTCATCTCCCATTAGAGATGATACACACCTTACCTTGGCTACACCCACTTCATCACACATTGTGATCACCACTCCACCACCATCAAAAGCACCTACTTCACCTCCACCGGCACCCATCCAAACATCCAAAACACCCTCACCACCTTCACCAAGGTCTCCCACTCTCACTCCCATGGAGTTATTTTCTACTCCACCAACATCACCAAATCCTTTCCTAGAGGACTTGGAAGACTTGCCTCCTAGGCCAAGTCATCCACCACCATTGCCATCCTTTGGCACCATTGAGCAAATCGCTCATGAATCACCTCGGTCATCCATTGACCCAAACGCCCCATTAGGGCCAAGACCTCTCCTTTTCCACCCCATTCACAAGGACATTCATGGTCCTTTATACGGGGATCATCCACTTCCATCATCAATGTCCCCTCATATTGAGGACATCCCGGAGAGCATGTGGGATGACAATCCCACTAGAGAGGAGATTCAAGCCGAACTCCACAACCTCCACCAATTCAAAGGCATGGTGGATTCTCACTTAAGTGAGACAATGCAAATGCAAAGTGCTTTGCTTGCATCCATCATGACCACTCCACACATCCCCAACACCACCAACACATCCACCATTCCACCACCACAACCTCCGCAAACTTTCTACCCACCAAGGCATGGTTGCTCAACTTGTGAGCAAACGGGTCAAACCGTGGAACGGACCCGGATTATGGTCCATGACTTCCACGAAGAAATGAGGTTCATCCTCAACCACATTCTTGAGCGTCTCAACGCTCTTTCCCATCCACCATCTCTTTAGGATGGTTTTTAGAATAGTCGTTTATTTTTTTTTTAGGATAACTTTTATTTTCTTGTAATAGAAACACATCATTGTGTTCTCTTTTCATGATCTTTACTCATGAAAAATTTTAACTAATGAATGTTGTTTATTATGTTGTTGGTGTCATTACATTGTGTTTGGAAATGCTTGTGAATGATCATTATTACTAACATTTTTTTGTAGCTTTATTTTCATAATCCATGTATCTTCCCATTAAAGCACCCAATTTAGGGGGAGCTTTGAACAAGGGGGAGATAATAGCTCGGGCTCATTACATTCCGCATAGCCTCTTCTTTTTGTTGAGACAAAAAGGGGGAGAAAATATAGAACTTGGAAATTATTTATATTTGACTTTTCTGAAAAAGTCAAACTGCATACAATTGACTTTCTAAAAGTCAAACAGGAATCCTCATTGATAATACTTGACTTTTCTTAAAAAAGTCAAACTGCATACTTTGACTTTCTGAAAAAGTCAAATATCATGCATCAACTAGTGAATACTTTGACTTTCATAAAAAGTCAAAATTCATACACTTATATTATCATTTCCTTTTCAAAGTTCTAAAACTAATATTTTTATAACTATTGTACAAACTTTGTCTCTTTTATAAAAATAAAATTTATATTTTGTCCTCAACAAAAAGGGGGAGATTGTTAATACAAATATCGTCATTAAACGTTATTTATATTTTTGATCTTTGCCTAAGTTTTGTTAACGACAAAAGTAAATTTAATTTATAAAAGCTTAAAGCTTGTCAAGTTTATTAGATATTAAAACAAGCTTTCTCAAACAATATATTCATCATTCAAGCATTTACATTTATGATTAGTAACATCTTGATATGACTCTAATCATTATGTATGATAGTAGTTTGTAGAATGTGTTAGGTTCTTAAAACCAAACACTACTTAAGCATTTGCTTATTTCTATTAATAGTAATACAACATTTTGACATCATGTATTACATCATGGAGATCATTGGAAGATTCCATTAGATATTTTGTGAAGATTTGTACTCTTCATATCTTGCACAATCTTACTTAGATAGAGTTGACTTTAGGCAAGATTTGATATCTTGACTGTCAGACTGGCGGTACCAATTGGGTACACGGGCGGAACCCTTTTTAGGGGTCCGCGGTCCGTGGACGCTCCTGTCCAAATTGGCTATAAATAGCAATGCCAAGCCAAGTAGTTTCTCATCCCTTTCTAACATACTCTCATACATATCTTCTCTCTAACTTTTCTAACTCAGTTTCATATCATATTAGTGATCTCTTTTGTAGCAAAGAAGATCAAGTCATATTCAAGCTTCAACGAGAAGTTGGAAGTCTTGTTTATTTAGTGTTGTATGATCTAGTGTTGATCCATACTTCATTGTTGTATCAAACCATCATAATCTTGTGAGTGTGAGTGGTTAGTATTTTAGTCCTCAAAATACATTGTGTGTGGGAGTAGTTGTACCCTTGGAAAGAACTCGACATCTAGCTTAGTGTCGGAAATAGTGTAAGCGAAGTGTAAAGGTTTTCTCCGCCGGTGAAAGGAGCTTGTTGACTAGTGAAGTTAAACTCTCGAGTGTGAGACTCGGGGAGTGGAGTAGGGCAAGGAAAAAGAGTCCTTGTAGGCCGAACCACTATAAACAACTTGTTGTGGTTTGATCATTTCTTTCCTTACTTACTTATTACATATTGCTTGCATATTTCATTAACATACTTAAGATCAATATCAATTGATCTTTCAATAAGTTTCAAAACAAAGTTTTTAATCGGTAAACTATTCAACCCCCCCTTCTAGTTTTCTACAGTTTGGCTACAAGGACACCTTCCTTGCCCTACTCCACTCCCCGAGTCACCTACTCAAGAGTTCGTAAGCACTACACCAACTCCTTATGGCAGAAAAGCCTTCACAACGTCGCTTAATCTTTTTCCGGTACAAAGCTAAATACCGAGTTCTTTCACACCAAGGCGAACCACACCTAACACAACGTCGCCTACCCTTTATACGATGCTAGGCTAACCACCGAGTTCTTTCACACCTTAGGAGAACTAATCCTATCACAACATCGCCTACCCTTTATTAGGTACTAGGCTAAGCACCTAGTTCCATTACTATGGAGGAACTACTACCCTTCACGACACAACACCTAATCTCAAGGAGATCTACTCCTTGTTACAACATCATCAAGGATATCACCATCCTTTTAAATAAACAAATACTTATATGTATAACGATGCACCTCATCGATTATACGACCTAGGCATTCTTCCCAAATGCTACTTGATTTGATTCTTCGGCATCCTTCACTAATGCCTTTGACACAACGCTTGGCACCCTTCACTAATGCCTTTGACACAACGCTTGGCACCCTTCACTAATGCCTTTGTCTTGACACCTATAGCATTCTTCACTAATGTTCTTGACACGAACGATAAGCACCTTTCACTAATGCTTACGTCTTGATACTTTTGGAATCCTTCACTAATGCCTTCAACCCAACATCTATGGAGAAAGTAAGAACTATCAACAAGAGAACCTTCGTTTTGCTGATGATGACGAAGCATGGCAACTCATGGACTTGAGCTTGCACGTCTTCAAGAAGTGGTGATCTTTCCTTTAAGAGGAACCTAGAAGATCACACAAAAACAAAAGACAAACTACATAGATCACTTGGATCTGAGGTTAGAGGGTTAGAATACTTGGGGGAAGTATGTGTGTCAAGTCATGAATAGAAAGGAAGAAATGGCTCTCTATTTATAGAGAAAATTCTCTACTGTTCCCCGGATCCCACGGATCCCTTCCACTTGGGATCCGGCTAGCACAAAGCCAGGGATCCGTGGAACGCTCCTCTTTGCCCATGGGTATTTTTGGTTATGGGTCATGGGTCATGGGTTATGGGTTGATCCATGGTTTTCTTTCTAGATACAATGAACTTGGTTAAGTGGTATATATAAAACCATGGGTTATGGGTCAATACCATTTGCTAGTTTTTACCCATTTTAGTATTAACATATTTTTACCCATTTTTAGTATACTTAGCTTAAGTATATGTTAACCCAATATGTAAACACTAGTTGTTGTACATATGTATTTAAATCATAAAATCACTTATACTTGTTTTAGTGTTTTATATGAAAACGTAAGTGTGTTACGAAACTATTAACTCAAACTATTTACGTACTCTGTTTGTTTCGTTAAAATGATTTTACGTTTGTTATCGACAAAACATTAGAAGATCGTAAAATATAAACAAACGTTTTTACGGTTTATTTGTATTAACAATCTCCCCCTTTTTGTTGATGACAAAACATAAAATTATTTTAAGGAAAAGCTAAAATTCGTAAAAGTTTGAATTTGTAGTTTTTACTTTCTTCTCCCCCTTTTTGTCGAAACAAAAAGTGTTAAAAGAAACTAACACAATTTTTATAAGAAAAATTATGTAAAAATATAAAGAGAGCAAGTGACGGGAATGGTACTCGTCTTAACTCCCCCTTGACGAGTCCATCCCTTTGAAAGGGCGTCAAGGACATAGCAATTAAGTGTGCAAATGGTTCGTCTAAGTGACGAAAACGTGCTCCCCCTCGAATATTGCAAAGTTGCAATGGGGTATCATGAAGTATAATCCAAAAACGATTTAATGTTGCAAATGTTTTTGCAATATCGTTTGACACAAAGCTCCTCCTAGCTTTATGGTGTCAAAATCTTCATATGCTAATTTGAAAATCTACAAAGTAAAGGTTAGAAAACAAGAGTATAATGCATAACTTCCTGCAAGTAAAACTCAAGTTAGTAGAAATTTGTGTTTCTGATCCACGGATCCCACGGTTCCCTTCTTGAAGGGATCCGTCTAGGCATTATGGAGGGATCCGGCTGTCTGTTGACAGTTTCTTCAGCAATGAGAGTGTTTCAATCAATGCTAATATGAGGATAATATATATATGAGAAATACATAGCACAACGCACAAAACATAGCAAATAAATGTTCATTCAATAAAACAAGAGATAACCAACCAAATCTCTAAAACTAAGAGGATGAACTAGGACATACAAGTACCATTAAATACTAACTAGATACTAGACTTAAAATGCTATAATGTGATTGAGTCTAGGGATGAGTGGACTTGTTGATTTGATCCAACTTTGCAAGAAGATGATTAAACATGAAATGTATCTCATTTCGTACTTCTTGAACAAGTCCTTGAGTGTTTAGACAATTTGGACAATTATTGTCTTGGTTTGGACCCGGAGGGAAATGGATACTTTGAGGAGGCTCTATGTGTGCTTGTGGGTCTTCATTTTGAGAAGTTGGAAGAGGTTCTAAAAATGAGGGTGGTAATGGAACTTCTTCCATATGATCAAGGTTATTCCTTGTCTCCCATGATGGGCTAGTTGGTGTTGTAGGTGGTTCCCTATTCAATGAAAAGGTTGGTGAATGGGAGGTTCTTGGTGGTGAATGGAACAATGAGTAGATGTTTAGGTGAGGAAGAGGCTCATTCAAGGAGTGTGGTCCATGCTCAATGAATGGTGCTATTGATGGCTTGCTAGAACTAGCCATGTTTGGTTTAGAACTAGATGATCCTTTTTCTAGTTCGAAAGGTTTGATGCTAATCCTTGCGGTTCTCTTAGCTTTTGTTGGATGGATTTGATGAGGTGGGATTCTAGTGTCATTATCTCTAATTGGAGAGGTTTCGGTGGATGAAATTTCATGGATCATTTGACCCTTTCTTTTGGATGATCCTATGTTTGAAGAGTTGTTGCTAAGAGCCTTAGTCATGATGATGAAGATGCTAATGTGAGCTTCTAATTGCTGTTTTTTGAAAGGTAAATGATAATGATGCCATAAACCTAAGGTTGTTTGGTTTATAAAGGATAACTTGAATTTGGATAATTAAATTCTTGGCCACTTAGAGGACTAAGCATGCTCTTGAGGTTTTGATCAGCTCTAGGAGGACAATTAATGTATGCTAAAAGTGGTTAGAGAACCAAAAGGTGACATGATTTTGAATATAGGAGTTGATGTATGCTTTCTGTATCTACGGATCCCGCGGATCCCTCTCAGCAGGGATCCGCCTGGTTAAAGACCAGGGATCCGGCTATCAGACAGGGTTTAGGTGAAATCATTATGCTTTTGTAAGGTTTATTATAAATGGATTTTGAGGTTTTGACTTAATTTTGAAGTCTCTAGCTGTTGGATATCTTAAATCCTTAACCATATCAAGTAATGGTGTTTAATGAAGGTTTTGGCCAAGAAAATTGACCTTGGGTAGTCTAACCATATTTTTGACAAGGATTCCATTTAACTTAATGTGGAGAAATGGTGATACCAAGTCCTAAAAGTCAGATGATGTCCTAGGATAAATTTACTAAAATCTTTAAAAATAAAAAGAAATGAAAAACTAGTTTTTGGTCCTAATTTTGAGTCAAAGATGATTGAGATCAATTTGCTAAAATTGAAAGATAGACCTAACTAAGTGCTATCAAACGTGATAGATAATGTGTGAGTGTTGGAGCGGAATTATGGTGAGTTTTGACTAGTTGATGAAAAAATATTTCGAAAATATATCCTAGATAAGCCATGGATGAGTGTGAGGTTTTCAACTATTTGAGGAATACTTAGTTGGCTCTAGTATCTTATGTTTGACTTGTTTGAGGTGATCTAGTAGACTATTTTGATGTACCTAAATGTGTATTGTATATCAGATACTACGGATCCCACGGTTCCCTTCTGGGAGGGATCCGTCTAGTATAAATGCTGGGATCCGCCTACTGCAGATCAGAAGGCATTCAACAAATGTGCAATTTTGCACTTCTGAGTAAATGCTTCTCCTAGTTGTTTCTATGGGGACTAAATGCAAGAATACAACTTCTATAATGTATGGCAAGATAGGAAGAGCTAAAATTCCTAGAATGAGTGACGATGACCACTCAAGGGGTCGTAAAATCTCATTTTACAAATACTTAAGTTAGAGTTGTTTAGCGCCAATATATGGCCATACCTACATACCACGAGCATAATCTAAAGTGTTACAAACCATAGTTTGAAATTGTTCATCATACACTTGGGTCCTAATATCTTACCTTTCTTCGCCTTCATGTCCTCACCCGTCCTCCATTCATTATCATACCATCTTCACTTCTTCTTCCTCAAGAAATTGGCGAAGCATTTGAAGATTCCCTTGGTTTGTTGCCATTCGGGTGATTCATTAGGGATGTTTGGCAATTGGTTAATGTATTCCAAGGGATCAAGATCGATATTTTCAAGTGGGTTGCTACTACTCCCTTCACCTCCACCTTCTCCTTGCCTTTCCCTTTCGTCCGAGGAATCCGTGGGTGGGTGTGGCCTCTTGCCTTCCACCATAAACCTTGTTGTTCTACCCTCGGTTAATGGTACCATAAATTTATTGCAAAATCTATGATCCAAGGATTGTGGAGAGGGGTCTAATGCAAAGATGAATTTGGCAAAACGGGTTAGAAGCATTGCATATGGAAGCACCATCTTGTCCATGCTTCTTACACTTGCCATTCTCTTGACCATGTAGTAGGAAACTTTAAACCGAGTATTGGTCACTAGGCAATAGATCATGAAGCTTAGACATGCGTTGGGGTGGTCCTTGTTTCCTACTAGGCACACCACATTTTCCCTTATCACATATTCCCATTTCCTATAAAATCCATACATTTCTGAAAGCTCCATTTGAAAAGGATCCCTATGGATCACTTTTGACTTCCTTGTGACTCTTGACGGTGATGCTCTTGGCATGAACACGGTGTCCCTCACCGTGGTTGCTTCCGGGATCAAAGTGTTGTAGATATCATGATGATCAACCATTGTGTGTAGTTGTTCCAAAGACCATTCATTTGAGTACATACAAACGCCTTGATATGGAACCCCTATAATTCTTCCAAACTCTATGAGCGAAAGATTGAACTCTTGCTCATTGATGGTGAATTCAATTGAGATGGACCCATCATCATTTCTAATTATACCCATTGTCTTGTAAAACTCAAGAACAAAGACCGGGCAAATTTTCTCGTTTATATCCAATAAACAATCAAACCCAATAGTTCCAAATACTTCCCTCATGTCGGTATTTGCGAGGAACATTGGATCAACAACTCTACCTTCATGAAAAAGTCTTCTTTCAAGCAACTTAAATGCTTTCCTATCGTCCGGACTTAAACCATCTTTCCTATGGTACATGGGTATGTAGTGAGCGGTGTCTTGGTAATCTTGTTGCTTGTTGCTTGGCATGATTATTCCTAGATAATACAACCACAATGTAGTGTTAATGGTGAATAGTAACCTATAGGGTTTAATCACAATTTTGCTCTCATCATCTTTGTTGAGTTCACGAAATGTGTTTAATTTGTATTAACAATGTCAATTTTTTGATTTAGATTATCTTAGAAAACAATGTGGTGACAAATTATGATAAACCCATTTGAACCCAACTCTTAAAGATGAAGATATTGTAATTCTAAGAATCAAGGAATTAAATTAACAATGTCGTGAAGATTATACTTACTCAAGTGATTGTTAAGCTTGAGAAGAATGATCAATTTGCTCCTATGAACAGTACCATAGTTCTTGTTCGTGAGTCTTTGAGGTGAGAATGATTGTGAAACTTCCACAGTGATCATTTTTTAGCTTATACTGTCTTCTGTTGCACGGATCCCGCGGATCCCTCTCATTTGGGATCCGGCTAGTATAAACTGAGGGATCCGGCATAACAGCAAAAGTCAGCTCAAACATTCCTTGATAACTATGGTTTGGAAGTTCTAAAACGCCTAATGTTTTGGTGTTAAGGTTCTAAAACTTGTGGTTTGAGGTTTTGAAGATTAAGTACTATTCCTATTAGACGAGGTTCCCTTTTTAAGAATTAGTCATAATTCTTGGGAAGTTTTTCAAACATTATAATAAAATCCCATTTTATTATAACATAAGAAGTTTCACATGGATATTTAATTGACATAGATGAAGTGTCAATAAATCCTTTGTGATGAATAATGATTGATGTTATCATATAACTAAGATATCATTATTATGAGTTGGTAATGTAGTTTAAATAAGTCGGAGAAGACTAATTTGATAGGGACTTATAAAAAAAATACGAGAACACTTTCTAATAAATCATGCAACTAACATTTTGATAATAACAATAAATGTAAGTAATTAGAGATCATATCTTTGCCAAATATTCTTTTTAATAAAAGAAGTATTTACATGTTTTTGTGATCTTCTTGGAATCTCCAGATTTATGTTGTAAGAATATTTAAACATACTTTTTGCGAAAAGAAATGTTTCGATAAATTCTTTATGATCTTCTTGGTGACTCCAAATCCAAGTATGGATAATGCTTAAAAAATGTTAGAACATTCTATCATTGTCCAACAATAAACATAATGAATTTTTAAAATGTGACAAAAACAATCCTTCTTTGTAGTTTTCAAACATACATGGATCGTATCAAGTTTTTAAAGTACAACATACTCTAAGAAACTTGGTAACGAAGCTCTGATGCCAATTGTGGAAAACTAGAAGGGGGGGGTTGAATAGTTTTGCCAATTTAAAGCTTCCTTTTAAATATTTAGATCGACTTATGTCAATCTATTTGGTTGTTTATGTTGGACGTTGATAGATAGATATATAAACGTGTAATGAAAGATAAAGAGTAAGAAGCACATCACCACGACACAAGTTATTTATAGTGGTTCGGCTACAAGGACACCTTCCTTGCCCTACTCCACTCCCCGAGTCACCTACTCAAGAGTTCGTAAGCACTACACCAACTCCTTATGGCGGAGAAGCCTTCACAACGTCGCTTAATCTTTTTCCGGTACAAAGCTAAATACCGAGTTCTTTCACACCAAGGCGAACCACACCTAACACAACGTCGCCTACCCTTTATACGGTGCTAGGCTAACCACCAAGTTCTTTCACACCTTAGGAGAACTAATCCTATCACAACGTCGCCTACCCTTTATTAGGTACTAGGATAAGCACCTAGTTCCATTACTATGGAGGAACTACTACCCTTCACGACACAACACCTAATCTCAAGGAGATCTACTCCTTGTTACAACACCATCAAGGATATCACCATCCTTGTAAATAAACAAATACTTATATGTATAACGATGCACCTCATCGATTATACGACCTAGGCATTCTTCCCAAATGCTACTTGATTTGATTCTTCGGCATCCTTCACTAATGCCTTTAACACAATGCTTGGCACCCTTCACTAATGACTTTGACACAACGCTTGGCACCCTTCACTAATGCCTTTTTCTTGACACCTATAGCATTCTTCACTAATGCTCTTGACACGAACGATAAGCACCTTTCACTAATGATTTCGTCTTGATACTTTCGGCATCCTTCACTAATGCCTTTAACCCAACATCTATGGAGAAAGTAAGAACTATCAACAAGAGAACCTTCGTTGTCTTGATGATGACGAAGCATGGCAACTCATGGACTTGAGCTTGCACGTCTTCAAGAAGTGGTGATCTTTCCTTTAAGAGGAACCTAGAAGATCACACAAAAACAAAAGACAAACTACATAGATCACTTGGATCTGAGGTTAGAGGGTTAGAATACTTGGGGGAAGTATGTGTGTCAAGTCAAGAATAGAAAGGAAGAAATGGCTCTCTATTTATAGAGAAAATTCTCTACTGTTCCTCGGATCCCACGGATCCCTTCCACTTGGGATCCGGATAGCACAAAGCCAGGGATCCGTGGAACGCTCCTCTTTGCCCATGGGTATTTTTGGTTATGGGTCATGGGTCATGGATTATGGGTTGATCCATAGTTTTCTTTCTAGATACAATGAACTTGGTTAAGTGGTATATATAAAACCATGGGTTATGGGTCAATACCATTTGCTAGTTTTTACCCATTTTAGTATTAACATGTTTTTACCCATTTTTAGTATACTTAGCTTAAGTATATGTTAACCCAATATGTAAACACTAGTTGTTGTACATATGTATTTAAATCATAAAATCACTTATACTCGTTTTAGTGTTTTATGTGAAAACGTAAGTGTGTTACGAAACTATTTACTCAAACTATTTACGTACTCTATTTGTTTCGTTAAAATGATTTTACGTTTGTTATCGACAAAACATTAGAAGATCGTAAAATATAAATAAACGTTTTTACGGTTTATTTGTATTAACAATATTGATTACTAAACTTTACAATTTTGTTTTGAAAATTTTAAGACACTGAAAAATTAATTTGCATTTGTAACAGTTGATGGATTCCACTAACAAGAGGAAAGTTATTGTTTTCAACAACACGTTATCTCCTGGAAAAGAAAACACACCAACCTCAAGGTTACTACATGATATCGATTCTGACTCCAATAAGCGAAGACCATTAAGTACTCAAGAAGATGCTAGTTTTATGACAACTACATCCACAACTCATTCCATAGATGAGTTGACAATGAATTCAGCCGGGAGACCTGCTCTTATTGATATAAGTAATAGTGAGTAAACGCTTTGATGTCATTTAATTTTAATATCATTTACCAACAATACTAATTTCATATTAAATAATGATAATGAAATAACTTATACTTATCCTTTTAGATCGATCATCTTCTGCTACACCAACAGTTCGACGTAGAGGAAGACCGCCAAATAATTCTACACCAACACTAACTAAAGTGCCTGTTACTCCAAAACTATCAATAATTCCTCGACAAAGAATAGGAAGGCCACAAATAGAAATGACTACTCCAGGCATTTAATCCCTTCTTTCCACAAACTTTTTAACTACATTTTGTTTTATTGATAGTTTGTTATTATGATATAAATTCATTTTATAAAGAGCTACGTTTACTTAATGCGACAGAGTTACCAACTACAACTCCAACTCTAACTCCAACTCCTGTCATACCAACGACTGTAATTTCAAAAATAAATACTCGACGGAAACCAGGAAGGCCACCAAAAGAAATCACTACTCCAGGCATATAAATCCTTTTATTCCCAAACTTTTTAACTACAAATTGTTTTACGAAATTGTATTTGAATTTTGAATCACATATACGTTTACCTGATGCCACTGATTTACCAACTACAACTCCATCTGTAACTCCAAGTCCTGTCATACCAATGAGTGCAATTTCAAAAATAACTCCTCGATGGAGACCAGGAAGGCCACCAAAAGAAATCACTACTCCAGGCATGTAATCCAATATTTGTTCAGATACTTTTTTTGGACAATTTCTCATACTTACATTTTTTACAATACTGTATTTGCAATATGAATCACATATACGTTGACAATACTCCTCTCATACAAATGAGGGTACTTTCACCATTAACTACAAGACGCCCAGGAAGGCCAAGTTCAGATGACATAACACAAGATATGTTTGTGTATTCCTTTAAATATATCTTTTCTTTTCGTTTTTTTAAATCTGTATATAACTTAACTATTTGTAAACAGGAACTCCTATGCGTCCTAACAAAACCACAAGGTTTAGTGGCAAATCTCCTATCGCATTTGACATAGGTAAATTTTATTTCTTAATAAACTAGTTAACTATTGAATAGACTTTTTTAGTATTAAGTAATTCAGCCAAAACATCATCTATACTTTTACACAGGTTGTTCATCTATTTCATCGGATATTACATCAAACAATGTTACCAAATCAACACTAACTTATTAGCCACAGAGGAGAAAAAGCAAGTGTGTTTCAGGATCCACATCACGACGTATTAACTTCACCAATGATGCTGATGTAGAAAGTCATGTCAACAGAAATCCATTCGTTGGTATCTCAAGTGGTAATTTCAATTCAAAAGCAATATACAAATTCAACAAACGTACTGTTTTATTACTTAATTTATTCTTTATATATACATATTCACCACTGATTTGTAAATATACTAATTATTCAGAATACATCGATCTCGGAGATCCTAATGTACAATGCTCTGATTGTGGGGCATTATTGTGGGAAGCAGAGAGTAAAAGAGGCCACGGAATGGACGATTCATATTCTCTATGTTGCATGAGGGGTAAAGTTCAACTACCCGTTGAATTGAAACCCCCTCCAAGTTTGCTCATGAGTTTGGTGAAAAATGAACATCCAAAAAGCAAAGGCTTCCTTGAAAATATAAGGCGTTACAACTCTATGTTCACATCTCTTGGTGGTAAAGTAGACCAAATAATTAAGAACATACGGGGTCCATATTGTTTTAGGCTTTAGGGAGAGAACTACCACAGAATTGGTTCTTTGATGCCTGAAAATGACCAAAATCCTAAGTTTGCGCAAATATACATATTTGACACAAGAAACGAGATACATAACAGAATAAATGTTGTCAGGTATGCATATTCTAATTTTTCCGTAAACTTATAAACTTTAAGACTAATATTTTCAATGATGCAAATTTCTGATGTGTTTTCATTATCTTCATAGTCTAATTGTTTTTAACTAAATCTTGCAGTAATGGCTCCTCAAATTCATCAAACCCCACCAAAATTGATTATCAACTAGCAAAAGATATAAAAGAGATGCTTGATGCCCATAATCCATTGGTTCACGAGTTCCGAATGGCTGGTCAACGTATGGCAACTGCAGATGATGACCAGAATTTAAGACTTAGGCTTATTGGCAAAAGAGATCATGATGGACGGACACATAATTTACCAACTGCATCTGAGGTAGCTGCACTTATAGTTGGTGACTTTGACTCTTTGAAAGATAAGAGAGACATAATCTTGCACATGCATGGCGATAAAACAAGAAGAATTAGTGAGCTGCACGTGGAGTACTTAGCTCTTCAATATCCGTTATTGTTTCCATACGCAGAAGATGGATACAGAACTGATGTATACCATAGAGGTGTTATAGACTTGACACCGACAAGCAAGCGCACTAGAGTAACTATGCGCGAGTGGTTTGCACATCGTCTACAAGATAGACCAGGAGTTTATTCCGTGATTCTTCACTCAAGAAGGTTGTTCCAGCAGTTTTTGGTAGATGGTTACACTATGGTGGAGTCCGAAAGGATGTCTTATTATAGAAAAAATCAAAAAGAGTTACATTGTGAAACATATACTAGGTTGGCTAGCCTGGCGAGTGTATCAAATGGACCACGCGTTCTTTGTGGAAAAAAAGTGATTCTGCCTTCGTCACACACCGGGAGTCCAAGATACATGTTACAAAACTACCTTGATGCTATGTCCATTTGTAAGGTTTACGGATACCCAGATCTATTCATCACTTTTACGTGTAACCCAAGCTGGCCGGAGATTGCACAGTATATAGAGGAAAAAGGGTTGAAATCAGAATATCGGCCAGATGCTACTACAAGGGTATTCAAAATGAAGTTGGACATGTTGATGAAAGATTTTAAATAAAAACGCACATTCGGACGTGAAAAAGGAGGTATTAAATATTCATTTCATATTTATTATTCTCTACATCAACATACTACTAACATTATACTTCTGAATTTCAAACTAATATTAGTTCTATATTTAATTGAAATTTCGAATTCTTTTATATGCAGAATTGTACACAATTGAATTTAAAAAACGTGGACTACCCCATTGTCATATTTGCCTTTGGTTGGAACCAAATGATAAACTACGTACTCCACAGCAGATTGACAATTGCATATCTGCTGAAATTCCTGATAAGGATCTTGACCCAGCTTTGTACCAACTTGTGACAGAGAACATGATGCATGGTCCTTGCGGTATTGAACATCAGGACTGTCCATGTATGGTCAATCGAAAATGCACAAAAAAGTTTCCAAAATCATTTAATGAGGAGACTTTCATCAATGAGCATGGTTATGCTATATACAAGAGACCACAAAATGGTAGAAAAGTATCTAAAAGTGGTGCTGAATTGGATAATGGATTTGTCGTGCCGTATAACCCAGATTTGTTGAAACAATACCAGGCACATATAAACGTTGAATATTGCAATCAATTTGGTTATATCAAGTACCTTTTCAAGTATATAAACAAAGGACCTGATCGAGTCACTATAGTGGTGGATAAAGAAGAAGTCGACGAGATTAAGGATTATTAGGATTGCCGTTATCTATCCGCATGTGAGGCTGCATGGAGGATTTTTCAATTTGATATACACCACAGGTCTCCATCAGTTGAAAGGCTTCCTTTTCACCTACCAAACGAGCATGCTGTCTTTTTTGATCCAAGAGAGAGTATTGATTACGTCTTAGAAAAGGAATCAAACAACACGTCAAAGTTTTTATAATGGATGGAACGTAACAAAACCGACACTGAAGCAAGACAGTTGTTGTATGTAGATTTTCCATCTAAATATGTATGGAAAAAACAAGATTGTGTATGGGAACCTAGACAGAAGGGAAATGCCATTGGTCGCATACATCAGGTTCCACCATCTTTGGGAGAAATGTACTATCTTCATATATTGTTAAACAAAATACCTGGAGTTCAAGAATGGGACGAGTTTAAGACGTATGACGGAATCCTTTACTCAACTCATCAAGAAGCTTGCTACGCAAGAGGTTTGTTACAAGATGACAAAAAGTATATTGATGGTCTAATAGAGGCAAGCCGCTGGGGGATTGGAGGCTATCTAAGATCTTTCTTTGTAGCGCTCATCATGACAGATAGTATGTCGCGTCCAGATTTTGTTTGGAACCAAACATGGCGTCTTTTGGCTGAAGATGTATAGTGGAAAGAACTTCGTATACATAATGATCCTTATATACTTTAACATTTCTAAAAGAAATTACTTATATTTATGTGCTACAACTTCGCAAATCATTTTTAATACCTACTTATAAATTGAAAAATGAAATTGCCGTAGTGCTTTTGTCATTATTTCAGCTTGTGTCATTAACTTCAATAATGGATTAAGCAATCCCAAACACTCCTTCCTAATTTATGATTTTAAACATCAATTACCAAATACACGTTTAAGAAGCTGATGTATGCATCAATTAGTAGATACACGCTTAACTGCTTTTATTTAACTACTTACACAAGTATTTAAAACTTGATAACTATGATGATGAGCGTGAATCTATATATGTTGCATATTCAGAAATCATTTTTAACCCATTTTACATCGTTATCCTGTTTTCAGAACTATCAAAGATTTGTACACCACCATTAACATTTATATATAACTTACATATCTTGTTTTCCACAGATTTGATTTGGAGTTGACTGATGAACAAAGGTACAATATTTGCCTTACATACATCGAGCACATGTTACTTTGCAACAACAGGTCGTTAAAGATAATTGAAAACATGCCTTACCCTGATGCACAATATACGATGGAAGGTTACAACAGACTGGTCAACGATGAAATGAAATACAATAGGCAAGAGTTATCCATATTGCATCATAATATGTACCAGACTTTAACGGATGAGCAAAAGTGCATTTACGCTAATATTTTGGATGCCGTGCAGCATGAAAAGGGAGGCATGTTTTTTGTTTACGGCTATAGTGGAACAGGTAACACATATCTGGCCTATATACTACTAACATTAGCTTTTAATTCAATTAAATACAGATCTATGATTAGTTTTGTAATACATAAGTATGATGACAGCGTAAACCAATCAATGACAGGTAAGACATATCTATACAAAACAATGACAGCGTGTCTTCGTTTGGAAGGACAAATTGTTCTTAATGTGGCATCAAGTGGGATCGCAGCACTCCTTTTGGATGGAGGAAGAACTGCACATTCAAGATTTGCAATACCCATTAATGTGACTGAGGAGTCCATGTGTTCTATCAGTGCGGACAATGACTTGGCTGATTTATTACGGAAAACAAGTCTAATTATATGGGGCGAAGCACCAATAGTCCACAGACATTGTTTTGAAGCTTTCGACAGAACCATGCGCGATATATGTAGATCAAACCCTTCAGAACCATCTGGCCAAGTTTTTGGAGGTGATATTTCTCCCCCATATATTAACTTACAAATTCATCCATTGATTTTACTTGTATCTTAACTCTTACTAATCTGTACAAATTTCAGGGAAGGTGGTTGTTTTTTGTGGTGATTTTCGTCAACTTCTACCTGTCATTCCCAATGGTAGCAGACAAGACGTGGTCCATGCATCCATTAACTCTTCATATCTGTGGGAACATTGTACTGTCATGAGACTAACTGTTAATATGCGTTTGTTTGCCGGAACAACCAGCGAAGAACAAAGGAAAATTAAAGACTTTGCCGATTGGATCTTCGACATTGGTAATGGAAAGATAGGTGGAAAAAATGATGGTGAGGCTGATGTAGAATTCCCAGATGAAATGCTCATTCCAGATTCGGAAGATCGTGTTGGTTCAGTAATTCGTGAAACATACCCTGATCTTATACCTAACTTGTGGAATCTAGAATTCTTTCAGGAATGAGCAATATTAGCACCAACACACGAAATGGTGGACGTAATCAACAAAAAAAATGCTTGATCAAATCGATGGTGAGGAAAAACTTTATTACAGTTCAGACACGGTATCACCAGCAGATTCTGATTCAAACTTTATCGAAGATGCATACACACCAGAATTCTTAAATAGCATTAAAATGTCAGGTGTTCCTCGTCACGAGCTTACACTGAAAGTTGGTGCTCCAGTAATGTGTATGAGGAACATTGATCAAAGAGATGGTTTGTGTAATGGTACTAGAATGCAAATCCTTCGAATGGGTACGAATATTATAGAGACAAAGATAATATCCGGTGGCAATGTGGGAACGATTTGTGCAATACCAAGAATGGTTATTAGCCCATCCGACAACAAAATGCCCTTTAAACTCAACAGGCGACAATTCCCGGTCCAAGTTTGTTTTGCAATGACTATAAACAAGAGTCAAGGACAAACACTGTCACAGGTCGGAATTTTTTTAGAGAAGCCGGTTTTTTCTCAAACAAGGCTTGAAGGCTTGAAGAGTTAAAACAAACAAGGCTTGAAGGTTCTTTGTTCGACATCTATGGTGTCTACACAAATAAAACAACCAATGTTGTTTACAAAGAAGTGTTACACAAAATTTGAATTCCCTTTTATTAATAAGTATAATGTTTAGTAAACACTTTTAGTATTCAGTATTCTTTCAGGTGGTTTTTATTTTCATTAAAAATGTTACATTTAGCTTTTTTTTCGATATAACCTTCAATTCTTTTATCTATTATTATCTTTTTTATTTATACATTGAAATATCATATACATTAATATTTTAACCATAAGACACTATGATATCATCAATCCATTAAAACCATTCACGGCCATCGTTTAATGAAATTTTTTTATACAAACCCATTGAAACATTTATATAAATTTTATTATACCAAGTCTATAAATAAAATTAATAATATTGACCAACTTACATGAGACTAGCCCGGCCATCGGCCGGGTCATGAGGCTAGTATGGGAATAGGGTTTGAACTTGATCAACTATTCTTCTGTTACAAAACACACACAACAGACACACACACACTCACAAACACTATACAAAACACAAAACAAACATATTTAAAAAAAAAATAAATAAATAATAAAAAAACATAGCGTGCCATTATAGCCATGGCGGGGTCGGAGCGCAACCACCAGTATCATGATGACAACGTCATAACACCTATAGCGACGCTATAAAGCTTAATACCGAGCACGTTTATGTGCCGATGAATTCCCATTAAGTAAATATAAACACAATTGACCAAAGTGATGTATTACCATTCAAACTAGTCATTGTAAAAAAGTTACTAGTAAAAAGTTTTACAAACATACAAGTCAAATCAAAGTAGTAACTTAAAATAAATACAATTCTAGTAAGAACAATCATAGGCTCATAGCACAAAAATTAATGTTGGCATGAATGACGAAAAAATTAAGTTGGATTTGTGGGGTAAAAGGAAAAGGTTTAAATTGGGTCCTCGCACCCCCAATCTAATATAGGAGGGCACTTTAGCTTTTAGGCTTTCTACCCTAGCATTCAGCAATCCTTTGATCATATACTATATGTTTTACTAACTAATATCCTCTCCTTTTAGACTGATTCAAATCAAACACTCCTTTTAGAAATTTGGGTGTTTTATTATGGAGGAGCATTTAAAAAGGATTTATCCAAAAGTGCTCAAAGTCAATATATTATAACTTTAATTTGTCACAACTCTAAGCTCCTATCTTGAAAACTAAATAAAATATCATTGAAAACCAGCTAACACATATATAGATGATTTTGGACAAAATTAGTGTTTTTGTTGTTTTTTGTTTTTTGTTTTTTTTTTTTTTTTTTTTTTTTGGTTTTGTTGACAACAACTCTTAGAGTTGTTGTTACCAGCTAATTATCCAAATTTATGTTAGGACATTACATAATGTTCACTCAAATCATTCACAATCACTAGCAATTTGCTAGAATATCTCAAATAAACAATACGCTCCTCCTATTGATTGTGTTGGTGTAAAATGTAAAGCTTGTTTTTTTTTAATTATGTCTTAATATCAACAGAGTTTGAAGAGATTCAGTTGTTAACAACAATCCTAAGGATTGTTGTTAGCATTTTTCTTTTTTATCATCATGGTATTGGAATTACCTATGTCACCGGCTAACACTTCTTTGAAAATTCTATGAATTGATTAGGTTCTAGCGGCGGAACAATTTTTATCTAGCGTTCTGAAAGGCAAAAAGAGATAAAATATAAAGCTAGCAAGAAATTAGATAGAGATCAAGAACAGGTAAAGGAAATATTATGAGGGTTAAAGAACCACTCAACCCTGTTAAGTTCTAACGGCGGAAAAATAAGAAAATGTCTTCAACAGTTCACAGCGAGACAACAAATGTGGTACTTTAAAAGGTTAAAAGAATGGAACATATAATTTTATGCCATTAAAATTTAAAACCTTATAAATTCTAATTATCTGAAAGGCATTTTTTTTCAATAAATGCCTTAATTTTTAGCAATACAACTTAATATATAACATGTACAAATGATTAATGATATGTATAATACATTAAAGAATCATTGTTTTACTCATGATTATTTAAATCATTCATTAATATAAGTTTAATGCCAAATTTGGTTTGGTTATGAACATTTAATTTTTATAAATTTGCATATTCAAAACCGTTTATCATATGTATTTTAGTTGTACAAGTTTTGTGAACACCTAATCATTTTGCAATAAATTCAATTGATAAAATTGTACACGTCAAAGTAAGAAGATTTTCAGATGATTTATAAAGTATGAAAACGTGTAAACATATAAAGTACGAAGATTCTTATGTTTACACGTTATATAATATTGTGAAAAATATTACATAACATCTACTCATTAGTAAGTACATTTCACTGTCAGTTATCACAACCTCATAATACTACTGACTAACGTTTTGTAATCGTCATTGCATCGCGATGCACGCATGCTTAACATTCTAATATGAAATAGCGTGTTGTTATAGAATTTCTTCTTGGTGTTCAAAAAAAATATGAAATAGTGTTTGATAAAGTTATTCTTCAAAATTCACACCATGCATAAAATCATTATCACAAAAAATATGTGATCGAAAAAAATTGTTAGTCAAAAATTTTGATTACAAAGTACCCACTGACGCAACGCACGGGTACCGTGCTAGCCGACTATAAAGCCCGTATATATTACTGTACTGGTTTTGGGATTTCTGATGGTCTTTGTCTCTCTCATTTTGTACCCTATTTTGTTAACCTCACATGTTTAGTCTGTAATGCAATCATCACCTTCTCTGCCCATTCTATCTACAACTCTGTTTCTCTCTCTCCTTATGTATATACATATACTCATGTCTCTATCTATACTTTTATCTCTCTACATTCATATGAATCATATATAGTCATATAGATACACTCATGGCTAGAAAAGAGGGTTATAATGGCTAGATATATGATAAGAGGACAATGAATACTCATATGTAAATGTACATGCACGTGTATTAGTGTATGTGTAAATATACATATATCTTGTGGACAAGGATGGACCTTAATGGAGACCGGGGAGGGCCCACCCCCCAAAATTTGCGACAGCTAGTGTAAATATTATAGGTTTTAAGGGTAATTTAGTTGAGGTTACAAACAAATCTCCGATTTCCGTCTATGCTTGTGGAATAACAAATTTCCTCATATACACGTTTCTTTGTTTTGGCATGAACTCAAGTAGTACTCAACTCAGACTAATTGGTTGTTAAACTACTTTGATACCTTTAGACGAAATTCTATACTTATATATGTATATGTATTCAGACATGCAAAAATAAATATGCATATAACTTTGTTTGCATGCAAATAGAGACAGGCAGAAAGAGAATAAATAAGACACATGAGGTAGATAATAAAAGAGGTAGTAGATAATGACTTCTCTCATTTAAGAATAATTTCTTCAAGATCTTTTTTTTTTTTCCTCCGACGAAAGATTACAAACTTAATTTAATTTTATAATATACATATAAACTCAAAGAGAGTAAAAAAGAATTAAAGCTACTTGTTTAAAAGCAAGAAGTGAGTTTGCTTCTTTTGTTTTCTTATCTTCATTTTGATTCTTCATCTCTTGGCTTCTTGTTCTTCTTTCTTTTTCTTGTATCCTTAACAAACCCTAATATGATGTTTTCGACATCAGTTTATTCTACTACTAGTAATAGAAACTCAACCTCTTTATCTGAAGATGCTCCAACTAGCACTATTTCTTCAGTAATTACTAGTAAAGCTCATCATGAGTTCACTCCATCCATGACACTTTCTTCAATTTCAAATCATGCCCAAGAACATGAATATCCTTACCCTAATCATCAAAAGACCAAGAAAAAGAGAAACCTGCCAGGAAATCCAGGTAAAAAGTTTGATACTCTTGATGATGAGCTAAATTTGCTAGTTATTTATATAATCTATGTCAAAAAATATGTAAGTTATGATCTTATAGTGAGATTTTTACAACTTTAATGTAATATATTGACCGAAATATTCGGTTTCAAGTCAAAGCATACACGACTCCTAAATCTCCAAATGATCCAAGTGGTAGCTTGAACAACCGCATCATTAAAAATTATTTCTGTGGTAGTATAAAGACTACATGTATCGCTCCATGAGATGATATATGTGTCATACATATTTTTATGATTAACATAGGTGTCTAAGAGATTTGTGTAAAGTCGTAAACTTGCTCAGAAATATTTAGTTATTTAGTTTTCTAGATTTCATATTTACAGTATATAGAATTTATAGTTCCTCTACTGATTAACCAAAATAAAATTTGTATTTTGATGATCTTGAAACTTAATTGACTTGTATAAAGAAAACACATGTGCATAAATGATAGAACTATCACCCAAACTGAATTTTCTAGCTCCATTACTGATTTAGACCTGAAAAGTTTGTGTTTTGTTATCTTGATTAACTTCTTTATCTTTTGTGGGTTCTTTGTGAAAGAAAAAATGAGATCCATTTGCATAAGCGGTTGCATTATCGTATCACCAAAAGCGATTTTTTTGGCTCCATTATTAATTGGTTTATACTTTTTGATGATTTAGCTAGATAAACTTATTTTGTATACTTTGTGAATATCTAGATCCAGATGCAGAAGTGATAGCACTGTCACCAAAAACATTGATGGCAACAAACAGATTCGTGTGCGAAATATGCAACAAAGGGTTTCAAAGAGATCAAAATCTTCAACTACATAGAAGAGGTCATAACTTGCCATGGAAACTGAAGCAAAGAAACAACAAGGATGAGATCAAGAAAAGGGCTTATGTCTGTCCTGAACCTAGTTGTGTGCACCATCATCCGTCTAGGGCTCTTGGTGATCTAACTGGGATCAAGAAACACTTTTGTAGAAAACATGGTGAGAAAAAGTGGAAATGTGGCAAGTGTTCAAAGATTTATGCGGTTCAATCTGATTGGAAAGCTCATTCTAAAACTTGTGGCACTAGAGAGTATAGATGTGACTGTGGTACCCTCTTTTCCAGGTAAAATTTTCACTCTTTTTAAGGCTAGAAGGCAAGGGTGAGTCTCACTCATCTTACACATCATCGCCACGTTAGCTTTTTTTCTTCTCTCTCTTTCACTCACCTTTATGCATACAAGAGACTCACTTCCACTCACCTTAACTCACATTTTTTTTAATAAAAAACACATACAAACCCATACAAACGCCATACGGTAATATATATGTGTGCACACAAATCAATCAAGTGAGTCGGTCACCTTAATTCCTCTTGGGATGTGAGACTCACGTGTGAGTGGTGCTGGAGGGCAAGAAGGTCACGGGTGAATGGAAGGCAAGGTGAGTGACTCACTCACCCTTGCCGACGTCTAACTTTCTTTTTACCATTGAATGAATCTGCGATGACCATTGACCAAATTGGTTGTCCAAATTGCTGTGTGAATCATGTCAGTTTAGTTCGTGTGGTGTGTGGCGATGGACTTAAAACCGGTGAATTTAGTCAGCAAAGAAGTCAACATTTAATGATGCATGGTAATTAGGTTATATAGAAATGATATGGTTTTTTTAAGTAACTTTTTCTAAATCTTCTTCTTTGCAAGTTTTGGTGTAGCGTTTAATTGAGTTGGGTCGTATTACATTACTTGGTATATATCTCAATAACACTTCAAAAAACATTTCTTTGAAGAGTATATTATCTTCACTCCCCTCATATATTGTTCAAGTTTTTACCTTGTCGTTCACCATGCATGTCAAGTTTCTTTTACTTTTTCTTCGACTGATAGAACCATCGTATTTGCTTCTTTTTTAAAACAAACGATAATGCAGCGAAAAAGAAGCTACATCTTGTGGAAAATGAGCATTTTAAACATACAATTGTCAAGTTTAACTATTTTTTTTTTCTTTTTTTTTTTTTGCATTTGAATTTCGTAATCTGTCCAAATCATATTTTTTCCACCATATCTTTTTATGAAGGTTATACCATGTCTTAAAATATCGTATGCAATATGAGTGAATGCGGTGGATGAAATTTATTATAAGTGGCACAAGTTTGACTCATTTTCCGCTATTTTCAACTACTATTTTCTTGGTCATATCTTCATTAAAATTAGAAAGATTTTGCATGGAATATATATATTGATAGACAGAGTAGTTATAAATGCATTGGCAGAATTGAAATGGACACACTGATTATTACTCCCACTGTTTATTCTGTTACTTTTAAGGGCATTGTATTGATGCTAAAAGCTACTATATGTATGTAGTACTGCTGCATACTCAATATACTTGAATTATTTGTCACCTGCAAACTTCATCATTCAATGCTTGTGCACATTTGCATGCACATCAATTACATCTATGAATATGCTAATTTAATTTTTAGGGTGACCACATAAAATTTACTTAGGGTAACTTAAAAATCAATAGTTCAAATCTTGTCTGAATATTATCATTTTGTGTTTTCCAGTAGGGTTATACCAAACTGCATTAATGAGTTTTAATTACTTTGTTTGAGGGTGACGACATACACTTTAAAAATCCAAAGTGTGATGATACAATGCCTTTAGAAAAAAGTAGTATAATGATACAATTAGTAGCGGTAGATCCTAAAATAATACAGCTTAAAAAAATATGTAAATGGTTTTTATAGCCATTCATTCTCTGTATTCACTACGAGAATATATGATCGACACTTAAGTATTCCAAGATGAGATATTTTAATCATCATGCTCGTTTCCTTGCACAAAAACAAAGATAACTGTCTAATTTGTTTATGTGTTCTAACTTAATGTAATAGATGATTCTCCCTATTTTCTAACAAGTGGACTAGTTTGTTTGGCATGGAATTAATATTGGATTCTTTAGGCGTATAATGTGTAACTTTTTAGGCTTGAATGATGTGGGGTGTAAAGCCACACATTATTGTCCTAAAAATCATAGAAATGGACAAACATTTGCTTGTTATATATGGAAGTGAGTATCATAACAATGATGAAGTTTCCCTCTTTTGTCTTGTAAAAGTAGAAACTTGGATCCCTACAAAGTTCACAATTTCATGAAAATTAGGAATCATTGTTCTTTCATGTTATGAGTGAGTAATTAACTAGAAGAAGATGCAGAAGTTGATTCTTAACTAATGTGAAACAATGCTTTTTTGGCTGGATCTCGAATATGCTTAGGAAAGCTAAATTCAATTGGATATAGTGGTTTTGTAATCGTTGTAACACCTCGTCCACCTCCGTGTAATTATCTAGGTACTTGCTAGTTTTTTAATATATGTATTCCGCTGTAAGAAAAAGCTAGAAGAAGCTGCATTGTTTGTAAACAACATTAAACTAGTTTCTACATAAATACTTGTCTTATATCCAAAATATAAGTAGTACTAAATGAACATTATGACATTTTGCATGCATTAACAAGTTACTAACTTTTATATACATTTGTGGTGTGTTTAGGAAAGATAGCTTCATTACACATAGAGCCTTCTGTGATGCATTGGCTGAAGAAACTGCAAGGCTCTCAGCTGCAGCTGCAGCCGCAACACTATCCATAAATACCAACAACAATCCTTCAACTATCACCCACATTTCACATCACCCCTTCAACTTTCAACAAAATACACAAAACCTCCCTTCTTCACTTTTTCCTTTCAATTCAAGTCCCACCTTAAACCCAACTTGGATCCATAACCCGACCCAAATCAAACCCGAATCCATGCACAATAATGACCACCATCACCACCTTCTTCCGGCGATCTCTTTGCCGGTTTTTCAAACTTTGCCGCCAGCAGCGCCGTCGTACTTATCTGCGACAGCGCTGTTACAAAAGGCGGCAACCGTGGGTGTAGTGGGGGAGCATGTAGGCTCTACAATGAGTGAGTTGGATATCACCACCCCCAAGTACTGCCATATGGGTTTGACTTCAGGGGATATTGCCACGTGGCAAAAGACGGAAAGTTTGACTAGGGATTTTCTTGGGTTGACTAGTGATCAAGAGGTTGACCATAATGGAGTTGATGCTAATGTGAACGTGAGAAATATGCTGAAGTACACCGGAGGTATAGAGATGTCTGATTTTGGTACCAGTGCTAGTGAAGCTTGGGGTAATTGTTGAAGGTACGGTTCATGCACAAGTGGTTGATGCATGGTTTTGGGCTCAAGAGGGTAGAATGGTAATTTGATGAAAAGATCGATACGACGAAATTACACCTGAAGAGATCAAGAAATACCCTATTGAGCTCATGGAGTTTACAACTAGTTGTTTCAATATTACGTATTTTTTCATGCTTAATCTTTTTTTTTTTTTTTTTTTTTTTTTTTTTTTTTTTTTTTTCTTTTTATTGTTGAGAAGTTTCTTGAATGTAATCTTCAATGTTTAGTTTGTGAGGTTATAATTTCAATCCTTCTTTCAGTTTTAAATGTAATCGTATATTATTTCATATCCATCCTGTGAGGTTATAATTTCAATCCTTCTTTCAGTTTTAACTGTAATCGTATATTATTTCATATCCATCCTCAATATATTCTACATGACTAAATACTAAACAAACGTGCTCTACAATGAGCCTATAAACATCAACGGGCTATACAATAAGAATGGGCTATACAATCAAACAATATCTGCTAACAGCCCCTCGCAGTTTGAGCGGGAGATGACCGAACAATCAAGCTGGAGCGAAACTCTTCAAATAATGCAGTAGGTAAGCCTTTGGTGAAGATGTCTGCATACTGATATCGAGACGGAACATGAAGAACACATACATGTCCCGTAGCTACCAAATCACGAACAAAGTGGATGTCAATCTCGATATGCTTCGTGTGTTGATGCTGCACGGGATTAGAAGAGAGATAAACAGCACTCAAATTCTCACAATAAACAATCGTAGCCGTAGAAAGTGGTGTATGAAGCTCACGTAATAAATTACGTAACCAGCAGGTCTCAGCAACTGCATTGGCGACACCGCGATACTCAACCTCAGCACTAGATCGAGAAAGTGTGAACTGCTTCTTAGAGGACCAAGAGAAAAGATTGTTGCCTAAGAAAACACAATAACCTGAAGTGGACCGGTGTGTAGTAGGGCAGCCAGACAATTTGAATAAGCCACCAAAGAGGATGTCGAAGACGAATATAGTTGTAATCCATAGTCCAACGTACCCCGAACATAACGTAGAATCCGCTTGAGAGCAGAAAAATGAGGCTCCCGAGGATCATGCATAAAAAGACAAATCTGCTGAACAACATAAGAGATATCCGGCCGAGTAAATGTAAGATACTAAAGAGCACCTGCAAGACTACGATACAAAGTAGGGTCAGAAACAAGATCACCATCGGCAGCTAGTTTGGTGTCGGTGTCAACAGGTAATAACATCAAATAGTCCTGAATATTAAGTGTCAATTTCCCCCAATAATGCTCATATTTTATATAATTTATATGGATTTACGCTTGTTTTCCTCTATATTTCACTTTCAGGTAAAATACGAGCATTGGAGCTAAAGAGACGCGGATTTGGAGAGTTTATTGAAGATTTATCAAAGTATGCTCACTTTGAAGAAGTTACGGCGTAACTTCTCTCTCACATTACGCCGTAACTAAAGCGTGGATCAGAAAACCAACTCAACAGAAGATTACGGCGTAACTCTTCCAATAATTATGGCGTAACCAACTAGGTCAAATGAGGTTCCGCGCCGCTGCAAGCTACGTCGTAACTATTGCATTAATTACGGCGTAACCAATAATTATTGAAGATACGGTGTAACTCCTTCCATAGTTACGCCGTTACCAGCAGTTTTAGTGCAAAATACGAAGAATTAGATGTTACGGCGTAACTCTTATAATTAGTTACGCCGTAACCAGATCTGGCCTATAAATACCCCACGATTTCCAGCATTTCAAATCACCTCATTTCACACACAACACAAAGTGAACGTGAGTAGAAGTCGAAGGCAGATCTAGAGGAGCATACGGAGCTATCTCCAAGGGAGGAATCACTCCCCTACGATAAGCATTAGCATTTTATCTTTTCTTTACTTTCAATTCATGTATTTCGTAATGTTAAACATTGAATCGATTGTTTTAGTTAATATGAGCGGCTAAGCACCGCTGGTGCTGGCCTAGTTATGATTCCTTAATTGTTTTGTTTGCGTTTACATTGCTTCCGTATAATTATTTCTAAGTGTATGCATGCATAGTTTGTTGGTAGCTACCCTTTTTTCGGTAGTTTTGAATGGCGGTAGTGGCTAGTTACTTAGGAGATATGACCAACTGACCCTAAGTAGGTAGACTGAGACGGGAAGGGTAAGATATGACCAACTGACGACCCTTTCTACTTGTGCGATTTAACCAACTGATCACCTACCGTTTGGATGAACTTAAGAAGTAGGGGGTGAGTGTTTAAGATGCTAGCGCCCGGGCACTCACTATTATGAATCTAGCATGTAGCGGTACTTAATGACTTGGCTTAGGGGACTAAGAACAACTGGATTTATGATGGGTCACCTGATTTCTCCAGTGGGACCCTTTGTTGATAGGTTAGGACGAACTGACCAAATGCTGTCCTAACGACTTTGACCCCACCTGAAGTAATTGGAAGTAATTAGACGTGAACACTACTAATTAGGATGAGTAACTAGGTTAGCACCCCTCTCCTCTATTGATCACAACCTTTATCTTTATTTGCTGTAGTAGTTAATTATATCGAAATCATATTAAAATCTGTGACACCTAGACTTAGTTTAAATCCGCACACATAACTCTTGGGACGACCTTGGTTTTACCAATTACTACACTACACACGACCGGGTACACTGCCCGTTAGTGCATTAGGGTAGACCATAGGTATAACGAGACAATATAAATATTAAAACCTGGTCAGTAAAACCTGCATCAAGTTTTTGGCGCCGCTGCCGGGGAGTTATATTAGGATTTTTATTTAAGTCTTTATTCTGATATTATGTCTCTCACCATGAATGATTATCTCACCACCTCTAAAGTTAAACAGGGAATCACTATTCCAGCTCTTGAAGAAAATGTAAAATTCGAGTTTTGGGGACTATGTCTGGAAGAACTAAAAAGTTGCTACTTTTATGGAAACAAGAATGAAGAAGCACACGAACACATCGCTAAAGTATGTGAAATCGCCGATTTGTTCCACGCACCTGGCGTTTCCAGAGACCATATTATGATTAGAGCATTTCCTTTTACCCTCAAGGGAAGAGCTGGAGATTGGCTAAAGAAACTACCTTCTGGATCTATCACAACATGGAGTGCATTCAAAAAAGCCTTTCTTAAAGAATACCGAAACCCTGCAAAAATCCTCCAGCAAGTTGATGAAATTAAGAGGTTCTGCCAATTCAATGATGAACCGCTATTTACAACTTGGGAAAGATTCAATGAAGCCATCCTCAAATGCCATGAGCATAAACTTAACAAGCACGAGCAACTGCAAATATTTTACAATGGGCTGAATATCGAAACTCGGCAATTGGTAGACTCAAAAGAACCTATCCCTTTAATGACTGCTGATAAAGGGTGGACTAGAGTTGAAGAAGTAGCCCTCCACTCTTCATCTTGGAATGAAGACCCAATCGAGCTACAATCGATAATTAAAAATTTGGAGGAGTTTGAAGTAGATATGCAATCCCTTATTGAAGAATTAAAAATGATTAAACACATGTTCGATAAACCTGTTGAAGGAAGAGTGAAGGATCTCAAAAGGGTTATAAAAAAACTTGTGAGGGAATCTAGCAGAAAGCAAGAAGAAAGTGAAAAATTGGTATGGAACATCAAGAAAGATTACGACCATGTGTTAAGAAGTCAAACAACTGCTATAAGAAGACTAGAGAATCAGGTCGGAAAGCTCGCAGAATCTGTCAGAATAAGAGATGAAGGGGAACTTCCTAGCACAACTGAACCTAATCCTCGGGATCTAGCTCATGCTATAACAACCCGAAGCGGATTAAACTATAAGGAACCAACTTATCCATCAAGCTCGAATGTTCAGAATGAAGATATACCTCAAAATAGCAACAAGTAAACAAAGGACACTCAACCAACTGTGGAAAAAGTTCGTCCCTACATTCCTCCAATACCATTTCCAGGAAGAATTAAGAAGGAGCAAGAACGAGTGCAATGTCATAAATTCATGGAAAAATTACAACAACTCAACATTAATATTCCTCTCGTCGAAGCTCTTGAGCAAATGCCCAAATATTCTAAATTCATGAAGGACCTCCTCACTCATAAAAGACTTTCTGATCGGACACAAGTTACCTTCAATCAAATATGTTCTGCCACTCTACTAAAAGACATGCCTCTCAAAGAAGAAGATCTTGGGAGCTTCACTTTGCCTTGCACCATCGGAGGTATCATGTTCGATAAAGCCCTTGCCAATTTAGGGGCAAGCATTAGCCTTATGCCGTTCTCGCTTTACTCACGTCTAGAATTAGGGGACCTAAAACCAACTAGAATGTGCATTGAGCTAGCAAATAAAACAACTCAATATCCTAAAGGAATTGCTGAGAATGTCCTTGTCAAGATTGATAAATTTGTCTTCTCGGTCGACTTCGTAGTCCTTGAAATGGAAGAGGATGATGTCCCCATTTTACTTGGGAGGCCCTTTCTTGCCACAACACATGCTATGATTGATGTCTTTAACAAGAAGATCTCTTTGGAAATTGAAAATAATAAGATTACCTTCGATCTAGATGATACGCTTACACAGCGCGTTCGGGGTCAAAGGAACTTCCTTTTCGTCGAGCAAGTTTTTCAACACCCTAGGCAGTGAACCTAATCATTGTAGTGTAGTATTAGGGTAAGCCACGGGTATTGATATCGTTCTCTAGGGGAATAGGAATGCTAGTAAGAAGTTACTACGCTAAGGTTGGGGTTGAGGAAGATTATTTTTTATCTTTTTTTATATTTTTTAGAAAATGGAAAGGTACGAATCTCGGGGTTTGGATTTGGGGGTTTGGTATTTCTACCGATTACTCTACTATTATCTAATCTAATTAACTAAGCTAGGAGTAGTCTATGTCTATTGTTGTGTGCTCGTATGATGATTAAAAATGTGTTTACTTAGATTTTATTACTCCCTAGTTATCTCCTATTGATGGTTGAATTGTCATGTCCTTATTCTTAACACGTTGTGTTTCTAAGGTCGTAGGGTATGCGTTTATCCCTAAGTGGAATTCGCCATTCGAAGCCCTAAGCCCTTCGGGAAAAGGTAGCCCAGTTGATCGTTGAACGTGGAAATCTTAAGTTGGAAGAAGACAAGGTCATCACTCTCACAGGTCAGAATGCTGTTCTTGAGGCGAAATGTGTTGGGTTGGAAGGTGAGAAGGCTAGGCTCGGAGAGGTAGAAGTGAAGTTGAGGGAGGAAATCGATGGCTTGCAGATGAGGTATAAGATGCTACAAAAGGATCGTGCGGAGGTCGTTTCGAAGGTGGTGCCCTACATAACCATGGAGCTCTATCACAGTGATGAATTGGGAGCTCAGATGTGGAAGGTCATCAAATCATCCATATTTCATGGACGGTGCTTGGCGCTGGAAGAGGCTGCCAAAACAGGTAAGCCCGTGGACCTCTCCAAGATTGAATGCTACCGTCCCACTTCGAAGGCTGAGTATGATGATGCAGGAAATGCATTCACAACTGCAGAGTACTCCTTCCTTGCTGAGGCTACCAAAGATCCTATGGCACCCCTCGAAGACCTCCTTTCCAAGAAACCTCGGAAGCTGAAGCCTACCACTCCAACCAAGAAGACCATGTCTACCAAGCCTGTCTCAGTGCAACCATCCCCCACTCCATCTCCAAAAAAGCAGGAATGAATGCTGCCATGTCGACAGATGTTTGGTTTCAAAGGGTGGCATGTACCCTTAAAACAATTTATCTTATTTGACAATGTTTGTCTGATGTTCCAAACAATTTATATGCTTTTGATGTATGGCCATGGGCCAAAAACAATTTAATTGGGGCTTAGGCTCCTCCTGCAGGCACAAGGGCATTAGCCCTTATTTTGAATGGCATGGTGTAGAGGGAATACCTCTACACACTTAGTTATTATTTGTGTTTGTTTTGTTAACTTCTCGTACGCCATTTTTCCAACGCTTAAATTTTATAACCTAAGGTTAAACAACCTCATTGTGTGTAAATTACAACACCAAGAATATAATGACCAAATTTGATCATTGACAGAGGGTCGCGACCCACTCTATCTCAAATCCTTTAAGTAGTATGACTTTGTAAAAAAAAAATCACAAGCGTCAAAAACTACTAGGAGAGTTAATGTGAATGTTTAACTTCGCTTAAATGATAAGGCATGTATTACACCTCGAGCCATTCGACATTGAAACTCATTAACGACTTGGCTGAACAAATCTTTGTGTTTAAGAAACGAAGCAAGAGATTTGTGGGAAATGTCTTATTTATCATTGAATTGGTAGGGAGGATTACATCATTCTTGAAATGAAAACTAAGACAACTACCAATAATGTTTGATTTCCCTTGAGAAGCTTCTAATTACAAGAATAAAAAAGTAAAAGTACTTTTTAAACATAGAACTTTCGAAGGTTCGTACCATTCCATGTCCTATCGATGGGTTCTCCGAGAAGATTGGCCAGTTTGTAGGCTCCATTGCCGTAGGCCTCAGCTATCATATAGGGTCCTTCCCAAGTTGGTCCCAGCTTCCCCTGGTACTCTGCTTTGCTTGCACTGTTAAGGCGTAGCACATATTCTCCAAGTTTGAAAGTGGAAGGTCTGACCCTTTTGTTATAATAGCCTTCGATCTTATGTTTGTGCACTGCTTCTCGGATGGAGGCTATTTCTTGTCTTTCTTCCAGTATATCAAGGTTTTCCCTGATCCTTTCGTCATTTTGGGAGGCATCATACGTTGCCACACGCTCCGTGTATACAATTAATTCCGAAAGGATGACCGCTTCTGTTCCGTATGTAAGGCTGAAGGGAGTTTCACCATTGCTTGACTTAGGCTGCGTCCTGTGAGCCCATAATACTTGGGGGAGTTCATCTACCCATCCATGGTGTGTTCGTCCCAGCCTTTTATCGATCCCTTTGACGATATCTCTATTTGTAACCTCCACTATTCCGTTACCTTGTGGATGGTAGACGAATGTCCAAAACTATTTGATGTTTAACCCTTGGCAGAAGTCATAGAAGACTCCTTCAGCGAACTGCTTTCCATTGTCAGATATGATGATGTGGGACACTCTGAATCTGCACACGATGTGTTCCCACACGAACTTCTCGATCTGTCTCCCTGTAACGGAGGACAAAGGTTTAGCCTCTACCCACTTAGTAAAGTAATCAATGGCTACCAGCAATAATTTGACTCCTCCAGGAGCCATGGGCATAGGTCCTACGATATCGATTCCCCATTGAGAGAAGGGCCATGCGGATGTTACACTCGTCATGTCCTGCTTTGGCATCTTTGAAACATTTGAGTGTATATGACAAGCTTCACATTTGAGAATGATGTGTGCCGCGTCCCTGTGCATCGAAGGCCAGTAGTAGCCCAGCTTTATTATCTTCGAGACGACTGAGCGTGGTCCTGCGTGGAGGCCGCAGGATCCTTCATGAACTTCAGCGATGATGCTCTTAGCCTGCGTAGGTCCCACACATCTTAACCAAGGTGATAAAAACGACCTTCTATATAGGTTTTCTCCTATTAGCCGGTACTGGGGTGACTTAACCCGAATTTTCCTTGCTAGTTTGGGATCTGCAGGGAGAAGACCGCTTATCAAATACTCCCGGTTGGGAGTCATCCATGTCTCTCCTTCCTCGTGAATCACATCTGCAACTTCCTTATGAACGATGGATCTTTCGGGTAGGACTTCGACAAGTAATTCTTTGGTGAGATGAGCGAAGGCCATAGAAGCTAGCTTACTTAGTGCATCAGCCTTCTTGTTCTGATTCCTACGAACATGTTGGATGGTGTAGGAGTCGAAGCTCTCCAGCATCTCCTTTGCTTTTTCCAAGTACTGTTTGATGACAGGCTGCCTTGCTTCATAAGAGCCTGTTACCTGGTTAGCTACCAATTGGGAGTCTACAAAAACAGCGAGAGCTTTGACCTCCATATCTTTAGCCAATCGGAGGCCTGCTAGTAATGCTTCGTATTCTGCTTCGTTGTTGGTAGCTTCGAACTCGAAACGAAGAGCATATGTATGCTCCTTTCCTTCAGGACTGATTAGCATTAGACCTGCCCCAGAGCCATCAGAGCTAGATGCTCCGTCTGTATATAGTTTCCAATCATCCTGTGTTGTGGTGAGTTTAGCTTTCGGCTTCTCCTTTTCTGTGTCAGGCTCAGAAGGTGTTTCTGCCAAGAAATCTGCGAGAATTTGGCCTTTAATAGAGTTTCGTCCCTTGAACTCTATTTCGTGCTCTCCCAACTCGATAGCCCATTTAGCCACCCTCCCAGACTTTTCGGGTTTTGACAAGATCTGTTTGAGTGGCTTATCGGTTAAGACTGTGATTGGATGGGCCTGAAAATAGCGTCAGAGCCTTCTTGCTGCGTAGATTAGGGTTAGTATCAACTTTTCCAATGTTGGATAATTGATCTCTGCCCCCTGTAGGACCCTGCTGACAAAGTAAATGGGGATTTGTCATTTTTCTCGTTCTGCCATAAGGACTGCGCTAATACTCTCCATTGAGGATGCTAAGTACATGAACAACACTTCGCCTTTGATTGGGGATGTAAGTGTTGGAAGGATTTCGATGAACTCCTTCATCTTCTGAATGGCAGCTTCAGCATCCTGACTCCATTGAAAAGTTTTCTTATCCACGCATCCCTTGAGTGTTTTGAAGAATGGTAGGGACTTGTCAGCCCCCTTCGATAAAAACCGGCTTAAGGCTGCCAGCTTTCCATTTAGGCTATGTACGTCTTTTAGACACTTAGGGGCTTGGAGATCTGAAATTGCCTTGACCTTGGAGGGATTAGCCTTTATCCCCTGCTTAGTGATCAAATGCCCTAGGAATTGTCCCTCTTCGACACAGAAGGAGCATTTCTTAGGGTTCAGCTTCATGTTGATCGTCCGAAGTTGGTCAAAGGTTTCCTGTACATCGAGGAGTAGGTCCTCCTCCGTTTTACTTTTGATAACCATGTCGTCAACGTATGCTTTGAGATTTCTGCCTATTTGTTTGTTGAAGGCTTTATCTACGAGTCGTTGGTAAGTGGCCCCCGCATTCTTTAGTCCGAAGGGCATCTTTCTGTAACAGTAGACACCTTTGCTCGTGTAGAAGGCTGTCTTTTCTTCGTCCTCCTTTGCCATCTGGATCTGATGATATCCTTTGTAGGCGTCTAAGAAGCATTTTAGCCGGAAGCCTGCCAAGGATTCTACCTTTTAGTCAATTTCTGGTAGGGGGTAGCAATCCTTCGGGCATGCTTTGTTGATGTTAGTGAAGTCAACGCACATGCGCCACCCTCTGTCGCTCTTTTTGACCATTACTGGGTTGGCTACCCATGTTTGGTATTTAACTTCCCTTAGGATGCCTGCTTGTGTGAGTTCGTCCACTTCTTTGCAGGCTGCAGCGTTTCTTTCGGAGGCCAAGCTCCTCCTTTTCTGTTTTATCGGCTCAATGTGTTTGTACTCATTGAGTTTATGCTCCGTTCCGAAGGACTGTCCGTCGATCAGCAAAGTTCTCGGTACCCCTTTCATGTCAGAATATTTCCAAGCAAAAACATCAAGGTTAGTCCGTAACAGTTCCACGAGCTTCGCCTTGAAATTCGCCGGGAGTTGCTTTCCTACTACCACCGTTTGTTCAGGGTAGCTAGGGTTAACTATAACTCGCTCCTCCGCATCTGTACAGCTTAGAATGGCTATCGGAGGATCCTCCGATTCTTCTTTGATCTTTTTAACACCATATACACCCTTATCCGCCCCATAATTAGAATGAACAGTCCCTACTCCGAAGGGAGTTTGGAACTTAATAGCAGCATGTATGGTAGAAACAACAATACCCATCTTTTGCATAGCTGTTCTCCCTATTAACAAATTATAAGGAGAATCTGACCAGACTATAATGAAGGTGAGAGTTTCTGTGCGGGATAAGGGGCCTTCGCCTATGGTGATTTCCAACGGTACTTCTCCCAAAGGCCATGAATGTTCGCCAGAGAACCCTACTAGAGGTGTTTTCGAGTCCACCCTTCGTGAGCGTATGGATGACTTGAGCTTTAGGAAACAATGCTCATAAATGATCTCGCAGGAGCTTCCACAATCCATATATGCTCGATTCACCTCCCTGTTTGAGATTCGTACCCTGATGACCACGGGGTCGGTTGAAGGTGTCTGCCCCAAGATGTGAGGGAAGGTTATTTCCCCTACGCTTCCTAACTCTCCGTCTGCTTCCTTCCTTTTTAAGGTCGTATCGTGTCTGTGCACCATTAGTATCGGAGCTTCTGTGGGCGTAGACTCCTTCTTGTTCCCCTTCCATTCACCTAGTTGGGTGTCAGAGAACTTGTCCTTTCCCTTTTTAATGCCTTTAACCAGATGTGCTAACTGTCCGGATCGCACTGCCTCTTCGATCTGCTTCTTTAGTTCTCTACAGTTGTTCGTGTCGTGTCCATGGTCTTCATGGAACTGGCAATACTTGGACATGTCTCTGGCTTTGCTTCGTGCTATCATCCGAGGTGGTGGATCGAAGGATTTAGCGGCTTTCTCGGTAGCCAGAATCTCCCAGGGAGATTTGACCAAGTTTGCCAAGAATCCGTGGTTTGAGCCTTTTTTGTATGGGGTGAAGCGATCTCTGTTCTTCTTCTTGTTCTTGGATCCTTCCCATGAGGACCCACGAGAGAATTTGTCAGCAGCTTCCTTTTGCTCTATTAGAGCCCCGTTCGCTGCTACCTCTTTGGATTCAATCCAAGTGTAAGTATTCTCCATCAGTGCCTTATAAGTGGTGGGAAGATCGGTGGACAAGAATTCCACCAAGCTTCATGTTCGAAGGCTATGTACAAAACCTGAAATCCTCTGATCTTCGTGCAAACCCATAATTTGCAACGTTTCATTGGTGTACCTTGTAACGAAGGCCCTTGTACCTTCGTTGTCCCTTTGCTTGATGGTGTGCACGGCTAGATGGGTCTTGGTGTACTTCTTCTGTTGGCTAAAGTGTGATCGGAACTTAGCTTTGAGATCGTCCAGACTTACAATGCTTCCCAACTTCTGTCCATTCCACCATATTCTCGCGGAGTCTCTGAGCGTATAAGTGAACATGTGGCATGCTACAGGCATGACCCACTTTTGCATCTTGATAGCGCCTTCGAATAAGTCGAGGAAGTTATCAGGATCGCCTTTCCCATCGTAAGTGCCTATATGAGTAGGCATCTTTACACCGTCAGGTAGGGGGTAGTCTTTGATCCACTTCACGAAAGGTGTGCAAGCTCCAGAGGCTTCGACATAGTAAGGGTTGTGTGGAGGTGGATAAAAAGGTGTAGGATTATACGGGTTAGGAAATGGCTGTGTGTAGGTAGGGTAAACAGTAGCGGGTTGGTTCAAAGGGTTTACTCCCATCGATTGCGTAGGAACCTGTCCATAGGGCATTTGCTGGTAAGTTTGGTTGGGGAGTGAACCATTTGGAGGGTAAGTGTTGTAGGTTTGAGCAGGTAAGTAGGGGTTCATTCCCGGAGGGGGTAACTGATTCATGCTGGAGTATGGAGGTGGGCCTCCGACACTCGAAACATAAGAGGGGGGTACTGGAGCCCCCGTCCCTTCTCTTCCTAAATGAGCAGCTAGGAGAGGGGGTAGGTTTACCCCTCCGTTTCCTACTGGGTTGCTTCCTCCGTTGGAGTTCTCGCTCCTCCTTTCACCATGCACTCTTTCCCTTCTTCCCGGATTTCCTCCGGGTCCTTTTTCAAAACCCACAGTCCTTCCATTTAGCCTTCTGATGGAAGGAGAGCCATTTCGCAGGACCGAGCACCCCCTGCTAACAGGTAGAGGCCTATCCTCTATTTCAATCTCCTCGTCATACTCCTCATTGGAGTATTCCAACTCCCTCCGCATTTCGATGTTGCGAACCTGTCTCTTATGAGCCCTTAGCAAAGAATCTAAGGCCTCAAAGTTTGCCTCAATGAAGGCGGGACTGATATCTGGAATAGGGTTAGCTGATGTTGAGGCGTGATGCACGGGAGTAGTTTCCAAACGAGATCGTGTGGTAAAGGTTGAGGCTGTTTTGGGGGTGAGATTATCGGTGTTAGTTGTGTTGAGTGGGATCAGGGTATAGAAACCTGGTGGAGGTGTATCTTCTCTTCCTGGTTCCATGCCGAAAAAGTAGTGTAGTTGGTTAGGGTATTAAGACTGGGTGATTACGGGACTAATAGTAGTGGTCCTACGGATGGCGCCACTTATTGTACAATAGATTGCACTACCAGGCTTCTATGATGATCAAAGATATGAGGGGTGTATGTTCCAGCCAAGACTTGCCTTTCACCTGAGAATAAGAAATACGAAACACTACGTTAAGTGATTACTCAGGGGTAGGACCCTGCGAACCACCTCCGGCGTGTGAGTAAGTATGAATTACGGTTGTATAAGTGTGTGTAAGTAAGGAGATGAGTGTGAAATGAGCATACCATAATCCATTGCCCGTCCAACCTATTTATAGTGAATGAAATAGGGTTGAGAGCACTTCTGCATGAATGTCGGAGATCATGGGGGCGTCCCATGATTGTGGGTAACCGCTAGGGCTTAGTGACCCACGTTCTCAGACTTGACGGGGAAGCCAAGAGAGAGAGGGAGATCGTGGGTTTGACCAAGTTAGGAGGTTCCTTATCCATTGTTCCTTCGTCAGCCATACCCCGAATGGCTTAGGGCTTCAAATGGCGAATTCCCCTTTGGTAACCTTCGTGCCAACGAATGGTTTGACGCCTATGGATATTCTGGAATCCTAACTTGGGCCTTCGTATGGAAGGGCTTCGACACGTCTCGGAGGAGTGTCCTTCGAGCTACTCGGAGGGTACATCATCACTACCAAAGGTTAATGACTACGAAATCTCTAGGATTCATAAACTTGACACTAAGGTATTCTTTGGATGTTGAGCCTACAATTCCACTAGTAACTATATGCTAAGGTTCAACAAAGATTAATCAAGCATTAATAACACAACGAATGACCTATCACAATACTAGGTCAATCACAATTAAGATAAGAGACAACCAATCAATATTCAATAACTAGGTTTCATATTACCTAAGCAAACACACAAGTAAATTAGCCGGACATGGAGAACATGCAAGCATACACACAATCAATTGAAGACATAATTGAATCAATGAAGTAAAACACTTATCTTGATGTAAAATAGGGTATGGAACCCTAAAATACTATACAAGACAGCCTTGGTTCGTTTTAGGTTTTTACTCCACAGAACTACCTCCCTAAAACTGAAAAATTCAGATTCTATATATAGTGTTACAAACTGCGACGGCATCACTCTTTAATTGTGACGCCGTCGGGTCACCATCATTAAGTTTTCGTCTTGGCCACGTTATCATTGTGATGGCGTCACCTTATGCTTGTGACGCCGTCGCCTTCAGTCTCTGACGCCGTCTGGATCAAATGTAAGCCGTCTGAGCTGCGACGCCCTACTCTTTTAAAACCTGACACCGTCACTTGTAAATAGGAAATTTGGCTACTGAGTCGTCACAAAACATGTTGTGACGGCGTCGCATTTAAACGCTGACGCCGTCCCCTTCAGTTCCAGCAGCTTGAGTGTCTCGATTCTTGACTTTGGCCATTTTCTTCGTATATTCGCGCCTTTTCGTCCGAATAAGTGTCATTCCAGAAATTTACCTTCAAGAGACCTAAAAAGTGAAAAGGAACGAAATTAAGTAGTAACGGATACAAAAGTGATCAATTAAGGGCTTAAATGACCCCTCAAAAAGGTACCTTTTAAATCCTTATCACTAGAAAAATCAATGAGATATGCTTCTTTCACTGACGACAACCTTGACGATATCGACCTTATCGAAGTTAATGCTCAGAAACATGCTCAGAACAACCAAACGTTATGTTCAGCAAACACCCCAGAAAAAGCTGATACTACTCCCAAACTCAAAGAGCTCCCTCCTCATTTAGAATATGCATTTATTAAGGTCTGTTTGGTATAATGGAATAAAGTAGCGACGGAATGGAATGAATGTCGTAATGGAATAAATGAAGTAATGGAATGATGCATTATGATTATAATTATGTTTGGTTATTATCATGGATCTAAATGGAATCGATAGTAAAAAGACTAAAATAGCCTTTGATGATATTTTTTTTTAGTTTGTTGGGTAGTTAATAAAGGGCTTTTATGTAATTATGAATCCATTACAAGATGTAATTGAAAAAAAACAAGGGACCCCTAATGAATGAAAATGGTGGTTTTTAATGTAATGACTGATTACATGTAATGAGTCATTGCAATTGACAATTGTAAACAAACATAATTGTTAGCCTTGATTATTTTTATTAGAAGTGATGGTCATTCACGATTAGGAACTTTGTAATGTGTGTTAGATATCGTGATAGAATAGTCAACGGGCTCGTGGATTGGGCTAAGCTAATTGGGCATTAGTTAAGTTAAGCTAGCCTTGTCTAGTTCGTGTAACCCAAGCCCAATCCAAGTCCATCTCAAGGCCCATGGCCAAGCCTTAGGGCATCATCCTCTCTTACTATAAATACCCCTCAAGTATGTCATTTGAGGGGTGTGCTTGAAAGTGTGTGTGTGTGTGTGTATTTTCTCTCTCAAGGAATATACAACTTATTGTTTGCATATCTTATTTCACAACATATACACGGTTTTTATATAAACATCAAGTCACCATTCATCTTTATCTTTTCTTTCTTTTACACATATGTTTATGTTTGGTTTCACGAGTTCTACGCATAACTTTGGTTAACGTGGGTATTTCGTGATAAGGTTGATATATCGTAGTGGTCCTACACAAACATAATTTTTTCATTTCGTCGTAATGATCTTTTCCATTCCTACTCTCATTACGCTGTACAAAAACTACGTTAATGATGATCCTAATTTTCCTGTGGTGATTTCTTCTTTGTTATCTGACGAGGAAAAGAAGTTGCTATTACAGGTTTTAAGCAAGCATAAAGGGGCTATTGCATGGAAAGTTTCTGACATAAAATAGATCAACCCTTCATACTGTTCTCACAAGATACTGATGGAAGATGATTTCAAACCAGTAGTGCAACCACAAAGAAGATTAAAGCCAAAAGTTCAAGATGTGGTAAAAGACGAAATCATTAAACTCCTGGATGCATGTCTAATTTACGCTATTTCCGACAGTCCTTGGGTTAGTCCTATTCATGTTGTGCCAAAGAAAGGAGGTATGACTGTGATCACTAATGAAGATAACGAACTGATACCTACTAGAACGGTTACTGGCTGGAGGGTGTGCATCGATTACATAAAATTAAATGATGCAATGTGGAAGGATCACTTTCCCCTTCCATTTATCGATCAAATGTTAGAAAGGCTCTTTGGACATGAGTATTATTGTTTCCTCCATATTTTCAAATTCCGATCGCCCCGGAGGATCAAGAAAAGACTACTTTCACCTGCCCTTACGGAACATTCGCTTACCGAAGAATGCCTTTTGGACTATGCAACGCCCCTGCCACATTCCAACGGTGCATGACGGAAATATTCTCGGATATGTGCCAAGATTTTATGGAAGTATTCATGGACGATTTCTCGGTCTTCGCTAACTGTTTTTCATCTTGTCTTAATAATTTATCTAAAATGGTTGCTAGATGTGAAGAAACCAACCTTGTCCTCAACTGGGAGAAATGTCCTTTTATGGTAAAAGAAGGGATTGTTTTGGGGCATAAAATTTCACAGACCGGAATCAAAGTTGATAAAGCTAAGGTTGACGTTATTTCTCGACTCCCTTATCCAACTAATCTAAAGGGAATTAGGAATTTTCTTGGGCACGCTGGGTTTTATAGAAGATTTATAAAAGACTTTTCCAAAACTTCTAAACCTATTACCCAACTTCTCATGAAGGATGCAAAATTTGACTTTAATGATGAGTGCAAAAGAGCTTTTGAGATTTTAAAAGAAAAATTGACCACTGCCCCTGTTATTATTGCTCCTGATTGGGGCAACGATTTTGAACTTATGTGCGGTGCCAGTGATTATGCAGTGGGAGCTGTTTTAAGACAAATGGTGGACAAAAAATTCAAACCCATTTATTATGCTAGTAAAACCTTAAATGAGGTACAAGAACATTACACGACCACCGAGAAGGAACTCCTTGCTGTGGTTTATGCCTTTGATAAATTTAGATCTTATTTAGTAATGTCAAAAACTGTTGTCTACACTGACCATTCTGCTTTGATGTACTTGTTCAATAAACAGGATGCCAAACCAAGATTGATAAGATGGGTGCTGCTACAAGAATTTAAAATTGAAATCAAAGATAAGAAAGGGGCAGAAAACTTAGCAGCTGATCACCTCTCTTGGCTAGAAAACCCTGAGCTTGAAGAACTTGACATAGAAACTATTCGTGATTCCTTACATGATGAGCACCTTATGGCAGTAAGAATTAAAGATCCCAGTCCCGAACCATGGTATGCGGATTTCGCTAATTACCTCGCGCCCAGAGTGTTACCTAGCAACAAAACTTATGATAAAAAGAAAAAGTTCTTCTCAGATCTTAAATATTATTTCTGGGATGATCCTTTCTTATTTAAATCATGCCCAGATGGTATTATTTGGAGATGTGCTTTTGGAAATGAGCAGAAACAGATTCTGGAACACTGTCACAATGGACCTGCTACAGGACATTACGGGGCCGATACTACTGCTCGAAAGATTTTTGAGGCAGGATTCTTTTGGCCTAGCATTTTCAAGGATGCCGCAAAACATGTGAGAGATTGTGACGCTTGTCAAAGGTCAGGGAACATCTCTTATCGAAATCAGATGCTGCTTAACAACATTATGGTATGCGAAGTATTTGATGTTTGGGGGATTGATTTTATGGGACCCTTCACCCCATCAAAAAATAAAAGTTATATCCTAGTAGCTGTCGATTACGTTTCAAACGAAGCTGAAGCTCTTCAAACCTGTGATGCTAGAAGTGTCATTCGATTTTTGAAAAGATTATTCTCTAGGTTAGGATCCCTAAGAACATCATAAGTGATTGAAGGATGCACTTTTGTAATGCTATTATGGAGAAAGTTCTCAACAGATATGGGGTAATCCACCGGATGTCTACACCTTACCATCCCCAAACTAATGGGCAAACATAAAACACCAATAGGGCACTCACGCGAATTTTAGAGAAGTCCATCAGCAGTAACAGAAAAGACTGGTCCGACAAACTTGACGAAGCTTTATGGGCATTCAGAACAGATTTCAAAACTCATATTGGAAGCACCCCTTTTAAGATCGTTTATGGAAAAGCTTGTCATCTTCCCGTAGAATTGGAACATAAAGCATATTGGGCTCTCAAAAATGCTAATCTAGAGGCAGATGTGATCAAGGAACACCGATTTTCCCAAATAAATCGCTTAGCTGAATTACGGGACGAAGCATACGATCATGCCAAAGCATACAAAGACAGGACCAAAAGATGGCACGACAAGCGAATTAAGGATAAAAAGTTTGAAGTAGGACTAGAGGTACTCGTTTTCAACTCAAGACTCAAATTATTCCTTGGAAAAATGAGATCTCGTTGGGTTGGCCCCTACACAGTAAGTAAGGTATTCCCTTATGGAACTATTGAGGTTCATAATAAGAAGGGGAATTTTTCAAGGTGAATGAGCACCAAGCAAAAATTTATTATGGACAGGATGTTAGTAAGCTTTCGGGAGATGAGTTCTTCGCCCCTGCATAAAGCCCTGAGGCTCTGATTCTAACTTAAAGACTCGTAAATAAAGAAAAGTTCTCTTTCGGGAGACAACCCGAATTATCCCTTTCATTTGTTTTATTTCCTTTCTGTTAGGTTTTGTGTTTTTAACCATTTTTGCAGGGAAACGAAGAAAATTTGTTGCTGCATCATGCTGATCTAACCAGAGTTACGTCGTACCTCACTATCTTGGTTACGCCGTAACAGGCCTTAGTGCAGCAGAACTAGTCAGAAACATTACCAATTACGGCGTAACCCCACTTACGCCGTAGCCTCACCCCTGTCAGGTTTTGCTTAATTACGGCGTAACTCCTTATGAGAGTTATGACGTAACCACCCTTTGTAACACCTCTTTCATTTTAAACACAATAACCTTGTATTAGTTTTCGAATGAACTTTGTGGATATGTTCCCTGTAAGCCCCCACGAGACTACACTCGTCCACTTGGGACACCAAGTGGTTTAAAAGGCTTGTTGCATACGCTAAATGCAACTGTGATTCCTACGAAAGTGACTTAGTTTTCTTTTTCATTTTTTTTTTCTTTTTTTTAGAATTATGCTTGTCAGTAGTGTGATTTCAGGGATTGAAGTTTGCTCGTGGATGCTTATGCGAAGGCACGACTCTCTTTCGTGGGCCTTCTTTCTTTTTGGAGCAAATTTCAGGGAAGTTCTCGCTCTAATTCTACTTTTCTCTTCGCCTTTATTTAACGCTTAGTACAAAAGGGACTTTGTACAATTTAAGTGGGGGGACGGGAGTAGAATTATCTCTTGAACTTTATTGCCCTCGTTTTTCTAGTTTATTTTGAAAAATTATGTCATTTTTAAAATTTTGAAATGTTTTTCTTAACCTAACTTGATTAGACCTTAGCCAAGCACATTATAACCCTTGATATTATATGGTGAGATTAGCCTTATCCGTTTCCAAATTTTTACCCCAAATCCACCAAATTATGAGTGTGCCGGTAGCTTGTAAACTTTAGAACTTGGCCTTTACATCATTTCGAAACCATAGACGAGGTATGTTGAGTTAGCTCGATGTATTTGGACTTTTCAGTTTAAAAGGGCAGTATTATAGGATTATCACCCAAATAGCCTACCATTGTGTGTCTATCGATTAGTCACCTCGACTTCTCGACCCCCTTGTTAAACCCTTTGTTGCACTCACCTTTAGTGCAAGATACCCCTAGATACACCCTTCTGAGCCATTCCTTTCATTTTTGTTTACCCAACATATTGTTTTGATACACCATTACACCTTAGCCTACCATGTAGTCTTTATTTGTAATTGAAAAGTCATTATTTGCCTAAGTTCAAGGTTCAAGTGGAAAGGTTTGGGAATCACGCTCTCGTCGATGACATATCCTTAAAGATCATTGAAGACCCCCCAAATTCTCATATTCTTCATCTCAAGTGGGGGGATGTTATGTTATTATGTTATGTTAAAAAAAATGATTATTCGAAAAGAAAAAAAAGGTTATTATTATTGTTATTTAGTGATTGTAAAAGTGCGATGTTGTAAGCAATATTGTTATGAGCTTAATATAGATTTAGTATCGAGGAGGCCACCTCGGTCACATTTGAATAATGAAGTTGGAAGTGCGCCCATCATGACGTCCTCTAATGGCACATCTACCTGATTATATCATGATCCAGTTTCTTGACTTCGAAACTTGAACTTTGGGCAGACGGTAAGTGGTGATGACCTAGATGTAGATTTAGACTATTTGCTTGATTTTATTTTACACCAATTTTATCCCATGTCTTATCCTACTCTTTAGTCATGAAGCGTGTCTAGGTGATGCAGCGAGCAATCTTTGGTGTCTTGACCATGGATTTGGTCATGTATCATTGATTTTGTCCACTTCGCCGTGACATGTTAGTAATGACAAATCACCCTTAACCTTTGTCGTGTCTACCCATATTGCCTTCTAGAATTGTTTTGTCCTTAACTCTAGTGGTGGAGATTTATGTAACCGCCAAGCTTATGATAGAATACATTCTATGACTGTGCAATGAGTGATCACCCCGAAATTGACACTTAGAATAGTTGAGAGATTTAAGTGTTTTCTTCCCATTTCGTGAGATGTTCGGCTTTGTTCTAGCATAAGGGATTTGTAAACTTATATTTTCCAGGTAATGGGAGACATCTTTTTAGGAATCTATCTAATAAGGTCTACTTGAGGGCAAGTAGAGTTCAAGTGGGGGGATATTTGATAACATCAAATAGTCTTGAATATTAAGTGTCAATTTCCCCCGATAATGCTCATATTTTATATCATTTATATGGATTTAAGCTTGTTTTCCTCTATATTTCACTTTCAGGTAAAATACGAGCATTGGAGCTAAAGAGACGTGGATTTGGAGAGTTTATTGAATATTTATCAAAGTATGCTCACTTTGAAGAAGTTACGGCGTAACTCCTCTCTCACATTACGCCTTAACTAAAGCGTGGCTCAGAAAACCAACTCAATAGAAGATTAAGGCGTAACTCTCCCAAAGATTACGGCGTAACCAACTAGGTCAAATGAGGTTCCGCGCCGCTGCAAGCTACGCCGTGACTATTGCATCAATTATGGCGTAACCAAGAATTATTGAAGATACGGCGTAACTCCTTCCATAGTTACGCCGTAACCAGCAGTTTTAGTGCAAAATACGAAGAATTAGATGTTACGGCGTAACTCTTATAATTAGTTACGCCGTAACCAGATCTGGCCTATAAATACCCCACGATTTCCAGCATTTCAAATCATCTCATTTCACACACAACACAAAGTGAACGTGAGTAGAAGTCGAAGGCAGATCTAGTGGAGCATACGGAGCTATATCCAAGGGAGGAATCACTCCCCTACGATAAGCATTAGCATTTTATCTTTTTTTTACTTTCAATTCATGTATTTCGTAATGTGAAACATTGAATCGATTGTTTTAGTTAATATGAGCGGCTAAGCACCGCTGGTGCTGGCCTAGTTATGATTCCTTAATTGTTTTGTTTGCGTTTACATTACTTCCGTATAATTATTTCTAAGTGCATGCATGCATAGTTTTGAATGGCGGTAGTGGCTAGTTACTTAGGAGATATGACCAACTGACCCTAAGTAGGTAGACTGAGACGGGAAGGGTAAGATATGACCAACTGAAGACCCTTTCTACTTGTACGATTTGACCAACTGATCACCTACCGTTTGGATGAACTTAAGAAGTAGGGGGTGAGTGTTTAAGATGCTAGCGCCCGGGCAATCACTATTATGAATCTAGCATGTAGCGGTACTTAATGACTTGGCTTAGGGGACTAAGAACAACTGGATTTAAGATGCTAGCGCCCGGGCAATCACTATTATGAATCTAGCATGTAGCGGTACTTAATGACTTGGCTTAGGGGACTAAGAACAACTGGATTTATGACGGGTCACCTGATTTCTCCAGTGGAAACCTTTTATGATAGGTTAGGACGAACTAACCAAATGTTGTCCTAGTGAATTTGTCCCCACCTGAATTAATTGGAAGTAATTAGACGTGAACACTACTAATTAGGATGAGTAACTAGGTTAGCACCCCTATCCTCTATTGATCACAACCTTAATCTTTATTTGCTGTATTAGTTAATTATATCGAAATCATATTAAAATTTGTGACACCTAGACTTAGTTTAAATCCGCACACATAACTCTTGGGACGACCTTGGTTTTACCGATTACACTGCCCGTTAGTGCATTAGGGTAGACCATAGGTATAACGAGACAATAGAAATATTAAAACCTGGTCATTAAAACCTGCATCAATAGGAGTCCGACATGGGTTACAAGTGAGCATGTTGGCACGCTCAAGAACCTCAGTAGCATACTTCAATTTAGAAAGAAACGTCCCCAAAGTATTACGGGTCACAGAAATTCCTAGAAAATAATTAAGAGGGCCAAGATCAGTCATGGAAAACTCTGCATGAAGAGAAGCTATAACCTGTTGTAGGAGAGTAGTTGAGGATACAGTCAAAACTATATCATCAACATATAATAATACATAAGCAGTGTCCGAGCCCTGTCGATAAATAAATAGCGATGAGTTACACCGACTATGATGAAACCCAAATCGAGCAGCATAAGCAGCAAACCGCTGAAACCAGGCACGAGGAGCCTGTTTAAGCCCATATAATGAACTCTGCAAAAGACAAACATGATCGGGATAGCGAGGATCCCAAAACCCAGGAGGCTGATGCATATAAACAGTCTCAGATAAGAAGCCATGCAGAAATGCATTCTTGACATCAAGCTGATGAACTGGCCAGTGTCTAGAAATAGCAAGACTCAGAACTGTACGTATAGTAGCCGGTTTGACAACCGGACTAAATGTCTCATCAACATCAATACATGTAAGCTGTGTAGTACCATTTGCCACAAGGCAAGCCTTGTAGCGGTTAGGACTACCATCTGCATTATGCTTGTGTCGAAAAAGCCACATAGAATGAACAATGTTCGCGTCCGGTGGTCAAGGCACAAGAATCCAAGTATTATTTTTAATCAATGCATTATATTCATCTATCATAGCACTATACCAATTTTGGTCTTTAAACGCATGGGTGTATGACTTAGGAAGTGGTGAAATGGTGGACGCGTGAGCTAAAACGTTGGGTAGGACGGTTAGAACCAACACGAAAGCGAGTAACCATGGGGTGAGTCGGCACGAGATTGGGATTGGGAGGTGGTGCCGAGGAAACAACACTAGTGGATTGGGGTGAGGTGAGTGGCGTACCAGGCTGGGAGGTGGAATTGAGGTTAGGGCCAGGCGTATTGGGAGGATGTGCGGAAGGGGTGGTGGTATGGTGAATAGGTTGGATAGGGGATTGGTTTGGCATATGAGGTTGTAAAGGGGTGGGCGTAGGTGGTGTAATGGGAGTGTGAAGTAGATGTTGTTGAATGATATTAGGTGATGTGTCAAGGAAGGTGTATGAAGGCGATGAATTAGGAGTCATAGATCCATAAGGAAATACCGTCTCATCAAAGTTAACATGACGAGAGAGGATGATCTTGTTGGTGTTAAGATCAAGACACCTGTAGCCACGATGGTTTGTAGGATATCCCAGAAAAATAGATGGGGTGGCACGCGGTTCTAGCTTGTGATTGGTGTTGATATGAGGGTAACAAAGGAAACCAAAAACATGCAAATCCGTGTAGTTTGGTATGGTTTTGTAAAGGCAAATATGAGGAATGTCATTATTTATGGCGTGGAAGGTATGATGTTTAGGAGATAGGTTGCCATGTGAAGTGCCTCAACCCAAAAAGTGGGTGGTAAGTGTGCTTGAAATAAAAGTGTGCGGATAAGGTTGTTAATGGTACGTATCATCCGTTCAGATTTGCCATTTTGTTGAGATGTTTTAGGACGAGAAACGAATGGTAATACCATTAGATGCAAATAATTGGTGTAAGGCATTGTTGTCAAACTCGCCCCCATGATCACATTGCAAAGATTTAATGTCACAATTAAATTGTTTTTTAACAAAATAACGGAAATGAATAAATTTAGACAAAGCATCAAACTTACTGCGTAAAGGATACACCCATAAATAATGCGAAAAATGATCTAGAAATAAGACATAGTATTTAATACCCGAAATACTCAGAAGTGGAGAGGTCCATAAATCTGAATGAATAATATCAAAAGGAGACTTAACAACTGTCTCAGAAAATGAAAAAGGAAGTCGCACGTACTTGCCAAGCTGACAAGCATGACAAAGCACGGGAGACTTAGTCTTATTACATGAAATGAAATTATTAGAAACTAAAGAACGTAACACGTCACTTCCAGGGTGACCAAGACGTTGGTGCCACGTTTGCTGACTGACCAGAAAAACTTGAGGGATTGACGAAGATGTGATCGGATACAGATTGTTAATACAAATAAGCCATAAAAATGTTTATTTATATTTTACGATCTTATAATGTTTTGTCGATAACAAACGTATAATCATTTTAAGGAAACAAATTCGTAAATAGTTTGATTCAATAGTTTTCTAACATACTAACGTTTTCACATAAAAACACTAAAACAAGTATAAGTGATTTTATGATTTAGATACATATGTACAACAACTAGTGTTTACATATTGGGATAAAATATACTTAACTAAGTATATACTAAAATGGGTAAAAACAAGTTTATACTAAAATGGGTAAAAAAAAGTATATACTAAATGGGTAAAAACTAGCAAATGGTATTGACCCATAACCCATGGTTTTATACAAACCACTTAACCAAGTTCAATGTATTCTAGAGATACTGATAAGGTTTTAAAAGGTACCTTTTTGAGGGGTCGTTTAAGCCTTTATTTGATCACTTTTGTATCCGTTATTGCTTAATATCGTTCCTTTTCACTTTTTAGGTCTCTTGAAGGCAAAATGCTGGAATGACACTTATTTGGACGAAAAGGCGCGATTATATGAAGAAAATGGCCAAAGTCAGAATCGAGACACTCAAAGCTGCTGAAAACATAAGGTGACGGCGTCAGGTGTTAATTGCGACGCCGTCAGAGGATCTTTGTGACGGGACATAAGCCAAAACTCCCATTTTCAAGTGACGACGTCAAGTTATAAAAGAGTAGGCCGTCGCATCTCAGACGGCCTAGATGTAATCCAGACGGCGTCAGAAGCTCAAGAGGACGGCGTCACAAGCATAAGGTGACGCCATCGCAAGTCTAACGTGGCCAAGACGAAACCCTAATGACGGCGACACGAAAGCGTCACAAAACATAAGGTGACGCCGTCGCATATGTAATATTATATATAGAATCCAAATTTTTTAGTATTTAGGGTGTAGTCTTTTGGAGTAAAAACCTAAACCGAACCAAGGTTGTCTTGTACAGTATTTTAGGGTTCCAAACCCTATCTTACACCAAGATAAGTGTTTTACTTCATTAATACAATTATGTCTTTGATTATTTGTGTGTATGCTTGCATGTTTTCCATGTCCGGCTAATTTACTTGTGTGTTTGCTTAGGGAATATGAAACTTAATTATTGAATATTGATTGGTTGTCTCTTATCTTAGTTGATTAATGATCTAGTAATGCGATAGGTCATAAGTTGTGTACTTAATGCTTGATTAAATATTTGTGAACCTTAGAATATGACTCCTTGAGTAGTTGCAAGCTAAACCATCCAAAGAGTGCCTTAGAGTAAGAGTTTATTATCCCTAGTGGGTTTTGTAGACGAGACCATTTGGTAAGTTCAAAGAGTTAGGGAGAAACGCATACCCTACAACCTTAGACACACAACGCAACTAGGAATAAGGACGTGACAATTCAACCACCAATAGGAGATAATTAAGGAGTAGCAAAACCTAAGTAAACACATCTTTAAACTATCATACGAGCACACATTAATTAGACATAGACTACATACACATTAGATTAGATAATTAGATAAGTAGAGTAATCGGTAGAAATACCAACCCCCCAAATTCAAACCCCGAGATTTGTACCTTTCCTTTCCTTAAAAAATATAAAAAGATAAAAAATAATCTTCCTCAACAACAACCTTAGCGTAGTAACTTCTCACTAGCATTCCTATTCCCCTAGAGAACGATATCAATACCCGTGGCTTACCCTAATACTACACTACAACGATTAGGTTCATTGCCTAGGGTGTTAAAAAACTTGCTCGACGAAAAGGAAGTTCCTTTGACCCCGAACGATGCGTGTAGCGTTATCATGTTTTTGGCGCCGCTGCCGGGGAATAGAATAGCTAGTTAGTAGTCCACCTCGTTTAGGTTTCTTTACTTGATTCCTATCAAGTAAATTTTTTCTCATTTTTAGCTTTCTCTTAGTCTATCCCCCTTCTTCGTGACCTTTGTTCGTAATCCCATCACTTTTCATCATGGAAAGTGATACCCAACCACCAAACAAATACCCACTGCTTGACCCAGCCTCTGCCAATCAACTTCGAGCCCGTATTATTAGCGAAATTGGAGAGCTTAGGAAATTAAATAGGATAATCGAAAATACGTTCGAGGAAGCCCTTAAGGAATCTGATCACCCTTTAGATAGTGATTCGACCACAAGTGATTCGGATGATGATCTAGAGGAGGGAGATTATAAGGTGTTAGAAATTATGGAGGGTAGTAAGGAGGAGGATGAACTTAGGGAGTATTTTGATTCATACCCTAAAGGGAAGGAAACCGCTTATCACTATAACGTAGTTAACTTCCCAAGACCACCTGTCGAGCCTCGCATAAGAAAGGGAAACCCTAAAAACATCAAAATACCGTGTATGATTGGATACTTGTATAGGGATCACACCTACATTGACTATAAGGCACCCATGAATATAATGTCTAGGCTTTATTACAATTGGATCATGAGCAAAAAGCTAGAACCTATGAGGGACCCCTTTCGCCCTAGGAAAGCAAGTAACTATGTGGGGAGGGTTAAGGGATTGCATGTCTTCATAGGTAACTTCACATATAAGTGTGATTTCATGATTTTGGAAAATGTTAAGGGCATCATTGATGGGTTTTTAGGAGATGTGATACTTGGGAAACCATTTATAGAGGAGTCTAAGATGGTTTATGATCGAGAGAAGGGAATAGTCGAGTTCTCAAATGAAGCCGAGAGTGTTAAATATATAATGCCCTACAAGAATAAGAAGTTTTAAGGCATGGATAATTTAGATGCAAATAACATTCCGGCATTCGAAGTAGACTGGAGGATCAAAGTTTACTACACTGCTTGTCTTGAACTAGGCCCTGAATATATTCGTGATGAGAGAAGAGTTAAGGAAATCGAATGGGCCTCTAAGATTAGGGCAACGTAGGAGCACGACTACGAGTCTAGCTACAAGACTCTTAAATAAAGAAAAACGCTTCGTGGGAGGCAACCCATGCTTAATTGTTTGCTTGTTAGTGTCATATATCTTTTATTGATTGTTTATTCTCATGTTTAATTTTGTAAAAATGTTTTATTTTTGTTTTTAACCTCGTCTTAATTGCATATAAAGGTATTTTACATAAGGGATAAGTGTAGGGAGGATTACACACGTTTTCAAGGAAACGTAAACATGAGAATAACAATTCATTAAAAGATATATTTGTGTGTTTGTTCGAGTCAAATGCTTGTATCGAGTCATAATGGATGCTTTGCAGAAATTTTTCCAGATTCTAAAGATGTAAATTTTCCAAAATTTTTTCCAGAAAATCGCAGACCAGTTTTTGTCAGGATAACCTGACGGCGTCAGGATCGCAACCTGACGGCGTCAGGAAGGAGTAAAAACAACAGATTACTTTTTTCTCGTTTTCTGAGCTACTTAAAAAAAATTTGGAATTTTCCAGGTCTTAATTTTCCAGAAATTTTGTAAACATCCATTCCACAAGCATTATATCTTAGTTTAAATCGAGTCTTATATATATTATTACCGCCGATTTTACGCTAAGGTTTCATTTGTTTTCTTCAAGTGTGCAGGTTTAATTTATCAAGAAGAAGTTACAAAAGATTGGAAGGAGCTTTTCACGCATAAATTCTTCCTGGAAAGGATTTAACCACTATTTCACACACGGATCCTACCGAGCTAATCAGGGGAGTACTAGTTTCTTTCGTTTTTAATTACCTTCCAATTATCATAACTTTGATACTTCTGGGGAACATTGGGGACAATGTTCAGTTTAAGTGTAGGGAGGGAAAATAAAACGGGAACTTTGAAACTATGCTTATCCTTGATTATTTGCTTTGTCCAATTGTATTTGTGTAATAAACCATGAGAAAATGTCGGTTAGGGTAATTTTGGCACCAAATTTAAAATTTTTCATGACATATAAGAGTGGGCCATTAGTCTTAACAAAAGCGTCTCACGGATAGGAAGTTGCATGACTAGCACAAAAACCCTTTACCACCTAAATTCCACCCAAAATGTGAGGATCGCCCTTAGATTAGTAGGAATTAAAAGCATTCATCTTCAATGCTTAGAGTGTGAACCGGTAGTATATTAGATTCTAGAACTTGTTTTGTGATGCATTCCGAGATCGCAAGTAAGACTACACTTGTGTAGTTAGGAATAACTAAATGATAAGAGGCATTAGGATAACCCTTGTTTGATACCCGTAATATAATTACTTCTTCCAATTCGGTTGAGTAATTCCCCCACACCCTTTGTGTTGTACTCATCTTTAGTACACGATACCCCTAGTTAACCCCTCAGAGCCTATCCTTTTCGCGGTTCTCGTGATGTTTCAGTTTTTCCGGAATATCAATGAAGAGCATTGTTTACACCCCACCCCCAAATATACACCTAAATCGCCTTAGCCTACCCTGTATGCACTCACTTTTAGTGCATTATTTTTATCACCCTAAACCCTTAGTTCAATTATCTAGTTGCTTGCATGAGTTGCTAAGTCAAGTCATATCCTTTGTATACAGTTTTGGGACGATTGGGATTCATGGGAAAAGCTAAAGTTTATGAAATGACGGGAAGGGAACGTTAATTCAAATTCCCTTTGTTTGCGTAATAATGTACCCCAAGTGTTTTGATCTTTTCAATTCGGGTCAAATTAGTGTTAGAGTAATAAAAACTCAAGTGTAGGGATGTGCCTATAAATCCCTATTATTTTGATGTTACTGTAGAGGATGGTAGAGTAAAAGTGTATGAAAAAATATATATATATAGAAAAAGAAAAAAAAATAGAGTGATGAAAAAAAAAATACGGGCTACCATCCTACATTTATCCTTTAAATTTATGTTTGTTTATTTCAGTTAGCTAGAGTTTAGAGTGTCGAGTCTTGGCTTAGCAACGCCATTCTTCGTATGCTTGTAACATAAGAGATTTTTGACCTACCACCACTATATAGCCTATCCCACCAAACCCTTTTGTTTCCCTACCGTAAGCCTAACATTACAACCCTTTAAAAACCTCTTTGATAGTCTTTCCTAGGTGCTTACGCCAAAGCGATGGAGGTTTGATCTATTCTCAAGCCTATGGTAATCTATGTACTAGGACCGGTTAATGAGTGTTTATCTTCCATTTCCAATTTTTTATATTTCATATACACCCGAGAGAGATGTGAGTATCCAAACACCCCATGTGAGGTACTAGTATGTAATTTCCGTGCTTGTTATGACTTTTGCAGGGCTTATATGTGTTGTGAACCGTTTTGAACGAATGCTTTATGACCCCTAACTTATAAATTAATTGGCTAAAAGCACATTTGCTTGAAGACAAGCAAATACCAAGTGTAGGGATATTTGATAAGGTTTTAAAAGGTACCTTTTTGAGGGGTCGTTTAAGCCCTTATTTGATCACTTTTGTATCCGTTATTGCTTAATATCGTTCCTTTTCACTTTTTAGGTCTCTTGAAGGCAAAATGCTGGAATGACACTTATTTGGACGAAAAGGCGCGATTATACGAAGAAAATGGCCCCGAACGACGCCTAGGGTGTTGAAAAACTTTCTCGACGAAAAGGAAGTTTGTAAAACCCTAAAAATTGTAAACGCGTTTAATGACTATTTTTGCCCCTCAGCTTAATAATTGAAGAACTCGTAAAACACGTCAATCTCGTCAACTACATTTATAACCTAACTAAGAAATAATAACTTGTGCAAGATAATAAAATTTACTTACACTTATGTATACAAAAAAAATATATCACACATTATACATGTTCCATGGACCTAATCTTAAGTACAAATTTAAAAGGCAATTAAAACTAAATAATAATCATCCGTAATTGAGAAATTTAATGAGTCAATGATTTCCTTCCTTTTTTTTTTGGCCAAAATGAAACGCCCCTCACCCATGATTTGTTCCATTTAACTCTCCTTTATCATCTCATTGTAACCTACTTCTCATAATTCGAAAATTCACCTACAAACTCTAGAGAACACAAAAGTGACGGCATACAGTTTGACTCTCTCTTTTCATTCAAATCAAAGGCAAATACAATGGAGGCTGGTGGAAGGTGCTACTGATCGTGGGTTTTGGTTCTAGGCTGCTGAAATCGTGGGTGGTTCGGAGCTACGGTGGTTGTGGTTGGTTCGAAAGTGTGACCTTGGTCGTGGGCTGCTAGGCGATGGGAGTGGCTGTTTGGTCTAGGTGTTGCCGTGGGCTTAGTTTTCTTGGCTTTCGTTCTCCACTCGATCTCACACAATGGTTTGTATCATCAATCTCGTTTCATTTTCCCTCCGTATTGTTTCTTCTAATTCCATGTCGTGTGTTTATGATCCCCATTCGAATGCTTGAAATGATATGTTATAAAAAAAAAGGACTACATGATATAATGAATGTTGATGCTTGTATTCGACCATGTGAAATCTGTTTTGAATCCTATTCGACTACACATGTACGACCTAAGGGTGTTCATCTAAATTGAGTCAAGCTATTTGGGTGTTATGGATCATTTGGGTAAGTTTTAAAAATGGTACGTGGGTTATGGGATTTTCGGTTCAAAGGGTTAAATGATGTGTTTTCGAGGGTCATCGCGGGATTATCAAGTGAGTTATTCGGTACATAAAAAGGGTGTCGGGGAAGACGAGTCGGGGGTTAGTCATTAGGTGCGTTTACCGAGTCGTGTTGGTAAGTTTTATGAACCGCGGGCGAGGCTAAATTGCATGTCGAAATCAAGTAGCAAAACATTTTTGCAATGAGTTGTGAAATGAAGACATGAACTGTACGAATGATATTATGTTATATATTTTGATATTTTTTACTTTCAACCCTCACCTTTAATAGTTTGTCACATGCAAACCTTGATCTTCTATAAATTAACACTTTACACCTTAGACTATAATAATAATATTAAAGAGTTTGTTATATTTAGTATTTGTCTCAATAAACCTTAAACTTTGATAAATTTCACTTTAGACCCCACATTATAATAAGTTATTATACTTAACTCTAAATTGACTAAATAATAATATGAAACCTAAAGTTAACTTACTAAAAATGGAAAGTTACTAAAAGTGGAAACCTGCTAAAAATGGTAAGCCGTCTAAAATGAGTAATCCGATCTTATTAAGCGTTACCTAATTCATATAGGTTCCGGATGGCGGGATTGGTTCATCGTGTGACTTACGTTTCTATTTTGCTTGCTTCGATTGAGGTACAGATATTCTATCCCTTTTCAGTAGGGATTTCTCATAAATTTTCGATCCTTGACTTTACTTCACTTATGATATTCCTTTGCTATAATCTCTTTATGCTATGATCCTTTTGATATGATTCCGACATAATCCTTTGATATGATTCTGTTCGCTATGATATTCGTTTGTTATGATTATGAACCATCTGATTATGAACCTCTGATTATGAACTTATGTTATGGAAATCTGATATGCACCTTTGACTTCTGAACCTTTGATATGAACCCTTATGATATGATTATGCTTTGACCCTTCAGTTTGATACCCGAGCCAAATATGTGTTCCTAGTCATGGAGGTACCATGACCATGTCATTGATGCACCAATGGCATGACTCCAGTGTGTACGAGTGATGTTACACACCGTCCCCATTATGATATGATTATGAGCTCACTATATGTATATGATTTGGCCACTATGTTTCCGGGGGGGGGGGGGGGGGGCGTATGGATGCATCCTAGATATGATATGTTATTAGTGGATTTAATATGATATGATATGATTTATATGGTGAATGATGTCGTGTGCAATACGCGTCTTCACATTCCTGGAGCTAGCTACTCCATTTGTTACTGAGGTCTCCCCTCCTATTATGTATGGTATTCCGAGGTCACCCCTCCGAATACAATGGTTACTTATGATATGATATGATATGATATGTTCCGGGCTCGTGGTAGATTTTTGACAACCCTTACACTTTTGATATGCCTATATTGTACCTTCTGTTTTCCCCAACGCACCATATTCTATGTTAATTGTTCATTACTCAGTACCCTTATATGACTCACTCTACTACCAAGATATATATATTCCATTGCTTTGATCTGTCACACTCTCATTCTGTTACCTCAGACTATCGTTCCATTCACGTATCGGGTTATTATATGTTTATTGAATTTGATTATGATATTCATGTTTTATGTGACTACTGATTATCCTGCTATGATGTGATTAATATGCGGTTATCTGAGTTACCTGTTGTCATCTGATGATATGTGATCTCACTGTTATGTGACCCTCTGATTTTGTCTGGTGACCATGCTAGTGCGTAATCGATAGTTTTGTCTGTTTATCATGTGTAATTCGTTCAGTTAATCTCGCGGACTATGACTATCCGATAGTATCCTTATCTGCTTGTTGTTGACCTGCCATGTTGCATTTCTGTTTATGCTAAGGCTTGCGTGGGTAAATGGTTCAACTTGTGACGTCTGGCTTGTTAACTTGTTTAATTGCCTTGCTATGTCCCTAGTTCATTTAATTATAATGCTCATACTTTATTTTCCTACTTGTTACGTGTGACTGCCATGTTTTGACTGCTATTAGTACTTCCGCTGTTATGATACTGGTTATGTTTTCAACTAAGGGTTTTGACCTGTGTGATTACCATGCTCACTAACTAATTAATTTCTTCCGCTTGCCTTTAGATTTATGTTTGACTTGTATGTCTTCTGATTTCCTGATTTGATTGCATGCCATATATGTGTTTTGAGGATACGACGTCTGCTATTTTTGTATATGTTTTGGTACTTGTATACCTGTTTGTATGTGCTTGTATATATGTCATCGATACCTTGCTTTGCTTTGTTCTCCTTGTTATCTGTTTCGTTTGGATATCTGTATAATTGTGTTCTGCAGAATCCTCTTTGACTCATTGTTCTCTTTTCGCTGCGACCTTGTTATCAGTTTCCTTTGTTTCATTTCGTTTCTGCTTTTATTTAGCTTTCGTTTTGTTATATCTGTTCACTGGGCTTTTTAAGCTCAGCCGCATTTCTTTTCCTGCGGCAGGTTTTAGATTTGAAGATGGGCTTTGATGGGCTGAGAGTTGGATTATCTGAGTGGACCAACCCTAGTTACCTTATTATTTGGGCATACTTTGAAGAGTTTTTGTTTTGATATTTCACTTCATTTTGGATATTGTATTTTCCTCGTCAGTCAATTGTTTATATGATTTGATACTTCTTTTTTAAGGTTTCCGTTTGTAAATAGTTTATTTGTATGTTCTTATATGACACCAGAATGTGACACTTCTACCCTTGTCGGGTTGGGTGTTACAATTATGGTATCAGAGCAAAGGTTTCGTCTTGTTGATCTTAGGATTGACCTGTGAGGATTTGGGTAGACACTAGGCTTCCGTCTGTTATGACCTCTTCCGATTCCTTTTGATGGTTGTTCAGATTTGACTTCGATAATCTTTTGTCTTCACTGTTTTGGCCTTTTTCTCCTCATATTTGATTTTGGTATTTTGTCTTCGCACATCCGTTTGTCGATCGTTAGATGGAGATTTCTCGTAGAGCCGAAGATGATGGTGCCGACCCTGCGTTGCTGCAACAGTTCCTGAGCTAGAGAGATTCGTGAAACAGAAGCCACACCCGATCGTGATGCTACCAGAGACATCAGGATGCTGCTGAAGGGAGCTGGACGGATCAACCAAAGGCTCAAAGATGGAGACAAGATTCAATTAGTGGCTGAGAAGGTTCATCTACTTCAGATGATTGGGCGTGACTTGTGTTACTCCGATTTGTCTGTCACGCGTTCTGAGACGGTTTGATATGTTGCTATATGATCTGATCAGTATTGCTTTTCTTTGACGTGTTTAGAACTCGGTTTGTATTGTGAAATTTTTATCGTTTAGCATTTTGGTGATATCTCAACTTTATTTTTTGATCGTCAGTAATGAGTCATGAGGAACTGTTTCGAGCAATTGGTGGCCTTCTTCTTTGGTGATATGGTAAGTTGTTTCATGTAGTTTATGTTGTATGTATGTGATCTGGCCTGTTTTGGTATGTTACTTGCTACCTGTATGTTATCTCCTTTGTTGTGATATTGGTTATGTGGTTTGTCATGACCCGAGGCAGAATATGATAACAATAAGGACTTGTTATGTGATGCAAGTATTATGACGCCTGATCAACGTGATAATACTGAGATCATATAATTTGAACTTATTGAAATCATACGAAGTCTTGGGAAATGCCTGGGGTAGGTACGTGAATGGACTAGGGCTTATATCCGTTAATTCTCAATCCTCCCGTTCGTTTGGAATTTTGTACCTCTTTCCGAGATTCTCACCGACATCTGTTACGTATAAGTTATGTATGCTTTGGACCTAAAATCGTTTTAATCGGTGCGAAACTATGGATTGCTACGTCTGCCTTAAATTCGTATGTCTCTGTGTACCTTTGCGACTTCAATTTTCGAGGACGAAAATTTTTCTTTTAGAGGGGAAGAGTTGTAAAACCCTAAAAATCGTAAACGCGTTTAATGACTATTTTTGCCCCTCAGCTTAATAATTGAAGAACTCGTAAAACACGTCAATCTCGTCAACTACATTTATAACCTAACTAAGAAATAATAACTTGTGCAAGATAATAAAATTTACTTACACTTATGTATACAAAAAAAATATATCACACATTATACATGTTCCATGGACCTAATCTTAAGTACAAATTTAAAAGGCAATTAAAACTAAATAATAATCATCCGTAATTGAGAAATTTAATGAGTCAATGATTTCCTTCCTTTTTTTTTTGGCCAAAATGAAACGCCCCTCACCCATGATTTGTTCCATTTAACTCTCCTTTATCATCTCATTGTAACCTACTTCTCATAATTCGAAAATTCACCTACAAACTCTAGAGAACACAAAAGTGACGGCATACAGTTTGACTCTCTCTTTTCATTCAAATCAAAGGCAAATACAATGGAGGCTGGTGGAAGGTGCTACTGATCGTGGGTTTTGGTTCTAGGCTGCTGTAATCGTGGGTGGTTCGGAGCTACGGTGGTTGTGGTTGGTTCGAAAGTGTGACCTTGGTCGTGGGCTGCTAGGCGATGGGAGTGGCTGTTTGGTCTAGGTGTTGTCGTGGGCTTAGTTTTCTTGGCTTTCGTTCTCCACTCGATCTCACACAATGGTTTGTATCATCAATCTCGTTTCATTTTCCCTCCGTATTGTTTCTTCTAATTCCATGTCGTGTGTTTATGATCCCCATTCGAATGCTTGAAATGATATGTTATAAAAAAAAGGACTACATGATATAATGAATGTTGATTCTTGTATTCGACCATGTGAAATCTGTTTTGAATCCTATTCGACTACACATGTACGACCTAAGGGTGTTCATCTAAATTGAGTCAAGCTATTTGGGTGTTATGGATCATTTGGGTAAGTTTTAAAAATGGTATGTGGGTTATGGGAGTTTCGGTTCAAAGGGTTAAATGATGTGTTTTTGAGGGTCATCGCAGGATTATCAAGTGAGTTATTCGGTACATAAAAAGGGTGTCGGGGAAGACGAGTCGGGGGTTAGTCATTAGGTGCGTTTACCGAGTCGTGTTGGTAAGTTTTATGAACCGCGGGCGAGGCTAAATTGCATGTCGAAATCAAGTAGCAAAACGTTTTTGCAATGAGTTGTGAAATGAAGACATGAACTGTACGAATGATATTATGTTATATATTTTGATATTTTTTACTTTCAACCCTCACCTTTAATAGTTTGTCACATGCAAACCTTGATCTTCTATAAATTAACACTTTACACCTTAGACTATAATAATAATAATATTAAAGAGTTTGTTATATTTAGTATTTGTCTCAATAAACCTTAAACTTTGATAAATTTCACTTTAGACCCCACATTATAATAAGTTATTATACTTAACTCTAAATTGACTAAATAATAATATGAACCCTAAAGTTAACTTACTAAAAATGGAAAGTTACTAAAAGTGGAAACCTGCTAAAAGTGGTAAGCCGTCTAAAATGAGTAATCCGATCTTATTAAGCGTTACCTAATTCATATAGGTTCCGGATGGCGGGATTGGTTCATCGTGTGACTTACGTTTCTATTTTGCTTGCTTCGATTGAGGTACAGATATTCTATCCCTTTTCAGTAGGGATTTCTCATAACTTTTCGATCCTTGACTTTACTTCACTTATGATATTCCTTTGCTATAATCTCTTTATGCTATGATCCTTTTGATATGATTCCGACATAATCCTTTGATATGATTCTGTTCGCTATGATATTCGTTTGTTATGAATATGAACCATCTGATTATGAACCTCTGATTATTAACTTATATTATGGAAATCTGATATGCACCTTTGACTTCTGAACCTTTGATATGAACCCTTATGATATGATTATGCTTTGACCCTTCAGTTTGATACCCGAGCCAAATATGTGTTCCTAATCATGGAGGTACCATGACCATGTCATTGATGCACCAATGGCATGACTCCAGTGTGTACGAGTGATGTTACACACCGTCCCCATTATGATATGATTATGAGCTCACTATATGTATATGATTTGGCCACTATGTTTCCGGGGGGCGTATGGATGCATCCTAGATATGATATGTTATTAGTGGATTTAATATGATATGATATGATTTATATGGTGAATGATGTCGTGTGCAATACGCGTCTTCACATTCCGGGAGCTAGCTACTCCATTTGTTACTGAGGTCTCCCCTCCTATTATGTATGGTATTCCGAGGTCACCCCTCCGAATACAATGGTTACTTATGATATGATATGATATTATATGTTCCGGGCTCGTGGTAGATTTCTGACAACCCTTACACTTTTGATATGCCTATATTGTACCTTCTGTTTTCCCCAACGCAACATATTCTATGTTAATTGTTCATTACTCAGTACCCTTATATGACTCACTTTACTACCAAGATATATATATTCCATTGCTTTGATCTGTCACACTCTCATTCTGTTACCTCGGACTATCGTTCCATTCACGTATCGGGTTATTATATGTTTATTGAATTTGATTATGCTATTCATGTTTTATGTGACTACTGATTATCCTGCTATGATGTGATTAATATGCGGTTATCTGAGTTACCTGTTGTCATCTGATGATTTGTGATCTCACTGTTATGTGACCCTCTGATTTTGTCTGGGGACCATGCTAGTGCGTAATCGATAGTTTTGTCTGTTTATCATGTGTAATTCGTTCAGTTAATCTCGCGGACTATGACTATCCGATAGTATCCTTATCTGCTTGTTGTTGACCTGCCATGTTGCATTTCTGTTTATGCTAAGGCTTGCGTGGGTAAATGGTTCAACTTGTGACGTCTGGCTTGTTAACTTGTTTAATTGCCTTGCTATGTCCCTAGTTCATTTAATTATAATGCTCATACTGTATTTTCCTACTTGTTACGTGTGACTGCCATGTTTTGACTGCTATTAGTACTTCCGCTGTTATGATACTGGTTATGTTTTCAACTAAGAGTTTTGACCTGTGTGATTGCCATGCTCACTAACTAATTAATTTCTTCCGCTTGCCTTTAGATTTATGTTTGACTTGTATGTCTTCTGATTTCCTGATTTGATTGCATGCCATATATGTGTTTTGAGGATACGACGTCTGCTATTTTTGTATATGTTTTGGTACTTGTATACCTGTTTGTATGTGCTTGTATATATGTCATCGATACCTTGCTTTGCTTTGTTCTCCTTGTTATCTATTTCGTTTGGATATCTGTATAATTGTGTTCTGCAGGATCCTCTTTGACTCATTGTTCTCTTTTCGCTGCGACCTTGTTATCAGTTTCCTTTGTTTCATTTCGTTTCTGCTTTTATTTAGCTTTCGTTTTGTTATATCTGTTCACTGGGCTTTTTAAGCTCAACCGCATTTCTTTTCCTGCGGCAGGTTTTAGATTTGAAGATGGGCTTTGATGGGCTGAGAGTTGGATTATCTGAGTGGACCAACCCTAGTTACCTTATTATTTGGGCATACTTTGAAGAGTTTTTGTTTTGATATTTCACTTCATTTTGGATATTGTATTTTCCTCGTCAGTCAATTGTTTATATGATTTGATACTTCTTTTTTAAGGTTTCTGTTTGTAAATATTTTATTTGTATGTTCTGATATGACACCAGAATGTAACACTTCTACCCTTGTCGGGTTGGGGTGTTACAAAGTTCCTTTGACCCCGAACGACGCGTGTAGCGTTATCAGATACATTGTATCTAGAAAGAAACCCATGGATCAACCCATATCCCATGACCCATGACCTATAACCAAAATACCCATGGGCAAAGAGGAGCGTCCCACGGATCCCTAGCTTTGTGCTAGACGGATCCCTTGTGGGAGGGATCCGCGGGATCCGGGGAACAGTAGAAAATTTCCTCTGTAAATAGAGAGCCATTTCTTCCTTTCTACTCACCACTTTCACACATAATCTCTCCAAGTATTATATCTCTCTAAACTCAGATCCAAGAGATCTATGTAGTTTGTCTTTTGTTTTTGTGTGATTCTCTAGGTTCCTCTTAAAGGCGAGATCACCACTTCTTGAAGTCGAGCAAGCTCAAGTCCATGAGTTGCCATGCTTCGTCATCATCAAGACAACTGAGGTTCTCTTGTTGATAGTTCTTTCTTCCTCCATAGATGTTGTGTTGAAGGCATTAGTGAAGGACGCCGAAAGTGTCAAGACGACATCATTAGTGAAAGGTGTTATCGTCCATTTCAAAAGCATTAGTGAAGAATGCTAAAGGTGTCAAGACGAAGGCATTAGTGAAGGGTGCCAAGCGTTGTGTCAAAGTCATTAGTGAAGGATGTATAAGAATCAAATCAAGTGGCATTAGGGAAGAATGCCTAGGTCGTATAATCGATGAGGTGCATCGTTATACATATAAGTATTTGTTTATTTCCAAGGATGGTGATATCCTAGATGGTGTTGTAACAAGGAGTGGATTTCCTTGAGATTAGGTGTTGTGTAGTGAAGGGTAGTAGTTCCTCCATAGTAACGGAACTAGGTGCTTAGCCTAGTACCTAATAAAGGGTAGGCGACGTTGTGATAGGATTAGTTCTCTTTGGTGTGAAAGAACTCGGTGGTTAGCCTAGCACCGTATAAAGGGTAGGCGACGTTGTGTTAGGTGTGGTTCGCCTTGGTGTGAAAGAACTCGGTATTTATCTTTGTACCGAAAAAGGTGTAAGCGACGTTGTGAAGGCTTCTCCGCCATAAGGAGATTGGTGAAGTGTTTACTAACTCTCGAGTAGGTGACTCGGGGAGTAGAGTAGGGCAAGGAAGGTGTCCTTGTAGCCGAACCACTATAAATACTTGTGTCGTGGTGATGTGCTTCTTACTCTTTATCTTTCATTACACGTTTATATATCTATCTATCAACGTCCAACATAAACAACCAAATAGATTGACATAAGTCGATCTAAATATTTAAAAGGAAGTTTTAAATTGGTAAAACTATTCAACCCCCCCTTCTAGTTTTTCACAATTGGTATCAGAGCTTCGTTACCAAGTTTCTTAAAGTATGTTGTACTTTAAAGACTTGATACGATCCATGTATGTTTGAAAACTACAAAGAAGGATTTTTCAAAGTCATGTTTTCTTTTAAATTATTTTGTTGGACCTTGATAGATCATTCTAACTATTTTTGTTTCAAGAAATCTTCATGCTAGGATCTCTCCAAAACCTTCATTTCTATTCAAAGAATAATGAAGTCAACATTCAAGGAAGGATCTAAAAGTAATCACAACTTACTTACACCAAGTACAAAGGATTACTTTAAAAGCTCATGAAGTATCTTTGGTATTATACCAAACCAAGAAGCATAGAAGTATGTTTTACTTTTCTTTAGATAGGTTACATGAGTTATTTTATAGTTCTCCTTGTTTAATAATTGCTAGCATCTATAAAAGTCTATTTCGTCACTTTTCCGTCTTATTCATCATCGGGAATAGTATTCCTGTTGATTTGTCAAACTAACGCCGTCGTCACATATGAACCCTTGATATGTTATTCATCAAAACCCGTCGTCCAAAAACAATCTTCATCTGATACCTCCAAACTATTTTTTAGTAAGCTAGTTTATAAGCCTACTACAAAAATAATGCCAAACAACCCTTTTTCTGTCCACAGTAGCCGGATCCCCCTAGTTGTACTAGCCGGATCTCAAATACAAGGGATCCGGGGGAACCGTGGAACAGAACTCAGCTATACGCTTTCAAAAAAATACCACTGATCTTTTTCCCTCTACTCACATAACACAAAAACGACTAAACTACTGATTTCATCCTCAATGGATTCCATACTCTCAAGTATTCCTCTCTAGAACATCATTGTAAGTAATTACACTAACTTGTTCTAATTTTCATCATCCTCATCCTAGGGTTTATGGTTCCACAAATCTCTAATCAATTACTTTAATTAGGGTTTTCAAAATTAATCATGAAAAGGGGCTTTTAACATAATTAAGATGACATCCTGTTCACAACATTGTTAATACAAATCAAAACCATAAACCCATCTCAACTAATTTTATCTAATCGGAAAATTTGTGTTTCTAGGACCAACCATGCCTAAAGCCACTCAAAAAGATCATCATGATATCGTCCATTACCTTACTCATTACTATCGAAATGAGGAACTTTCAAAAACCGACCGCAAGGTCTTCAAAATGCTCAGAAAATGACTTATCCATGAAGGTTGTGTAATCAAGGAATGTTTCCTTGAGGATACCGACATTCGTCACGTCTTCTCGGCAATCAATTTTGATTGTCTTCTTGACATCGATGAACAAATTTTTCCGGTTTTCATCTTTGAGTTTTATAAAAGCATTAGGGTCATTCGAAACGCCGTTGATAGCATTTCAATCGTTTTCATCATCAATAAACGAAACTTCGCTCTCTCCCTCAACACCTTTGCTCAAATTCTTCGCATTCCTTGTAAAGGAATTTGTATGTACTCTCAAGATTGGGCAATTAACACTCAAAACCTTGCACTTGATTCTAAACCAATGTACCATACTCCTCTTGATGAACCCGAAACCATACGAGACACCATTTTCAAAATAAGAGCCGACCAATCCCGTTTCAACCGAAACAAGAAGCTCATTCACCGTAATCCTTTTCAAATGGAACTTTTCGAAATCCATCCCATGTTTAGAAAATGGGAAGAAATCCTTAGGGAAAACGTCATTAGTCTAGTTGGTAACAAAGATCATCCAAATGCATGCCTTGTGCAAATGATCTATTGTCTTATCCACAAAAATCCATTTAACCTCGCCTATTACATGGTAAGGAGAATGGCCGGGGTAATCAAAGCTTCCAACATGGTACTTCCGTATGGTATGCTCCTAACACGACTTTGTAAGTATGTTAGTGCATTGCAACCATCTCCTATCAACAATGATCATTTCTTTGTCGATCATGTAATGGTACCTCTTACCAAAATACCCTTGATGCAGGTTTTACTGACCAGGTCTTAATATTTATAGTGTCTTGCTATACCTATGGTCTACCCTAGTATACTAACGGGCAGTGTACCCGGTCGCGTGTAGTGTAGTAAATGGTAAAGATGAGGTCGTCCCAAGAGCTATGTGTGCTGGATTATTACTAAGTCTAATTGTCATAGAATAATAATGGTTTCGATAGGGATTTAATTAATTAAACTACTAATGCAGAATAAAATAAAAGCAGATAAATAGGTAAAGGGAAATCAATAGAGGAATAGTGGTGCTAACCTAGTCAATCCTCCTAGCTAGTTATGTCTACGTCTACCTACTTCCAATTACTTCAGGTGGGGTCAAATTCGAGAGGACAGCATTTGGTCAATTCGCCCTAACCTATCAGCAAAGATGCCACCACAGGAGAAATCAGGCGCGCCGTCATAAGTCCTGTTGTTCCTGTTCCCCTAAGCCAAGTCATTAAGTACCGCTACATGCTAGATTCAAAATAGTGAGTGCTCGGCCGTTAGGAACTTAGACACTACACCCCCCAATTCTTAAGTTCATCCAAACGATAGGTGATCAGTTAGTCAAATCGCACAAGTAGAAAGGGTCGTCAGTTGGTCATATCTTACCCTTCCCGTCTCAGTCCGCTCACCTAGGGTCAGTTGGTCATATCTCCTCGGCAATTGGCCTCTACCGCCATTCTAAACTACCGAATCAAGGGTGACTACCAAAGAACTATGCATGCATACACTTAGAAATAATTGTACGGAAGTAAAAGTAAACGCAAACAAAATAATTAAGGAATCATAACTAGGCTAGCACCAAAGGGTGCTTAGCCGCTCATATTAATCATGCAAATCAATTCAATATTCAAAGGTACGAAATACATGAATCGAAAGTAAAAGAAATATGAAACGATAAAGCTTATCGTAATGGAGTGACATCTCCCTTGGAAACAGCTCAGTATGCTCCCCTAGACCTGCGTTGAGCTTTTTCCCACGTTTTTAGAGTGTTGTGTGTGGAATGGGATGATTAGAAATGCTGGAATTCGTGGGTATTTATAGGCCAGGTCTGGGTTACGGCGTAACCAATAGAGGAGTTACGCTGTAACCTTCTATTTCTTCGTAAATGCACTAGATCTGCTAGTTACGGCGTAACCTTATTAGTGGTTACGCCGTAGTCTTCAATAAACTCGGTTACGTCGTAAGTGATGCAGTAGTTACGGCATAAGTATCAACGGCATGGAACCTCTTTTGACCTAATGGAGTTACGTCGTAACCTTTGGGAAGAGTTACGCCGTAACCTCTTGATAAGTTGGTATTCTGGGTCACGCAATAGTTACGGCGTAATGTGAGAGAGGAGTTACGCCGTAACTTCTTCAAAATAGGCATACTGTGATAAATCTTTAGTAATGTTTCCATTTCCGCGTATCTTTAGCTCCAATGCTCGTAATTTACCTGAAAGTGGAAAACAATGGAAAACAAGCGTAAATCCGTATAAATGATATAAATAACGAGTATTATCGGGGGAAATTGACACTTAATATTCAGGACTATTTGATGTTATCAAATATCCCCCCACTTAAACTCTACTTGCCCTCAAGTAGACCTTGTTAGATAGATTCCTAAAAAGATATCTCCCAAAACCTGGAAAATATGAGTTTACAAATCCCTTGTGCTAGAATAAAACAAAGCCGAACACCTCACGAAAGGGGAACAAACACTCAAATCTCTCAACTATTCTAAGTGTCAATTTCGGGGTGATCACTCAATCGCACAGTCATATCATGTATTCTATCATAAGCTTGGCGGTTACACAAATCTCCACCACTAGTGTTAAGGGCTAAACAATTCTCGAAGGCAATATGGGTAGACACGACAAAGGTTAATGGGTGACTCGTCATTACTAACATGTCACGGAGAAGTGGACAAAATCAATGATACATGACTAAATCCATGGCCAAGACACCAAAGATTGCTCGCTGCATCACCTAGACACGCTTCATGACTAAAGGGTAGGATAAGACATGGGATATATAATTGGTGTAAAATGAAAAACAAGCAGGTAGTCTAAATCTATAACCAAGTCATCACTACTTACCGTCCGCCCAAAGTTCAAGTTTAGAAGTCAAGAAACCGGATCATGAAATGCGAGGTAGTTGTGTCATTAGAGGATGTCGTGATGGGCACACTACCTTTTCTTCTTCTGTTGGCAAACCTTCCAACTCCAATCTTCAAATGTGACCGAGGTGGCCTCCTCAATACTAATCAATAAAGCTCATACAATAGTGCTTATAACATCGCACTTTACAATATCATAACTCAATCAACTTTTTTTTTTCAACATAACATAATAACATAACATCCCCCCACTTGAGATGAACAAAGGGAATTCGGGGGGTCTTTAATGATCTTCATAAATGTTGTCGATGAAAGCGTGATTTCCAAACCTTTCCACTCGAACCTTGAACTTAGGCAAATGAATACTTCCCAATCAGAAATAAAGGTGTATAGGTGTAACGAAACAATATATTGGGTTGACAAAATGAAAGGAATGGCTCAGAAGGTTGTATCTAGGGGTATCTTGCACTAAAGGTGAGTGCAACAAAAGGGTTTCACATGGGGGTCGAAAAGTCGAGGTGACTAATCGATAGACTCACAATGGTAGGCTGTTTGGGTGATAATCCTATAATATTGCCTTCTAAATATGAAAAGTCCAAATACATCGAGCTAACTCAACATACCTCGTCTATGGTCTCGAAATGATGCAAAGGCCAAGTTCTAAAGTTTACAAGCTACCGGCACACTCATAATTTGGTGGATTTGGGGTAAAATATTGGAAACGGATAAGGCTAATCTCACCATGTAATGTCAAGGGTTGTATGTGCTCGGCTAAGGTCTAATCTAGTTAAGCTCAGAAAAACATATCAAAATTTTAATAATGGCATAATTTTTCAAAATAAACTAGAAAAATGAGGGCGAAATAAAGTTCAAGAGATAATTCTACTCCTGTCCCCCCACTTGAATTGTACAAAGTCCCTTTCATACTAGGCATTAAAATAAAGGTGAAGAGAAAGGTAGAATTAGAGTGAGAACTTCCCTGAAATTTGATCCAAAAAGAAGAAGGCCCACGAAAAAGAATCGTGCCTTCGTTTAAGCGTCATGAGCAAACTTCAATCCCTGAAATCACAATACCGACAAGCATAATACTAAAAAGAAAGAAATGAAAGAAATGAAAAACAAATCTAACTCACTTTCGTAGGAATCACGGTTGCATTTAGCGAATGCAACAAGCCTTTTAAACCACTTGGTGTCCCAAGTGGACGAGTGAAGCCTCGTGAGGGTTTACAGGGAACACACCCATAAAGTTCATTTAAAAACTAATACAAGGTTACTGTGTTTTAAAATAAAAGAATTAAAACAGAGGAAAGTTACGTCGTAACTCCTATGAGGGTGTTACGCCGTAACTGGCAAAACCTGATATGAGCTGAAGAGCGAGTGGTTACGGCGTAACCACTGAGATGGTATTACGCCGTAATTGGTAATGCGTCAAGAATTCTGCTGCTAAAATGTTGGTTACGGCGTAATCACCAAGATGAGTTACGCCGTAACTCTGTTCAGATCAGCAACTGCAGCAGCAATTAGTTCCTCGTTTCCTACAAAAATGGTTAGAAAACACAAAACCCAACAGAAAGGAAATAAAAACAAAAGAAAGGGATAATTCGGGTTGTCTCCCGAAATAGCACTTTTTTTTATTAACGAGTCTTTAAGTTAGACTCAGAGCCGCGGGGCTACCAGTGCTTGTTGGTCATTTCGTGGACAAGGCAGTCTCCACGCTGGATCCAATTTACTAAATTCTCATCAATTTTGTAGTCATTTCCCAATTCTAAACAGCCTAAGTAGAAACTTTTGATTTTCTGGTGGGGGTGATCAATGCCTTTTTCTTTATCTTCCTCACTGATATCAAGTAAAGGTCGAGCTTGGCTTAACTGCCTCTTGGTCCAGTTTCTAAAGTTATTGATCATTATTGGCATCTTGAAAATAGTCTTGTCATCGTTAATCTTCAACCATACTAATCCTTTTTTTTCATTTTTATCTAAACCAGACATTTCCTGAAAAGGCCTTCCTAAAATTACTCCCGTAAGTCCATCCTCCACAAATTCACTTACGTCGTCTAGAACCATAAAGTCCATCAAGAATGAATGGGTCCCAACAAAGACATGGATGTTAGTTGCAAACCCAAGAAAATTATTTCCCTTGTATTCTAATTCTTTCTTCATAACTTGGTTGTAGCACTCTTTTGACATGATATTGACTGGGGAAGTCGTGTCAATAAATGGGTGGAAGTCGATGAACCCGATTTTGCATGAGATTTTCAGATAATAGAGGTTTATGTGATGTATGTGGGTTACTACCTCATGAAATTTAGGTTGAAGTGGCTGTGAAAAAGTCTTAATAGAGTTATCTTGCCAATGGGTCATCTCAACATCACTTGAGAGGTCTTCAACACTCAATCCTAAGTCATCTTCCTCAAAATTCACGAAAACATCAAAATCTTTCCCTGAGTCAAACTCTCCAGGGTCCGGGGGGTCGCTAAGAAATTTTTCTAAAGCTTCACCAAAATTGCCTACTGGTTCAATTGCACATACCTTCTCCGGGGTAGACAAATGTTCATTAGGTCCGAAAGTGGCAATTTCTCCATTGGCTTCAAGAGTCAATTTTCTGGCAAAGACATCTACCTTAGTGTGAGCAGTGGCAAGCATGGGTCTTCCTAAAATGACTGGTATCCTTTTGTCTTCCGGAATGTCAAGAATCACAAAATCTACTGGGAAAAGGAATTTCTTAATTTTTACCAACACATTTTCAACAATTCCTAATGGCGATTGCATAGATCGATCAGCCATTTCAATTTTCATCTTGGCCGGCCTTAAGTTACCAATTCCCATACGCAAAAACATCGAACGAGGCATTATGCTAATACTAGCTCCAAGATCTGCTAGGGCATTACACATGTTTAGACTCCCGATATAGCAAGGGAGAGTAAAGCATCCTGGATCTTTTTCCTTTTGTGGCAGCTCATTCCTCAAAACCGCTGAGCATCTTTCGTTGAGGCGAATAGTCTCATCATAAATTAATTCCTGCGCAATATCATGATGATTAGTATTAACAGAATCATTAGTAGGAGGGTTTACCAACAAAGTTTGGTCCAGAAGTGATTGTCTCTCCATGCTGATTCGTCGCTTAACTTTTTCCGAAAAGGTTACAGGTTCTTCGAGGATAGTTTCCAACTTCCTCCTCCTTGGCTTCTAAATAATCAGAGATAGCTTCTGAACAAGAACTAACACTCTTTTATAATCTTTTAATCCCATCATCGTGCATTTTGAGAGAAGAGATTGTACTATCTACGAATGTCCTCATCAATTTTTCAATCCTATCATCTCGTTCTCTAGATCCTCTGATGTGGTCGAGAATTTTTCTTTCAAGATTTATCCCGGTTTTGGTCCGAAACACGCTCTAAACCTTTTCAACCTTGCATGCTTCAGCTTCTCTTTCCAACCTTCATTTTTCGAAAATCTCCCCGTAATTGTATTCTTGCTTTGTTATCGTCTTCATTACCTTATGATCGAAATTATCTCTCGGTCCATACCCTATATCCATGTGCCACTTGTAGCAATGTTCAGAAATCCACTGAATACATTCCAAGGCCTGATCAGGAGTCATGCTAGGAATAGGTCTTGGTGAATTGAGAAGTTCTCGTTCGCACATTAATCCCAAAATAGAAGACGTATACGATCTGAGGTTTGTTTAAATCATGAGTAGGGCATCGATAGAGAAGCTCATTAAATCTTTCCCATGCTTGGTAAAGCGTTTCTTCTCCAACCTGAACGAATTGATAGATTTTCCCAAGAAGCTTGGCCATTTTTGAAGGAGGGCAAAATTGCAAGACGAATTATTTTCTAAGTTTATCCCATGCTCGTTTACAATCGTGAGGGAGTTTGTTATACCATCTTTTTGCTGTCCCAGAAAGAGTCATAGGAAAAATCCTTGCAGTGACTGAATAACTTGGAGTACCTCTGACGTTGAAAAGAGAGGACAAGTGGAGAACTTCTTCTACATGGTTCTGAGTGTCCTCATCTTCGTTTCCAGTAAACTCAAGTTTATGTAACTCTCGAATAATATGATCTGGAATAGAGTATTTTTCAGTGTGAGAATCTTGAGTAAAGCTTCGCTGGCAGTTCTCATTCGGTCGCTCTAAATATTGCTCCATAGTTAGGTCATCGATATTATTTTCATTGATGACCTCTGGTTCTACGTCCGACTGGTCTGACTCGTAAAATGAGAAGATGTTGTGAATAGGAACCGGAGAATAGATTTTCCTTCTACGAAATTTCTTCTCCGGGTCATCAAAAGGAGTAGCCAGAAAAGGCCTCGAGCTGCGAGTCTTGTATCCTGACATTATCAAAAAGAAAATTAAAAACACACTTAATATGAAATCCTAAAATAGCTCCCCGGCAGCGGCGCCAAAAACTTGATGCAGGTTTTACTGACCAGGTCTTAATATTTATAGTGTCTCGCTATACCTATGGTCTACCCTAGTGCACTAACGGGCAGTGTACCCGGTCGCGTGTACTGTAGTAAATGGTAAAGCCGAGGACATCCCAAGAGCTATGTGTGTTGGATTATTACTAAGTCTAATTGTCATAGAATAATAATGGTTTCGATAGGGATTTAATTAATTAAACTACTAATGTAGAATAAAATAAAAGCAGATAAATAGGTAAAGGGAAATCAATAGAGGAATAGTGGTGCTAACCTAGTCAATCCTCCTAGCTAGTTATGTCTACGTCTACCTACTTCCAATTACTTCAGGTGGGGTCAAATTCGAGAGGACAACATTTGGTCAATTCGCCCTAATCTATCAGCAAAGATGCCACCACAGGAGAAATCAGGGGCACCGTCATAAGTCCTATTGTTCCTGGTCCCCTAAGCCAAGTCATTAAGTACCGCTACATGCTAGATTCAAAATAGTGAGTGCCCGGCCGTTAGGAACTTAGACACTACACTCCCCCCCCCCCAATTCTTAAGTTCATCCAAAAGATAGGTGATCAGTTGGTCAAATTGCACAAGTAGAAAGGGTCGTCAGTTGGTCATATCTTACCCTTCCCGTCTCAGTCCGCTCACCTAGGGTAAGTTGGTCATATCTCCTAGGCAATTGGCCTCTACCGCCATTCAAAACTACAGAATCAAGGGTGACTACCAAAGAACTATGCATGCATACACTTAGAAATAATTGTACGGAAGTAAAAGTAAACGCAAACAAAACAATTAAGGAATCATAACTAGGCTAGCACCAAAGGGTGCTTAGCCGCTCATATTAATCATGCAAATCAATTCAATATTCAAAGGTACAAAATACATGAATCGAAAGTAAAAGAAATATAAAACGCTAAAGCTTATCGTAATGGAGTGACTTCTCCCTTGGAAACAGCTCCGTATGCTCCCCTAGACCTGCCTTGAGCTTTTTCCCACGTTCTCAGAGTGTTGTGTGTGGAATGGGATGATTAGAAATGCTGGAATTCGTAGAGTGTTGTGTGTGGAATGGGATGATTAGAAATGCTGGAATTCGTGGGGTATTTATAGGTCAGGTCTGGGTTACAACGTAACCAATAGAGGAGTTACAACGTAATCTTCTATTTCTTTGTAAATGCACTAGATCTGCTAGTTACGACGTAACCTTATTAGTGGTTACACCGTAGTCTTCAATAAACTCGGTTACGTCTTAAGTGATGCAGTAGTTACGGCGTAAGTATCAGCGGCGTGGAACCTCTTTTGACCTAATGGAGTTACGTCGTAACCTTTAGGAAGAGTTACGCCGTAACCTCTTGATAATTTGGTATTCTGGGTCACGCAATAGTTACGGCGTAATGTGAGAGAGTAGTTACGCCGTAACTTCTTCAAAATAGGCATATTGTGATAAATCTTTAGTAATTTTTACATTTCCGCGTCTCTTTAGCTCCAATGCTCGTAATTTACCTTAAAGTGGAAAACAATGGAAAACAAGCGTAAATCCGTATAAACAATATAAATAACGAGCATTATCGGGGGAAATTGACACTTAATATTCAGAACTATTTGATGTTATCAACCCTCTAAACGCTTCATGGTCAATGGGAAGAAACCTAAAGCTCTCTCGGACTCCTCGGAAGGAGAAGAAGAAGAAAATGAGGAAGAAGAAGATGTCGACCCCATAACCAACATTGAATTGGAACCCTTCGATTACTACGAACAACTTCCAACCATTCCAAACGAAATCGCAGAATTCAAACAATTGAGGGGCATGATTCAAAATCTTGCTTACAACCTCACAAAGTCGTCAAAAAGGAAAAGAAACAATTGACGAAAGAGACAATAGGAATACGCTTATTTTTAACTTAACTTATGTGTGAATGATCATGTTTTAGCACTTTGGTTTGTTGTAATTTGAATATTGTTACTTCTTTCATTATTATTGAGTGTTAATTTGTGATGACATGCTTGTTCTTGTTGTTTAGTTTAACGGTTAATTAGTGTGCAAATTCTGCACATTATTCTGTGGGGATTCTGATATTCAGATGTCGGATCCCTAGGATTAGCCTAGACGGATCCTTCCCTTGAGGGAACTGTGGGATCCGTGACATAAGATCAGCAATACAGCATCCCTTACATCAAGATAGCTTACTAGATAACATCACATTAGCTAAACATAAGATATTAGAACCCAACTAAGTCCACTTCAAGGATGAGAAAGGCTTAGACTCACTTATAGCTTACATAAGATCTTAGTCAAAATGTATCTTGATTTATCAACACATCAAAACTCACCATATTTCCGCTTCAATACTCACAACTTATTTCTCACCTTTCAAAACACTTAGGTGGATATATTGAACAATTTTAGGAAATTGCTTCTAATCATCGTTATCTCAAAATAAGTCAAAAATTGGTTTTTCAATTCTTTTGATTTTTAAGAATTTTTCAAATTCCATCTCAAGCTAAAATCTGATCACTATGATCATTTATTATGACTTGACACCACCAAAACTCTTAGTGTTATCCTTGAACAACCATTGGTAGTCATTTAGTCCCATTTTCCTTCCATAAAAAGCAATCATTTGCTATGTCACTCATTATTCTTGTTCATTCAAGTACACCCTCATCTTAGATGCTCAGGAGAACTGAAAATACTTAAGATGATATAGGCTTTAGCTCTTAGAAACTTCATTTCTAAAACTCTCATAACTGCTGAGAGCCGGATCCCTAGGATTAGCCTAGCCGGATCTTTCAAAGGAGGGAACCGCGGGATCCGGTTGACAGATTAAGTCAAACCCTAGCTAAAACAATCATTTCAAGCTCATCTTGCTCACTCAAACACTCCATCTCATCTTAAATAAGTTTCTAGATTAGTGAAACTCTGAACTTCAATCTTGTGCATGTTAATCATCACATCTTTAAGAATTTTAGTGGCTTAAGTCTTAAATGCACTTGCCAAATTCTTCCCTTTATAAGCCATGTTGCTAGAACACTTTAGTCATCAAACACAAACACAATTATCAGCAATTACAACCATCTTCATTAGTCATTTCATCATGAGAAAGGCTCCTAGTGCTAACTCATCCACCTAAGAACCACCCAAGAAACTTGCTAGGGTCATATACGAAGTTTCCTCAACCGAATCATCTCCGGTTAAGTCCACAAATGCTAGGATTTCCCCTACACCAAAGAAACCAATTGTTGGATCGATATACTTTAATCAAACTAACTTAACTAGCTTGTTAAGGTTTAATAACCTCGGATAAATCCTAAGTTATTAACAAAGAAACACTGAGCAATCTTTATCAAGTACGCGGAATTTACTTAACAAAGCTAAGAAGAAAAACTTTATTATTAACTCTAAATCTGCTTATTATGCAGATATTCTAATACAACTCTAAGATAATCAAACTTTTCTCTAAAACACTAATTCGTAAACTCTAAAACTCTTTTTCTGAAATCGTACCTCTAATGCCAATCTAGGAGTCCTTTTATAGGCTCAAGGATATCCTAGTCGGTTTACAATTGATAACCTTGTACGACAAGTAATCTAAACATGGAATACAATACTTTCCATAAACGAATATAACAGTTCTTTTGTTCTAGCAGTACTTTGACTTCATCTTGCAGTACTTTGACTTTGTCTTTAACAGTACTTTGACTCTTTGACTTCTTCCAGTACTTTGCAGCTTACAGTACTTTGATATCTTCAGTACTTTGATATCTTCAGCACTTTCATATCCCAAGAATCCTCCCCTAACTTGAATTCTACTTGCTTGACTTCAAGTTCCTTTGTGAATATATCTTTAACAGCTTCATCTTTAAAACGGATTGTTTCTTAGTCTTTAAATTGTATCTTTGTAATATCTGTGCTTGTCAAAGTATCTCTTAGAATTGTTCTCTTCACAGCAGCATCCAGCAATCTCCATCTTTTCAGCAACACAGCAACATATGACAATTTGTACAGTAATTCAGTTTAAGTTGCATACTATTCTCATCACATCTAAGTGAATCATTGAAAATTTAATGGATTTAGAACTCTTTACCAAAGCCATTATCTCTGGAGTAGCCAAATGTTTTGGTGTGTAAGACCATGGTACATTGATAACCATATGATTTTTAGCAAACCACCAGCTATCAACAGATTTGTTTTGTCTTTACCAAAAGCTGTACCCTTCTGGACTAGTTAGTTCTTCTATCTAATGGTGAACTAATTACCAATAATGGTTTTTCCACTGCCTTTACCACAAGCCATTTTCTTGTGGGCTAGCCAACTCTTCACATTACTGATATGGTGAGCTGAGTACCATCCAACTTATTAGCAAGTTGTCAACTAAAAACGGATTTGATATATCTTTACCAGAGACGTTTGCTCATGGATTAGCCAATCCTTTTGTAACCATGGTGGATTGATAACCTATTGATGTTATCATCACAAAAACCATTTATTCAACCTTTATTTCAAAATATTTATTACTTAGCAAAAAGGTTTCTTCTAAAATTTATTTAACTGGTTTAATTCAGCAAACAGTACTTTGATGAAAGTACTGTCTGATAAGCAGTACTTTGAATAAAAGTACTGATATATCAAAAAATATTTATTCAAATAAAATTCATACCAGTTATAGATCATTCTCAGCAATGGTAGTCCAGTTTATAAACAAATGAATAACCATGCAAGCAGTTTCATTAGCCTCTTCTACTTCCAATCCATGCTCTAGCATTCTTCTCATGAGCTCAACTGTAAGAGGATATCTTCTTTCTGCAAACATATGTATCATTGTTCCATTTTCTAGCTCCAAAACATGAACTCCAGATTCTTCAAAGAATCTCCAGCAAACTATTTCCCAGTTTTCTTGATCCTTCCAGATATCATCAGTGCTCTCTTCTTCAGTTTCCCACATGGTTATGAGATCACCATGTAAAACCAAACCAATCCCTTCTAATGGATTATCTTCAAAATAAGCCTTCACAACATGATATAAGTAGAATAAATCTACTCTATCTATAATATGCAGCAAATCCCATAGCCTTTTGAAAACTTTGAAGCTTTCATCTTCTTTATAAAAAACCATGTAATCTCCATTCTTAGATTTCACAACTTTGAAAACACTAATCTTTGATCTGTTCATCTTCATGTCATTATCTTCATTTGTATAATCAAAATCTACCACTCTGAGATAATTCTTCAATTCATCACTAGTCTCAGATCTTAATTCAACCTTTTCTTTCTTTGAAAACTGAACATCTGTAACTTCAGTTTTTCTTTTTCTTTTTAAGCTCTTCTTCCTTTCAGCTTCAGTCCAATGAGCTTCTTCTCTAAAATCTTTAATTCCTGCAACATCTTTCTTATAAGCTTCTCTCTCAGCATCATATAATCTTTTCATATCCACATAATTTAGCTTCTGCAATCCTTTAAATCCTCTGCTTTTTAAATATGCCATCATTGCATTCCTTTCTTTAGCTAAATTAGGTCTTCTTGACATAAATCTAACAGGTGTAGGAGACTGTAAAGGTTCAGTAGCTTCAGCATTCAATTCATCTTGCACCTTTTGAGCTGCTTCTCTATTTTTAGCTTCTTGAGCTTCATGTTCTTCTCTATCTTTAGCATCTAGCTCTTCTTGAACTTTTCTGGCTGCAGCTTCATTCCTAGCAACTTCAATTGCTCTAAGTTCTGCCAAAGTAAGTTTCTTTTTCTTAGTTTCAACCAGAATACCTTTCCCTTTGTCTTTTGGATCAATTGCAGGTTGATCAGTTCTTGGTTGTTCTTCTTCTTGTACATCTCTAATAGTAACTCCTCCTCTTGGTTGTGACAAATCTAAAATAGTAGCAATTAATTCATCATCACTCGCAGAAAGAATAGGTTTGAATGTAGCTTCCTCCTCTTCTTCTATAACAGTTGTAGAAGGACCAGCTTCTTCTTCAAAATTCAACACCCTTGGAGTTATTGGTGTTATTACTTCTGGCCTAGATGTATCATGAAAATCAGTACTTTGATGTTCAGTACCTTGATCATCAGTACCTTGAATATCAGTACCTTGAACTTGCACTTCTTCTTCTTGTTCCTCTGAAATAATCTTTTCTGCAGTACTTACAGATTCTTTCTTCTTTGTAATATCTTCTTCAGATTCTTTCTTCTTCATAACATCTTCTTTCAAATTATCCTTTTCTAAATTCCTCCCCAAGTTGACAGAAGATGATTTAGGAACCTTCTTGCGTTTCAATTCCTTACGAAGTGCTTTACGACGTTTGTTTTCCTCTTTAACCCATAAGTTGAAACCTTGAATATAGGGTTTAATAAAATTCCTCAACCAGAAATAGTTACGCTTCAACTTCCTAAGTGCTTTAGCTTGACGCTCAACAGTCTTGTTCAACCTAGCTAACTCCCGTGTTAAAGCATAATTATCCATAGTCAAACCTTCACGAGGTATAGTATGATCATCACCTTGAAGTTGTGAATGTGCCTCTGAAACAGGAACAGATTGTTGAGGAGATGGAGAAGGTGTTCTCTCAATCTCTGCTTGAACCGCAGGGCTTGGAGAAACAGCACCCTGTAATGATGCAGGACCTTCAATAGAAGCAGTACTTGCAGATGCAGTACCTTGTGAGGCAGCACTTTGTGAAGCAGTACCGTGTACAGAATCAGTACCTTCACTTTCTTCATCCTCTCCAGCTTCATCACGCACAGCTCGAACAACTTCCATCATTGTAGTGGTTAATGGAATATCTCCACCTCTGAACAAATCACTGCGCCTAGCCATGAATGTATAGATTTTGGCTTGTTGCACAATAACAGGTAACAAAGCAGCAGGTTTTGGAACATCAGCCAATTACTTGTTTAAGAAAACCTGTACAAACCTTGGGTACATCAACCATTTTGACCCAGAGGAGATATGTGATAGCATCCCATCCAAAATAAGCGTTGAAAAATTAAACATTCTATCAGTAGCTAAGCCAACCACTGCAGATGCTATATTTGACCCAAACTGCTCCCAAGAAGTGCTTTTAGAACTTATGCAATGGAGCAATACATGAATCAAGAACTTCCATTGAGGACAGAATAATGCTTTCTTGAAAGTTTGTTCAGTCAAAGAACCTTCATAACCAAGATTCCTAAAAGTATCCCAAATCAGTTGCTTATCAAATCGAATAGCCCCATCTTCATCACCAAATAATAAATCTTCTCGAATGGAGGCTTCTGTAATCTTAATAGTCCGTCCAGCAACTGTTGATCTAATATAGTATTCATCCTCCTTCATATTATCCATAGCATTAGCCCAAAATTCTTGAATCCATGGTTCAATGATATCCGGCTCAACTAAAAGAGCATAACTAATAGGCGACCCAGTAAGATAATCAATTATATCATAGAAAGCCACATTCGCCTCAGTCTTGTCCAAATTAACCACCATATTGTGCTTCGAAACAGTTAAACGATTCACCATTGTTGAAAAAAATGAGCACAATAAAGATTGTATCGAATAATAAAGAGATGGTGATTGGGAGATAAGTATGGAAACGATGTAAAGTAATAATATGAGAGGGAAAATCGGAAAGAAGTTATTTATAGGTAGGATTTGAAAAATCACTGCCCAAAATAAAATAACCGTTGGCTTTAATTACCCTTCAATATTACCGTTGGAACAGTACTTTAATACGACAAACAGTACTTTCCACATAAGCAGTACTTTCCCAAGCAGTACTTTCCAAGCAGTACTTTCAGGAAATACAGTACTTTGCCAAATACCTTCATATAAACTAAGTATAAACTAACATCCTCCCCTCAAGCAATACACAGGACTATACCTAACATCTTATAGTCCTCCCCTTAAACATAGCTTAGTAGTTAATCATTCCAATGCTCACGACCAAGTGATTGAATTGTGACACATCAAAACCTTTTGTGAGTAAATCAGCTACATTGTCATCCGTGTGAACTTTAACCACATTAATGAGCCTATGCTCATAGCAATCTCTAATAAAATGATGCCTAATCTGAATATGCTTTGTCTTGGAATGATACACAGGATTCTTCACAATACAAATAGTACTCTCATTATCAATATTGATAGGAGTATTCTTAAAATTGAATCCATAGGCCAAGAGTTGATTTTGCATCCACAAAACTTGACCACAACAACTTGCATCAGCTACATATTCAGCTTCAGTAGATGATGTTGCTGCAATTGTCTGCTTTTTGCATTGCCAGGAGACTAACCTTCTTCCAAGATATTGGCATCCACCAATTGTGGATCTTCTATCATAATTATCACCTGCATAGTCACTATCTGAAAAAGCTTCTAAGTGAAAAGGTGACTCTTTAGGATACCACAACCCCAACTTAGGTTGTTGTTTTAAATAACAGAAAATTCTTTTTACTGCATTCAGGTGAGAGATCTTTGGTGAGACTTGATATCTTGCACAAAGACAAACTGCAAACATGATATCAGGCCTTGATGCAGTAAGATACATAAGAGAGCCAATCATAGATCTGTATAACTTGACTTCAACAGGCTGTCCATCTTCATCTTTACCCAATGAATTGATAGATTTAATTGGTGTAGTAACAGCCTTCATATCATCAAAATTAAACTTCTTAAGTATGTCTGTAACATACTTGTCTTGACTAATAAAAATTCCTTCCTTGGATTGCTTAACCTGAAGGCCTAAAAAGAATGTTAACTCTCCCATTGAACTCATTTGAAACTCCTTCTGCATCAGCTGCTCAAACTCCTTAACCATGGGCTGTTTGGTAGCCCCAAAGATGATATCATCAACATACACTTGAACTAACATGATATCCTTCTTGTCTCTCTTGATAAACAAAGTCTTGTCTATAGCTCCCCTCCTGTATCCATATTGTAATAAGAATGTAGAGAGCCTCTCATACCAAGCTCTAGGTGCCTGATGAAGACCATAAAGAGCCTTAACCACCTTATAGACTTTGTTTGGATGTTTAGGATCTTCAAAACCTGGAGGTTGTTTCACATACACCTCTTCTGTAATAGTGCCATAAAGAAAGGCACTCTTGACATCCATCTGATAGACTTGAAAACCCATGTATGAAGCAAATGCAAGAAATATTCTAATAGCTTCAATCCTTGCTACAGGTGCAAAGACCTCATCATAATCTACCCCTTCCTACTGTCTATAACCCTGAGCAACTAACCTTGCCTTGTTTTTGATAACATTACCTCTTTCATCCCTTTTGACTCTAAAAACCCATCTGGTTCCAATAACTCTCTTCCCATCTGGAAGATCACATAAAACCCAAACTTCTTGAAGTTTAAATTGAAGAAGTTCTTCCTGCATAGCCTCAACCCAGCTTTCTTTAATCAATGCTTGAGCAATATTCTTGTGTTCCTCTTGAGAGATGAAACAGGTAAATAAGCAGGTTTGATGGTCCTTATGATTTAGCCTGTTTTGTTTATACACAAAGCTAAGTAAAGCATTATGAGGTTTTGTGAAACCCTTAGCTTTGTGTCTTGTCATAACTCCAGAAGTAGAAGGACCAATGATTTGATCAGTTGGATGATTCTTATGAATTCGTAAGATTGGTGACTGTGGAACTTCATATGTATCATCTAAGTTAGTATAATCAGCACCTTCATTGGAATCTGTGAAAATACCTTCATCTTCAAGCTCATCATCAGTTTCTTCTAACCCAGGCATGGTAGGATCATCCAAATCATCTAAAGTACTGTCAACAGGTGCAGCAGTACTTTGATCGAAAGTACTGTCCAAAGTACTGTGAGAGTACTCTGCAGTCTTATTCTTCTTCTTTGCCTCTTCATAAGCTCTCCTTTGTTCATCAAGGTAAGAATGTGCTAATACATCTTGAAGAAGCATCTGATTAAGTTCCTCTTGAATAGATTGATCCTCTACAGATAATGAGGATTGTGGTGCAACAGTACTTTGTTTTGGAGAATCAGTACTTTGCTTAGGAACAGCAGTACTTTGTTTTGGACTTACAGGATCTTTATTAGGAACAGCATCAGGTCTAATATGAATATCATGAACAACATATTGAATATCTTCTTCAGTGTGCAAAGGTTGATTTTCTTCTCTAACAGGAACATAATTCATCGAAGGAGATAAAATCTCAAGATCAAACATCCAATCAGGACCTTTACCTTTCTCATTGTCTTGATCTTCTAAAAATTCAACATGAAGACAATCTTGAATCTTCTTAGTAACTCTGTTGTAGACTCTAAAGCCTTTACTGTTAGTACAATATCCCAATAAGTAACCTTCTTCAGACTTACCATCAAACTTCCCCAGATTATCAATAGTGTTCAAAATAGTAAGAGGGCATCCAAAAGGCTTCATAAAACGAATGTTGGGTTTATTGCCCATCAGCAATTCATAGGGTGTCTTAATCTGTGGTTTGGTGACAGAAACCCTGTTAAGTACATAGCATGCAGTACTTACAGCTTCTGCCCAAAATTGAATAGGGAGATGGGAATCTGCTAGCATTGTCCTAGCTGCTTCAATCAATGTCCTATTCTTCCTCTCTGCAACACCATTTTGCTGTGGTGTTCTAGCAATACTAAACTCCCTTTTTATGCCTTTATTTGCACAAAAGTCATCCATAGGCTTGTTCTTGAATTCAGTTCCATTGTCACATCTAATACCTCTAACCTTGAGTCTTAATTGGTTTTCAAGTGCTATAATTAGAGTCTGAATAGCATCAAAAGTATCATCTTTAAAGCCCAAAAAGAAAACCCAACTGAATCTACTACAATCATCAGTAATAACCAAACAGTACTTCTTCTTATTTAAACTTGCCACAGAGACATGTCCAAATAAATCCATATGTAATAGCTCCAATGGTTCTCTAATATTTCTTTCATCAAGCTTCTTGCAAGAAGCTTTGTGTTGTTTACCCTTCTTGCATGCCAAACATGATTGATCATTCTTGTAAGTCTTTGAAGGTAAACCTCTAACTAAATTGCCTTTGACCAGTTTGTTGATGTTCTTGAAATTCAAATGGCCCAATCTTCTATGCCATTGATGTGCCTCTTCAGATGTTGCTTTAGCCACCAAACATGTGGCTCTTCCATAGGAATGGAGACTCTTCATGTCTAAACTATACACATCATTTGTCCTTGGTACTCTAAGTACTACCAAGTCATCATCAACAGGTTTGAAGTCAGAAGAAAGGATGAGACATTCTGTTTTAGTGAATAACACAGGATGCTTTTTATCACAAATTTAAGAGACTGACAACAAGTTGAACTTTAGCTCCTTCACATATCTGACATTCTCAAAATCAATTCTGCCAGCTTTAATTGTTCCTTTCCCAGTAATCCTTCCTCCATTGGGATCATTCCCAAATGCAACTTTTCCTCCACTAATATTTCTAAAATCAGACAGGATCTCTTTATCGCCTGTCATACTTCCAGAGCAACCACTATCCACAATAAGATGATCTTTAAGCTCCTCTTCTGGGTTGCCCTGCACACAAAGAAAAGAGTTAGAAACTTTTAGGAACCCAAGCCATTACTGACTTGTGTTCCCCTTGAGAAGTTACAAACTCAAATTCTTTGAGTATGTAATTCTCACTATCTTTCAAATGATGATCCAAAATTATCTTATGATTTTTAGCATGTGGATTTTCAAAACTCTCTGATTTTTCAACATAAATCTCTTTCACCAGATTTTTAGCATTTTCTTGTGTCACAAAAACATCTGATTCACTTTTTGTTGAACGTACTGTATGTCTCTCAGCAGTACTGTCCCTTTTAATCCATTTAGTTTTAACAGGTGGTTCCTGTGATCTAGATCCCCTATATGAATTGTGATACCTTCTAGGTTGATAGTGAGATCTCCTAGAATTTCTATCCCAAGTATGGTTTTCAGTACCTTGTCGCTGAGCAGTACTTTGGAAAGTACTGTGAGATACTGAAGGTCTTCTCTGATGTGGGTATCTATGATCTGATGTGAAGTTTCTGTGATTGACCCTATTTGAATTAGTCCAAACTGGTTTGTGCTCTCTAGGTCTCTGGTTGGTAGTCTTATTCCTTGAAAATTTGCTTAGATATTCTGAGTGTTTGTCACAATCTTTGATTAAGTGAGTAGGACTATAACACACAAAACACAGTTTTTGACCCATATGACCAAAGTGATTTCTTCTATGTCTATGCCCAAAATTATTTTGCCTTCTTGATGACTGATAAAATCTGTTTTGACCAAAATTATCCCAAAAAGGTTTAGCAGTACTGTTTTGAAAAGGTTTTGCAGAAGGTACTGCTTGTTGAGCAGTACTTTGGTTTAAAGGTACTGCTGGATTTTGAACATTGTTTTCAACAGTTTCTTTGGGTTTCTCAGACCTAGATTGAGCAACAAGCTTCTTCCTAAACTCTAGACTGTCTACTCCAAAACGAGAAACATCAGGCCTAGAGGGGTGATGACTAATGGGATGAGGAACAGCATGATAACCATTGTCTTTCTTATATTCAGGAGGTGGTTCACTTACTGAGCCCTCATTACTAGATGAATCTACATAGTTAATGAGCTCATCATCACTAGTGGTTATGTCCTCAAAAACACCATCATCCTGATCACTAGGTTGGTTTTCATCTATGTTACTAAAGTCCATTCCAAATCCTAAGCATGTTCTAATGTAAGCCCTTCTCTGTTTTTCAACATAAGCAACATGGGACAAGCCAGACTCTCCCCAAGCAGCAAACTTAGCTAACAAATCATCTCTTTCCTTAGTTAATTTCTCAATTTCAGCAATTTTACAGTTTAGTTTCCATTCACTAAGTTTTAACTGGTAATCCTGTTGTTCATACTTTTCAGCCCAAGCCATTTCATTATTTTCATGTGTTATGATTTTAGCTTCTATAGACTCTAAAGTGATTTGATAACCTGCTACCTCAGACCTAGCCCTAATACAATTATCTCTTTCAATCACATAACTGTTAAGTAATTTTTGATAAAACTCATAACAGTTTGAGCATACCTCAGAGATAGGAGACTGAGTTGGTGAAGTAGCCACCATAGCAAGAAGAACAGGATCATCTTCACTTTCTTTGCTCCAATCAAATCCTCCAAAGCCATCATCAGATTCCAAAGCAGCATGTTCAGATTCTTCATCAAAAGCAGTGCTCCAGTCCAATGCTTCCACTGTGTCTTCAACTGTATCTTCCACTGCTACCATACAGTAAGTCACCGGTTCATCATCAAACTCTTCACTCCAGTCAACTTCTGATAACTTCTCTTGAGCAACCAAAGCCTTTGTTTCAGTTATTGGAATTTCCTTGAGCTCAAGTTTAGGCTTCTCAGATGTTCTGTTTGCTTGATACTTAGCAAACCTGCACTCCCTTGCAAAGTGACCATTCTTTTGACAATTAAAGCATTCAATTTTAGATTTGTCAAAAGTTATTCCTTGTTTTGGTTTGAAATCAATACTTTTGCCTGTCTTCTTCATGTACTTTTTGATCCTTGCAGTGATCAAAGCAACTTGCCACCTGATATCAATTTCTTCAAGTGCATCTTCTTCAATCTGTGCTAGATCCTCTTCATAAGTGACAGGTAAGCTTGCTTGTTGTGCAAAGAAGGAGCACACAACTTCATCTGAGTTCAAAGTGGTAGATGGTAGGGCCTGCTGAGCATATGATGGGGGATTGTAAACATCAGTACTTTGAGAAACAGTACTTTGAGGAGATGCAGTACTTTTGGAAGTACTGCTCTTCTTTTCAGATGATAGAAAAGCAATACTATGAGATTTGGAATTTGGTTGACCACTCATCTCATGTTCATACACCTTTAGTTGATGATAAAGATCATCAAAGTCCATAACATCCAATCCTTGTTGTCCTCTGATCATAGTAGCAATCACATGCCATGTAGATGGCAAACTCCTTAGAAACTTCAAATTAGCATCCTCAACTGATACTTGTGCCTTGTATAATTCCAACATGTTGAGGAGATTCTGAAACCTATCATATGCAGCATCAAGACTCTCTCTTTCTCCTACTGTGAAAGTTTCAAACTGTTGTTTCAGCAAGTTTTTGTGCATCTTCTTAGAGGCTTCATTCCCTCCAAATCTGGTCTTGAGAGCAGCCCAGAGCTGCTTAGCATCTTTAGCATCATGAAACTTGAGAAGATGACCATCTGGAATGGCAGACAAGAGAATGTTTAGAGCCTTCTCTTGATTCCTTAGGGTTGTTGCTGGTAAGACTGCCTTTGGTGTTGTAGGTTGTCCAGGAACAACAATTGGATCTGAAACTACTTCATTCCCATTCACAATTACATTCCATAAAGCATGGTCTGTAATGGCAATATACTGTCTCATCTTCATGCACCAGAGATCATATTCTCCCTTCTTGATTATTGGAATTCTGAGTGAGGTGATTGAGGGTGGTGGAACAGCTTCAGTCGACATCTTGAATATTGTTGAAGTAGGGTTTCTTCCTAGTCAGAGTTTCCACACAAGCTCTGATACCACTTGTTGGATCGATATACTTTAATCAAACTAACTTAACTAGCTTGTTAAGGTTTAATAACCTCGGATAAATCCTAAGTTATTAACAAAGAAACACTGAGCAATCTTTATCAAGTACGCGGAATTTACTTAACAAAGCTAAGAAGAAAAACTTTATTATTAACTCTAAATCTGCTTATTATGTAGATATTCTAATACAACTCTAAGATAATCAAACTTTTCTCTAAAACACTAATTCGTAAACTCTAAAACTCTTTTTCTGAAATCGTACCTCTAATGCCAATCTAGGAGTCCTTTTATAGGCTCAAGGATATCCTAGTCGGTTTACATTTGATAACCTTGTACGACAAGTAATCTAAACATGGAATACAATACTTTCCATAAACGAATATAACAGTTCTTTTGTTCTAGCAGTACTTTGACTTCATCTTGCAGTACTTTGACTTTGTCTTTAACAGTACTTTGACTCTTTGACTTCTTCCAGTACTTTGCAGCTTACAGTACATTGATATCTTCAGTACTTTGATATCTTCAGCACTTTCATATCCCAACACCAATCAAACTAAAGAGGATTGTTCCCACAAGGATATAATCACCAAACTCTACTAAACCAAACATACCTTCCACAACTCAACCAACATCATTAGTGCCTAGAGCCACCTCATAATCATCTCCACATTCTCACAATTTAGAAGACTTACCTCCTTGGCCATCTCACCTTCCACCACTACCAACTAATTCACTTGAAAAGGTTGGGCAACAAAATCAAAGTGTTGAATCAACACTTGCTCAAATATCAACCTCTTTTATTCCCCCCAATAGTCCATTTTGGATTATGAGAAGACATCAAAGTCAGCCACCCGACCACATGGAAGTTGATGCTTCTTTACCTCCACCTTCAAACATTGTAGAGCCATCACTTGATGAGCCTCCACCAATTCCTCCTTCATTTGAAGATCCTCAACCCACTTCACTTGAACCTCCACTTCAAGAAGTTCAAAATCATGACAAGGATTGCTATCATTGTCAACATGTTGAAAGGTTGATACATGAACTACGTGAAGAGCAACGTTTCATGTTTTATCACCTCCTCGAACGTCTCGAAGAGGTCAACAAGCCTAAACAACAATGAGCATCTTAGTTACAAGCTCAAACTTAGAACGTTTAGGAACCCTATCTCATCCTTGATCATCATTAAGCTTTTAGTTGAATCTTGAGTTTGGGTAACTCATTAGCATTAGTAGTACTTGTATGGCTAAGTTCATTCTCTTAGTTTTAGAGATTTTCTTGATTATCTCTTGTTTTTATTGAATGTATACTTACATGCCATGATTATTATATGTGTTGTGCTTGTTATATCATATACATATTTCACCTCTTCATTAAGCATTGTTTGGTATATCCTCATTGGTGAAGAAACTGTCACCAGACAGCCGGATCCCTCCAAAATGCCTAGACAGGTCCGTCCAAGAAGGGAACCGTAGGATCTGTGTTACAGAAGCACAAATTACTACTAACTTGAGTGTTATTTTCAGGAAATTATGCACTATACTCTTGTTTTCTAACCTTTACTTTGTAGATTTTCAAAGTACACATGAAGATTTTGACACCATAAAGCTAGGGGAGCTTTGTGTCAAACCATACATTGCAAATCCATTTGCAACTTGATCCTCTTTTGGATTATACTTCATGACACCCCATGGCAACTTTGCAATCATCAAGGGGGAGCACGTTTTCGTCACTTAGATGAACCATTTGCAAACATATTTGCAAACACATTAGTCTACTTATGTTATGTACTTGACGCCCTCACAAAGGGATGGACTCGTCAAGGGGGAGTTAAGACGAGTACCATTCCCGTCACTTGCTCTCTTTAGATTTTATTTTACATATTTTTCTTACAAAAATTGTTTTAGTTTCTTTTAACACTTTTTGTTTCGACAAAAAGGGGGAGAAGAAAGTAAAAACTACTAATTCAAATTTGTTACGAATTTTAGTTTTTCCTTAAAATAATTTTATGTTTTGTCATCAACAAAAAGGGGGAGATTGTTAATACAAATAAGCCGTAAAAACGTTTATTTATATTTTACGATCTTCTAATGTTTTGTCGATAACAAACGTAAAATCATTTTAATGAAACAAATACGTAAATAGTTTGATTCAATAGTTTTCTAACATACTAACGTTTTCACATAAAAACACTAAAACAAGTATAAGTGATTTTATGATTTAGATACATATGTACAACAACTAGTGTTTACATATTGGGCTAACATATACTTAACTAAGTATATACTAAAATGGGTAAAAAACAAGTTTATACTAAAATGGGTAAAAACAAGTATATACTAAATGGGTAAAAACTAGCAAATGGTATTGACCCATAACCCATGGTTTTATAGAAACCACTTAACCAAGTTCAATGTATTCTAGAGATACATTGTATCTAGAAAGAAACCCATGGATAAACCCATAACCCATGACCCATAACCAAAAATACCCATGGGCAAAGAGGAGCGTCCCACGGATCCCTAGCTTTGTGCTAGACGGATCCCTTGTGGGAGGGATCCGCGGGATCTGAGGAACAGTAGAAAATTTCCTCTATAAATAAAGAGCCATTTCTTCCTTTCTACTCACCACTTTCACACATACTCTCTCCAAGTATTATATCTCTCTAACCTCAGATCCAAGAGATCTATGTAGCTTGTCTTTTGTTTTTGTGTGATTCTCTAGGTTCCTCTTAAAGGCGAGATCACCACTTCTTGAAGTTGAGCAAGCTCAAGTCCATGAGTTGCCATGCTTCGTCATCATCAAGACAACTGAGGTTCTCTTGTTGGTAGTTCTTTCTTCCTCCATAGATGTTGTGTTGAAGGCATTAGTGAAGGATGCCGAAAGTGTCAAGACGAAAGCATTAGTGAAAGGTGCTTATCGTCCGTATCAAAAGCATTAGTGAAGAATGCTAAAGGTGTCAAGACGAAGGCATTAGTGAAGGGTGCCAAGCGTTGTGTCAAAGGCATTAGTGAAGGATGTCTAAGAATCAAATCAAGTGGCATTAGGGAAGAATGCCTAGGTCGTATAATCGATGAGGTGCATCGTTATACATATAAGTATTTGTTTATTTCCAAGGATGGTGATATCCTAGATGGTGTTGTAACAAGGAGTGGATCTCCTTGAGATTAGGTGTTGTGTTGTGAAGGGTAGTAGTTCCTCCATAGTAATGGAACTAGGTGCTTAGCCTAGTACCTAATAAAGGGTAGGCGACGTTGTGATAGGATTAGTTCTCCTTGGTGTGAAAGAACTCGGTGGTTAGCCTAGCACCGTATAAATGGTAGGCGACGTTGTGTTATGTGTGGTTCGCCTTGGTGTGAAAGAACTCGGTATTTAGCTTTGTACCAGAAAAAGGTGTAAGCGACGTTGTGAAGGCTTCTCCGCCATAAGGAGATTGGTGTAGTGTTTACTAACTCTCGAGTAGGTGACTCGGGGAGTGGAGTAGGGCAAGGAAGGTGTCCTTGTAGCTGAACCACTATAAATACTTGTGTCGTGGTGATGTGCTTCTTACTCTTTATCTTTCATTACACGTTTATATATCTATCTATCAACGTCAAACATAAACAACCAAATAGATTGACATAAGTCGATCTAAATATTTAAAAGGAAGTTTTAAATTGGTAAAACTATTCAACCCCTCCTTCTAGTTTTCCACACAGATCACCGGTGCTGTCACATCGGAGCAAAATTTGACGCGTCCAGAAATCCTTCACAGAAAACCCAAACTCATCAAACTCAACAGTACATTTATTTTCATGAACAAACTGACGGACCGAGATTAATTTTTTTTACAATATTGGGTGTAATGAGAACATTATTTAAATGAAGGGTTCGGTGTGGGGTGGTTAGAGTGCTATGGCTCGTGATTTTCCGTCACCAACAAAAACAGATGGATAAATACAGGAAATTAAAATAGTACTAAGATTATTAGCAGAGGAGTTTAAGTGAGAGGACGCACCAGTGTCCATGTTCCAATTAGGATTGGCAGGATCTTGAAGCGTCATGGTGTTGAATGCTTGAGGCAGAAGCGTTTCTTGACCGGGTAAAGTAGAATGCGAAGCCGAGCCGTGAACAGTGGTGGTATATAATGCTTGCTGTTGAGGTGTGTAGTTGTGAGGAGTCGGTTGGACTGGTTGGAACCCAGGTGGTGCACTGGGCCGTGAGCCCAATAAGGATGGAACATGCTTTTGGGTCGGGTGTGTTGCTAATCCATGTTGAGCAAACAGATTAGTTTGGGCCTGCAGTAATGTTAGCAATTGTTGTTGGGCTGCCAAAGTAAGTCCATTGTTCCCAAGCCCACGTTGCATGTTATTGGTATGACCAAAAGACCTATTTGATGACCTGTTACCAGTAGAGGTAGTATTACTAGCATGATTAGTGTCATGAAGAAAATGACAATCTGTACCCCATCGATAGAAGCCTCGACCAAAATTCCGACACACTTCGGTTTTTGTGTTGTTGCGAGAGTCACGATTGTGACGAGAGTCTGGTCCGCGCATGTTGCTTGTTTTAGTGAGAAGCACTTGTGGAACCGAAGAATTAGTAACAGTAGGAGATGTGTGCGTTTGAGAGTTGAGATGCATCTCCTCAGTAGCAACCATCGACCGCATTGTATCCAAGTTGGGAAAAGGATCTTTGTGTGCAACGATAGTGGCTAGGTTTGTGAATTTATCGCTTAGCCCATTGATATCATAAGTAACGATGTCATCATCATTCATCGACGATCCAAGATCATTGAGATGACTAACAATGGATTCGATTTTGCGGAAGTAGGCGTCGGCAGTGAGGTCCCCCATTTGTATAAATCGTAACTCGCCTTTAAAAGCTATGGTTCAAGTACGTTTGTTATCGAGAATTTTTTTCTCAACATGTGCCCAAGCATCCTTGGCTGTGGGAGGATTAGCTTTGATTAAGCGACCTTGAAGAGCTGGTGCAAGTGTTAAGATGATCCATGAATTCATGATGGAGTCGGCAGTAAGCCATTCGGCGGTAGGCGGGGCCGATGTAGTTGAGGTTGTGGCTTCACCTTCGATGTGCTTTAGGACACCGAAATTGATGCAATGAATTTTGAAAAAATAACACCAAGATGAGTAGTTTTCCTCATCGATGTCGAGTTTTACCGGTACCAAGTTGTTAATATTGTGAACGGCATAGATTTTCTCGACTAGAGTGAGAGTGGGTGGTGGTGGGGGTGTGTTGCTATTTGTCATGATGGAAGAAACAATGGGATAAGTTGGCGGCAGTAGGGTTTAGAAGAAGACGACTTTTGCAAGTTAGGGTTAAGGATCAGCTATTAGGCATGATACCATGTAATCGTATATGATTTCATATACATCCTCAATACATTCTACATGATTAAATACTAAACAAACGTGCCCTACAATGGGCCTATAAGCATCAATGGGCTATACAATCAAACAATATTTGCTAACATTAACTAGTGAGACATGTCTTGGTACAACGTCTAGTGTTGTACCGAGAACTAACTTGTGAGGCAGAGGTGTCAAAGCACAAATATCATATCCTACGAAAATGGACTGCTTCATAAGAGGTGTTAGTTGCTGTATATATATCAAGCAATAAGATAGCCGTTTTTTTTCCTTTAAATTCAGCTTAAAAACGGGTATGGATGCAATGCTTGAAGGTGGACCATGGTTGATTCGTAATGTGCCACTGATTTTTCGTATATGGTCTCCTACAGCGAATGTTTCTAAGGAGGACTTAAAGAGTGTACAGTTTGGGTTAAACTCCATGATGTGCCAATCACGACATTCACGAATGATAGATTGAGTGCTATTGCTACAAAACTTGACACCCCTTTAATGTTAGATACGTATATTGCCTCTATGTGCATGGAACCATGGGGTCGGTTCAGTTTCGAGAGAGTCATGATTGATCTTCGTGCCGACATTGAGTTGAAAGATACACTTGTTGTGACGGTGCCTAAAATTGAAGGTGGTGGATATCTTTTGCATAGTATTTGTGTAAAGTACGAGTGAAAACATACTAGATGTCCAACGTGCATGGTATTTGGACATTCTTTGTATATTTTTCCAAAGAAGATCGTGGACCAATGTCCAAAGAAGATTTTGCGTGACACTTTAAAGAAATTGAAGGCTCCTAGGCAAGTCGTTCGTGGTTTACCAGTTGTTCCTAAGTCACATGTTACTTACAGACCTGTTCAACCCAAGACTTCAAAGAAGACAGATTCAAATCAATTTGAAGGATAATGCTAAGGTTGGTAATATTATTGGTTCTAATGGTTTTGAAAAAGTAGGTAATAAGGTTAATATGGCTAGTTCTAGTGGCGTGAATAAGAATTCTCAAACTATTGATGTTACTGGTTCTAAAATAGTGACTTCCAACCCGTCTGAGGCTCTTAATATGGCTGAAAATGATGGTGTTCTTGCATCTTGTGACACTGTTAGTACTAGTATTGATAAAACTGATATGACCGGTGGTAGTAACAAGGATAATGGGAAGGATGGAAAAAACACGGAAGTTGATATGGATGAAGAGGAAAGTGACACTAACGTGATTGAGGACGATAATGAAACTACAAATTTTATGGCATCTAATCATCCTAAGGTTGCTAGTTCCTCGAAAGGAGGAGGTGGAAGTGAGAAGAGTTTACATGAACGTTAGAAGGAAGACTATGATGACAACCCATATGATGAGCCAATGAGGATGAATGCGAAGACTTAATTGAAGATCAACTAACATTCTATTACGCTTATGATATTAGACTTCCTAGACATTCCACAAAAAAGGTGTAGATTGGCAGGAACACCCAGATCTCGGGTGCCTTTTGGCACAAGCTGTTGGAATCACTCCTAAACCATAATCAAGTGTTAGTAATTAATATGTAATAGTTAGCTTTATTATGGCCTTTATGTTTGTTATTAGCCTTAAGCTTATGTAGAAGGCCCATGAGCTTAGGCCCAAGCCCATAAAGGAAAGGAAGGGAACTAGGAGTGTTGCCCTAGCTTCCCTCCTATAAATACTCTTGTAAACCCTCATTTGAGGGTTGGTTGTTCAAGTTTTCTTTTCACACATATTCCTACGCCTAACCATGCTACTCTTATCGTGTATGTGTGCTTGTTTACTTGTTCAATCGCCTTATCTCTTTCTATATTACTTGTGTTTGTAAAACTAGTGACCTATCAGTGGTATCAATCGCCTACTAGTTGGGTGAATCGTTTTGTTTTTGAAGTGGGTTTTGGTCCTACGCGTAAAACTAATGAGTGATACTTTGGTTCGCTTAAAAACTTGTTTTTTACATTTTTTAATCCAAGATTCTTGTACTTTCAATGTTTTAAGGTGTTAAAATACTTTTTTTTGGCAAAAAGTTTCAACCTTTACGCGTGGATATACGTTTTTAAGCTTGGTTTTTAACGAGGGTTTCATTCTACGCTTAACTGTTTTAGAGGCTTTGGTTCATCAAGTTTCACACTTTTGTGTATTTTAGTGTTATTGAAGCTATTTTATCACACAAAAACTGGTTTAGAAACACTTTTGGACAGAATCAAAGTTTTGAGCATTTCTACGCGTAGTAAAACCCTAAAACTACACGTAAGTGCTTACTTGGTTTGATCTTCATTTTCCTGGTTTATTCCGTGTTTTCTTACTTGGATAAGTCTGAAAATACGTCGACTTTGGATATCCTTTGCACTGTGATAGTGTAAAAGATCATTTGGGCAAAAACCCTAAAATTACGCATAAGCATAAGCTTACGCGTAGAAATCCTACGCATAAGATTCACTTTACGCGTAAACCTAGTTCTACGCATAAGGAAATCCTACGCCTAAGTTTCTACGTCTAACTTGTGTCTACGCATAACTTTAGAGTCTTTTCCCTGCTTACGCGTAAGCTAAATCCTACGCGTACTCCTAATTGTTACGCGTAACTTTGGTGTTTTTACGCATAAGTGCTACTTGGTTCTTGTCTTTTCTACGCCTAAGGACACTTCATCAACAAAGGTTCATTCGACTACAAAGATCCATTTTTACTACACAAGTTTATCAACATGTCTCAACCACCATACTCTAACTATTTCCCTCACACTTATAATCATCAACAACAACAACAATTAACTCCACAACATCAACAATGGAATCAACAACAAGCTATTTATCAACAACAATTTAATCAACAACATAATCCACAAATTGGTGCAATCCCACCACCACAAATGGTTCAAACACCACCAAGCCTTCAAGTTCAACCCTACACAAATGATTTCAATCAACATCCATCAAGGAACACTATGAAGGAACCCACTTGGTTTGCAAAGATGTGTGAAGCTTTAAGCAGCCAACAATCAATTCATGAAGCTGGATTACTTGATAGACCTCCAATGCTCACTCCAGGAAACTACGATCAATGGGTGATAAGGTTCTTTAGGTTTTGTGATCTGAAGAAACCACATGGAAAGTTCTTAAAGAAGGTTATCTTGGAAGGTCCATTTAAGATGCCTACTGTCATTGTACCCGGAGATCCTAATGCTGTTCCACCAAGAGATGAACAAACCAACATTGCTACTGTTGCAGATCTAAATGCTACAGAACTTCTACACTATGAAGCTGATGAACTTGCAATGGAATACATCCTCTTAGGATTACCAAACCCAATTCTTCGTAGTGTTGATGCTCAAAAGACTGCACAAAAAATGTGGGATCATATTCGTCTTCTTATGGAAGGATTTGTACTCAATCAGGAGGATTTGGAATCCAAAATTTACTTGGCTTATGAACACTTCATAATTGAACCTGGAGAGACACTAGAATCCTATCATCATCGATTTTTAGACATCATCAATGATTTGGATAAACACAACATCATCATGCCAAGAATTGCAGTGAATACTAAGTTTATGAGTAGTCTTGGTCCTGAATGGGAGAAGTATGTCATTTTTCTCCGTCAAGCAAAGAATATGCATCATTCTACTTATGGATTGTTGTACGATTACTTGAAGCCTCATGAAAAGGAAGTTGATCGGGAAAGGATTCTCCGTGCTCAAATTGCTAAACAGTCACATCCGGATAATCAACAACTTGCCTTGTATGCTCAACAGAATTATCCCTCTCAACAAGCAACTCAACCAACTACTTCAAACACACCTTCACAGAAACAACCTCAACAAAATCAATTGGTTCCATACAACAACAATGCTCAAGCATATGTCAGTGAAGCGACTGAGGAAATCGATCCGTTCGAAGCATTGCAACAAGGATTTGTGATGATTGCTAATGCTTTTGGCCATTACACCAACAAATCCAACAATCGTATTCGTTCCTCATCTAACACACGGACTCAAGCTGTTGTCAACAATGGACGTGTTGAAGTTCAGAATCGTGATTATGGTCGTCAGATGGGCGGTGGTCAAGGGTTTAATGCTGTGGGTCGGAATAACAACAGAGCTCAAGTGGTGGAACAGGGAAATGCTCAAAATCGGTTAAATGGTCTTAGATGCTACAACTGCAATGAGAAGGGACACCTGGCTAATGCATGCCCAAAGCCGAGGACTAGGGGCAGTGCTTATTTCAAAGAGGCTTTACTTTTGGCTCTTAAGGATGAAGCTGGTGGATCTCTCACAGACAAAGAACAAAGCTTTATGGCAGATGCAGACTCAGATGATGATATGGAGGACTTGCAGGCCAATGCAGCTGTTATGTTGATGGCTAATATGCAAGAGTTACACATGAGTGAAACAGGCCCAGTGTATGACACTGATGGCTTGTCTCAGGTACCCGAACAAACCATCATCATATCTGAACTAATATCTCCGCCAATATCTGAATTCGGCACGACTCAGATTGTTCAAAATGAGTCATCTACATCTCATTCTGACGATTTTCAAATAAACCCCGTAGTTACATTTGACGATCCAGATGACCTTATGGTTTCCCTTGATAATCAAATTGACTCTGTGGTTATACTTGAGGATCTACATAATGATCATGTTGTGACTCACGTTGAACACGCTGAACCTTTGCCTCATCCAGATCTTGTTCTGTTACTTAAAGACCAACAATCCCAAATTGCTGAATGTGTTGCATTAAATCAGACCTTAAAAAGTAAAAATGCACTGCTAACCAAGGATTTTGAATGCTTACAAATGCAACTCAACTTTTTCAAAACTCAAGAAAACCGTGAAAAAGGTTTTGAAGCCGCTTTTGCAAAATCTCATCAAAACGAAAAATATTTAGAGAAACAGATGCGTGATCTAGCCGCCTCGAAGAATGCTTTGTTGTCTGAATTAGAACAACTGAAACATGAACATAAAAAGCAAATTAACGCTCTCACCTTGGAAAATCAAAAAGCTAAGGCTGAGTTGTTAAATTGTCAAAAACAGTTCTCCGCATACAAAAAGCATTCAACGAATCGGGTAGATGACCTCCTTGAAGAAATTATCGGCTTGCAAAACAAACTTAAAGAGTTTAAAACTGTTGTTTACAAACATGGTGAATCAGTAACAGCTATTGAAAAGTTTACCTTAAAACCCAATCCAAAAGGATATGGAAAAAATCTAGCTGATTACAAACCAAAGCTTTCACTAAAAACATTCAAACCAACTCCTGAAGTTTCCAGTGCAGAATACAAAATTGATAATACTGTTATGAGTGTTGTTGAATATCATCGTCAAGAGGAATTAGATGCAGAAGACGAGAGTCGATCAAAATTAAAAAACGTTGTTTACAACAAACCTTTTAATTATAAAAACGCGGTCACTTTCGTCACACCAACGGATTCTTCTAACACACCAAGGGTTATCATCAAAACACCTGATTCTTCTAATGTTAATCCCAAAACAGATTATACACAAACTTATGGTCCTTTACCTTCAATTAGTGAAGTAAACTCAAAACCTGAAAATCGAAATATTCTTAGATATTTTGACATTTTCATGGCTGACCTCAAAATTTTACAACATGAGATAGAATATCGTTCTGAAATCAAAATTGAACACTTTCAATCGCCTCTGGCGCGAGAACAAAGAGACATTTTTCAAAAAAATCTTTTACCTAATGTTAAAAACTTGAAAAGTTGTGCATTAGCCTGGGAACGGGATTTTCATAAGGAACTTGGAACTATGAAGGTCGTTTTCGAGAAAACAGAAACATCTATTTCTAATACTAAACGAAAAAAGAAACTTTTGAGAAAAGATGTTGATCGACTCTTGGAAGACCTTATATGTGCTGATGTCCATAATGTTGTGTTGTTTCATTCTTTGCCATATGCATCTGATTATATCTCTGCTGATATTGTTGAATATGTTGTAACTGTTGAGAACACCGATAATGTGCTTCAGATCGAGTCTTTAAAAGCTGAAAATAAATGATTACTCAACGAAATTTACAATGCCAAACGTCGTCTTCATTGGTGTGAAAAAGATATTCACAATCATCAACTCAGTTTTCAAAAGAAAATCGCTCAGTTGAGTGCAAAATCTTCTGATCCTAAAATTGAGCAACTGGATGATCAAAACGTGTTTTTGAAAAGTCAAATCTCAAAATATGAACAAGAACTTTCAAAAGTTAAACAGGAATATGGTGTCATATTTGATTTGCTCAATAAGACTCGTCATGAAGCATCAAACGAACTTGATCACTATCTTGTTCACACTAGAGAAGTCATGAATTTTGCTGGTAATATTCGTTCTGAAAATCAAGATTCGATTCACACTATCTCTAAGTTAAGAGAAATGTTAGGAAAGTATGAACAACTTCCGCCTACTGTGATTAAGAGATTAGCACCAGTCACACTTAGTAATCGTGAACCTAGAATCCCTACTGCCAAATCACAAGTTGCTAACGTGTTTCCCTCTACTGAAACAGGAATAGTTGCGTCTTTTCCAAACGTCCGCACTTCACAGCCTAGGAGCACTCAATCGAATAATAGGAAGTTGCGACCTAAGAAAAGATCAATAAGGAATGCTAAAGTAGAAGAACACCCTAGGACTCTGAATAAGACTCATGTTGCTTCCACTATAGATGTTGCGTCTGGCAAATGTAATAGAAATAGTGATGTAACGAATGCTAAACCGTTAAGCACTTTTGATATTCAGTCTGATGCACCTTGTGATATTTGTCGTAAAAGTATGAATTCTGATTGTCATGACAAATGTGTTGCTAAAGCTATCATATCTCGATTACGGAATCCTAAGAACCGGAATACCTCTAGGCCCACTAATCAGTCTAAGTCTGTGCTTGGTAAACCGCCTTCTTTAGAGTCTAAGGCATGTGTTGTTATCCATGTAGCTCCAGTTTCACCTTCTAAGAATGTAGTACCACCTAGTGCATTCACTAAGACTAAAGCAAAGAGTAGTTATAGATGGCAGAAATGGATATATAACACACTAGGATTTAAATGGATGCCTAAAATTATTAATGTGTGTATGTCTAATATACCTGCTTCGGAACCCTCTAACATTTCGGGTTCCACATCTACTTCTATTCCATCTGTGTCATCTGTGTGTAATGCAGGTGATACAGATCATTCTTTGGATTGTTGATAGAGGATGTTCCCGACACATGACAGGCAACCTTAAACTGTTATCAAACTTTATTGCAAAGTTCATTGGCACTGTCAGGTTCGGGAATGATCACTTCGCAGCTATCATGGGCTACGGAGACTATGTTAATGGGAACATCGAAATCAGCAGGGTTTACTATGTGGAAGGTCACAATCTGTTTTCAGTAGGTCAATTTTGTGATGGAGATTTGGAGGTTGCTTTCAGGGAGAAAACTTGTTTCATTCGTGATCTACATGGAAATGACCTTATGTCTGGCTCACGTAATTCTAGTCTCTACACTATCTCTATGCAAGACATGGTTGCTTCCTCTCCCATCTGCTTACTTTCAAAGGCAACATCTACAAAATCCTGGCTATGGCACCGTCGTCTCTCACATCTAAACTTTCAAACCATCACCAATCTTGCTCGACACAAACTAGTTGAAGGACTCCCACGATTCCGGTATTCCAAAGATCACCTGTGTTCAGCTTGTGAACAAGGGAAAAGCACTCGTGCTCACTTTCCTTCAAAGGTGGAACACAGCTCTCAGCATGTGCTTCATCTTCTTCACATGGATTTGTGTGGCCCGATGCGCGTGCAAACGATTAATGGCAAACGCTACATCTTAGTAATTGTTGATGACTACTCACGATGGACTTGGGTCTACTTTCTTCGAAGCAAAGACCAAGCTCCACAAATGATCATCACCTTTCTCACAAAAATACAGGTTCAGCTCCGCAACACCGTCAGGATAATCAGAACAGACAAAGGAACTGAATTTGTTAACAAAACCCTTCGAGAATTCTATGAGAAAGTGGGAATTCAGCATCAAACATCTATTGCACGTACACCTGAACAAAACGGAGTTGTTGAAAGACGAAACCGAACGTTAGTGGAAGCTGCAAGAACAATGTTAATCAATGCTAAACTTCCAGATTACTTATGGGCAGAAGCTGTATCTACTGCATGCTATACTCAAAACCGTTCTATGATCACAAAACGCCACAACAAAACACCTTTCGAGCTTGTCCACAACTATAAACCGAACCTCAAACACTTTCATGTATTTGGATCCCTTTGCTATCCGAATAATGATCATGATGATTTTGGAAAGCTCAAAGCCAAAGCTGATATTGGAGTCTTTATTGGATAATGTGACAATTCTAAAGGTTTCCGAATCTGGAATCGTCGAACTAAGGAGGTAATGGAAACTATTCATGCTCATTTTGATGAAATCACGGAAATGGCTTCTGAGTATAACAGCTTAGAACCCGGTCACAACCGTTTAAACTTCCCTCAATCCCCATCATCAGCTGAACAAAGCCCCCAGCTAACTCGTCAACAAATGGAAAGGTTATTTGCTCCTCTGTTCTGTGACGACATTGATGAACGTGCTCCAGGTGTATCCGCTGTTTCCGCTGCACAACCTGATAATATTCCTATACCTGATACACCTGCTACAACAACTACTGTTGAAGATGCACCTACACCAGTTGACTCCAACACAACAGTTGAACACACTGCTTCCAACAATGATGAACCAGCTGATGATATTCTGAATGAAGTACCCCCACCTGCAGATTTTGATCCAAATGCGTTCTTTAACCCGTTTGCTAATGAGACTGCTGCACCAGATGTCGCGGAATCTTCAGTAAACCATTTGAATCCTCATAATCTGCACAATGTATACCAACATCAACCCTCTACACACCGATGGACAAAAGACCATCCTCTGGCTAACATTATTGGCAATCCAAATCAACCAGTCGTTACAAGACAACGTCTTCACACAGATGGTGAACATTGCATTTATGCACTCACTGTCTGCCAATTTGAGCCTAAAAACATTAAAGACGCAATGACAAAAGACAACTGGATTGAATCCATGCAAGAAGAACTCAATCAATTCAAACGTCTTGAAGTATGGGAACTGGTTGAAAGACCAACAGGGGTCTACGTCATTGGTCTAAAATGGATTTGGAAAAACAAATTGGATGCTGAAGGGAACGTCATCCGAAACAAGTTACGTCTAGTTGCTAAGGGTTATCGTCAGGAAGAGGGAATAGACTTTGAAGAATCTTTTGCTCCGGTTGCTCGTCTTGAGGCTGTTCGGATATTTCTCGCGTTCGCGGCTCATATGAATATGACGGTCTTTCAAATGGATGTCAAAACTGCGTTTCTCAACGGACAACTGAAAGAAACGGTTTATGTCAGCCAACCCGACGGATTCGTTAATCCAGAGTGCCCGAACCATGTCTACAAACTGAACAAAGCTCTTTATGGTCTCAAACAAGCCCCTCGGGCATGGTACGATAAGCTATCATCTTTCCTCATTGCTAATAATTTCACCAAAGGCTCGGTTGACCCAACTCTTTTTATACAATATCACGGGGCACATATCTTAATTGTTCAAATTTACGTGGATGACATCATTTTTGGGTCTACACATAAAAAGTTTTCAACGTCTTTTGCAAAACTAATGAAGAAAAATTTTGAAATGTCCATGATGGGTGAACTCACGTTCTTTCTAGGACTGCAAGTTCATCAATCACCCCGTGGTATTTTCTTGAGTCAGTCCAAATATGCCCTTGAATTGTTAAACAAATTTGGAATGAAAACCTGTGATACTTATGCCACACCAATGACTCATACCAAGAAGCTAGACGCTGATTTACATGGGAAATTAGTTGACCCTACCAAATACTGAAGTATTATTGGGTCCCTCATGTATCTAACAGCTAGCAGACCTGATATTGTCTTTGCCGTTTATTTATGCTCCCGTTATCAGTCGCGACCAACTGAAACCCACCTCTCTGAGGCTAAAAGAATCCTCCGATACATCAAGGGAACCATTAACTTGGGGATCTGGTATCCGAAGGATTCTGGTTTTGAACTAATCGCTTTTTCAGACGCTGACCACGCAGGATGCTTAGACTCAAGGAAAAGTACCTCAGGAGCTCTACAATTTCTCGGTGATAAACTGGTGTCTTGGCAATCAAAGAAGCAGGATTGTACATCGCTGTCATCAACCGAAGCAGAATATGTAGCCATGTCCGCGTGTTGTGCTCAAGTCATCTGGATGAGAACACAACTCAAAGACTATGGTTACGTATTTGATAGAATCCCGATGTACTGCGACAATCGGAGTGCCATTGCAATCTCGTGCAACTCAGTTCAGCACTCGAAATCAAAGCACATCGATCTACGCTATCATTTCATCAAGGACCACGTGGAACAGGGTACCGTTGAATTATACTTTGAGGGTACTGAATACCAATTGGCAGATCTTCTCACCAAAGCCTTGCCTCCCGCTAGGTTTAATGAGCTGATCCACCGGATTGGTATGAGGTGTTTGACTCAAGAGGAATTGGATGACCTCTTAAAACAGTCTTAAAAACCTGCCAAACACCAAAACATATTTTGTAAATATTTTTTCAAAAACAAAATACAAAAATATAAAATCTTATAAAACAACAAAAATATTCTTCTAATCTATAATCTTTCAACATGGCAAGTACAGTTCTTCCTTCAACACTACAATCTTTCAAAATTCAGTATTTTTAAGATCAAGTGTTGAGGGGGAGAAAATAATATCTCAATTGTTTCAAAACATCTGTGTACTTGCATGTTATCTTATCTCGGTTATTTCTTTTTCAATGGTGGTAAATGTTTTCTGGTTCAATGACACTCCTCGGACTAAAATTAATAACCTTTCATTATTTTCTAGAGTCGAGGGGGAGTGTCGTCAAGTTTCTTTCCTAAAAACTTTGTTTGGTAACCAAAATGGAAGTTAAATGGCTTTGTTTGAAAAAGGAAAAGGTGGAGGGACTATAACTGTCAAAACCTGAAAGTATTTTCAATAAAATACCCCACCTAACACTTTCACTTCACATTTATTACTAAAACCTAAAGAATCCTACGCATAGAAATCGTTTAAGAAATCCGTGCATTTGATGACCACTTTGTAAGTTGTTTTGTGTTTATGACATGATTTTAAGCTAAGGTTTTTAATTTCATGGAAATCCAACGGCTAAAAAGTGTTTTTCGAGTGATTATGTGCTCTACGCGTATGCGTATGAACACACAATCAGTGTGAGTGTGTTTGTGGTGAAATGGTTTGTGTCAAAACGTTCCTAATACATCATTAATACCATTTTAACCATCAAAACCCACCCAGAAACACGAATTGGTGATTTTGCAAAATTAGGGTTTATAAGTCGAATTGGGTTTTTCAAAATGAGAAGTGTTTTGTTCAAAAAGATTGTTGTGTAATGTTTATATGATGATGAATTGATGATTTCCATGCTCTATAACCACCCAGAAACACTAATTGTGTCAGAATTAGAAATTAGGGTTTAAGGTTCTTGAGTTTGATATATTTTTGATTCACTGCAAACTATGTGTTAAAACTTGGTTACTATACTCTCACAACATCTAAGACATACCAGAAAAACTTTGGTGCATATTCTATGGCTAAAATTCATACGCGTAGATTTAGGGTTTTAAACTACGCGTAAGGTTTTCTACGCTTAACTGTTAATATGAGCAATTGTGTTTTTGATCTGTCATAGAATGAATGTTATGTGTCAAAATTGATGATATGATGCTTTGTTTCAGGCTTGCTACGCTTAAAATTCAGAATCAAGGTTGTTGTAACTCTACGCATAAGGATCACCTTACGCGTAGTATGTTATGCGTAAGATTAGTCTTACGCGTAGATTCTACGCATAAGGTTCTACATATGGGACTACGCGTATCCTGTGAAGGATATGCGTAAACAGTGACCTCTACGCATAAGGTCAACTCTTACGAGTAGCCTTACGCGTAAGGTTAATATATGCCTACGCGTAACCTCTACGCATAAGGTCCATTTTTTCTTACTCGTAATATTTCTTACGCGTAAGTTAGGATCCTACGCGTAAGTTTACGCCTACGCATATATCATTTCTGTCTACGCATAACTTTACCAATCCTACGCATAAGCCTGGATCATACCTTCGTTATGAATTGTTACGTGTACAAACTTGTAAATAAACTAATCATATCGTCACGAATCCAATAATGTCACTAATAAACTTAAATCGTTTGATATATTGTGAACAATAAGTGATAAAATAAACTTTAAAACTTAAAGTTAACTAACTCACGAAACATTTCACGACGTCATTGGACTATTGGACATACAAGTGACTTAGGACTCGTAACAATCATTGACACTGTACATTCAATAACTAGACAATAAGACCTTCTGTTGACTAACATTATGTCTTTCGATATGTTGGTTCTTTTGGCTAATGTTATTTCAGATCACGACATGGCTGAACAAATGAATGTGGATGCATCAGAAGTTCTCTCCATTGCTGGTATCTATCCTTATGGCTATCCAATGAAGATAGGAAAGAATAATCTCCGTGTTGACTTTGACACCCTCACTTGCTCAGAGTCTTCGTGTTTAATTGCTATTGATATTCTGAGGACTCATCCGTATCAGAATATGCTCACTCACTCTGCAACTGTTCCTGAGATCTATATCCAACAGTTCTGGAACACTATGGAAAGGGTCAAAGGACGGACTGCTGTGACGGTGACTCTGAATCACAAACAAGTCACCATTACACCTGCAGACTTAAGGGCTGTTCTCCTAATTCCTGAAGTCGAACCAACCAAACTATATGCCACACCTGCTGAAGAGCTCACTCTCCAATTCTTAATCGATATCGGTTATGACGAGGCTACAGGAGTAATCACCAAGCATTCTCACGTAGAGCTTAAGAGTATTCCTCAACCATGGAGAACTCTCTACATGATCATCACCAAGTCTGTTTCTGGTCGTGACAGTGTCTATGAGCATCCTAAGCTCATGGAACTGCAAATATTTTGGGCATTGGTCAACATGAAACACATCGCTATCAAAGCTCTGATTTGGGATGACATGATGTCATTTCTCAACAAGCTTGGCTCAAAGATTCCCTACATCAGATATACTAAACTGTTGATCCAGAGAGCACTTGGACTTCATCCTGATATTCCCAAGAGGCTCAATGACCCCGACAATCACGATATGTTGACGGAGCCTATTCTATCTTTCAGAATCAAGGAATCGTCAACAAAGAAACAAGGTGCTGTGTTGCCAGATTTCCTTCTAACTAAAGATGTCAGAAAGCTCGAAACGTACAAAAGGTATCTGGAAGCCAATTAGACAAGGCAAAGTTGGTTATCTCGACGAAAAATCTTCTGGAACACCTGTAAGGAGAACCAGAAGAGGAAGTGCAGGAAGCGCAACAAGTACTGTGAGTCAAAGGAAGTTTCCTAAAAGGAATCCTCCTTCTAAAAAGATTGTTCCCGTAAAGGAAGCCGAACCTGTTCCCACACTTGAACCGCAAAGAAAGCTTGTGGACGAGAGCTCTGAAGATACTGATACAGATGAAGAGGTTCATTACTCTGTAACTGCAACCGAAGCACCTGCCTCAGTAGCAAAACCTCCAAGTCCTCCAGCTGTCCAAGGAAAAGGGAAGACTCCAGTAATTGTACCCTATGATGAGAGCTCCGAAGAAGAAGAAGAGCAACTGGATAAATCATACAGGAAGAAGTATAAAAGCGTCAGACATCTTCAAAAGGCTGAAGAATTTGCTAAAGACCAAATGGGTGGCCCCGGTGGGTCAAGTGGTGCAGCTCAATCTTCACCAACTCCTGATGCGGTTAATCAACCCGATAAGGGAGCTGGTGCCACCACTCTTGTGCAACAACAAAAGCCTGCAGAGGATACTATTGTATATGATTTTGAGGAACCGGAAACTGAGAAAGATAAAGATGCTGCTTACGACGATGTGCTTCTGGATAGTCCTACATGCTCACAGAAGGAAACTTCTGAACCACCAAAGGACCCGGAATCTCCTCACATCTCATCATCATCGGATTCTTCGTCTCATTCATCACAACCACCATCCAAGAAGTCAACCAAATCATCATCCAAATCCGTGAAGAAACCACCTAAATCTTGGGTTTCTCATGCTCATGAACGGATTGCCAAAGCTGTAAAACAAGTCAGAAAGAAAAACGTACTTAACATCAAGTTGAATTTCTTTGCTGATCACATACAGCATCTGTATAACGAGCATGACAAGATGCAAGAAGAAAGGAAGTTTATCCAGGAATTCATGAAAGGTCATCGTAAAGAGGAACTGGATGAAATGATTGAAGGTTACACTCAAAAGTACCTTCAAGATATCGTTCCTAAAGTCCAAAAGGAACTGGAGAAGACAGCAAGAGATCATACCCACAAGTTTCTTCTCGACACTGTCCCCGGTGTGACTAGAGAAGTATTTTCCAGACAACTCACTGATGAGTGTGTAAATACTCATCATTTTTGGTCAAATCTGAATTGCAAAACGTTTAAAAATGCTCAGAAATGCATCAAAATACTGAAAATATTCCAAAATTGCATTTTATATGTTTCAGATGCAAAATGTTCAAAATCAGATGAAAAATGAGCAAAGTTTGCATAATTGGCAGTTTCAGTCCCCCAAGTTTCTAAAATTGTCAGAAATAGTCCCTGAGTCCTAATTTCAAAAGAAAAATCACCAAAGGTCCTTTTTAAATCATAACTTGTCAAAATTAGTCCTTTGGTGAAAAATATCAAAAGTTTTGAGAAATTACAAGTTTGGTCCTCCAAGTTTCAAATTTGGCAAAATTAGTCCTTGGAATTTTGAAAATATCAAGTTTGGTCCTTGTATTATTAAAACTTGTCACTTATGGTCCCTTGGAACATCTTTGATAAAATGGCAGCCATGGTCCCTTGTTTTTCAGAATTTACACTAATGGTCCCTATGATTATTAAACCCTTAAGCCCATTGGACCCTTGTCTAAACCCCAAGTGACCCCTGCCATAACACCTTTTGGACCCCTGCTTTTGACCCCTTCATAATACAGCCCTGGTCAAACCCATAAGTCAAAAACCACCCTACGCGCCTTTTCCCTGTCTTCCCCAACAACTAGCCCTGCAACACCAGACCTTCCCATCCCCCCTCCTCACCTTTACTCCTCCATGTCCCCTCATCCTCAACAACATCCAAGATTCATTTAATGCTTCTTCTACCTTTACACTCAACCTCATCTGTCAAAACCAAAATTCCCGCCAAAATGATCCTATGGCCAAAATTCACTCAAAGCATCCAATGGCCTCAAAAGAAGGTGGGAAAAGTTCAGAACAAGTGGGGGAGTTGATTGGAATATAAAAGGAAGCAAGAGGAGAGATGGAAGAGTAGTAGATTTTAGTTAAAAATTTCTTTAATGTCGTTTTTTTTATCAATGTATTAGTGTAGCTTAAAATATGTAATCTTTTGTTTCTATGATCAAAACTCAAGTGAATTTATCATTGTAATCTGTTTTCAAGTCCTTATTTAAAGTTTCATTTCAGTTCCATGCTTTAATACTCACTGTTGAAAAATTGAGTTTTCAAATCTTATGTTAAAGCTTCTAATAGCTTATATCTAGTTCACTCAAGTTTATTTCAGCTTGTTAAAGCTTTTGTTAAGCCTAGTGATCATTTTTAAGCAAGTTTCATTGCTGGTCAACAAAAGTCAAAACTGGAGCCTAAATGGGAAATGAAGCTTATTTGGGTTGATGCAGTGGTGATTTGGGTTAAAATGGGTTAGATAAGAGTAGGATTGGGTTTGGTTTTAGCCTGCAAACAGCTAGACTCCTGTGAGTGAGTATCTCATTTTCAATTTTCAAGTCATATTGCATATTTTGTTTGTACTTATATTTGTAGTTATAAACTGTTTAGACTTGTTTATATAGTTGAATTTAGGTCATGTAAGCTTAGTTTGATCAATGGTCTAAGTCAGTTTAGCAGCTTGGTCAGTGTTACTTGCTTATCAGTTCATAAAGGTGTGTTTGGATTTGCTGATTTACTTCTGATTTAGGCTTGCTCAGTAGTTAGGATTTGTAGTCTTAAGCTTGTGTAGCTCTTTTGTAACCATTTAAGTCATAAAATTTCATATGCAAGCAGCCAAAGTCAAAATTGCATCTTAATAGTCTTAACTGCTTCACTGTTAAGACTTTTAGAATTCAAAAGTTTGTTTTGTGTTCTAAATTCATAGGTCTAGCTTGCATTAGTTCAATTTCATCTTATTACATCATTCTCAGTCCACAAAGTTGGATCAAAACTCATGAAAGTCAACCTTCCATTTCTTTATCAAAAGTCAAAAATTTGCAAAAAGTCATTTTGGGCTCAAATGGGATGAATTTTCTTGGATTCATTTCTGGGCCAAATCATATGAAACTTGTGATTTTAAAAAGTCCTACTGGTCTATTTTCTTATGTCCATTTTAGTATATTTTTGTGAATTTTCTAAAAGCCCCAAAAAGGCTTGTGATTATGGGCTTATCTGCCCTGTGCAGGGCATTGAGCTGCACAGGTTTTGAGTAGATCTTGCAGATCTTGCCATGAGCTCATTTGAGCTTTTCCAGGTCTCTTATTTGGTTCATAAGTAGTTGGCTAGGTCTAGTATAGGTTCCCTTATCTGGTTTTTAATTTCTAGCTTATGTGATAGCTTATTCATAGGCTGCAAGTTGGCCTTAGAAACTGTTTTTGCACATAAGCTACTATCATCAAATCTCAACATTTTGCATATCAAAGGTTGAAGATAGTTGTTTTCTGTTGCATTTTGGTTCTTTTAGCTTATTTAAGCTTCTGTTTTGGTTTGGTGCTTATTGGTGTCCATTTGCTTATTTCAAGTGCTTATTTCTAAGCACTTGACATAGCAGCTTCTTATTCCTCCACACAAGCCCCTGTTTTTCCATTTTTCCTAGATTCCTCATATTATTTCAAGCTTATCTTGAATTTTTCAGATTTTTCCAAGTTATTTTGCTATTTTTCTGCATTTTAATTACTTTTTAGCACTTTTTAAATAGCTTTTAATACAAAAAATTAAGAAAAGTTTCAAAAAAATAATTTTTCATTTTTCTTAAGTTAAGATAAATATAAAAAGACAAAAAAATATTTTTCTAGATTTTTCTTGGTTAAATTTGTATTTTTAAACAATTTAATTAGTTTTTAATAGTTTTTAATTCCTAGAAAATAGAAAAATAATCAGAAAAATATAAAAATAGTTTTGAAAATTCTCTTTTGATATTTTAGATTTTTCTAAGTCTTAATTTTATTTTTCTAGCTTTATTTCCTATTTTCTTGTATTTTAGGTAATTATTTAATAGTTAAAAATAGTTTTTAATTAATAATAATTAGATAAATAGTTATAAAAATAATTTTATTTTTCTATAAATTTTCTTTTATCATTAGGTTTGTAAAAATGTCATTTTCATATTTTTAGGATTAATATTGTGTAAGTTTTACATTTTCATTTGTACGTTACGTAGTTTTAAATTCTAGTTTTATAAAAACATAAAATCAAAAACATCATTTTGCAAATAGTGATAGCGTTTATTTAATATTTTTTATCTTTTTAATTTTCTTTAATTTGCATTTAAGCCCCTTTAGTTTATGAGCTTTTTCTGTAGTTATAATAATCACAATCCCTTTTTCCGTTCAAATCTCTCGATCACTATTCGTTTGGTGATTCTTCGCATAGCTCGCTGGGACATAACGACCCGGGGAAACACTATACTCCCCAGATCTTCATTGCATTTGCTTCTAAACCGTTTTAAGTTTCTTACGGTCGGCCATTCACAAGTGGCCGGCTTGAGTGATAAAACTTGACGTTTTGGCACGGATCAAATTTTTGGCGCCGCTGCCGGGGAGCTGTGCTAATTATCTTACGTTTAGCAGATTAGTGATTTGAATATTCACTCCTTGTTTATACCATCTGTATGTATTTACATTTTCTTATAAAAATCAAAAACCCAAAAAGATTTTCATTCTTTGTTTTTACAAAATGTTTTTCAAAAATACCAAAAATATCCATCTTTACCCTCTCACATCTTTGATTCTTCATCCCTACCCCTCTGAAAACCTTTGATTCTTTCTATGTTTTATCCTCACCCTCTTGGTTGTCAATGGTGTGGTGGTCCTTATAATGGTGGCAATTGCCCCAGTTGTAGCATGGTGGAATCAGGAAACGGGTATGTCTATAACCAAGATCCCTATTCTTACCATAACACAACTGATTTATTCCATCAGCTACCACACTGTGAGACTCAGCAGTTTTACTGTTGTGAGTACTGTGGTGGTTCACACTCCAGTTCTGATTGTCAATCGGGAAACACGCTTGTCTATGAGCAGGTTCCTGATAACAATTATGACTACCACACATATAACTCACAACCACATCAGTTTTACTGTTGTGAGTATTGTGGAGGTCCACACTTTAGCTCTGATTGTCAAACAAGGAATCCATTTCCTTGTAACAATTACGACTCTTCGTATCATGACCAACCTCTACAGTACCAAATGAATCAGGCACCACCTCAGCCTGAGCCACTTCCTCAAAATCTTCTCCTTGATCTTTTGGATTTAGTGAAAGATTTGAAGGAATGTAAACATTCCCAAGATAATCCAAAATCCATAGAAGAATTGTTAGCTGAAAAGCAGGCTGCTAAATTAAATTCCCAAATTGCGTTTGAAAAATCTATTAGGGAATCAATTGCAAAAGAAAAAGCAGCCAGATCTAGCTCTCAATTTCGTTTCATTCCTGATGACAGTGATGATGAGGATACACTTGATATCCTTCAATTCTATAAAGATTCATCAAGTTCATCAGTTGATATCCCAGCAGTTGAGATTCATTCTCAAACAACTGCTATCACACCCGAAGCTCCCACTCACTCTCTGAACATGGGGGACGAGCATCTTGACACTGTTCCTGAAAAGGAATCGGACGAATTCATAAAGTCTAGTGTTGAGGACCTTGTCCCAATCCCGAGAGAGTCACAGGGAACTTCTGATCATATGTGTGATTCTCTTTCCCCTCTTGAGTGTTCAAAAGATCATTTTGAAACTTTCTCTGATCTTAGCGACGATTGTGCTTCTTATGGAAACATCGAGTATGTTGAGGCATCACTCCCACAATCTGATGCTGACCCTCTTCCTGAGGAGTTCTCCGGTGAACTCACTCACATCAGTCCACTTTCATCGGAAAGTGATGATGGTCTCTTTGATTTCGAAGCCGATCTGGGAGAGACTGAAAGTCTCCTTTATAATGATCGTTCACTCACTTCTTATCCCAACAGTCCAATAGAGAATGTTGATCACTTTGTTCCCGAAACATTCAAAACAACTTTCACCAATCCTCTATTTGAATTCGACTCTGAATTCACTTTAATTTCTGAGAATCCACTCTTTGATACTCAGATTGGGGATAGTGATGAGCCCACAATGGAACAAGAGTTCACAACTTCACTTCATGTGAATGATTCTCTTCACAAAGAGTTCCCCGGTGAACTCTCTCATGACATATCTCCTCCGGAACATGATCATTTCTATTTTGATCTTGAGGATGATCTTAGCTCGGAGGAAGATGTACTCTATCATATGAGTGTGCTTATTAATGATACTACCCTCACCCTTCCTCCCGATATATCTACATTTGAGGATGAAGAATGGATCTTGATTGTTATCAAAATCTTTCTTCCTTTCCTCAAATATCTTGTGATTTCTCTTCACTCCTTCGGGAATGAAGACACTATCTTTGACCCCGGCATTTTTATTTATCATTTTTGAGCCGGTTCTATGTATATCTCATCGGTGTGGAACTTTCACGTGCTTCAAATGTTTATCCAAACATCTTGAATGAAAGTCCGATGGAGATTGTTTCTTCCACTTTGCTTCCCCATGAACCAATGAATTCGGGGTCGAGTCAAGCTAGCGACTCGGTAATCAAAAACAGTAGCTAAACATGGGTTTTCACCCATGTGTACCACCCTAGTGTGGGGGAGTTGCCCCACATGTTGTATATATGTTTTCAAAAAAAAAAAAAAAATCTTTCTAAATAATGGCCGTAGTATTTCCCTTTTACGTTCTTTGTTTCGGCATAACCGCCGGTACTTTGAATATTGAGGGCAATATTCATTTCTAAGTGTGGGGGGGAATTCTCACGAATTTTATCATATAATTATCCGCCCAATTCCCCCGTTTTTGGCCAAAATTTTTTTTGGAGTAAGTGTTCTACACTTACTCAATTGGTTATCCGTCCGCCATGTCTAATAAACAAAAGGATTGGCTAATCCAGGAGCAAACGGCTCTTGGTAAAGATATCTCAAATCCGTTGACGGCTTGCAATTTGCCCAAAATTGTATGGTATTCAGCTCACCATATCCTAAAAAGTGAAGAGTTGGCTAGCCCGCAAGTTTATGGCTTGTGGTAAAGGCAGTGGAAAAACCATAATTGGTAATCAGCTCACCAAAGATAATATTGATAATTTATCTAAGAGTTGGCTAGTCCAGAGCAAACGGCTTCTGGTAAAGACAAATCAAATCCGTTGAAAGCTGGTGGTTTGCTCAAAATCACATGGTTATCGGTGTACCATGGTTCTTACTTGAACTGAAACATTTGGCTACTCCAGAAGTAATGGCTTTTGGTAAAGAGATTCAAATCCATTAAGTTTTTCTCAAAAGATTGCTAGGGACTAGCAATAGTTTAGTGTGGGGGATTGATGAGTGTGTAAATACTCATCATTTTTGGTCAAATCTGAACTGCAAAACGTTTAAAAATGCTCAGAAATGCATCAAAATACTGAAAATATTCCAAAATTGCATTTTATATGTTTCAGATGCAAAATGTTCAAAATCAGATGAAAAATGAGCAAAGTTTGCATAATTGGCAGTTTCAGTCCCCCAAGTTTCTAAAATTGTCAGAAATAGTCCCTGAGTCCTAATTTCAAAAGAAAAATCACCAAAGGTCCTTTTTAAATCATAACTTGTCAAAATTAGTCCTTTGGTGACAAATATCAAAAGTTTTGAGAAATTACAAGTTTGGTCCTCCAAGTTTCAAATTTGGCAAAATTAGTCCTTGGAATTTTGAAAATATCAAGTTTGGTCCTTGTATTATTAAAACTTGTCACTTATGGTCCCTTGGAACATCTTTGATAAAATGGCAGCCATGGTCCCTTGTTTTTCAGAATTTACACTAATGGTCCCTATGATTATTAAACCCTTAAGCCCATTGGACCCTTGTCTAAACCCCAAGTGACCCCTGCCATAACACCTTTTGGACCCCTGCTTTTGACCCCTTCATAATACAGCCCTGGTCAAACCCATAAGTCAAAAACCACCCTACGCGCCTTTTCCCTGTCTTCCCCAACAACTAGCCCTGCAACACCAGACCTTCCCATCCCCCCTCCTCACCTTTACTCCTCCATGTCCCCTCATCCTCAACAACATCCAAGATTCATTTAATGCTCCTTCTACCTTTACACTCAACCTCATCTGTCAAAACCAAAATTCCCGCCAAAATGATCCTATGGCCAAAATTCACTCAAAGCATCCAATGGCCTCAAAAGAAGGTGGGAAAAGTTCAGAACAAGTGGGGGAGTTGATTGGAATATAAAAGGAAGCAAGAGGAGAGATGGAAGAGTAGTAGATTTTAGTTAAAAATTTCTTTAATGTCGTTTTTTTTATCAATGTATTAGTGTAGCTTAAAATATGTAATCTTTTGTTTCTATGATCAAAACTCAAGTGAATTTATCATTGTAATCTGTTTTCAAGTCCTTATTTAAAGTTTCATTTCAGTTCCATGCTTTAATACTCACTGTTGAAAAATTGAGTTTTCAAATCTTATGTTAAAGCTTCTAATAGCTTATATCTAGTTCACTCAAGTTTATTTCAGCTTGTTAAAGCTTTTGTTAAGCCTAGTGATCATTTTTAAGCAAGTTTCATTGCTGGTCAACAAAAGTCAAAACTGGAGCCTAAATGGGAAATGAAGCTTATTTGGGTTGATGCAGTGGTGATTTGGGTTAAAATGGGTTAGATAAGAGTAGGATTGGGTTTGGTTTTAGCCTGCAAACAGCTGGACTCCTGTGAGTGAGTATCTCATTTTCAATTTTCAAGTCATATTGCATATTTTGTTTGTACTTATATTTGTAGTTATAAACTGTTTAGACTTGTTTATATAGTTGAATTTAGGTCATGTAAGCTTAGTTTGATCAATGGTCTAAGTCAGTTTAGCAGCTTGGTTAGTGTTACTTGCTTATCAGTTCATAAAGGTGTGTTTGGATTTGCTGATTTACTTCTGATTTAGGCTTGCTCAGTAGTTAGGATTTGTAGTCTTAAGCTTGTGTAGCTCTTTTGTAACCATTTAAGTCATAAAATTGCATATGCAAGCAGCCAAAGTCAAAATTGCATCTTAATAGTCTTAACTGCTTCACTGTTAAGACTTTTAGAATTCAAAAGTTTGTTTTGTGTTCTAAATTCATAGGTCTAGCTTGCATTAGTTCAATTTCATCTTATTACATCATTCTCAGTCCACAAAGTTGGATCAAAACTCATGAAAGTCAACCTTCCATTTCTTTATCAAAAGTCAAAAATTTGCAAAAAGTCATTTTGGGCTCAAATGGGATGAATTTTCTTGGATTCATTTCTGGGCCAAATCATATGAAACTTGTGGTTTTAAAAAGTCCTACTGGTCTATTTTCTTATGTCCATTTTAGTATATTTTTGTGAATTTTCTAAAAGCCCCAAAAAGGCTTGTGATTATGGGCTTATCTGCCCTGTGTAGGGCATTGAGCTGCACAGGTTTTGAGCAGATCTTGCAGATCTTGCCATGAGCTCATTTGAGCTTTTCCAGGTCTCTTATTTGGTTCATAAGTAGTTGGCTAGGTCTAGTATAGGTTCCCTTATCTGGTTTTTAATTTCTAGCTTATGTGATAGCTTATTCATAGGCTGCAAGTTGGCCCTAGAAATTGTTTTTGCACATAAGCTACTATCATCAAATCTCAACATTTTGCATATCAAAGGTTGAAGATAGTTGTTTTCTGTTGCATTTTGGTTCTTTTAGCTTATTTAAGCTTCTGTTTTGGTTTGGTGCTTATTTCAAGTGCTTATTTCTAAGCACTTGACATAGCAGCTTCTTATTCCTCCACACAAGCCCCTGTTTTTCCATTTTTCCTAGATTCCTCATATTATTTCAAGCTTATCTTGAATTTTTCAGATTTTTCCAAGTTATTTTGCTATTTTTCTGCATTTTAATTACTTTTTAGCACTTTTTAAATAGCTTTTAATACAAAAAATTAAGAAAAGTTTCAAAAAAATAATTTTTCATTTTTCTTAAGTTAAGATAAATATAAAAAGACAAAAAAATATTTTTCTAGATTTTTCTTGGTTAAATTTGTATTTTTAAACAATTTAATTAGTTTTTAATAGTTTTTAATTCCTAGAAAATAGAAAAATAATCAGAAAAATATAAAAATAGTTTTGAAAATTCTCTTTTGATATTTTAGATTTTTCTAAGTCTTAATTTTATTTTTCTAGGTTTATTTCCTATTTTCTTGTATTTTAGGTAATTATTTAATAGTTAAAAATAGTTTTTAATTAATAATAATTAGATAAATAGTTATAAAAATAATTTTCTTTTTCTATAAATTTTCTTTTATCATTAGGTTTGTAAAAATGTCATTTTCATATTTTTAGGATTAATATTGTGTAAGTTTTACATTTTCATTTGTACGTTACGTAGTTTTAAATTCTAGTTTTATAAAAACATAAAATCAAAAACATCATTTTGCAAATAGTGGTAGCGTTTATTTAATATTTTTTATCTTTTTAATTTTCTTTAATTTGCATTTAAGCCCCTTTAGTTTATGAGCTTTTTCTGTAGTTATAATAATCACAATCCCTTTTTCCGTTCAAATCTCTCGATCACTATTCGTTTGGTGATTCTTCGCATAGCTCGCTGGGACATAACGACCCGGGGAAACACTATACTCCCCAGATCTTCATTGCATTTGCTTCTAAACCGTTTTAAGTTTCTTACGGTCGGCCATTCACAAGTGGCCGGCTTGAGTGATAAAACTTGACGTTTTGGCACGGATCACTCACCCCTAACATCGTCGCATTGGTTAAACATACAATGGCCAAAGAAGCTGATCTCTCTGAATCTGAGTTAATCGCTAAACTAGTGATGCAAATGTCAAAGCGATCTGGAACATTTACTTCGGATGAAGCTAAATTTTTCGAAGGTCTACTTGCTTTTCAACTCAGATCATCATGCAAGGAGTCAGCCGATCAACCCAAACGGCCAAGAGATGACGATGATAAGGACAAGGACTCTGCATCTAAACGTCAGAAGCAATCTGGTGAATCTTCGTCTATGCAACCCCCACCTCAACGGACTCCTTCTTAACGAAGATCTCCTCCTCGCTCTTCAACTGATAAACCTCAGGACGATTCCGAGTTACCAGCCCAGACTCAAAAAACCGGTGATCACTTTGAATATACGGGTGGTGACGATGAAGAGGTCCTTGAGCCCCAACAACAATCCACCTCTCCCAAACAAGGACAGAAACCAGAATCATCATCTAAGCCTTCGAAAAAGAAGTAGAAGACGCTTCATACTGACGTCGTATCATGGCTAGATGACGATAAAACTGAAGAATTTGAATGGTTTGCTACACTTGTTAACAACACTCCCTACCCTGAAGATGGTCAAGAATTGGTAGACGGTAGTACCTTGGAGCATGCAAAGATTTTGCAAGAAAGGTTCCGGGTGAAGAAGATGACGAAATCTGAATTGAAGCGCATCAAGAATGAAGTATTCCTACTTTTGAAAGACAGCTTGGAAAGTGCAATCGAGGTTGAATATCACCTTGAAAACATTGCTCGAGCCATGTCTAATAACATGGATTGGCTCAACCCAGAAGCAAACATCGACTTCACCAAACGGGACAATCCTCCATATTACACCGACTGGTCTCGACCTCTACCTACCATTGGCCAACCTGATCAGCCTAGGATTCCTTTCAGACATTTCTTCAACAAAGACTTAGATTTTCTTTAACACGGTGGCGATGGTTCAAGGAAATACGCTACATCTCTGACACTTCCATTCCCTGCTGCCATATACTCTGATTGTATAGCCATCGAGGAACGTGCTACCCACATGTTCTCCGACAAAGTGGTAGCGTATGACCAAGATGCAATGTATGGGATTCACCATTGGCCGGAACGCCGAAGAATCTACTACAGAAGCTGCTTGGTCCAGAAGTCTCAACATGCAGTGTTCAGTACTAAAAGTATCGTGGCCATCCAACATGTTGGTCTATCGTCTAAATGGGACTACACTTTTCTCAAGAAGATTGTGGTCAAAAGACAAGACGAAAGGGACTATGCATTCTCTGAAGCTGACTTTGAGAATTTAAACATCAACGATATTGAAGACATGTACCTTGCCAAAGTTCAAGGTCGCATGAGACAATTTCCAACTGAAGTACAACGTGAATTCATCAAGTCACTGCTCATCTTCATCAGACGCATAGTCATCAAAGAACGTGTTGAAGATCTTCAGCTTGCCGTTGAATCATATCAGAAACGTGTCAACTTCACTCCACCACAGCTTGATCTTCCCGATATCAACCAGCTATCACAATTAACGCTCATCAGCAAACCGTTTGGTGTCGTTTATCGCAGTGAACTTCATCGCACTTGCTTGATGGCGTGTAATGAGCTTCACAAATTTGGAGATCATACTCTGAAGATGGTTAGGGACGGATTAGCTTATCGATTGAAGGATATACGTGAAAACATTGGGAACCCTAAGCGATGGAATTCTCAGGATCGGAGGAATGTGAGAAGGATCATCACCATGATTGATGAACGGTTGTTCAGAAGGGATCAGTTCAGAACGTTGGAAAGTTTTGTTGGTGGTCGACCCAGGATCAACATCACCGGCTATCAACGCCCTGTTCGTACTCCTGGGAACATCACTGCACTTCCTGGTACTCCTTGATTTGGTTCTTTCATTAAAAATTTTGGATGTATGATGATATATGTTAATGGCTTGTGCACACATAATAGTGTACAACCCGTAATTTGCAAGAAAGGACCCTGTGGTACGCCTCAGTGCCACAATCCTTATAAAAGGAGCAAAAGCTTCTTATTGTTGAGTAAAACCTATCAAACCTTTCACTTTTCAAGGTTTTGCTCAAAAAGACAAGTACTTCCCCGTATGATTTTCAAAACCTCAACCGTTTATATCACTAGTTGAGGGGGAGTATTTGAATTAAAACTTTGTTCACAAATTGTTCATAGTGGTCATCTTCCCGCAACACTCGAAATGGTCATATTTATTCTCAACCGTTCAAAAATAACATTTTATATGCCATTTTTGAGGGGGAGAAAATTTGTGTGATAAGAAATATGTTGTGCAAAATGCAAATGAATCTGTGGACTTCAGACTTAACCAACGAATTGACGGTACTAAACTGTTAGTAACTCGAAAAGACTTGTCCTGGACGGGTAATAATTTCAAGCTAGTTCGCTAGTAATGTAAACGTGTCTCGTAAAGGACTTGTCCAAGTAGAAAGTACCATTCGAGATACTCTTGGTAGACATGAACTCTAACGGGTATGACAACCTTTCGAGGTTTGTCTACACCTTCAAGGTAGTTACTAGAGCTAGTTGTCACCTAAAAGCTGACAATGTAACTCTTTAACCATGCAACGTAACCGTGTCTCGCGGGGGATTGTCTATCTCGAGTGGATCAATTCAAAATGTGCGCGCTCTTTCCTCACTGTGCATTTAATCGTTAAAACTATTAAGCACATGTGGAGGGAGAGTATTTATGCAAAATCCTATCTCTCACAGTGGTTCAAACACGTTTTTCATTTACAAACCCTTTGAGAGATGTTTCACATACAATGGTTTTAATGGCAACATAGGTTAGTCATGGAGTTATAAGGTGACTAAGGTTAGGAATAACCGTCCTATGATCCGCCAGAGCCGGAGGGATCTACCCAAGGACATCACAAATAGTTAGTACTTAGAAGTCCTTAGGTACGATTATAAAAAGGAGAAAATGAGAATCGGAGAAAGAAGGAGTTGAAGAATCAAAAAGAAATGCAAAGAAAAGGGTGAAAAGAAATAGCCCTCCAGATTATTCAACTTAGGGCAGACACCGGGTTCAATTCATATGCTACTGGTTGTCACTTAGTGACACCGGTATTGAAGATTAAAAGTCGTCATGGACCCAGTGACGCATGCACTAAACCTTCTTAGCCACTCAAGTTTCTCTCAACAGAAGCTTGTTTCATTCTCACAGGGAACCCTACGTAAACTATTGGCTTTCTCTTAGAGATCGCTGATATTGAAAAGGGAGACCCTCTCCCTAGTCTCCGCTCAGGAAAACCAAAATGCACTATTGAGTCTAGAGCCACGAGATTCATCAAAAGATCTCTTAGGGACACTTGACATTTCATCACTTGTTGATCAACAATAAGATCTTCAGTGGTTCATATCGATTCCTTCACAAATCTTAGCAATCTGTCGAGAACATTTATGAGAGGTTCACATCTGTGATCATCAGTGATTGAATGGAAACTCCTGCCAGGGTCAACTACAAACAGCCCTGACAACAGGTCACTTTGGTAACTCCCCGTGGATTACGCGGAGTGTGTCTCAAACGGTCTACAGTCGTGAGGTGACGCTTCGGTGTACCTCAGCGACTCATCTGAACTGTAGATGTACTTCGGTACATCGCGTTATCTCACTTGTGGGACTCCAGTTCAGGAACGGCCTTTGTAAGAATTAGAGTTGTGTTTTCACACTATGCTGTTAACACTCTTGAAGTTCAAACTCGTAAGTGCCGGAACCTGCTTATTACTAACCGTTTGAAATGTTTTCTTCTTATGGAAGCTCCGGAGCAGGATGATCGTGCTGATTCTTTTCATGCTCACGCCAACATCATCACTGATGAAAGTTCTATTCAAAAGCAACACAACCGTCAGAATGATTCTTCGTCAAACCAAAGAATCTACAAAGTTAAAGACTTAGAGAACTTCATCAGTATTGAATTCCAACGTCAAAGAGCGTGTGAGCATGTTGAAGAATGACGTGGAGACACTGGAGCAGCGAAGCAGACCTGAGGCAGATTGATGCAGACAACAACATACTATCACTTTCACCACAAAGAACAATAATCATAGAACAAAGTTAAAGATGACGTCAAAGCATAACTGTTCAAAGACAACTATCTCTCTACACTGGGGAGATTGTTCGAATCAAGGCAATTCCTCTCACAAGAAAGAAGAATGTCAGAAGACGTCAGAGCGACTATTACATCAACGCCTTCACCGTTCATCACCAACACTTGAGGGGGAGATTGTTGGAATCACTCCTAAACCATAATCAAGTGTTAGTAATTAATATGTAATAGTTAGCTTTATTATGGCCTTTATGTTTGTTATTAGCCTTAAGCTTATGTAGAAGTCCCATGAGCTTAGGCCCAAGCCCATAAAGGAAAGGAAGGGAACTAGGAGTGTTGCCCTAGCTTCCCTCCTATAAATACTCTTGTAAACCCTCATTTGAGGGTTGGTTGTTCAAGTTTTCTTTTCACACATATTCCTACGCCTAACCGTGCTACTCTTATCGTGTATGTGTGCTTGTTTACTTGTTCAATCGCCTTATCTCTTTCTATATTACTTGTGTTTGTAAAACTAGTGACCTATCACAAGCCATTGTCCACCCCACAAGGAATAGCTCCAGCAACTCTCGTGGCCTAGAGAAGCACCACCTGGAGTGAGACGAGCCGAGACTCGACCCCCAATCTCTTATTCCACAAAGTCTCTCCAGTGTGCCCATAGGTTTTGCGAAGGCGGGTACTTATCTGAAGCAAATGCCAAGGATGGGGCTCAAACCCGGGTCTATCGACTCAAGCATGAGACTTCCTAGAGATATTAGACGCTAGTTTATGTTTGGTCTTGAGTCAAATGTATTTTAGCGTGTAGTGTTTCATTTCCGTTGTTTAGGAATTGTAGTGCTTTGTTATGTAAGCTTTATCGCATATGTAACAGACTGGGATGCAGGAGTCACCCGCATCATATGTACTTAAACGCTTTTTTAGAGTAATAAATTTACCGGAGAAATCATTTACCAAAAATAAATAAATTAAAAAAACACTTTTTTAATTTAGTCCACCCAGAATTCTGGCTTGGCCAACATTTGTGTTATGACAAATTTGGTACTCCAAATCAGACTTCAGATACAATACTATGGATACGAAATCTCATACTCGCATATAGTGGATCGTAAAGATGCTACTATGCTAAGGTCCCACTATATAGCGAATCAAGGGCAAGGATTCTAGTTTATTTATGATAAAACCAAAATTCCAACTACGAATCTACAAGTCAAATGAAAATGATATGAAGATTATAAATACAAAGCAATATAGCCTTTTTCTAAAGGCAGATGGTAATGTAGTAACCGGTGGTAAGCGTGAGCATGTAAAGGAAGTGAGTGGTGGTCCGGTGAGATAGAGTGCTCAGCAACAACAAGATCAAAAGGAAAACAGGAAAAGGATATAAGAGAACCAAAGATGAAAAAAAGATGGAATTTACTAAAATGTCAACGTGCAACTCAAATTTTTGAAAGTTTTTTACTGCACAAATTTTTGTATTCAACTTTAGTTCTTAAATTCCGTGTACGTAGTTGGAGTGCTCAGCAGTATGACCCACAAATCGTACGTCTCATACTTCATCGTCTTAAATGGTATACGAATCTATTTTACATGGCTTAAGCGCGGAACATTATGTGGTTGTACTCTAAGCAATAATACAAAAAGATCGTGGTGGTGGCGTACACTAACAAACATTTAGAATATTCTAAAGATAGTCAACATGCGACTTTGTACCATAAGAACGATGTTTACATATTTCAAAATTTTAGTCACATTCATGATTAAGATTCTTAATGACAAGAGAAATGTTGATCTGAGCTATAAGCAATTAACTTACAACCATGATCATATATGATTGATGAATTTTGTAAAAAACAAAAACATCCTAAATCCTAATTGGCTAATTGTGGTAAGTAGCCGTGACTCATTACTTATAAATGGGGCAACTGCCGTTCCCTTTTATCTCAAACGGATCAAATAGGAGAACATGTCAAATGGATCAAGTGGGATGAAAATCGGCCATCGTATGTGTTCAATACAACCTCCTAAATCGTTTTATTCAAAGATTAGTATTTATTATTTGTAATAATATTTTTATGTAATCATAATTATTCTACCTAAGAACCTAAGCCGACACAGTCCATTTCGACCCGAATTAAAAAAGGCCCTTTTAGTCTGACCCGTTTTGACGAGAGTCCAGGCTCCATGTTTGACAGGAGAGAGGAAATTGGAGTAAACATTGAGAATAATGAAGGTGGAACAGTGGTCCTAGGAGAAGTTAAAGAAAGGGTTTTATGGGACATGCAAAGCTTTTAGAAAGTATACATGCATGTTATTGTTGAGGTACATTACATACTATTTGCCTACAAGAAAAGACTGTATCTAAACCAGACAAACCAAAAGTTTAAGTACTATTTCTTTCTTTATGTAACAAACAAACTTGCACTTCATTTCATTCTTCAAGATGGAATCTCACCTTCACAACTTTTCACCTTTTTTTTCTACCTTCCAATCCCAATAATTACCATATACTTTTCCTCTTTCCGTTCTGCTGCTAGGACTTGCTCTTTTTTGTAAAATTTTCAACTTTAAGGGCCTGGAATTTGATTTATTAACGTGTAGAGTTGCGAAAGGAAAAGTTAAAGAGGAATATAATGCAAAACGACCCACAATAAAAGAGCGGAAAATGACATGTAGTTGTGTCCTAGTTCATTAAGAGGCGTCCGTATTCTCAGGTCCTCGCATATTGTGTGGAGCAAATATGAAACTATTAGTGGGCTATGTTTGGATTTGTTTTTATCACAGTGATTATTGTGATTCGAAGTTGTAATAACTAGTTTTACTGTCTGGGTCAAGTGATCCTGATTTTACGATTACATAGGGTAAAAAATCGATTTTGAAAAGCAAGTAATAAGTTGCTAGAAAACCTGATTATCAAGATGTTTTCCACTTACTGTAGCTTTAAACAAAGCGACTATTTATTTTTTCAAATGGCAATAATCACTTTGAAATTACATCCAAACACCCCCTAAGACTCGTAAGAACGTGCATTCTTAGAACGACCCATGTTGCAATAAAGCATGATTCAAACTTGGTTTTCTAAAGCTATCTTGTTTATAATGAAAGTTTGGAATTAATGTTCTAAGAACATATATATGCAATGCAAGCAGAAGAGCATTATGACATTATATATGTTCGTGTATGAAGCCTCAGACTGTGATCTGCTCAAATCATCAAATTGCATGATTATATATCCAAATTCAACCAGCACACAGTTACTGCTTATAGGAATCACTTGTTTCATATCTGTAAATCAGAGACTTTAAAAACCGAAAGTGCCTACAACTCTACTGTCGTGTCTTTTGATATGAAAAACAAAACACTGGTCCTAGAAATTTTATATAATGCAATTCCTATGTATCAGTAATCATGAGCTGCGGAAAAAGAGGAGAATAAGAGCAGTCAAAAGTACAAGACTTGTATGGTGACGATATGAAACTAAATCTAGTCTGCTGTCTTGACTCATATGTAAGGTACTCGCAGAAAACAAAAAGCTTACACCTGCAAGCATCGCTGTGCATCTTGAGACCACAATTGGGACCAATTTCTTTGAATACGTCGGTGTCAATAGATGTCCCATTCCACTTATTCTTTTTGGTCCATAAAACCATAACGCTCAAAATTCAATCCATTACGTTGTTGAATGCCTGCAACAAGATATAAAGTACGTTAAAATGTGTTTTGAAACGTGTAGAGTAAAGCCTGTCTTGATCACTATTGCTTTTGACGAACTCAGAAACAGTTTCCTAAGATTCGTAAATTTTAATGTAGATTGTGTATGAAGCTGAATAAAAAAGAACATGATGCTAGCACAAAGGAGATGCGGATACGTTATAACTATGCATGCAGTCCACGAGTCTCTCAAGTTAGAGAAAAGATAAATAAAGGCCCAAAAGCAAATCTAATATCAGAAAAGATGGTTCATGTGAGCTAACGAGTCCTCAGCGCATGTGAATGCATTCGTGTGATATGGGAGAAATAATAACTACATGTAATATATTAGAGACAGATGAGCCTTCAAGTGTTACGTCCTCTATTTCTTTTATTGGTCTCCTCATGTAAGATTGAAATAAGTTAACTCCACATTGACCTAAATAGGATCCTATTTAATTAAGATTTTTCATGAAATTCATGGTTTTCTTGTCTAGTATAAGTCAGATTTTGAAAGTGTAAGTAGATTTCTATAAGTTCTATAAACAATGCACAAAATATTTGAGAAATAGCAAGAATGCTGCACGATATAAAAGAAAGTTAATCTAGGGTAAATTGAAGAAATGAATCCCAGCCATCAGAAGGAAAAAAGAAAAGAAAACAAACAAAAAATTGCTCACAACAGAGGAATATGTTATATACGTCTTCTAGAATTTAATTTCTGTTAGATAGTTGATTATTATATACACTATACAGATTAGTGCATCCTTGAAAGCAAGTGATCGGTTCACCACATGCATTATATACGTCTTCTAGAATTTAATTTCTGTTAGATAGTTGATTGATAAATTAAACCTAATTCTTAAGGACTTTAGCATTTACGTATACAGGTGAAAGCAACTGTTGCACTAAAGCCCAAGTGACAGTCAGTTTAGGGACAGACTAATAGAAATAATAGCAGAATGATTGATAGAGGATGTGGGCATGGGGAATAAAACACTGTGCAACAAATCAAATCATCACTAACTCAACCCTAAGTATGGTGGAAGCTTGATAAAAACAATAGTTGAGTCACCATGGCATCGACTACAAGTGATTTCACACCATAAAGGTTAAGACAAACTTCAACAAATATGCAAATAGCTTTCCATTTCAAGTCTAACACCGAGCTTGCATCAAAAGTAAATGAGGGATAAATGGATAATATAGCTAAGAAATCTCCACAAACTTGTAGATCAAGTGTCAAACTTAACTCCATAGATTATTGCATTAACTGTTAAAGTAAATCGACGGTCACTAATGTTCGAATGGCAGAGCATCAGCTGACAGCATACATGCTCAAGGAGTATATCACTTATGTTAGCGTAAGTTAAATATGGAAAACAAAAGCATTACAAGAGAAATGGGGAACCAAAAACGATAATCTATCTATAGAGTGCATTAGGAAAGTATCAATGATTTGAATATAAGTAATATATGGCCTAGTCTTTCTGGAATTTGAGTATTCCTGGATGGATGTTGATTGTAAACGTTTGTGTAAGGTTGTACTTGAAGACTAGGTGGTGGTTGAACCATTTGAGGTGGAATTGCTACTTGTTGTGGATAATGTTGTTGGTTAAATTGTTGTTGATAAATTTGTTGTTGCTGATTGAATTGTTGATGTTGTGGACTTAGTTGTTGTTGTTGTTGTTGATTATACGTGTAAGGAAAGTAGTTAGAGTATGGTGGTTGAGACATGTTGAAAACTTGTGTTGTAAAATGGACCTTTGTAGTCGAATGAAACGTTGTTGATGAAGTGTCCTTAGGCGTAGAAACCAAGTATAGACAAAGTAATGCTTAGACGTAAAATACCAAACTTACGCGTAAAAGCAATAGTTACGCGTAGGATTAGCTTACGCGTAAGAATTGAGAAACACTAAGATTAGGCGTAAACTGAAAGTTAGACGTATAAAACTTATGCATAGGATTAGCTTATGCGTAAGACAAGGCTTAGGCGTAAGAAAAATCTTATGCGTAAAGAGTTCTACGCATAAGTTTGAGCTTATGCGTAAGATTAGGGTTTTGCCCAAAAATCCTTTACACTAATCTCAGTGTAAAAGATATCCAAAGTCGAAGTGTTTTTAGGCTTATCCAAGCAAGAAAACACTGAGTAAACCAAGAAAACTGAAGATCAAGCCACGGATTTCTTACGCGTAACTCTAGGGTTTTGTTACGCGTAAAACTTAACCAAAATGGAATTTTTGCCCAAAGTGATTCTAAACCAGATTTTTGTGATGAAACAACTTCAATATCACTAAAATAACACAAAAGTGTGAAACTTGATGATCCAAAGCTTATAAACACCTTACGCGTAGAGATGAACACACGTATAAAACCAAGCTTAAAACCAATGAAATACACGTAAAGTTTGAAACTTTTTGCTAACAACTGAAATTTTAACACCTAAAAACCTTGAAAGTACAAGAATCTTGGATTGGAAAGTGTAAAAAATGAGTTTTTAAGCGTGATAAAGTTTGTAAACCGTAACTTACGCGTAAAACCAAAAACTTCAAAAACAAAAAACCTTTTCACCCAACTATTTGGCGATTGATACCATTGTTAGGTCACCATGTTTGTAACACAAGCATCAATAGAAGAAATAGAAAAGAAGAGATCGGATGAACAAACACACACACACACACGTATGAGATATATGAAGAGTTATGCGTAAAGTGAAATATGTGAATTGAACAACCAACCCTCAAGTGAGGGTTTACAAAGATTATTTATAGGGCAAGGAGCTAGGGCAACACTACTAGCATCCTTCCCTTCTTATGGGCTTGGGCCAAGGCTTATGGGCTTTCTACATAAGCCTTGGCATGATAACTAACATAAAAGCCATAATTAAGCTAACTATTACATATTAATAACTAACACTTGAATTCTAGTTTAGGAGTGATTCCAACAATAACATAGTGGGAATAGGTTTATAAAATAAAAAGGTTTATAATTTAATGTCATAACACAAGTATAAACCTTTTAAAAGGTTTACCATAGTGGATGGCCTAAACCCTAAGTTTTTGAGGGGGCGTTTTTTATGCCCTAATTAGGGTTTTGTAAACATTGTTTTTAATTGGATTAGAAAACCCTAGGTTGCATGCAATTTTATGGGTATTAAATTGCGTAACTCTTGTTTAATTGCATTAATTTTTAAGTGTAATTTATGTCCATGATAAAAAGTGCATTTGTCATAGATCTGCTTTTATTGTATGCTTTAATTGGTTAAGTGATGTACTCTAATTTTTGATAGATCTAAAATTGAGGAAGACCTAAATCATAATTATTAATAAATCAATTATGTGCTATGTGGTATGTGTTAGAATGTGGTTTAAACTCCTACGGGCTACGGGCCGTTTGGGATTTAGCTATTTTTGGTAATTTCGTATTAGGAAAAACTATGTTAGGTCGGTTTGTTTTAGCCTATATATATAGGGATTCTTATGTTGAGAAGATTGTACCTTTGAATTTCGTTTTGAATAAAAGAAAAGCTTCCGCAAATTTGTCGATTCTTGCTTCTTCTCTTGTGCTTCATCTTTGATTATCGCTTGCTTATTCTAACAAGTGGTATCAGAGCTAGTCGATCTAGGGTTTCATCTGTATCTATTCGAACTTAGGGTTTCTTAGATCGAACTTAGGGTTTCGTCTGAATCTTTTCGAACTTAGGGTTTCGGATTTTCGAATTGGGTTGGAAGTTTTTGTTTTGAATTTGTTTGGAGCAATCACTGAAGAATCGTTTTCTTCAATTCGTTTGGGTTTTTAGGGAGATTTGGAAATTGTTTTTGATAGAACAGAGTGTTTCTGAATTGGGGATAAGTTTGTTTCTTCTGCTGGATTTTTTTGATACGATCAGGACATCAAGTATTTGTTATTCAGTTGGGCTTTGGTTTTTGGGCTGCTACTCTTATTTTAAAGTGGGCTTTTGAAATTTTTACTTTTGAATTAGTAACGTTAGTATTTGTAGTTTGTTTTTGAATCATTTGAATATCGGGTACCTTGTTTGGTATTTTTTTTTTTTTGAAAATCATGTCTTCTTCTCTATTTACTAATATTGAGAAGTTTTCGGGAAAGAGTAACTTTAGCTTGTGGCGTATCAAGATTCGTGCTTTATTGAAACAACAAGGCATTTGGGCACCCATTACCGGTACAAAACCGGCTGATATGACTGATGCTAACTATAAGTTGCAAGAAGAAAAGGCACACTCCACTATTTTGCTATGTTTATCGGATGAAGTGCTATATGAGGTTGGTGATGAGGAAACGGCAGCAGGAGTTTGGGAAAAGTTAGAAACGATTTACATGACAAAGTCGTTGACTAATAAGTTGTTATTGAAACAACGTTTGTTTTCCCTTAGAATGAAAGAAGGTTCATCATTGAAAGAACATCTTGATGCCTTGAACTCAATCTTGATGGATTTGAAGAATGTTGAAGTGAAGATTGAAGATGAAGATGCCGCTCTTGTTCTTCTTGTGTCATTACCTCCTTCGTTTGAAAGTTTTGTTAGTTCATTTGTTGTTGGTAAAGAAACTATCACTTTGGAAGATGTTAGATCTAGTTTGCACTCAAGAGAGCTTCGTCAACAAGCGTCAGGAAGTGGTAATGAGTCTCAATCCATGGGTTTAGCAGCCACAAGTCGTAATAGGAGTCGATATCGATTTGAAAAAGGTAAAGATAATGGTGGAGCATCGTCAAGTTCTCAAGGTTCTAATCCTCGAGATATTTGTAACTATTGCAAGGAGCCTGGTCATTGGAAGATTGATTGTCCTAAACTTAAGGAAAAAGCTTTGTTGGCGGCTACTCCTATGGACGTATCGTGCTACTCAGGTTTCGAATGTGATGTGCTTTGAAGATTGACGTTTGGAATTTGGAAATTTGAATTTGATTTTGTTTTGGATCGTTTTCGGATTCGATCATTTGTTTGAATTAGGCTAGTTTCTCTAGCATTTGAAAATTTGAATTTGTTTTTGAAACGCTTGATATTCCTTAGGAGTTTCAATCACGGTGGAGATTGTTAGAATGTGGTTTAAACTCCTACGGGCTACGGGCCGTTTGGGATTTAGCTATTTTTGGTAATTTCGTATTAGGAAAAACTATGTTAGGTCGGTTTGTTTTAGCCTATATATATAGGGATTCATATGTTGAGAAGATTGTACCTTTGAATTTCGTTTTGAATAAAAGAAAAGCTTCCGCAAATTTGTCGATTCTTGCTTCTTCTCTTGTGCTTCATCTTTGATTATCGCTTGCTTATTCTAACAGTATGTGTTTAATTTTGACTTACGCAATCGATGAATCGATGCATGTGGCTCACCTTGTACATAGATGAAAACGGGTGAAAGTCTTAATTAGACATATACATATTGACATATATAGAATTGATTAATAGTAGGATTTATCAAAAGGTTTGCATGTGACTATTTGATATGCATGATTAATTGTTAAGTTATGTATTCATTGTTTATATGTTTATTTTATATTTTGAAAATACTTGCTTGTTTGTTATTGTGTACAAGGGTATTTTTTAATAAGAAAAATAAACTGATCTAAACAATGATGAAACATGTGTTTTTTAAGCATAGTAGTCGTAAATGTTTAATTGATTGATGCTTATGCACAAAATAGTTAGAACGACGCACCCATTAATGACAAACTATAAGATGGGTATAAGGTTGGTACGCATTAAAATGTGACCTTAAAGAAGAGGGTATGTAATATGCTTTGTGCGTCTTAATGGAGTTACCAAGTATTCCTATATAATGTTCATAAAATCTTAAGGGTGAATTGACCTTAAATTCCACGTGCCACTTTTTTGGTAATTATCCAAATAAATTGGGTCTTATGACTCATGCAGTAGTAGGATATAGTGGTAATTAAAGGAAATTCTTTAATTCGTTAACCAATACCTCGATTAAAGTTTGATGATGAAAAGCTTAAAAATTAAAACAAAGGTATAACTATTTTAATAAAAACTTATGCTACGAAGATGAATGCATGACATCTTTACACATATTTGATTTGACACCAAAAATCAAATTTATTACCCTTAATTTAAGTTGTATGCCATCCAATGAAACGGAAACACCTGAGATTACCTTTTATTTGCGTAAGAACGTGATGTAGATCGTAATCAAAGGGTAAAATATCCACGTGTCGTGAGAACGGGCATGGATGATTTTGCAGTTTCTTAAGTTGGACAACTTAATTGAGTTAGGCGGTGAGAACTGGTAACTCAAGGCATAAGATGGGGATAAAACATTTTTACATTGCAACTTATGTTGGTTAAATGTAAATCCCATAAATCTAGGAATTGCAATTGAAATTGGCAATTTGGCAAGGCCTCGTACCATTTTGTATAATTTCATTACTAGCAGATCAACTGATGTGATGAGATTATGACAATTTGGATCCTAGTTTTCAATAAAAATTCATTTGTTATATGAATATGAACCTTGGGTATTTAATTTTATTGAAAAGAAAAATTATCAAAATACTAATTATGGTTTTTTGAAGCTTTTATGTAGATGGCTCATCAACCTGAAAACACTATGAGCTTAATGAGTGCTGCTTTCAAAGATATGATTGGACGAGACAAACTGATTGGCCCAAATTTCAATGATTGGCATCGTGCACTTAGGATCATCCTTCGTGTTGCCAAAAGACTTAAGATTTTGTCTACACCTCTGCCTGAAGCTCCTGCTGATACGACTACTGCTCTTGAAAAAGAGGAGTATCGTGTCGAGTATGAGAAGCATAATGATGTGGCTTGTCTTATGCTTTTGGGGATGTCTGCTCAATTTCAAAAACAATTTGAGCACTATCCGCCTATGAGCATGCTCGATGAACTCAAACGTATGTTTGAGAAGCCACCAGCAGCTGAATTGTATGAACTTATTGAAAAGGTTCATAGTTGCAAGCAAGAGGTTGGTAAATCTGTATCCGACCACGTCCTTGAGATGAAACATCACTTGGACCAATTGGAGAAGCTCGGATGTGGTTACTCCCAAGATGTGTGTGTTGGCCTCATCAATCACTCCCTTAATCAGGAGCGGTTTGGTGATTTTGTGCGCCAGTGCAATATGCATTGCACGGGGAAGACAGTGAATAAGTTACATGCAATGCTTGTAGACTTTGAGAATAGGTTACCTAAGAAGGCACCTACACCTGCGGTACTAGCAATACAAGGTGGTAGGGTAAATAAGCCAAAGCCGCAAGCAGATAAGAAAAGGAAAGGAAAAGGAAAGGGGAAACAAGTTGTGATCCCACCAACTTCTAAGAAGAACCATACAAAGAGAAAGGAGAATCCTAAGAAGGATTCGGCTTGCCACCACTGCAACACACCAGGTCATTGGAAGCGGAACTATCCATTGTTGCTGAGTGAGTTGCTTCAGAATAAAAATAAGATGGTGCCTAGCTCATCAGGTATTTTTATGTTTGAATTATTTTCTTTTCCTCATAAGCAAAATTCCTGGATTTATGATACAGGGTGTGGTACTCACATCTGTAATTCATCGCAGGGACTTAGAGGAGCGAAGAAGCTGACCAGTGGAGAAAGATACTTGTACGTTCTCAATGGCAAGCGTGCAGTAGTTGAAGCCATAGGGACTTTTGACTTAGTGTTGCCTTCGGGCTTAATTCTTGAACTAAATAATTGTCATTATGCACCCTCCATTGTTAGGGGTGTTATTTCAGTTTCTTTGTTAAAAGATATTGGTTTTATGTACACTTTTACCAGTTATGGAATTTCAATTTCTTTTAATAATGTTTTTTATTTTAATGCAATTCCTATAAATGGTGTGTTTGAAATTGATATGGATGATTATGTGTCCAAAGGAAATAATTTGGTGTATAGCATTAGCAATAAGAAGAGCAAGTCTAATTGGGACTCTTCTTATCTTTGGGATTGTCGCCTTGCTCATATAGGCAAGAAACGCATGGTAAAGCTGCAACACGAAGGGATTTTACAAAGTGTCGATGATGAATCATTTGACAAATGCGAGTCTTGCATATCTAGGAAGATGACAAGGAAACCGTTTTCACATCAAGTGGAAAGGGCTTCAGATCTACTTGGATTGATACACACTGATGTGTGTGGTACACTTAGATATGTTTCAAAATGTGGTGCTACCTACTTCTTAACCTTTACTGTTGATTTCAGTCGTTATGGTTATGTTTATTTACTTAAACATAAACATGAAGTCTTTGAAACATTTTTAAGGTTTTCAAAAGTGAAGTAGAATTACAACTCGGTAAGAAGATTAAAGCTCTTCGATCCAATAGAGGTGATGAATATATAAGCCAAGAGTTCAAAGATTACTTAGCTAAGTGTGGAATTGTCCAGAAGCTCACATCTCCTTATACTCCACAGCAAAATGGTGTATCTGAAAGGAGAAATCGTACTTTACTAGACATAGTATTATCAATGTTTAATCTTACAACTCTTCCTTTAACTTTTTGGGATTATGCCCTTGAAACTGTTGTTCACATTTTGAATATGGTTCCAACGAAGAAGGTTGTTAAGACTCCATATGAACTATGGACAGGAAAAGCTCCCAACTTTTCTTACTTAAAGGTCTGGGGTTGTGAGGTGTATGTTAAACGTGACTCACCATATAAGCTCCAACCAAGACCTGTTAAGTGTCTTTGTAGGATACACTAAGGAAACTATGGGTTACTACTTCTACTACCCAGCTAAGAACAAAGTCATTATGGCTAGGTACGGAGACTTCCTTGAAAGGAATCTCATATCTTAAGAACTCAGTGGGAGAGTGTATGATCTGGAAGATGATCATGAAGATACAACACCTTCTAATAATACTAGCCAACTTCAAGAAGAACCTGAAAGCTTGGGTGCTCCTCCTGAAGTTGTTCCCATCCGTAGGTCTGAAAGGACTATATGTGCACCTGACCGTCTATGTCTTAATGCAGAGGTGGAGGAAAATATGGTTGGGGATCTTAATGAACCTACCAACTATAAGGCTTCCATGGCTGATCCTGAAAAAAACAAGTGGCAGATTGCTATGAATGGATAAATGCAATCCATGAAAGATAATGATGTCTGAATTGAAGTTGACCTTCCTCCCAATGCTAAAGTCGTTGGAAGTAAGTGGATCTTCAAGAAGAAAACTGACATGGATGGCAATATACACACCTATAAGGCTCGTCTGATAGCTAAAGGTTTTACTCAAACCTATGGCGTTGATTACTAGGAGTCATTCTCTCCTGTAGCAGACATAAGAGATATTAGGATTCTCATAGCTATAGTTTCACACTATAACTATGAGATATGGCAGATGAATGTCAAAACCGCCTTTCTGAATGGTCGTCTAGATGAAGACATCTATATGGCACAGCCTGAGGGGTTTGTGAATTCACATTTTCCTAACCGTGTATGCAAGATTAAAAGGTCCATTTATGGACTAAAGCAAGCATCAAGGCAATGGAATAAAAGATTTGATGGAGAAATCAAAAGTTTTGGATTTACTCAGAATCTTGATAGCCATGTGTATATCACAAAGCTAGTGGGAGTCATGTTACTTTCCTTATTATGTATGTCGATGACATATTAATCATGGGAAATCATATACCAAGTTTAAATGAGGTGAGAGACTATCTTGGTAAATGTTTTTCGATGAAAGACTTAGGGGAAGCAGCATATATACTCGGAATCACGATCTACAGGGATAGATCAAGGCGGTTAATTGGTTTAAGTCAAAGTGCTTACATTGACAAAATATTGAAGAGATTCAATATGAAAAATTCAAAAAAGGGATTTTTGCCGATGCAAGTAAACCATGGTTTGAGTAGCGAAGGTTGTGCTTCAACACCTGTAGAGGTAGCACACATGAAGAAAGTTCCTTCGGCTGTAGGATTTATCATGTATGCGGTGCGATGCACAAGACCTGATGTAGCGTTTGCTCAAAACCTGACCAGTCGATATCAACAGAATCCAGGTGAAATTCACTGGACTATTGTTAAGCATATTCTCAAGTACCTTAGGGCTACAAGCAATGTTGCAAAAATCGGTCAACTCGGCCGATTAATCGTTAATCGGCCGAGTACCTTTTCGATTTTTGAAAATCGGTCAAAAAATCGGCCTAGGAAAAAAATTGACACTAAGCAGTCAAACAATCGGCCGAATCGGTCGATTAATCGGCCGAATCGGTTAAAAATCGGCCGAATCGGTCAAAATCGGGCAAATCGGTCTTTTTAAAAATAATAATAATTTAGGCATTCCACTTAATTTGGGGATCGTATATTTTACTTATAACGCACAATGGGCATCATAATCAGAATTGGAGCTTTTATTGAGGTTTGGAAACAAAGCAGGATTTGAATCGGTTAAGATTTTTAGTTTGGTCTCCAGAAATACCAAAAAATTACAGGAAATGCCAATCCGATTAATCACCCATTAATCCCGACTTGACCGATTACTCGCTGCAGGGTGGTTGACCGCCCGACTACCGATTCACGATTTTTGCAACATTGGCTACAAGAGATATGTTTGATAGTGTATGGGGGAAATCCAGAAGCAGAACTGTGTGTTACAGGTTACTACGATGCATCCTGGAAGTGTGACAAAGATGATACGAAGTCTCAGACGGGTTACATATTTGTCATCAAGGGAGGCGCTATGGATTGGAAGAGCAAGAAACAGACCACTATTGCGATGTCTGCTACAAAAAGTGAGTACATAGCTAGGGATGGCAATGGGCTAGAAAAAACCCGCAACCCGCGGGTACCCGCACATAAATGGGTGGGTAAAATCGTCAATTTTCACCCACGGGTGGGTCGTGGGTGAAAATATGTACCCATCAGTGGGTGGCGGGTGGGTGACGGGTGAGGCATACCCATCACGGTTAAACCCATGACACCCATTTAAACATACCCATGGGTATACCCTTCAAAATACCCGTGGGTATACCCATAAATCTATGTTAAAGTTAATTATACTAATTAAAATATTTATAATGTTGCAGGTATACATTTAATAGTTTCAAAGTCTCAAGAAAACACATTAAATGTTTGTATTTCAAAACTAAAAAGAGAATATGAAAGATCAAATAATCAAATTTGTATACATGTTAACATGTATAAATTATAATCCCATCAACATAGTTCCTCCTTGTGCTAAAATACATCTTACCCGCTTCTTTCTTACTCACACTTCGACTCACCTGTAACTTCAATTATTCTCTTTATGAGGTGCACACCTAATACATCTAAGTATTCTAGTTATATAGTTATGTAAATTTCATATTTAAAGATGTTTTAAACCATTTTACTTTATTTATCTAATTAACAAATATGAATGTCATTTGGTATAATGATGTTTAATAACTACTTTTAAATATGTGTTTAATTATTGTGTGAACATGGTATTTGGCAAATTGATGTTTAATAGCTACTTTCATATCATGGTTTTGTAGTTTTGTTGCATTACACTAACCCATGGGTTTACCTGTGGGCATGGGCATGGGTAGAAAATTGTACCCATTTGCGGGTGACGGGTGGGTGACGAGTGAGAAAAAAACTACGTGGGTGGGTGACGGGTTAGAGATACCCGTGCCTATTACCCACGGGTGCCATCCCTATACATAGCGGCGTCAGAAGCTGCCATGGAAGCTATTTGGATAAGGAAGTTTGTTTCGGTGCTTGGTGTTATGTTGTGGATTGAAAATCCTATTAAAGTATATTGTGACAACTCTGTTGCAATAACTTTTTCCCATGAACCTGGAGTCATGAAGCGCACCAGACACTCTCCTAGACAATATCACTATGTTTGAGAACAAGTCAAGATAGGTGAAATTGAGTTACTCAAAGTTCACACAGATGATAACCTAGCAGGTCCTTTGACGAAGGCCTTGCCTGGTGAAAAACTTAATCATTTTTCTAATAAGTTTGGACTTTGCTTAGATAGTAGTTTCATGCCCATCTGTGACTAAGTATTTTAGATAAAGGATATTGTAAACATTATTATTCAAATGAAATAAAGTATTTTTGTTATGTTTATTGTTCAATTATTATGATGTTATCCTATATTTCCATGTTTAAATCCTTGAATAACTTAAGTTATTTTAAATAGTCCGTTGTCGATCAATAACATGTGAATGATATCGAATTAAGACAAATCTAAGTGTTAGTTAGAATATACTTGAAAGTATATAGATGCGTAGCATGACTAATTTCAGATGATATTTAATGGATTGAGTATAGGATTTATCCCAACCACATGATGGTACTTTATGGATCTTAGTCATTAAGTACCTCATGAATATTTATCCTCTGACTTGAGATACCAGAGAAATGTCATGGATGTAGTGCATTTATGTGAAGCAATCTAACGCTATACGTAACGGGTAGTTATAAGGGTTGTTTTCAGAAGTGTTGTGAAATTTATGAATTCTGCTCGTAGTCAAAACGGGATTTGTTTCCTTCAAATTTATTTTGAAGTATAATTGTTACACCCATATCCCGTCAAGGTATTATTAAAAGGAAGTATTAATCTTTTATGTTAGAATGTATAAAAATGATTCTTAGTTATTGTAGCTAGTAAGAAAGATTAAGAACTATTGTGGCCAAAATATAGAATCCTAGAATAGAGGGACTAATGTTGTCATTTGGCCTAAGTAGAATAAATATAAAAGGAGAAAAAGTAGTCTCATAAAGACTTATCTAGGTTTTGAGGAGGTTACCTCATGTTGAAGAAAGAGTTAGAGAAGAAGAAGAAAGTATCAAGATCATCATCAATTGAGTTAATTTTGGGCTATTGAAGTGATTATTAAGGATAGGAGACCTTCAATTGTATATCTCAAACCAAGTAAGCAATTTCCCTAATTCTTGTAATTAGGGTCTTGAATTTAGAAGTTTAAAGTAGTTATAGACGATGCCCAATTCATTGAGATTGTTAGTTATAGTCTCTAGTTAAGATTAATTGTTGTTTAGGAAGCTTAAAGAAGTAGTGACTCTACTTGGTAGAAATCCTTCGAATAATTGAAGGTAAGTATAGTGGGTTAATGTTATATCATATTGAATTATGAATAATTGATTATGTTATAGTTGTTGGAGCTTGTTATAGTTTAGCTTGTATCCATAGCTTTATATGTCAAGTCGTGTAAATACCAATTATAAGGTATGTGCTTATGTTATAGATGCTCCATGAATTCTTATGTGTTGTTAAAGTTTTATTTGCATTTAGCCCATTGACTTACTAAGCATTCGCTTATGTTATAGTTGATGACGTTTTGTAGGTCCTAGCAAAGAGGATAAGGTAAGACTCAACTGTAAAATGGACTTTGCTTAAGCTCCTAGTTGAGCTTATCTTTTGGAACCAAGGTGTTAAAGTCGGAAGCCCCGAGGATTCAAGTCACGTTTTGGTATATTTTCAAGTGTCTTGGTCTTTTTTCCGTTAGTGGTTGTACTTACGTTTATGTTGTCTAAAATGTTAAGTCAATGCGTCAAGTTCTTGTAACTATGGGTCAAGAAGTTAGAAATGATGTTTGGCGTAAAGTCAATTACTCGTTTTAAGGATTAAGGTGTTGGTAAAATTAGTGGAAATGGTTCTTATAAGTATTACAAGTTGGATTCTGGTCTTATGGCAATATCCAAAGTGATATGTAACTTTTGTTGGGTCTAAGTGCAGTAAATCTGCACAAAATGTGCAGGTCTGGGCTCCAGACGGCGTCGCCAACTAGGTGATCCCGTCTAGTTGAAAAGCTTCTAAGCCGTTAGGCTATGTTGGGTCTCAGACGGCGTCACACGTCAAGAGTGACGGCGTCACATTTAGAACCTGACGCCGTCGGGTTAAAAACCTTCTGAGCCGTCAGACCTAAAAGTCTGGGTTTATTGACCTGACATTTCTTTAAGGCGGACGACGTCACGTAATGTGGTTGACGGCGTCTGCCCATCTGATGGAATTAATTAAGTCCTTCTTCAGCTTAAACTAACATGATAAACTTCCAAATTTTCCTTCTTTTGTGGTCCATTCTAAGGGATGTTTTGTAAAAACGCAATGTAAGTCGTGTCGTCCATGTCATTAACAAAGGTATCAAAATTTCCGTTTTGGGGGCGTAACAACTTGGTATCAGAGCCTTGGTCTAAGAGATTTAGGATCTTTACCTTAGAATTTCCTAGACTTAGGCCGCGTTAATTGTGTTACTAATAGTTATACTACGTGTACACTTCGTTGATGATTTTAAGAAGTACATATGTTACATGTTTTTATAACTATGCTTGGCCACCGTGGTTATAAGAAGATGGCACATGTGTGTTACCTAAGATCGTTAAGGCCTTGTGCAGGTGGTGGTTAGGATGAGCTGTGAAAGAGTTATATGATTTTTATAAGTTATAGGTGATTTTGTCTAATCGAATGTTTGTTATATGTTACAGTAAATAAGAAATGAATACTCCCCATTAAAAGGAAGCCATAAAGGCTACTACCTCTAAACATGTCGGATCTTCGGCAAGTGACCCAACCAAGAATGATATGACCTCGGAAAATTCATCTTCTTCTAGTTCGGAGGGTCCTACCTTAGAAGGATTTACTGACGAACAAGTAAAAGCTTTAGATGTTTTAATGAGGAGAAGGATAGGAAAAGCACTAGAAAGATCCATGCCATATGTTGTTAAAGAGACCACTCTAAATATTCAAGAAGCAATGCAAAGAGAGTTCGCGGAACTTAGAAGAGAAGAAGGTCATGGTAGGGTTACTAGGAATGATAAATCATCTTACAACGATTTCACGGCATGTGACGTACCTAAATTCATGGGGACCCTTGATCCTATAGCTTGTAATAGATAGCTCATCGCCGTTGAAGGTGCCTTTCGCACAAGTGGGTGTGAAGAGGCAAAGAAGGTTATCTACGCCATCAATTTCCTTCGTGATAGTGCTAGGACTTGGTGGGAAGGGAAAGTGTGTGAGAAAGGGGAGGCTTGGTCAGATTTGTGTTCGTGGAAGGAATTTAAGGAGTTATTTACTTCGGAGTATGCACCGGCGGAGGAGATTGACAAAATTCAGGAAGAATTTCAGACTCTAGTACAAACAAATGAAACGGTGAATGAGTTATGGAAGAAATTTAATGACATGGTCCCTTATTGCTCCGAGTACCATAATAATGAGAAGCTCAAAGTAGATAGGTTCCAATGCTTAAGGACGAAATCCGTGAAGTAACCTCACCATTTAAGTGTAGTACCTTGGAAGATCTTCTAAGTCATGCTCGTGTGAGAGAAGCGGATTTGGTGAGAAAGAAAAGTAAAGAAGATAAGGATGTTAAGAGGAAGCAAGTGTTCGGAGATAAAGAAGGCAAAAATCCAAGGTTTGACTTAGGTAGAAGGACCGGAGGGAATCAAGGCAATACGCAATGCAAGAAGTGTCACAAACTTTATTTTGGTGAGTGTAGACTCAACATGCCAGGATGTTATAAGTGCGGTTCTTTAAGTCACATGAGTAAAGAATGCCCGAAGCCAATGGTGATATGTTATGGGTGTAATCAAGTCGGGCACAAGTTAAATGAATGTCCGAGTCGAAAAACAAATGATGCTAAGATTGTGAAGACGGTCAAGGAAGAAACAGTTGAGATTCCAAAACCTAAGGCGCGGGTTTATCAAATGGGAGTGGAGGAAGCGAAGTCGAGACCCGATGTCATTATAGGTATACTTTTTGTTAATTCCATTTTCGCTCGAGTCCTCTATGACTTGGGAGCTAGTGTATCTTTTGTGTCATTAGAGTTTAGTAAGCAATTAACCTCTCCACTATCTAAACTCTCTAAACCCCTTGAAGTAGAAATAGCCGATAGTAAGGTGGTAGTTGTGATTAATGTGTTCCGTGGTGTAGAGTTGGAATTAGATAATAGTATATTTAAGATCGACCTAATTCCTATAGTGCTTGGAGAATTTGATGTCATCATAGGCATGGATTGGCTTAGTAATCACAATGCCGCCATTTTATGTAATCAAAAGATGGTACGAGTCGTGAATCCTAATGGTCGAGAAGTAGTAATATATGGAGATAAAAGAAAAGGACAATTTAAGTTATGCTCAATAAAGAAGGCTAGGAGATATTTATCATGGGGTTGTCGTGCGTTTTTGGCTCATGTGGTAGATACGAGTATTAAGAAGGCAAGTATTGATAATGTTCCCATTGTTAACGAATTTTGGGATGTTTTTTCGGACGAATTGCCGGGTGTTCCACCCGAAATACAAGTAGAATTTCGCATTGATCTCATTCCGGGTGCCAAACCGATAGCAAAGACCCCTTACCGTTTAGCCCCTTTAGAAATGAAAGAATTGATGAGCCAACTTCAAGAATTGCTAGATAAAGGTTTTATCCGTCCAAGTAGTTCGCCTTGGGGAGCACCGATTTTGTTTGTTAAAAAGAAGGACGGTAGCATGCGTATGTGTATTGACTACCGAGAGTTAAATAAAGTAACGGTGAAGAATGTGTACCCTTTGCCAAGAATCGATGATCTTTTTGACCAACTTCAAGGCGCTAAATGGTTTTCCAAGATTGATTTACGTTCGGATTATCATCAATTGAAGGTTTGAGAAGAAGACATTCCTAAGACGGCTTTTAGGACCCGATATGGACATTATGAATTTATGGTTATGCCTTTTGGACTTACGAATGCACCTGCAGTTTTTATGGACCTAATGAATCGAGTATGTAGACCGATGTTGGATAAGTATGTAATTGTATTCATTGACGACATTCTCGTTTACTCTAAGAACAAGGAAGAGCATGCGGTTCACTTGAGAGAGATTCTTGAAACATTAAGACAGGAAAGATTGTATGCAAAATTTTCAAAATGCGAATTTTGGTTGCAAGAAATTCAATTCCTTGGTCATGTTGTTAATCTGGAAGGTATTAAAGTTGACCCGTCAAAATTAGAAGCAGTGATGAATTGGCAAGTTCCGAGAAATGTTGGGGAGATACGAAGTTTCCTAGGCCTGGCAGGGTATTACCGGAGATTTATACAAGACTTTTCTAAGATTGTGTCTTCATTAACTAGACTTACCAAGAAGAATGTCCCTTTTGAGTGGGGAAGAGAACAAGATGATGCTTTTGATACATTATGGAGGAAGTTATGTGAAGCACAAATTTTAGTATTACCGGAAGGAACAGAAGATATGGTTGTATATTGTGATGCATCATACTCCGGTCTTGGTTGTGTCCTTATGCAAAGAGGTAAAGTAATTTCCTATGCCTCGAGACAGTTGAAGAAGCATGAAAAAGATTATCCAACTCACGATTTAGAGTTCGTAGCAGTGGTTCTTGCATTAAAGTTATGGAGGCATTATCTCTATGGAGTGGAATTCGTGATCTACACCGATCATCGAAGTCTTCAATACTTCCTCAGCAAAAAGGATCCGAACATGAGGCAGCGAAGATGGCTAGATTTATTAAAAGACTACAATTGTGAGATCCGATACCACTCGGGAAAAGCAAACGTGGTGGCCGATGCGTTAAGCCGAAAGAATCAAGGTGAAGTTACAAAGATCCATTCCTTGCAAATGATTATTACAACTGACTTTTTTGATAAGGTTAAGTTAGCCCAGAAGGAAGCTTTGAATAAAGAAAATTGGGAAGGGGAACGTATTACTTCCCATGTCCCTCATTTTGAAGAAGACAATCGTGGACTTAAAAAGCGGTATGGAAGAATCTATGTACCTTTCCGTAGTGGTGTTAAGAAGTTACTCCTAGACGAAGCACATAAGTCAAAATATTCCATCCACCCGGCAGCTAACAAGATGTACCATGATTTGAGAAAAGATTATTGGTGGCCGGGCATAAAAAGAGAATGTGCGAAATATGTTGAAAAATGTTTAACTTGCTTGAAGGTTAAAGCCGAGCACCAAAAACCATATGGTAAAGTACAACCGTTAGAAGTACCGGTTTGGAAATGGGAAAAGATTACGACGGACTTCATTACAAAGTTACCACGAACGACCAAAAAGCATGACGCGATTTGGGTAATAGTAGACCGTTTGACGAAAAGTGCACATTTCATTCCTATTAGAGAAGTTATGCCCGTTCACAAGTTAGCAAAGATATATGTGAAGGAAATAATTGCACGCCATGGGGTACCCATTTCTATAATCTCCGATAGAGATGGAAGGTTCACTTTGGCATTTTGGCGAAGCTTCCAAGAAGAATTAGGTACAAGATTACATATGAGTACGGCTTTCCACCTTCAAACGGATGGGCAAAGTGAAAGAACGATTCAAACACTAGAAGACATGTTAAGGGCGTGTGTAATTGACTTTGGGGGAAATTGGGACAATCATTTACCTTTAGTCGAATTTGCTTATAACAATAGTTACCATGCTAGCATTGAAATGCCACCTTATGAGATGCTTTATGGTAGGAAATTGTGGAAAACTAGAGGGGGGGTTGAATAGTTTTCCCAATTAAAACTTTCTTTTAATTATTTAGATCGACTTATGTCAATCTATTTAGATGTGTGTGTTGGATGTTGATAAACAATCATATAGAAGTATGTAATGAAAAGATAAGAGTAAGAAGCACAAAACCACAACGCGAGTATTTATAGTGGTTTGGCTACAAGGACACCTTCATTGCCCTACTCCACTCCCCGAGTCACCTACTCGAGAGTTCGTAATCACTACACGACACCAACTCCTTATGGCGGAGAAGCCTTCACAATGTTGCCTACTCTTTTTCCGGTACTAGGCTAACCACCGGGGTCTTTCACACTAAGGTGAACCACACCTATCAACGTCGCCTACCCTTTATCAGGTACTAGGCTAAGTACCTAGTTCTTTCACACCAAGGTGAACCACACCTATCACAATGTCGCCTACCCTTTATTAGGTACTAGGCTAAGTACCTAGTTCCATTGCAATGGAGGAACTACTACCCAATACTACACCAACGACTAATCCCAAAGGAGACCAATTCCTTATTACAACATCATCAAGGATATCAATATCCTTGGATCTAATGCTAATCTATCTTGTACATCTAAACACACTGATAAGGTTTTAAAATGTACCTTTTTGAGGGGACGTTTAAGCCCTTATTTGATCACTTTTGTATCCGTTATTACTTAATATCGTTCCTTTTCACTTTTTAGGTATCTTGAAGGCAAATTGCTGTAATGACACTTATTTGGACGAAAAGGCGTGAATATACAAAGAAAATGGCCAAAGTCAAGAATCGAGACACTCAGGCTGTTGGAACTAAAGGGGACGGCGTCAGGTTCTACTAGAGACGCCTTCGGACAAGTTTTGTGACGACTCAGTAGCCAAATTGCTTATTTACAAGTGACGGCTTCAGGTGTTAAAAGAGTGGGGCGTCGCAGCTCAGACGGTCTAGATTTGATCCAGACGACATCAGAGATTGAAGAGGACGACGCCACAAGCATAAGGTGACGTCGTCGCCATACTAACGTGGCCAAGACGAAACCCTAATAACGGCGACCCGACGGCGTCACAAATTAAAGGGTGACGCCGTCGCATTTGTAATCTTATATATAGAATCCGAATTTTTTAGTTTTCAGAGAGTAGTCTTTTGGAGTAAACACCTAAACCGAACCAAGGCTGTCTTGTATAGTATTTTAGGGTTCCATACCCTATCTTACATCAAGATAAGTGTTTTACTTCATTAATTCAATTATGTCTTCCATTTATTGTGTGTATGCTTGCATGTTCTCAATGTCCGGCTAATTTATTTGTGTGTTTGCTCAGGTAATATGAAACTTAGTTATTGAATATTGATTGGTTGTCTCTTATCTTAATTGTGATTGACCTAGTATTGCGATAGGTCATTCGTTGTGCTAATAATGCTTGATTAATCTTTGTTGAACCTTAGTTTATAATCACCTAGAGTAATTGTAGGCTATACATCCAAAGAATACCTTAGAGTTAAAGTTTATAAATCCTAGAGATTTTGTAGTCATTAACGTTTGGTAGCTTCAAAGAGTTAGGGATAAACGCATACCCTACGACCTTAGAAACATAACGCGATTAAGAATTAGGACGTGACAATTCAACCACCAATAGGAGATAACTAGGGAGTAATAAAGCCTAAGCAAATACATTTTTAATCATCATACGAGCACACAACAATAGACATAGACTACCCTCACGTTAGTTTAGATAATTAGATAAGTAGAAGTAATTGGTAGAAATACCAACCCCCAAATCCAAACCCCGAGATTCGTACCTTTCCATTTCCAAAAAAATATGAAAAAGATAAAAAAAAATAATCTTCCTCAACCCTAACCTTAGCGTAGTAACTTCTCACTAGCATTCCTATTCCCCTAGAGAACGATATCAATTCCCGTGGCTTACCCTAATACTACACTACAACGATTAGGTTCACTGCCTAGGGTGTTGAAAAACTTGCTCGACGAAAAGGAAGTTCCTTTGACCCCGAACGCGCTGTGTAAGCATATCAAGTTTTTGGCGCCGCTACCGGGGAATAGAATAGCTAGTTAGGAGTCTACCTCGTTTAGGGTTTCTTTTCTTGATCCCTATCAAGTAAGTTTTTTTTCCATTTTTAGCTTCCTCGTAGTCTATCCCCCTTCTTTCGTGACCTTTGTTAGTAATCCCATCACTTTTCCTCATGGAAGGTGACAATCAACTACCACTCATCAACCCACCACCAAATGACCCGCCAAGAGGCCGTACTCTTGGTGAATACTCGAGACCAAGCCACCTAGGCTATAGAAACACCATTGAGCTTCCCGACCATGCCCAAACTACGTCCCTACGATCCGACACCATCCGGTTTGTGCAAAAAGGATGTGCATTCCATGGACTTCATTCCGAATATCCTAATCAGCATCTTAAGGATTTCCTTAAAATTGTCGATTCCATCGACCTCGATGCTACTACTCGGGAGACTACGCGTCTGCGTCTCTTCCAATTCTCTTTAAGAAAACAAGCTAGTAAATGGCTTTGGCATCTTCCCACGGGATCTATTTCAAGTTGGGAAGATCTCACTACCCGTTTTCTTGCTAAGTTTTGCTCACTTGCTCCAAGTCAACCACTTGACCATCATTCCTTCAACTCTCTTCGCAACCAAATCATGGGTGAAATCAATGAACCTAAAGGATTGCATAGGATAAATGAGAATGAGGAAGATAGTGCTTACTTCAATCTTTACCCCACCAAGGAAGAGGTTGCTTACCATCAATACATAACTGATAATCCCCGATCACCCATCATTAGGATTTGCCCAAAGATTAGGAGAGGAAATCCTTGGAACCTCAAAATTCCTTGTATGATCAGATATAGGAATATCTAGCATGCTTACATAGATACGGAATCTCCCATTAATGTGATGTCATCAGCTGTTTACAATGACATTATGAATGAGCGACTTAAGATTAGGAGAGACCCTAAGTATCCTGGTGGTGTTTGTAACTTTGTGGGAAGGGTAAAGGATGTACACGTCTTTATAGGAAATTTCACCTACCTAGTTGATTTTGTAGTCCTAGAAGACATTGGATGTGTCATTGACTATAGCTTATCCCAAGTAGTGCTAGGAAAACCATTTGTTGAAACATCTAAAATGAGCCATAACAAGTATGATGAAACGGTTAGGTTTAAGGAAGGAAACGATGAGATCACTTATAGGATGCCTTGGAAGACGAATGAATATGGCCATCTATCCCTTTTTGAACGACACAACATTAGAGCTTTTGAGGACAAAAGCAAGGACGATGTTAAAAAAGGTTTTAAATTCATGTGGGAAAGAAGGAGGCTTTATTATAAGGATTGCTTGACCCTGGGGCCTAGGTATAGAGTCGATGAAAATTTTGTCAACATGATAGAATTATCATTGAGAATGCAAAAGGAGACCACGTAGGGGCACGGCTTCAAGTCTAGCTACAAGACTCATAAATAAAGAAAAGCGCTTCATGGGAGGCAACCCATGCTTAATTGTTTGCTTGTTTGTGTGTCGTGTATCTTTTATTTATTGTTTATTCTAATGTTTAAATTTGTAAAAATGCTTTATTTTGTCTTTAACCTCGTCTTAATTACATATAAAGGTATTTTACATAAGGGATAAGTGTAGGGAGGATTACACACGTTTTCAAAAAGAACGTAAACATGAGAATTACAATTAATTAAAAGATATACATGTGTGTTTGTTCGAGTCAAATGCTTGTATCGAGTCATAATGGATGTTTTGCAGGAAATTTTTCCAGATTCTAAAGCTGTAAATTTTCCAGAATTTTTTTCCAGAAAATCAAAGACTAATTTTTGTCAGGATAACCTGACGGCGTCAGGATCGCAACCTGACGGCGTCAGGAAGGAGCAGAAACAACTGATTACTTTTTCTCGTTTTATGAGCTAGTTATAAATTTTTGGAATTTTCCAGGTCTTAATTTTCCAGAAAATCTGTAAACATCCATTCCATAAGCATTATATCCTAGTTTAGTAGAGTCTTATATATATTGTTACCACCGATTTTACCTTAAGGTTTCGTTTGTTTTCTTCAAGTGTGCAGGTTTAATTTACCAAGAAGAAAATACACAAGATGAGAAGGAGCTTTTAATGCAAACGTTCTTCTTGAAGAAAGATGTAACCACCACTTCACACGGATCCTACCGAGCTAATCAGGGGAGTACTAGTTTCTTTCGTTTTTAATTACCTTCCATTATCATAACTTTGATACTTTCGGGGAACATTGGGGACAATGTTCAGTTTAAGTGTAGGGAGGGAAAATAAAACGGGAACTTTGAAACTATGCTTATCCTTGACTATTTGCCTTGTCCAATTTCATTTGTGTAATAAACAATGAGAAATATCGGTTAGGGTAATTTTGGCACCAAATTTAAAATTTTTCATGACATATAGAAGTGGGCCATTAGTCTTAATAAAGCATCTCATGGATAGAAAATTATATGACTAGCACAAAAACCTTTTACCATTTGAATTCCACCCAAAATGTGAGGATCGCCCTTAGATTTGTAGGAATTAAAGCGTTCCACTTTAATGCTTCGAGTGTGAACCGGTAGTATAATAGATTCTAGAACTTGTTTTGTGATGCATTCCGAGATCGCTAGTAAGACTACACTTGTGTAGTTAGGAATAACTAAATGATAAGAGGCATTAGGATAACCCTTGTTTGATACCTGTAATATAATTACTTCTTCCACATCGGTTGAGTAATTCCCCCACACCCTTGCGTTGTACTCATCTTTAGTACACGATGCCCCTAGTTAACCCCTCAGAGCCTATCCTTTTCGTGGTTCTCGTGATGTTTCGGTTTTCCCGAATATCAATGAAGAGCATTGTTTACAATCCACCCCCAAATGTACACCCAAATAGCCTTAGCCAACCTTGTATGCACTCACTTTTAGTGCATTATTGTTATCACACTAAACCCTTAGTTCAATTATCTAGTTGCTTGCATAAGTTGCTAAGTCGAGTCATATCCTTTGTACACATTTTTGGGATGATTGGGACTCATGGGAAAAGTTAAATTTTATGAGATGATGGGAAGGGAACGTTAAATTCCCTTTATTTGCATAATAATGTACTCCAAGTGTTTTGATCTTTTCAATTCGGGTCGAATTAGTGTTAGAGTAATAAAAACTCAAGTGTAGGGATGTGCCTATAAATCCCTATCATTTTGATGTTATCGTAGAGGATGGTAGAGTAAAAATGTATGAAAAAAAAAGAAATAAAAAAAAGAAAGAAAACAAATAGTGTTGAAAAAAAAATACGGGCTACTATCCTACATCTATCTTTAAATTTATGTTTGTTTGTTTCAGTTATTCTAGAGTTTAGAGTGTCGAGTCTTGGCTTAGCAACGCCATTATTCGCATGCTTGTAACATAAAGATTTTTGACTTGCCACCACTAAATCGCCTATCCCACCAAACCCTTTGTTTCCCTACCGTAAGCCTAACGTTACAACCCTTTAAAAGACCTCTTGGATAGTCTTTCCTAGGTGCTTACGCCAAAGCGATGGAGGTTTGATCTAGTCTCAAGCCTATGGTAATCTATGTATTAGGACCGGTTAATGAGTGTTTATCTTCCATTTCCAACTTGTTATATTTCATATACACCCGAGAGATGTGAGTACCCAAACACCCCATGTGAGGTACTAGTATGTAATTTTCGTGCTTGTTATGACTTTTGCGGGGCTTATATGTGTTGTGGATCATTCTAAACTAATGCTTCATGACCTCTAACTTATAAATTAATTGGCTAAAAGCACATTTGCTTGAGGACAAGCAAATACCAAGTGTAGGGATATTTGATAAGGTTTTAAAATGTACCTTTTTGAGGGGACGTTTAAGCCCTTATTTGATCACTTTTGTATCCGCTATTACTTAGTATCGTTCCTTTTCACTTTTTAGGTATCTTGAAGGCAAATTGCTGGAATGACACTTATTCGGACGAAAAGGCGTGAATATACGAAGAAAGTGGCCAAAGTCAAGAATCGAGAAACTCAGGCTGCTGGAACTAAAGGGGACGGCGTCAGGTTCTACAAGTGACGGCGTCAGGTTCTACTAGAGACGCCGTCGGACAAGTTTTGTGACGACTCATTAGCCAAATTGCTTATTTACAAGTGACGGCTTCAGGTGTTAAAAGAGTAGGGTGTCGCAGCTCAGACGGCCTAGATTTGATCCAGACGACGTCAGAGATTGAAGAGGACGACGTCACAAGCATAAGGTGACGTCGTCGCAATACTAATGTGGCCAAGACGAAACCCTAATAACGGCGACCCGACGGCGTCACAAATTAAAGGGTGATGCCGTCGCATTTGTAATCTTATATATAGAATCCGAACTTCTTAGTTTTCAGAGAGTAGTCTTTTGGAGTAAAAACCTAAACCGAACCAAGGCTGTCTTGTATAGTATTTTAGGGTTCCATACCCTATCTTACATCAAGATAAGTGTTTTACTTCATTAATTCAATTATGTCTTCCATTGATTGTGTGTATGCTTGTATGTTCTCCATGTCCGGCTAATTTATTTGTGTGTTTGCTCAGGTAATATGAAACTTAGTTATTGAATATTGATTGGTTGTCTCTTATCTTAATTGTGATTGACCTAGTATTGCGATAGGTCATTCGTTGTGCTAATAATGCTTGATTAATCTTTGTTGAACCTTAGTTTAAAATCACCTAGAGTAATTGTAGGCTATAAATCCAAAGAATAACTTAGAGTTAAAGTTTATAAATCCTAGAGATTTTGTAGTCATTAACCTTTGGTAGCTTCAAAGAGTTAGGGATAAACGCATACCCTACGACCTTAGAAACACAACGTGATTAAGAATAAGGACGTGACAATTCAACCACCAATAGGAGAAAACTAGGGAGTAATAAAGCCTAATCAAATACATTTTTAATCATCATACGAGCACACAACAATAGACATAGACTACCCTCACCTTAGTTTAGATAATTAGATAAGTAGAAGTAATCGGTAGAAATACCAACCCCCAAATCCAAACCCCGAGATTCGTACCTTTCCATTTCCAAAAAAATATAAAAAAGATAAAAAAAAAATAATCTTCCTCAACCCTAACCTTAGCGTAGTAACTTCTCACTAGCATTCCTATTCCCCTAGAGAACGATATCAATTCTCGTGGCTTACCCTAATACTACACTACAACGATTAGGTTCACTGCCTAGGGTGTTGAAAAACTTGCTCGACGAAAAGGAAGTTCCTTTGACCCTGAACGCGCTGTGTAAGCTTATCACACACCATATCGAATGTACATCTAAGGCACCTTTCACTAATGCCTTTGACTAGATCTTCAAGACACCATTCACTAATGTGTTGTTTCTTGACTTCTAAGCACTCACCACAAAGGCTTATGATATGGACGATAGATACCCTTCACTAATATCTTCGTCTTGACACTTGAGACACCTTTCACAAATGTCTTCAACACTTTTTAAGAAAACAAAAACAATCATCAACAAGAGGACTTCAGTAGTCTTGATGATGAGGAAGCATGGAAACTCATGGACTTAAGCTTACTCAGCTTTAAAGATGGTGATCTCGCCTTTAAGAGGAACCTAGAAGATCACACAGAAACAAAACTACAAACATAGATCTCTTGGATCTGGGGTTAGATAGTTTTAACTTAAAGGTAAAGTATGTTGGAAAGGGGTGAGAAATAATGAAGTAATGGCTCACTATTTATAGAGGAAAATGTTCACTGTTCCCCGGATCCCACGGATCCCTCCCACAAGGGATCCGTCTAGCGTAAAGCTAGGGATCCGTGGGACGCTCCTCTTTACCCATGGGTATTTTGGTTATGGGTCATGGGTCATGGGTTATGGGTTGATCCATGGGTCTTTTACTAGATACAATGTATCTTAAGAGTGCAATGCACCTAGTCACACGGGTATGGGTCAATACCATGGATTATGGATATCATCCATATATGATATAAGCATGATGTCATGCAATGGGTTATGGGTCAAGCTCCATGGGTCATGGACTTTGGGTTGTACCCAACTACATTCAATGTATTTGTTCAATGGGTTATGATACTTAAGTTTCTACCCATTTATATTACCCAATATACTACATACTAGTTATGTGTATATTTTACCCAAATATGTAAACACTAGTTGTTGTACATATGTAATATTAAATCATAAAATCACTTATACTTGTTTTAGTGTTTTATGTGAAAACATAAGTATGTTAGAAACTATTTGTTCAAACCATTTACGTATTTTATTTGTTTCGTTAAAATGATTTTACATTTGTTATCGACAAAAAAATATAAATAAACGTTTTTATTGCTTATTTGTATTAACAATCTCCCCCTTTTGTTGATGACAAAACATAAAATTATTTTAAGGAAAAGCTAAAATTCGTAAAAGTTTGAATTTGTAGTTTTTACTTTCTTCTCCCCCTTTTTGTCAAAACAAAAAGAGCTTCGAAAGGAAACTAACACATTGTTTTAGGAAGAATATGTGAAAGAAATAAAAAATAGAGAGCAAGTAACGGGAAAGGATCTCGTCTTTACCCCCCCCCCCCTTGACGAGTTCATCCCTATGTAAGGGCGTCAAGAGAATAATGCTACGCTAGTTCATTTGCAACTAAGTTTGCAAATGATTTCGTCTATGTGACGAATGTGCTCCCCCTTGATGATTGCAATTATGCAACGGGATGTCATGAAATGTAATCCTAATATTGCAATTAATTTGCAATGTATTGCTTTGACACAAAGCTCCCCCTAGCTTTAGGGTGTCAAAGTCTGGATGTGTAAATTGAATAACTACAAAACAAAGGTTAGAAGACAAGTATAATGCACAATTTCCTGCAAATATGATCCAAGTTAGTAGAAAAATTAGTTTTCTGTATCACGGATCCCACGGTTCCCTCCTTGTAGGGATCCGTCTAGGCAAATTTAAGGGATCCGTATAGCTGAAGGTTAATTTCAGCAATGGTGATATAACACATTATGTTAATATCAAAGTGAGATATGTATTATACAACATAATCATGTACTCAGAAATATAGCAAGTAGCATGTATTTTCATTTAATAAAACTAGAGATATGATATACATGACTCTAAAAACTAAGAAAATGATCGATACATGACTTAGAATTACTAGACTTATCTAAGTAACGCTTGAAACTAGGACACCACTAAAATCCTCTAGCTCAAGTTTGTTTAGGTTTAATCTCGTCGAAACGTTCGAGGAGGTGATAGAACATGAAACGTTGGTCTTCTCGTACTTCATGTATCAAACTTTCAACATGTTGACAATGATAACAATCTTTGTCATGGCTAGGTAGTGGTGGTGGAAGAAATGAAATTGCTTGATGCGAAGGATCAAGTGAAGCGGCTTGTGGAGCCTCAAATGACTGAGGGATTGGTGGATGCACATTTGAAGATGGCTCGACCAAGAATGATGGCGGTGGTAGAAAAGTGTCAACTTCCATATGGTCGGGTGGTTGACTTTGATGATTTCTCATAATCCAAATGGGATTATATGATGGAAACGGCGAAAAGGAAGCCAGAGCTAATGTTGACTCAACACCTTGATTTTGTACCATTATTCCTCCTAATGAGGAGAATGTTGCCGGCGGCGGAGGATGAGACGGCCTAGGAGGTAATTCCTCTAAATTGTAGAGGTGTGGTGATGATAATGGAGATGTAAACGAGATAGCTCTAGGAACCAATGGTGATGGTTTAGTGGAGATGATATTGTTTGGCCTAGGAGGTATGATGGTGTTTGGCATAGGTAGTTTTATGGGTACTATCCTTTTAGGAATTGGTTTGATTGGTTGAGAAGAAATCCTTGCATTAGTTGGCTTGACCGGAGATGATTCGGTTGAGAAAATTTCGTGTACAACACTCAATTTTCTTGGGTGGTTCTTTGGTGGATAAGTTGCTACTTGGAGTTTTCCTCATAATGATTTCAAGAGGTTTGTAAAGATTTCTTAAGTGCTGAAAATGAGGATGAAGGTGATGACTTTAGAAGTCCTAACAATGTGGTTTATAAAGCAAGAGATTTGGCAAGTGCATTCAAGCCTTAAGCCATTAAAATTCCTTGGAATGTGATGATTAACATGCACAAGAGTCAACTTCAGAGTTTGTACTGGTCTAGGAACTCATTTAAGATGAGATGGAGTGTTTAAGTTAGAAAGATGAGCTTGAAATGATTGTTTTAGCTAGAGTTGACATAATCTGTCACCCGGATCCCACGGTTCCCTCTTGAGAGGGATCCGTTTAGTCTAATCCTAGGGATCCGGCTCTCAGCAGCTATGAAATAGTAAAGATGATGTTTCTAAGGTCTAAGATCTATGTCATCTTGAGTGTTTCAGTCCTCCTAATTGTGTTAAATGAAGGGGTGCTTAAGTGCTTGAAGGTAATGAGTGATGTAGCTAATGATTGCCTTTTATGGAAGAGATTGGAACTTTCAAGAGTACCAATGAGTGAACAAAGATGACACTAAGGATTTTTAGAGTGTCAAGAGAAGCTAAATGATCCTAGAGATCAGATAGTGACTAAGAGTAATACTTTGGAGAATATCCTAAAGGCTTAAGATGGAAAATCTAGAATTTGATCAATTTCGACCAATTTTGACGTAAGATGATTATGATCAATTTTGCTATAAAAGATTTCCAAAGTTAGATATGAGGGATCATGTGAAGAATGATGTGTGAGTTTGAGAGCGGAAGAGTAATGGATTTAAGTGAAACGATAGATCTACAAGCGTCTTTGAGTGTGATCTAGGTGAGTTATGGGTGAGTAGGAAAGATCTACTTAACTTGATAAGGACTTAATTTTCCTTAAGACACTATGACTAGCTTAGTGTGAGGTGTTCTAAGGACATGTTTGAAATACAATGTTTGCAATTGCATTTTCTGTTTGCCTGATCCCACGGTTCCCTAAGTGTAGGGATCCGTCCAGCACAAACTTTGGGATCCGTCCATCTGCTAATCAGAACCTTTACTAAAGGTATGCAATGATCTTGACAATGCATTATATTCCAAGGTTAGCTTAAGAGGTTCTAACACTAAGATATCAAATGTAAGATGTTTTATTTCATGCAAGAAATTGGATTACATTGATAAAGCCTGAGTACAAAAGGATTGATCCTATTTGAAAGAATACTAAGTTCCTTGAGCGTTATCGCTAGAAGGATCATCAAGTGGTTGATGAGTGTTGGTGGAATCAAGAATGAAGAAAGTCTTCATGAGAGATATGTTTAGCGGTTCCATTATCTTGTTCATAAGTACATACAACGGACTTTGAAATTGAGGATGAAAATGCATGACGTTATGAGAGAGGCGCGTCAAGAACATTCCATAAGGGATGAGTTTATTCTTGGAGCCTTGAAGATTTACAATTATCCTTGCGAAGAACTAGGCGAGATTGTATGGTTGTTGTGTTAGCAAACAATACATTATGTGAGCACAACAAGCGGGAAAGATTTCTCGATTTCCCCTAAGACTCCAAACATTTTCACGTAGAATGAGTGCAAGAGGTTTGTACTCTTCTCGAATGTCCCGTGTGAAGATAATGTTTGGATCGGAGTAATATGGTCGAGGTTTGCATATTATGCGATTTAAATCTTCCGGGGAGGGTATGTGTGAACAATATGGACTATTTTCTTCACGAAAGTTGAAGAGAGAATCAAGAGACCAATCTTCGGTGAAGGCACATCGTCCATGATTTGGAATCCGAAGGATGTGAGCAAAATGCCCAAGGGTTAAAATAAACTTTTGGTTTTTGATATAAACCAAATAGATAGAGAGCGATCCTCGTTATGAACGAGCTCAACTTGACGGAAGAATTCCATTATGAACCTTGGACATATCTTCTCGTTGATTTCAAGAAGACATTCTAGTCCTATGGTTCGGAAGGAGGTATTGATACCTTTTTCGAATTGTAGAGAGGTGTCTACAATACTTCCTTTGTGGAAGTGACGGTTTTTGAGATTATTGAACCCACGGACATGATTGCCAGGTGTGTTGGGCTCAAGGGAGATGTTCGGAGTGTAGACGCTAGTGAGTGAAAAATCAAACTCATATTCATGCGTCGTATTTTAACCTATAGAAACGATGAGTTAATAGAAAGTAATGTTTTGTGTTCAACCAATGATTGTCTAACGTTTTTACTGGATTTTTATTAACAATAGTTTTTAACAACAATGACACTTAACTCACTTATGGTTTTGACATTCTAGTGGGATATTGCGTTTAGAAAGAAAGTGGTTTTTATTATGCATGAAATTCTGATGTCCAGATGTACGGATCCCACGGTTCCCTTTCAAAAGGGATCCGGCTAGTATACTTGCTTGGATCCGTAGGTCTGTAGTAACAGAAACAAATTTGATAAAAACATAGGTTTTACAATTTTATATCATACCAAGATATGTGTTTTAGCCTACATTTTCTTTTAGCATGCATACATGACTTCTAATGTATCATGAGAGAATACGAAACATATAAATCAAAAGAAATGACAAACACATTATGATAATAATAACCTAGATAAACTAGAATATTAATAATATTTCATTTCAATGCTAAGAATAATACAAAAGATTGGGTATATGATCCCAATGTAGATTAACAACACAAAGTATATGTCTCCGTATGAGAACTTCATCATAGGGAACACAAGAGCGATGAGTGTTAAGGCGATGAGCACGAGGGCGATGTAAACCATGTTGATGGCGAGCCTTCTTGGTTTCGGATGAGATGAAATGGAAAGGAAGATGAAGTTTTGAATGAGAGGAAATTTTTGAAAGTGGAAGATTTGAAAAAGTGGGGATTTGATAGGGTTGAACGACGGATTGGTTTATTTATGGGGAAGGAGGAATTTTTGAAATTTGTGTTTTGTTTTATTATTGGAAAGATATAATCTTTGGATTAAATGAAATAAAACACAAGTTTTACATACCACGACTTTAGACGAAAAAATAACGCGTATGTGAGAAAAGGCTTCCTAATGAAGCTTCATGTAATACATGTATATGCACAAAAGATAATCATATAAATACCTATGTAGGTATACTTAATTATCAAGCTAATGTCATTTTAGAGATAAGTAAATAATCATGCCTCCAACGTACTTAGGAATGTCTTTACAAGTGACACAACAGATGTCACTTAGACAATTCCGGCTCCTTTGTGTTTAAGATACCTTCTTAGGGAAGGTATTCTTGTTACCAAGCGATTCCTATAGCTTGGTGGGTATGAGCTTTGACTAATCAACATGACAAGGAAGATTAGTGCATTTAAATAGAAAATAAAAAATGTTGTCATCTAATCAACATCTAAACAAAGAGTTTTAAAAGACATGGTGTTTGTTTTTGTGAAAAACCTTCTTTGTAGTTTTCAATTAACCATGGATCGTATCAAGTTTTTAAAGTACAATATACTTCAAGAAACTTGGTAACGAAGCTCTTATGCCAATTGTAGAAAACTAGAAGAGGGGTTGAATAGTTTTGCCAATTAAAACTTCTTTTTAATTATTTAGATCGACTTATGTCAATCTATTTAGATGTGTGTGTTGGATGTTGATAAACAATAATATAGAAGTATGTAATGAAAAGATAAGAGTAAGAAGCACAAAACCACAACGCGAGTATTTATAGTGGTTCGGCTACAAGGACACCTTCCTTGCCCTACTCCACTCCCCGAGTCACCTACTCGAGAGTTCGTAATCACTACACGACACCAACTCCTTATGGCGAAGAAGCTTCACAACGTTGCCTACTCTTTTTCCGGTACTAGGCTAACCACCGGGTTCTTTCACACCAAGGTGAACCACACCTATCAACGTCGTCTACCCTTTATCAGGTATTAGGCTAAGTACCTAGTTCTTTCACACCAAGGTGAACCACACCTATCACAACGTCGCCTACCCTTTATTAGGTACTAGGCTAAGTACCTAGTTCCATTGCAATGGAGGAACTACTACCCAATACTACACCAACGACTAATCCCAAAGGAGACCAACTCCTTATTACAACATCATCAAGGATATCAATATCCTTGGATCTAATGCTAATCTATCTTGTACATCGAAACACACCATATCGAATGTACATCTAAGGCACCTTTCACTAATGCCTTTGACTAGATCTTCAAGACACCCTTCACTAATGTCTTGTGTCTTGACTTCTAAGCACTCACCACAAGTTCTTATGATATGGACAATAGATACCCTTCACTAATATCTTCGTCTTGACACTTGAGACACCTTTCACAAATGTCTTCAACACTTCTTAAGAAAAGAAAAAAAAAATCATCAACAAGAGGACTTCAGTAGTCTTGATGATGAGGAAGCATGGCAACTCATGTACTTGAGCTCACTCAGCTTCAAAGATGGTGATCTCGCCTTTCAGAGGAACCTAGAATATCAAACAGACACAAAACTACAAACATAGATCTCTTGGATCTGGGGTTAGAGAGTATTTAACTCAAAGGGAAATTATGTTGGAAAGGGGTGAGAAACAATGAAGAAATTGCTCACTATTTATAGAGGAAAATGTTCATTATTCCCCGGATCCCACAGCTCCCTCCCACAAGGGATCCGTCTAGCGTAAAGCTAGGGATCCATGGGACGCTCCTCTTTACCCATGGGTATTTTGGTTATGGGTCATGGGTCATGGGTTATGGGTTGATCCATGGGTCTTTTACTAGATACAATGTATCTTAAGAGTGCAATGCACCTAGTCACACGGGTATGGGTCAATACCATAGGTTATGGATATCATCCATATATGATATAAGCATGATGTCATGCAATGGGTTATGGGTCAAGCTCCATGGGTCATGGACTTTGGGTTGTACCCAACTACATTCAATGTATTTGGTCAATGGGTTATGATACTTAAGTTTCTACCCATTTATATTACCCAATATACTACATACTAGTTATGTGTATATTTTACCCAAATATGTAAACACTAGTTGTTGTACATATGTAATATTAAATCAGAAAATCACTTATACTTGTTTTAGTGTTTTATGTGAAAACGTAAGTATGTTAGAAACTATTAGTTCAAACCATTTACGTATTTTATTTGTTACGTTAAAATGATTTTACGTTTATTATCGACAAAACATTAGAATATCGTAAAATATAAATAAACAATTTTATTGCTTATTTGTATTAACAGAAATGTAGAACTCCGGTGTGTTGGGATGAAGTGGGGAAAAGAGAGTTAGCTAGTACGGATATAATACTAGCAACAACCAAGAAAATCGAGACGATTAGAGAAAGACTTAAAGCGGCCCAAGATAGATGGAAGAGTTATGTCGATAATCGAAGGAGACCAATTGAATTCGAAATTGGAGACTATGTTATGCTTAAGGTTTCCCCTTGGAAGGGTGTTCTTAGGTTCAAACATAAAGGAAATTTAGGGCCAAGATTCATTGGACCCTTCAAGATCATAGAGCGTGTTGGTGAAGTAGCTTATGTATTGGATCTCCCCGATGAGATTAAAGGAATTCACAATACATTCCATGTATCTTACCTAAGGAAATGTTTAGCGGATGAAGCTAGCATAATTACATTGGATGATGTAGAAGTAGATCCAAAGTTAACATCGCAACAAGAGCCGGAGGCAATACTTGGGAGAAAGACAAGGCAACTAAGAAATAAAGAGATTCCATTAATGAAGGTACAATGGAGAGATCGAAAGGGTACGACTATTAGATGGGAACCGGAGGAAAGAATGAAGAGCAAGTATCCTCAACTTTTCCAAACATGATTTCGGGGACGAAATCAAATTTTAGGAGGGGTGAATTGTTACACCCATATCCCGTCAAGGTATTATTAAAAGGAAGTATTAACCTTTTATGTTAGAATGTATAAAAATGATTCTTAAATATTGTAGCAAGTAAGAAAGATTAAGAACTATTGTGGCCAAAATATAGAATCCTAGAATAGAGATTAATGTTGTCATTTGGCCTAAGTAGAATAAATATAAAAGGAGAAAAAGTAGTCTCATAAAGACTTATCCAGGTTTTGAGGACGTTACCTCATGTTGAAGAAAGAGTTAGAGAATAAGAAGAAAGTATCAAGATCATCATCAATTGAGTTAATTTTGGGTTATTGAAGTGATTATTAAGGATAGGAGACCTTCAATTTTATATCTCAAACCAAGTAAGCAATTTCCCCAATTCTTGTAATTAGGGTCTTAAATTTAGAAGTATAAAGTAGTTATAGAAGATGCCCAATTCATTGAGATTGTTAGTTATGGTCTCTAATTAAGATTAATTGTTGTTTAGGAAGCTTAAGGAAGTGGTGACTCTACTTGGTAGAAATCCTTTGAATAATTGAAGGTAAGTATAGTGGGTTAATGTTATATCATGTTGAATTATGAATAATTGATTATGTTATAGTTGTTTGAGCTTGTTATAGTTTAGCTTGGATCCATAGCTTTGTATGTCAAGTAGTGTAAATACCAATTATAAGGTATGTGAACCTTAGAACTTGATAGATCTTTGAGCGCTCGTGAATCGTTAGCAATGTTTATGTAATCACAAACACACTAATAGACAGTCTCTATTACTTGTATTCTAAAGCGGAAATCAAACACAAGTAACACCTCAGATAACTAAGAATACTTGATCCTCTATGGATCTTGCAATAATACTAAAAACTTGTTTTTTAAAAACTCGTACATCATACATACTAATGTGTTCCTTTTATAGACAAGAAACCCTAAACCGTTTTACAAGAAACGTATAATCATAAAACTAAAGAAGATATACATTATCACTTCCTAATAAAGATCATGCATATCCTAACTAACTATAAAATACGCGGAATAACTATATCCGCATAAACAAGCTACACAGATTTACTTCCCCAGAAACACTTATTCAGCAGAATCCATGAACTTCAGCCGAATCCATCAGCAGTATCTTCAGCAGAATTCTTATTATACTATTCTCATCACATCCAGGTGTGTTAACTCCTGTGAGAGGTGAATCATTGAAAATAATGGATTTGATGTCTCTTTACCAATAGCCATTACTACGGGAGTAGCCAAATGTTTAAGTTCGAAAACTATGGTACACTGATAACCATCGATTTTTAGCAAATCAGCAGCTATCAACGGATTTGAAATGTCTTTACCTGTAGCCGTTGGCTCAGAACTAGTCAATTCTTAAGTGAAAAGAATCACCTTTGGTGAATTGATAACTAAATATGGTATTCCACTGCCTTTACCACAAGCCATACACTTGTGGGCTAGCCAATTCTTGGATTCCAAAAAGGAATAAACCATGGTGAATTGATGACCATACAACCCTCAGCAATTAAGCTTGGGTGAGTTGCATACCCTATGATTTTGAGCAAACCATTACAGCTATCAACAGATTTGATGTGTCTTTACCAAAGCTGTACCCTTTGGACTAGCCAACTCTTTGATGAACACAAGAAACATCTAGTGAGTTAATAACCATCAACAGAGTGACATACAACAAACCTGAATAAAATAATTTTTTTTTTATTTTTTTTAACTAAGAATAATTAAACAAAGAAATAGTTACAAAGAAACAAAGAAAGAAAAAATTACAAGATAATACAATAATCCCCTGAGACATATGCCTCCCCTCAAACCGTGCAGTTAAGGATTAAGCATCCCAATATGGACAACTAGGTGTTGAAACTTGGGTCCATCAAAAGCTTTAGTCAATAGATCTGCCACATTATCATCTGTGTGAATCTTAACCACCTTTATCAAATGTTTTTCATATGCATCTCTTATAAAGTGGTGCCTGATCTCAATATGCTTAGTTCTATTATGAAAAACTGGATTTTTAACTATGCATATAGTACTTTGATTATCAATAAAGATTGTGGTGTTCATGAAATTAAACCCATAATCTAGCAATTGATTTTGTATCCATAGTACCTGACCACAACAATTGGCAGCAGCAACATACTCTGCTTCAGTAGATGAGGTAGCCACAATAGTTTGTTTCTTGCATTGCCAAGAAATCAATCTTCTTCCAAGAAATTGGCAACCTCCAGTTGTGGATCTCCTATCCAGATTTGCACTAGCATAATGACTATCACTATATGCTTCCAACACAAAAGGAGACTCTTTTGGGTACCAAAGACCTAAATTGGGTTGGCCTTTTAGGTACTTGAAGATCTTTTTGACTGCATTCAAGTTGGAAGTAAGTGGAGTGACCTGATGTCTAGAACAAGCACTCACAACAAAGGTAATGTCAGGCCTAGAAGTTGTTAAATACATTAATGAACCAATCATGGATCTGTATAAGTGAACATTCACAGCAGGATCTGGTTCAAAATTGTTCTTTGGTTTTGGAGCTTCATAAGGCGTAGTGGCAGTTCTGACATTTTCCATATCAAACTTCTTCAAAATATCTCTCACATATTTATCCTGACTGATAAAAATACCATCAGGTTTCTGCTGAACTTGTAGACCCAAAACGAAAGTAAGCTCCCCCATAGCACTCATCTGAAACTCTCTCTTCATTAACTCCTCAAACTCCCTGCACCAAGCTTCTTTAGTGGAGCCAAAGATAATGTCATCCACATAAACTTGCACAAGAATGATGTCTCTGTTATTCTTCTTTAGGAAGAGTGTTTTGTCAATGGCACCTCTTCTGTAACCATGCTTCAGCAGAAATGTTGAAAGCCTAGCATACCATTCTCTTGGTGCCTAATGTAGTCCATAGAGAGCTTTTACAACCTTGTATACATGTTTTGGATTATCCGGGTCTTCAAAGCCTTTGGGTTGAGTGACATATACTTCTTCTTCAATCTCACCATACAGAAAAGCACCTTTCACATCCATCTGATAAACCATGAACCCCATATAAGATGCATAAGCCAAGAAGATTCGAATGGCCTCAACTCTAGCTACAGGTGCAAAAACTTCATCATAATCAATTCCTTCCTCTTTCCTGAACCCCTGAGCCATTAATCGTGCTTTGTTTTTTACCACAATACCCCTTGCATCTCGTTTATTCTTCAAGATCCATTTTGTCCCAATTGCAATCTTCCCATCAGGTAGTGGTACCAATATCCAAACCTGTTGATTCTTGAATTGTTGCAGCTCATCTTGCATTGCTTCAAGCCAACTTGAATCTTCAAGAGCTTGAGAAACACTGGTTGGTTCCACTTGAGAAAGAAAGCAAGCAAGCAGACAATGCTTAAAATCTGTGTGATTGACCCTTTGCTGTTGTGAGACATAAGAAAGAAAAGCAACCTGACCATACTTAGAACTTGTCACAGTACTTCTAGTGCGAACAGGTGCTTGAGGATCACCAATAACATTTGATTGAGGATGAGCAATATTGATCCTTTTTGTAGCAGAAGGGTTGACATCAATTGTAGTGTCAAGATTGTTCACAGTTGGTTCAAAATCACTGTCATAGGAAGTAGAGGTGAAGATTCCAGCTTTGGGTTGGTGATTACCAAGATCAGAAGGACTTGGAAATCGTGTATATGGTTCCTCAAAGTCTGTGGACACACTAGTAGAAAATGGAGTAGATGTAGCAGGACTGTCAGCAGATGTGGTGATGTCAGGAGAAACAGGAGAATTGTCAGGAGAATCATGGTTTCCACTGACTGCCTCAGCATCTCTTGAAAACTCCACACCAAGCCTCTCAGCTTCTAGATTGGCTGCATGCTCTTGCTTCTTGAGTCTAGCAAGGTCCTCTGGATAGTGTGACTCATCTCCATGATCATCAGAAGTTACTTTAGAAGTATCACCTGCAAAATGGTTAGGGGAGAAGGAAGGAACAAGAATTGGTTGTTCATCATGCTCAGACTCACTATCTGAGTCATCATCCAGGGAACCTGCATTGTCAGTGGGAGACTCTTGTGTACCTGCAGATTGGTTAGCAACATATCTGGTATAACCCAAGTAATCAGTTAAGTAATCCAGGTCAAAGGACCAAACATGACCTTGACCCTGAACATTAGGCTTATCTTCAAGATATCTCAGGTTAAGAGTCTCCTCAATCTTTCTAGCGTTCAAATTATATACCCTATAAGCCTTGCTATGAGCTGAATAACCCACAATATACCCCTCATAAGCTTTCTCATCAAATTTACCCAGTGGATCACTAGTGTTCAAAATGGTCACTTGACATCCAAAATGTTTGAGGTAATGAATATCAGGAACTTTACCAGTGAGAAGTTCATACGGTGTCTTGAAATGAGGTCTAGTAATGGATACCCTGTTTAGAACATAACAAGCAATGCTGACGGCTTCAGTCCAGAACATAGTAGGTAATTTAGAGTCTGCAAGCATGGACCTTGCTGCCTCTATTAAGGTCCTATTCTTTCTTTCAGCAACCCCATTTTGTTGTGGGGTTTTTGGATTGCTATAGTCCCTTTTTATCCCTTTAGACTTACAGAGTTTGATTAATACAGCATTTTTGAACTTTGTCCCATTATCACACCTAATACCTTTAACATTTTTGTTTAGCTGGTTTTCTACAAGGTTAATGAACTCTTTTAAAGTCTGAGATGTTTCATCTTTAGTATTCAAAAAGAATACCCAACAAAACCTGCTATAGCCATCAGTGATTACCAGGCAGAAATACTTGTGATCAATACTTCTGATTTGGGTTGGACCAAAGAGATCCATATGCAGCAACTGAAGAGGTTCTGAGATAGTGCTCACAGCTATAATGGCTTTGTATGAGGCTCTGTGTTGCTTTCCTTTGTTGCAGGCAACACAGTTGTGTTCAATGGTGAAGACTTTGGAAGGAAGTCCTTCAACAAGACTAAGTTTAGAAAGCTTGTTAATTGTCTTGAAGTTCACATGAGCCATCCTTCTATGCCATTTTGTAGACTTATCCAGGGACGCTTTAGCCACCAAACATGTTAGATCACCTTCTGGTAGAACATCATTCAAATTGAATGTGTATAAATTGTGGTTTCTGGGAACTTTCAGCAGATTGGATGTATCTTCTGGAAGTTTGAAATCTTTAGAGAGCACAAGACATTCATCCTCAGAGAAGAGTACTTTGTGCTTGGTGTCACAAATTTGTGATACTGAGAACAAGTTGAAATGTTACAGTTCCTTTACATAGTACACATTCTCAAAATCCAACTGAGGTGTCCTGATGGTGCCTTTCCCAGTGATTCTACCATCTCCTCTCCCACTACCTCCTCCTACTATGGGTACAAAATCATGCATCTTCTCTCTGTTTCCTGACATGCTTCTGGAACAACCACTATCTACAATGCCGACTTCTTTACTCTGTAGAGGATGATCCTACAACAACAACAAAAAATATATACAAAATATTAGTACACTATGGAGACTCAAGTCATCACTGAATTGAGTCTGCCTTGTGGATCATAAGATTTAGGCCATGTAGATGTATAAGATCCACCATTGTTCTTGGACCTCCATTGAAAATTAGGTCCCTTTTTAGTCCTAGAACAACCTGCTGAGGGCTTCATAGCAGTATCCCTATACCCCTTGCCAACATATATTGAGTCAAAACATCCAGGCCAATAACCATTTCGAAAATATGAACTAGTTGGTCTCACATATGGTCTAGCAACAGATCTGCCCCATTTTGAAAATTGTTTATCAGCATAATTGTGTTTATAAGTTGCTTGTGGAACAAAAGATGGTATATCATTAATATTTTTCCACATTGGTCGAGATTTCTTTTGACTAGCACATACACCCATTCATTGCTCATGAAAAGTACAATCCTTAATTAAATGAAATTTACTTCCACAAACAAAACATGCCTTCTTATTAGAAGATTTATTCAAAATGAAAGAAGTTTCATCCACAAACATTAACAGAATTGTTTTTAACAAAGTTATTGTTTTGCAAAGAATTAAATGACAAGTATTCAGAAGAAACTGTCTTGGAAATGGATTCCTCAGCAGCAACTCTAACAGCCTTGTAGGAAGTCTTGGGTGTAGTCTTGGGTGAGGTCTTGGGAAGGTCTGACTTTTCACTTGAATCACAACTGGTATATGTAGTAGACCCTTGGTCAGAGGACTTGTCACTGTCAGAACAAGAGACACAGTCAGTAGATTTAGAGTCAGGGTCTGGCAAGTCTCTTGACTTTTTGCCATGAAGATGGTGTGATCCATCAAAGTCTACAGTGATGGAAAGGTCAATGGGCATATGTTCTCCTCTAATAGGTCCAGGTACAGCATGTAAGTCTCCTTCTTTTACATAATTAGCTAATCCTGCTGGTGTAGATTTACGCGTATCAGTTCTAGCTTCTAAGCCAACATACTTCTTAAAACCTAAACCTAGCCCAGAGTTAACAGATTGACTACCATAGAGAAATCTACCTACTTTGTCACCTGACACTAACCATTCTTTATGTCTAGCTACTTCCTCATCTAGTTTCTCTTTCAGCACTTGGTTTTCAGCTTTTTCTTTCTCAGTACGTTTTAAATCAATTTTAGTACATGCCAAATCACTTTCTAATACCCTTATCTTTTCATCATAAGCAAGTTGATTCTTTTGAAACCAAATTTTTTGTCTTTCTACAGTTTTTAAAGCCTGTTTGTAAGCCTCAACTTCGACATAACATTCATTATATTTAGGTTTCAATTCATCATAAGCTTCTTTAAGTTCATTATATCTTTCACTACAACCAAAAACACAATTATGTACCTGAGAGATGCCCATTAAGGCAACTTGATTATGCTTATCCTCTGTCGTACAGCATGCCAGCGATCCACTCTGCTCAGAACCAGAAACTTCATCATTATCAGGATCATGCACCTTCCAGTTGACATGGTCATCCAGTGTGACCAAAGCTGTGGAGGATCCAGCTTTGGTAGTTCCAGCTTCCATTTGATTCTGCTGATAGGTAGAATACCTAACTTCATCACCAGCCTTCCTATCCTTGCATTCTCTTGAGAAGTGACCCATTTGACCACAAGTATAGCACTTGACTTTCCTTCTGTCAAATCTTGCTGAATCTCTTCCCTGGAAACCAAACTTTCTCCCAGACTTACTCTCAAACTTCTTGATGTTCATTGAGAGCATGGCCAGTTGCCACTTCAAATTCATCTCTTCCATATCAAGTGGATCCACCTGTTCAAAATCCTTAAAAGCTAGTTGCTGCTGATTGTCATAATCAGCAACAAAAGAGTGAATTACATCTTCCAATACACCACTAGATTTAGGATTTGATGTAGTCGTGAAGTAGGATGATGATGCTGAGGAAGTTGGGTTTGGAGCATAGGTCATCTTATGTGAGGAGGTGCCAACAAAAGTTGAGTGAGTGGGAGTGGATGAACGAAAAGGACTTCTGACATCGGGCTCAAGAGTTTTAAGTCTGTTGTAGAGATCATCAAAAGTGACCAGATCTAGCCCACCTTTTGCTTTGAGTGCAATGCTTACTTGCAACCAAGATGGAGGTAAAGATCGTAAGAACTTTGAATTGCAATCCTCATTGTCTGGCCTGGCCTTCATCTGATTTAATTGACTCAAAATCCTATGGAACCTGTCATATCCCTTGTGGATACCTTCTTCCTCAGAGATTTGGAATTCCTGAAACTGCTGTTTCAGCATTGACTTCCTCATCCTCTTTGACTCCTCATTCCCACCAAACCTAGCCTTGATTGCCATCCAGATGTCCTTAGCATCCTCCATGTAGTGAAAGTCACCCATGTGATCATCTGGTATAGCCTGAAGGAGAATAGTTCGAACTTTATTCTTTCTCTGCACAGCCAGTATCTCTTCAGCAGTTTTGGGACCAACAATGGTAATAATACCATCAACATCTTTGACGCACTTCTTCAAACTGTTACCCTTACGAACAACTTCCCAAAGATTCCAGTCAATATTGGAGATCCAATTATGCATCTTCATTGCCCACAGTTCATACTCCTCCTTCTTGAGGTATGGGAACTTTGCATTGCTGTTTGTGAGATTGAGTTGTTGCAAAGATGTGGTGTTTTGATTCTGAGTAACTTCAGTTTCATTATCTGACCCAGGCATTGTTATGAATGTTTTGGTTGTGAGGGTGTAAAGAAAAAGTTTTCTTAGTATCACAGAGACTCTCTCGAGGCTCTGATACCACTTGTTGAACCTTAGACCTTGATAGATCTTTGAGTGCTCGTGAATCGTTAGCAATGTTTATGTAATCACAAACACACTAATAGACAGTCTCTATTACTTGTATTCTAAAGCGAAAATCAAACACAAGTAACACCTCAGATAACTAAGAATACTTGATCCTCTATGGATCTTGCAATAATACTGAAAACTTGTTTTTTAAAAACTCGTACATCATACATACTAATGTGTTCCTTTTATAGACAAGGAACCCTAAACCGTTTCACAAGAAACGTATAATCATAAAACTAAAGAAGATATACATTATCACTTCCTAATAAAGCTCATGCATATCCTAACTAACTATAAAATACGCGAAATAACTATATCCGCATAAACAAGCTACACAGATTTACTACTTCCGCAGAAACACTTATTCAGCAGAATCCATGAACTTCAGCAGAATCCATCAGCAGTATCTTCAGCAGAATTCTTATTTAGAGAATTCCCAACAAGATGCTCCATGAATTCTTATGTGTTGTTAAAGTTTTATTTGCATTTAACCCATTTACTTACTAAGAATTCGCTTATGTTATAGTTGATGACGTTTTGTAGGTCCTAGCAAGGAGGATAAAGGTAAGACTCAAGTGTAAAATGCACTTTGCCTGAGCTCCTAGTTGAGCTTGTCTTTTGGAACCAAGGTGTTAAAGTTGGAAGCCCCGAGGAGTCAAGTCACGTTTTGGTATATTTTCAAGTGTCTTGGTCTTTTTTCCGTTAGTGGTTGTACTTACGTTTATGTTGTCTAAAACGTTAAGTCAATGCGTCAAGTTCTTGTAACTATGGGTCAAGAAGTTAGAAATGATGTTTGGCGTAAATTCAATTACTCGTTTTAAGGATTAAGGTGTTGGGATAATTAGTGAAAATGGTTCTTATAAGTATTACAAGTTGGTTTCTGGTCTTATGGCAATATCCAAAGTGATATGTAACTTTTGTTGGGTCTAAGTGCGGTAAATCAGACGGCGTCGCCAACTGGGTGATCCCGTCTGGTTGAAAAGCTTCTGAGTCGTCAGGCTATGTTGGGTCTCAGATGGCGTCACACTTCAAGAGTGACGGCGTCGCGTTTAGAACCTGACGCCGTCGGGTTAAAAACCTTCTGAGCCGTCAGACCTAAAAGTCTGGGTTTATTGACCTGGCATTTCTTTAAGGCGGACGACGTCACGTAATGTGGGTGACGGCGTATGCCCATCTGATGGAATTAATTAAGTCCTTCATCAGCTCAAACTAACAAGATAAACTTCCAAATTTTCCTTCTTTTGTGGTCCATTCTAAGGGATGTTTTGTAAAACGTAATGTAAGTCATGTCATCCATGTCATTAACAAAAGTTTCAAAATTTCCGTTTTGGGGGCGTAACAATAATACTGTTGGGCCCCTCGTAGGGTTGTCAAGATGTTTGCATGGCCATACCCAAGGTCTTATGGAATATGTTAAGAAGAATTGGTAATTTTGATCAATCATATAAAACGAGAAACAAAATAGTTAATAAGAAATGAGTGAGATCCATATTTTTATTAGCATGGTATTAGAAACAAAAGGATGAATATGATGATGAATCATCAAAGCGGTTTTTCTCCAGAAAAGCTTACATGAGTTGTACCGAGGGCATTGGCGTGTTGCTAGACGCTAACCAATGTCATTACACGTTTTGTAAACATATGAGCTGTTGGAATATGTATATATTTATAAAATCGTGCATGTTCGGATTCAAACTCGTGACCACGGGATTGCACACTTTAGCGAATGAGAATTAAAGTTATAATTAATGTTTACGATTAATTATTACACAAAACCCGACTAACGATCGTTAAGTATTTAACGAAAATGACTAACGACCGTTAAATGTAAAAAGGAGAGAATATATGGAGAATAACTTAAACATGGAAAAGATTCGGGTGTCCCTTTTCTTTGTCTACATGGCCGGCCAAGGGAGGGCTTCTCCAAGCCCAAACCCTAACTTTTTCCCTAAGTTATTCTATACCTATATAAACAGACCTAGGGTAAAGGTTTATATGTTTATGATTAACTTTTGTGCATTTAATTAACCCTAGATCTCTCCCTCTCCCTCTCTTGCATTGTACGGCCGAACCACCTCCAAAGGGTGTTTTGGTTTTGTTTTTCTTATACAACAAGGGTTTGTGTTAGATCTAGCAATCTCTTGATTCGTGGTTAATTCGTATGTACAAAACTATGGTGGTAAGACATTATTCTTACACCAATTTGGTTTAAGTTGTAAAACGGTAAGGGACAACTCTTTAAACTACTTCATCATCTTTGTTGAAGAGATTTAACCAATTGCAAGAGGTATGTTATGCGTTTATGTTTTCAGTTAATTAATTGCTATTATATTCTAAGTCTTCCGCTGTTTACTTTGTGGTGTCATACATGTTATTATTGTATATCATGTTTCATAACCTCAACGGAACTCTTGAGACATGATATTGTATTAGGCTAGGAAGATGAACACTTACGCTTCGTTCTATTAACTACGGAAATTTGCCACTATATAGCTTTTGCATTATCCGTTAAGATTGTTTCAAGTAAAACGTGCGCACAGTGTTTTCTTACTCGTTATACACATTAGCACTTAAAAAGCGTCTTCAAAATCATTTATATATGATGACTTAAGCGAACCAAAGCACCAATTTATCCATAGACGAATTCCTGTAATGGATTGTCACCATGGTTTTTTTGTTTGATTTAGGTTAGATGTAGGGATTTGAAAAAACAAAGTATATTCTGTGTGTTTTTTTCTTCTACATAAACAAAGGATTAGGTAATTGATGATTCACAAACCTAATTAATCAAGTTGTCCATTGATTAGTTAATTTTATTTTGGTGAAATTTTGGTTTTTTTTTAAGTATACCTTTTTTTTGGATACAATGCAAGATGTATGGGACGCCGTGAATTTTATTACTCCCTCCGTCCTAAATTATAAGTCTATTTTTTATTTTTTAAAGTCTTTTTTTTCCGACTTTGACCTTAATTATTTCTTTTCATGTTATATAATACTTGATGAAAAGTATACCAATAAAAATGCATTTAAATCACATATCCATTTATATATTTTACATCAAGTATTATATAACGCTAAAAGAAATAATTAAAGTGAAAGTTGAAATAAAATGACTTTGGAAAAATCTAAATGGACTTATAATTTGAGACGGAGGGAGTATCAATTTTACATAGTATGAACAAATGCCCCATAAGTACAGGCATTTTTTTTATTTTTAATATCGCATATCGTAAGACAAAAATTAGTCAATTTTTTAAACTTTTTTTTAAGTTTTAAATAATCTGCACTTTACTTTTTTTATATCTTTAAGGGCATCTACTATGGTGGACCTTTTAAAATGTTTATAAAAGTGCCACCTCTTACATTGTCATTAATTTTTAAACCTTTTCATATTATGAACCTATTCCCACTATGGTTAAAGCTTTAAGATTTATAAATTGTTTCAACATAAATTAATGCTATTAAAATAAAAATAAAAAATGATGATAAACACTTCTTGAACCTCTCCAAAATTCTAGACCTTTTCATGTCACCTAGACATGAAATGGTTCCTCACTATGGTACACAAAATCTTAGACCTCTTCATAAGTTTTTATACCTATTCTTGAAACACCATAGTGGATGCTCGAAAGAAAAAAAAAATCAATATTAGTTAGTTTTTACTTTATGCCAAAAACTTTGAACTAGAATTTTCATTTATCATACAAAAGATTTTTGTGACATTTTCGTTCAATATTTCTTGTTTGCTATCGTAAATGTGACATGTAATTCTTGTTCGATGGAGCATAAGTGTGCGACTCGAAATCTCGAATTATATATATATTAATTTTAGGATACAAAATGGTGCCACTCACTGTCGTTTAGGGTTTGCGTTTTTCGCTTCAGCCCAACTGGAATGTCCATCTCCGCTTTTCTGGCTTGCTACCGCTTCTTACGATATACGTGGCTTTCTGCTTGATACGTGGCGTAGTATTTCGCTTCCTCAGTCTCAAGAATCGAGTTCCTTCAATCGTTGGTGTTTGTTTCTTACTTTTGTATTGGTGCGGATAAAGTAATAATAATGGGGTTAATTTTGAGGTAAACATATGTAAGTAGTTTTTTATTTAGCGTTTCAAATTTTCGATTTTGGTTATGGGTTAATAGGATTTTTTTTTGTGGGTTCTGAAAATAAAAAAGGATGATAATAAATATAATTGCTTTTAAGATGGGGTTAAGTGTGCTTGAAAGCGAATTGGGAAGTGGGTTTGTTCGTGTTAGAGTTGTTGCCCGTTCTAATCATAAAAGTGAAAAAGTGTTTATAACTTTATATTGGGTCATGGGTGTGTATTAAATAAAAATTTAGCTAGACTTTGGGCCCTATACCCACTGAAGCCCCAAATTGTATATCGATAATGTTCTGGGCTTAAACCCTCGTAAATGTTATTGGACTATTGAATAATTATATTTGTCTCAATTAATCACAATCACATCAAGTCAGTTTCGTTTAATACGAGCTCCGATCCTTGATGAAATTCATGACTATGTATATTAAAATTTACTAGACAAGTACCGGCGCATAGCAATGAGATTTTATAACGACATATCGTTTAATGATAAAAAAACGTTTATGGGCTATAAACGAAAAGTAATAAAATTTTGAAAATTTGGGGATTAAACATAATGTTTTGAAACCCGGGTCGACCCGGGTGGTTCAACTGGTTGAACCGTTTTGGTCGAAAAATGGTCGATTTAAACCGGGTCAACTCGTCGGGTTTGAAGCATTCCGGGTCAACCCGGTTTTCGATGTGTATTAATAGTTTCCTTTTGAAATATATGTTTATAACATTTCTATTTTTAGTTTCAACTTTTTACTTTTCACTTTTTTTTTCCTTCATATATAGTATACGTGGGTACCTTGTGACAATTAACCGGAAAAATAAATCTCGATGAGGCCTGATTTACCAGTTTGTATCGGTTTCAACGGGTCCTCTCTGGTTCGTCTTCGGATGTCTTTTATTGGTTAGTCGAACCGGTGACGACACCGGTTCCTGGTTGAACCCGTTGGTCCGGTCCGGTCCGATTTTCAAAACTATATGTACCATCAACTCGTTAGCTTGTATGAAACTTTGTGTGTTTTACTAATTTGTATAATGTGTATAATAACATGTACTTTTCATTTAAGAGTTTTAAAAATAACATTAATTAGTGTGTTTAATTATTTTATATTATGGATTATGTTGAAGCTTCTTTAAATTGTATATTGTGAAAATTTTATTGTACTTTTTAGTATGAGGTGTTTTAATTGTTTAGATTTAATTTGGTAGATATGTTTTTAGTTGGTTGTATAATATAAATAAATCATTGTACTTTTAAGTAATGAGGTGTTTTAATAAAAGTATTAATTACACTATACATTTCAATATTCAATAATTCAATATTTCACTTTGACTATACACCTTTTATAGATAGTATAGATATCACAAGTAGAACAAATGTTTGTTTTCATTTTCATTTTTCACCAAACAGTTTAAATTCATATAGTGGATATGATTATGCAACCAATCACTCTATTATGTATTAAATAAACACGGTTACATTCGTTATACCCATACTAATTTCTCTTGAAGAGTGTTGCACGTATTCTCCTTTTTGAATATAAGTATTAAAGTTGCACCCGAGAAAATGAAACTAACACAAAAATCTTATTAAAGGTTGTACGCATAAAAATATAACATGAAATATGTACCTAACTTGTAGGTCTTTCAGAGATTAAGCATATCCGTTGGTGTTCGTTATTACTACATATCCCCTACAAAATATCTACACTTTGTGAATTAAAATCGGACTTAGGTCGTGCCTCACTTGGTATTCATGTGTGTCCGTCCATGTCAGTATGTGATTCACCTAATAGAACTAGCTTTAGTTAGAACTCGCTTTTTGTATTTTTCTTTTTTTCTTTTTTTCTTTTTTTTTACATATAAGGAAACATGTCGCTTAGAAGTTTTCTTACAATTATAAATCAAAAATTATAAACTTGATTTTGACTAACTCCTTGTTTCCAAGTTGATTACATTTGACATAATCAAGCTCTATATTTATAGATAACAATAACATTTGGTCAGCTTTTTAATCCTAGTTTAGTCTAAAATGTTTAACTTAACAAAAGATGGTGGCTGGATCAAGTGTGAATTAATAAATGCCAATATTAATTGTTTATCTATCATATTAATGATGTACGTGAATAGATACGGTGGATCGTGGACATAACGAAGGAATCAAACATGCACGATTTGGTGTCTAAGATATTTATATCTTTAGTACTTGTACATTATATTTTTTTGCATTAGTGGTTAAGCAAGTGTATCAGAATAAACCAGTGTAGACTTGCACATGTAATACGTACTATTGATATGCAATCCGAAACAAAGCACAAGTGCAAAGTAGGGGATGCCATGATAAAATTGTCAAAGATTTTGTCAATATATATGTAGCCGAATATAGCAATACTCCAATAAACAACAAATATAGTTAATCTACCAAACACTTATCACCAAATACCCAAACATTCTAGGATTTGACAGTGTGTTCATTTTTCGTAAATGCGTGTTTGCCTATGTTTCTAAATAAACTTACAATGTATCGGAAGGGCCATGATGTCGATAAAATGTCACTAATTGTTGCTCACCATTCACTAATAATCTCACAGGTTTGGCAAGATAAGGAAAAAAGAAAACTCACATACTTGTGAAACAAACAAATGATAGATGAAGAAACATATATACTTAAAAATAACTAAATTGTATTTATGTTAAACAACTAATTGCCATGAAACATGTAAGGAAAAAAGACAGGATAATGGATTATATCTTTTTCACTTTTGATATGATGACATAAGTGGGGGACCATTTAAGTATTTGACCATTCAGGATAGGTTCTCAGTTAAGCATGGACATCTTGATCGCCATTTTTTACAGGGAAATTCGTTTCTTGTGCGCTATTTTTCACTCTAAGTGATTCATAAATGTTTTTTTTTTTTTTTTTTTTTCTTTTTTTTTTTTTTTTTTGGTTTTCATATTCCAAAATCAAAATATGATTTATCATTTCTCTTTTCACATCAGCATTGATAATTTGAAATTGATAAGATTTTTTTTAAAAATTATCATTATAACGATGTCACACGATATAAAAACGATATGTTTAAATTATATTCAATAACAATAAGATATCAACCGATGAATTGCGATAAGTACCGCGACATCTTGCAATGGTATAATTAATGCTATTTACTTCAAAGGTCACGTCATTTTGATAAAACCTATACATCAAGACTATTTGCGATAGAAAATTTTCCTATAATTACGCTCTATGCATTTGGGTTTTTATTCTTCCATACAAACATCATCTCTATACATTGCCCAATAGTAACACTTATGACAATCACCCTTTATATCTTCGAAAAAATCTACATTTAGATATGTTATGTCTCAAACTAGGCCTTCATCATTTTACATTTGGATACACTTGTATCCAACTCGACACATCGAAGTCTTCATCACTTTACGATGTGAGGCCTGGGAATGTTTACCCTATTCACATTTCATGGGGTGAATTGGCTACGACCATTGTTTAATGTGGTTGTAACCACCGTCTCTTATTCGCAGAAGAAAATTAGGGGTTATGACAAGGATCCACAAGCGCGCCAAAGTTCCTTGATATGGTTTAAGAATACTGATGTTCTGTTCCCCATCACTTATTCCTTACAATGACATGGCTTATGAAAAAAAAAAGGTTTCAAAGGATCCCACCATCACACTTATGCGTAACGTGGTTTTAATAGTTTCATCTACGTTATGTGACGTGTTTTGAGGAAGAGGATGTTGATCCAAAGATTTTCAAGTCCTCTTTGGATTCAATGATCAACCACAACTTTGGTGTAATTTCTATCAATTGGGTGTATTAATCTAGTTCAAGTCCTTTTTGGATTCAATGTATAACTATAATTTAAACGTATTTTATGCTGATTGAATGTATTTTTATTCTACAAATGTATTTTTGTATTGTTTTGCTTTTATTTGTACGATAAAATTAATTAAGAAAATCTTATTCTCATCATAATAATTTTTTATTGTTTATGTGTTTTTTGTTTAACGTTGTGTCGTTTCGATACACCAATTTGGCGGTAACTCTGATTTTGGTCACGAGGTTTCGTTAATTCCATGCCAATATATAACAAACAAACCCTCATTCTCACTTTTAGAGATTATCACCATCCGTTAACAAACTTTAACATGGGGTCATCTTATTTTTCTAACAGAAACAAACAATCGAGAGTTCCATTCCCACCACTTTCACCAAGAATTCCATCGCCATCAACACCGGCATAAAAAACTTGCCAATACGCAGGCATTTCCCAAGAATTTTTGGAGATGTGCAACAAAGGAAAATATGGCACATAACTGTCTTTAATTGAACATAATGACTCCTTAATCAAGCGTTCGAATCTGAACAAAAAATATGAAGATGCTATACAATATTTGATCAAAGCAATAGATTTTCGGAACAAGGAAATTGAAATTTTGGAGGAGCAAATAACGGAACAAACAAAGAGGATTTACGATATTTACTCTTTGGTCGTCAATCATGTAATCATGTTTTTAATGCAACTTTTTATTGTTTTAAATGGATCCAGTCTTTACGGTTTTTTCATGTCATGACTAGAAACATATCGACAACCATCATCATATATGCGTCTCTCTTTCTTCCATTAATATATCGCATGTGTTACGAGATTGACGGAATTGACGTGATAGTTAAGACGACATAGCAAGTGGATGGGAAAAATGGCAAATATTATCATATCGCTGAAAATCACCAAGGTATTGCAGAAGTTCGTGGGTTATCGATTTCATTGAGTTTTCGAAATACAATTCAAAACCATGTCGATTGATCTGAAATTCAAAAGGAAAGTATTTTAGATTGTATGGTATGATTTTTAGAACATAAGACATAATAAAATTTGAGGATTTAATCATCTATAATGTGTGAAAGTTGAAAAAAATTGCAATAAAAAAACATTTTTGAGATTTCTTTTATTTTATATAGAAGCATGAAAATTTAAAGATTCCACTTTTAAAGTAATTGGTGATAGAGTATGCAAAGTAAAGCACATTTCATTAAAAAAAATTAAACGACAATAAAAAATAAGAATAATTAAAAATACAACCACGTAAAACATATAAATAGACATGGACACTTGAATGGCTAATGTTTTATTGAGTGTACCTTGTATATGGTTTGTTTGTTTTAAAATAAGGGATTGTCTAAACAATGCTCTTAAGGTATTGGTTTAAATTGTTAAACAAGAAAAGTTTGCTTTTATTAAATACAAAATCACATTTAATTAAGGTAATTTACAACTTTAATTAGTGTATATTGAATGCATTTTTCACTTTTAAAAGAAAATTTATGTTGAATAAATGCACTTGTTCAATGCCCTTAGGGCACATGTTAAACAATCCTTTAAAATAATACAAGCTAACACATTTACTGCCATTGTAACGTTATCTAGTGATATCACTCTCTCATCTTAAATGTTTAATTAACCATTGAAACGTATCTAAAAAAAACGGTTATGAGTTTAGTTAACTGCACCATGTGTTAGTTCCTCGAGGCTATATCATTATATATATCAAAGAAGGTTTGATGGAAAGAAATGTTAGGTTTTACTAATCATAACAATTATATAAAACAAGTAAACATCATCAAAGCATGCAGCGGAAGTAATAGGAATAATACTTGTAAATTAACTAACCGAATTAAAAGTATGTGCGTACCTTTTGCGAATCAATGCAATTAGGGTTTATAGAAAAACCCCTAATTAGGATCAAGAACAAGAAACCCTAAACCCTAATAAATTAGGGTTTGTGAATGTCGACCAACATCTATGTCGACCCACCAATTAAATCAACCACCAAGATTCACAAGCTCAAGCGTGCTTGTTCTTCGTTCTTGTACACACGTACTAATAGCGATTTGATGTGAAAAGCTAGTTCCTTTGAATCACTAATAAACCAAACACTTTATCTTTGAGCTAAGACAAAATCGAAAACCCTTGGGGTGAGGGTATTCGACCGGCCACACAAAGAGAAGAGGAGAAGGAGAAGAAATTAGGTTATTGGTGATCCAAGATTAGGTTATGAATGAATACAATGAATTGTATTTATAGGTAACTTATCTTGGTGACCAAGTTAGAGTGGGATTGGGTTTTGGAAACCCCCACCGATCGGCCTATTCATCCCAAAGGGGATTCTAGAACTTTCCCGACATCTAATTTCATTCTTAGTCCTTCTAGTTAAT
>BPTQ01000005.1:90160236-90212566 GCA_019973895.1 Chrysanthemum seticuspe
CAAATAACAATTATTTATACCACCATAATTTTATTTACTCAGATTATCTTGTACTATATAGTAAACCTTTTACCTATACATCTTGTACTTAATTTAGACACAAATTGTGTTCCTAAAAAGTACATGTAGTACAATAACAACATAGTACGAACTTACGTTCTACTAAACTGTTGTAACTATAGATTACTTCAATAATTTATTGATCACATTACTTATAAGATTACCTTATACAAACTTAGATCTTAATGTAAGGAGTCGGACCTCAACGAGAGTTTTAAGATACCTACTCGTTATGTCGTTAACAACGCATTAACAGTATCGATTGTTTGAACTTTCAAACTTCCGTAGTTTGTAATGTGATATCTATAACTTCAAATGCTTTTAAAAATTTCTAGTATAACAACAAACATATCATATTCCATTAGAATATTCATTACACTAGTTATTTAATAACTTCATTAGATATCAATGTTGTCAAATCATCTTGCATTCAAGCATGATACAACAATAACATGATGTACATGAAAAATCCTTGTGTTAAACACAGATTTAATTCATGTTCTACATATCCATTTTCCAAATGATATATCATGTTCTATTAGACTCATTTATTTTAATACCACCATATTTATTAACAATAAACATATACTACAAGGTTGTATGTCTTATTTTCTAAATCTTTCATGTGAAGTTCCATTCCAAACTTAACATTTAGCTTAGATGGAATGTTACTACCCACAACATATAAGATTTAAAGAAAATAAACACAATACTCCCACTAGCTTTCAGGAATACTTAGAAATTATCTTATTTTAATTTTAAAACCAAACTTGGATTTAATAGTTAAACATAAGAATCATCTCCTAGATGCATGCATATATCCATTCATGGATTCTTGCCGTTTGTACATTTCCAAAGATTATGTGAATTCATAAAACTCATTTGTATTACTTATCGTCCTCGCAAAAGTAATCACACAACAAAGAGTTTTAATATCCAATTGTCATTTTTCATATCAATGAAAATAAGTATGACAATCATAATCATTATATATTTAATGTGCCAAGGAAAGAATATTCAATCACAGTTAATTGCTTAAGTGTGATTAATAATCTTGTCACAAGCCATGCATTAAACACATGTACAATTTTGTCCATATGATTTCTACACAAAGATTTAAACCACTAGGGTTTTCCTTCCTTTGAAGAAACTCATCTTTATTAAGATAAACCAAGTTTACCAAGTTGATTATCTCTTTGGACAGCATCTTAACATTCATAGTATGAATAATTTACCACAATTCAATATTAGGTAATATATCATTATGATTAACAGGTTTACCATGATCCTGTAAATCATATTTCTCATCATATCAAATATCTGAGATATCCTTGCGGATCTATGAATGAGAATTCCATCATTTTGAGGTATATCATATTTGACCTCATCATGATATTTACTAGTGTATTTTAGAAGATTATGTGTTTTGTAATTGTAATTTAATCTCTTCAAGATCTAAACAAAACTCCCACTTGCTTTTGTAATTTAAAGACTATTTATAAATACTTTAGCAAGTAGAACAACACCAAATTGTTTTCTTTTGGGATATTACAAAACACATTGACAGTTCGTAAATCTTATTCGTTAATAACCTACTACATACGTAGTTTTAACAAATCAGAACTTCAATATAAGACTCAATGTGATTCATCTCATTCCATACTAAAATGGTGTCTTATTAATCTTCTAGGTTTGAGTTTTATTAAGTATATCCAATCAATACTCAATTTTCTAACCTTGATAACTTTTGGAAGAAAGTAAGATATATTTATCTTGAATCAAACAATATAACAAATATTTGATTCTTCTAACTGAACATTCCTTATACATACAGTATTTCATTAGAATTAATATTGTAAGACAATCTAACAATATTTAAGATAAACATATTCCTTTTGGCCTACCTATTTACCAACTAAGTCAGCTTAATGGTATAATAGAATATCCAAGCCATGAGTTTATACAAAAACACATAACCATGTATAATTTAAAGTTATTATGAACACCACACCATGGTTTCAATTAATTAATTTTCAAGTTAATATACTACTCTATCTTATTTATGTCATTCGAAAATTACATAAATATTTAAGATAGTATTACTTTATTTATTTATGTCATTCCAAGAAGTGTCCAATCTTAAGAAACTGTAAAGCATCCACTCCCGATCTCACAACAAGTGGAGATTTACCTTGAGATTACAATCTAGCCAAGATCTCACTTAACCTAAAATGTAACTTCAAGTGTTTCTATAATTTGAATGACATAAGACATAAAAGTAGTCTATGCTATAATCTCGACACATGTTCTAAACAAGTCAATCTTATTAGAACGATAATCTCTTATCTTACGATCAAGAGAATCCATTAATCATATTTGTATGTGTTTGTTCTTTTGCACACAATGAATACTTCTCCCACTTGTGCATAGAACAACACCATATAGCATATAAACACCATGACATTCGTTTGTTTATGTGAGCAATATGATAGTGTCATAGATATATAAGCATTACAAGTAGATGTAGGAGCACTTAATTATCAAGGAAACGTTCATGACTATCCTTGAGAATATGAATGTCTACATTTTTAAACGTAATGTATTATTTCAAGAAAATCTAGAAATAATCTGAGTCACTACCAAGATAATAAATCTTGTAACTCCCACTGAATTAGACAACGTTACAATAATGTCTTATTCAGTAATACACCATAATACTCCCACTGGATTTGACAACATTGTAAGTGTTTCATTAACCAGTGAAAATAGCGTGCTATTACGTTACTACCCCTTTGTAAGACCATTCGTAACAATTACTTAGGTACTAAAAGAGTGTATTCTACTCTGTAGATGATGGATCATCCATCAATGCTATTAACTTGAAAAATTGAGCATGCAATTTCTTCCTCAATAGGTCTACTATCCCCACAATGGTGTGTAGCACCTTTAATTGGTCAAATCAAAACAACTAGATACAATATACTAGTTTGTCTTTTACCAATTTTGCGGTAATTAGTCTAGCTTCTAATTTAATAACTCATATAATATCAAACATGTTTTCTAGTTGACCAAAATGTCATATAAGAATTCAATCACCAACAGAGGGTAATGAAATCTCTTAAGGAAAACATGGTGTGCAATTTCTTAACTATTAAAGTTGCTATGAGTTATATATTAGAATTTAGACAATTCTAATGTTCCTAACATACCTTTCTCAATCATGAAAAGGAATAGGATTGAGTCACACTCTTCTTCCATGGAAAAGAGTTTATGTTTGTCTTTTAGTAAATTTTTCTTGATCAAACATTCGTTTGAAAACAGAACTAGATCAATTTACCAAAGCCCAAACTACGTTTACGGTTTAATGTTGCATTAATACAATCAAAAGAATTAACAAAATTCAATTTTTAGTATTTTCGATAATTAAATCTTTCAAGAAAATAAATTACCCTTAGTCAATATTCATATTAACCATAGAATTTTCCTTGAATCTAGGACCCTCATTATCATAGTTTCACCACATCAGTTGATCTGCTAGTGATGAAAGTATAGAATAGGTAATTGTCGAAGAACAATAATTGACAAACAAGTTTGCAATTCCTAGAAAATATGGGATTTACAATTTTGCCAAAACAATTAATGCAAAACGTAAGCATGTTTTATCCCATCTTATGCCTTAAGTCATAGGTCTCACTAACTAACTTAATTAAGTTGTCTAACTTAGAAACTGCAAATCATAAAGCTGAGGTCTCACACAACAAAATAATTCACCTTGTCATTGTAATCTAGATCAAGGTCTCACATAACTAAATTACAACTTCAAGTGTTTCATATCATTAGATGGCATAAACTTAAATTTTAAAGGGTACAATTTTTTTTGATGTGTAATCAAAACTTATGTATAAAGAAGCATGCATACAACTTTATAACACAAAATTTTCGAAAAAACTTGTATTTTAATTGCTAAGATTAAATTCTACAAAGTTTTAATCGATGCGTTGAGAAACTTACAACTTTGCACTAAGATGCTTCGTACATAGAATGGTTATACTAGGTAGCTCCAATCGAACTCACAGGGGGCAGAGGACCAGGTAAGCGCAAAAGCATAACCTTAGACATCCATTCAGTGAGACTGTGCTCACTTCTTAAATAACCCCTTTATAGTTTGTTCTAGTGGGTGAGCCGTTCTAACCATTTAGTACAGTCGCATCAATCGATTAAAAGTTCAAGAATAATACTTAGATAACAAATCAGTTTCGCCATTATTTAGTCCATTTAATTTTTATTCATAAAAAAACCCTTTTTGCTTACTAACATGTCAAACAATATATAAACAAAAAAGCATTTTAATAAAAATTAAAAGGAACTCAAATAATATACATATAACTTAACAATTAACATATGTAAAACAATTAGCCACATGCATAATTTGTTCGATAAAACCCTAATAATCAATTCTAGGTTTAATAATGCATATGTTTAACCAAGACTTCCACGTGTTTTCATCAAGTACAACGTGAGCCACATACATCGATAAATCGATTGCGTAAGTCTTAGCTAAAACACATACAACATAGCACATAATTGATTCATTAGATATATTGAGGTTTTCCCCAATTCAATATTATCAAAACAACTTACATGTGAATAAACTTAACAATTAACGATAAATATATACTTAACAATTTAATCATATAATTAATAATCCATGATAAAAACATGCATGTATTTACCATGGATTCCACATAACAATTATTCAAGAATTCCCAAGATACGCATAATTATGTCACATAACAATTATTCATAATAACCACATAAAAATATACATGCAATCCTAGGGTTTCTACAAGTTTTACAAAAAATAAAACCTAATTAAACAATTAATGGGTAATCAACCCAATTAATAAAAAATTAGGGTTCCAATTTTCAAAACCCTAGAAACCATAAAAGCATATAATAATCATAAAGATTCAATTTTTTTTATGTGTTTCGGTAATTAATTACAACGTATTAACGGCTCTTGATGCCACTGTTGTGTTTTACTAATCATAACAATTACATAAACAAGTAAACATCATCAAAGCATGCAGCGGAAGTAATAGGAATAATACTTGTAAATTAACTAACCGAATTAAAAGTATGTGCGTACCTTTTGCGAATCAATGCAATTAGGGTTTATGGAAAAACCCCAAATTAGGATCAAGAACAAGAAACCCTAAACCCTAATAAATTAGGGTTTGTGAATGTCGACCAACACCTATGTCGACCCACCAATGAAATCAACCACCAAGATTCACAAGCTCAAGCGTGCTTGTTCTTCGTTCTTGTACACACGTACTAATAGCGATTTGATGTGAAAAGCTAGTTTCTTGATCACGAAACAAACCAAATACTTATTCTTTAATTAAGCAAATCGAATCCCTTTGGGAAGGGGAGTTCGACCGGCCACACAAAAGAAAGAGGGAGAAGGAGAGAAATTAGGTTTGCAAGTCACCAAGATTAGGTTTAGAATGAACACAATAGGATTGTATTTATAGTTAACCAATCTTGGAGGACAAGTTAATCTGTGGGTTGGGTTAGGAAACCCCAACCGATCGGCCAATCAATCCCAAAGGGATTCTAGATCCTTCCCAACTTATAATTTCATCTCTAGTCCTTTAAGTTTACATTTAACGACCGTTAGCCAAACCTCGTTAAATATTAACCATCGTTAAGTATTTATTTCGTGACTAATAATTAATAATAATAACGTTTTATATATTATAATTATTTACATCAATTCTCATACGTAATGTGTGCAATCCCGAAGTCTCGAGTTCGAATCCGGTCATACTAATATTAATAATTATCCATAAACCTTTCAGTTTGAAGGATGGGTGCTGCAACGTTGGTTAGTCAAAAGGGCTAAAGTGTAAATACTAACGGAGTTCTTCTAACGGCAGTTAAGTCAAAGGACTAAAACCGGACGAAACAGTGCCAAATCAGGACCATTTTTGCACTTATTGAACAGTAAGGACGAAATCTGCAATTTGGCTAAACCACAAGGACGATTTTTGCAATTTACTCTTATTTTTAGAAGTATGTTTGACGGAGAAAAATCTAGGATTAAAAGGGTAGATCGAATTAGAAGAAGAATAATCAGTGGGTGAACAATGCGGAAACAGAAGAAAGGAATTGGCTTTATTATTACGAAAATGAAGGGGATGTCTTGAGCAGATCATTGTGAGAATAAATGTCAGTACTAGTGTTTCAGGTATTTGTTTAACATTTTTCAAGACCATATGTATTTATAGAAAATGATAAGTGTTAATAACTTGTATGCCTAATAATGAGCCTAATCATACAAAATATGACAAGTGGAGGATGCATTTTTTTTTTATGATAACCTTTGATTATGACATGTGTTTTGATCTCTTTGTTACGCATGAAATTAGGCAGCCAATCACTTCTCTATATTTATTACAACTCAATCTCTTATTAAAATATTATTTTATCTTTTCTGCACATGGCCGATCAACATATACAATCAATTTATATATATATTTTTTTACTATTTATTAACAAATCAACAAACAATACAATCAATCAATAAATTCTTGTATAAAACAATAAGTATTAAAAGGAAAAAAAGAAATAGTCATTAAAACATTGAACCGAGGCATATTGTAGATTGGGCTCTTAGAGCACAAGGTATGCAAAATACTAATAGCACGTTATTGGTATGTCACCTCAACGCCACATCATACACCTTCAAATAACACACCAATAAGTTAAACACTCCTCTCTCATAACACATCACTAACATATTATTGGGTCTCAATCACATTTTTTTTTTAAACTAACACATTTTATTAAACATAAAATAAAATTACAAAACATAAAATAAAATTACAATAAATAAACAAACACATTTTTATTAAAATTAAATGTAAAATAAATAAGTGGCACCAAACACCCAGATTGCTATTTACAATAATAAAAGTACTACTTTTGCTGCAATGTCAAGAATAAAAATGCACACCTACTCACTTCATCTTTCTCATTTATTCCGGTAGTAACATGCCATCCACCTGCTATTCTGATTTCATTTTCTTTCTTTCTTTTTTTTTTTTTTTTTTCCTTTCTTCTTTCAGCTTAAGCCCAAGGTGGTCCTAAACAAAAAAATAGCACAAGTAAACGGTTGGCATAAGCTATTTCACTGGCTCAAAGACGAATGGCTCACGATTGGCGCCTGGGCTGATATGGAGATGGTGCGCCATTGGGCAAGAATCAAGTCGAATAATGTGTTAATGGTTACGATACCGTTTGCTCTTAGGTTGCCAAACGATTTAGATTGAAAGGAACGATTGGATGAGAAGATTAAAACATTATTATTTTGTATGATATTTTTTAAATTTGGGTTGACGATAAACATAGTCTAATGCACAGGTTTTGACTCGACCGTTATACATGCATAAACCCGGGTAAAACACTCCCTTTTTCGGATGGTTAGTGCAATCACATGAATTCGCATGTTACAGTATCCGTTAAGCTATTGCATTCCAATTTTAGAATACAATTTAAACTTTCAAAGATATATACAACAAAGAACTTTCTTATTTATGCTTAATGTCACACAAAATATCACTTCTTTGGTCAAACACATATCATAGCGAGTCACTTTCTAACTACATATACCACTATGGACATAAAATACTAATGCCACTATGGACTTGAGCTATTACATTCCAATTTTAGATTATAGTCAAGGTTAAAAAAAACAATTCCAATCATTCGAGTATAATACTTTCTTAAATAACTTCCCAGATCAAAATCACAACCCAAGTGTATTGAGAATTTGAGAGAAGATTATTATGGCGAGAAAAATTGTTGTATTTCACTTAAAATGAGAAATGAGTACAAAGTGAGTATTTATACAAAACAAGTCAAAGTCAAACTATTTAAAACTACAAATACTCGAAGACTAACTATTAATTAACAATCAAAATACTATGAATTACAATATCTACATTCCTTTACTTTGAGATGCATTTGTAATGAGCGTGTCGTTAAGTGCTCTTTTAAGATTCAAGTTTAAAATTTATATTTAGTCGGACTCTATCTAATAGACACACACCTTCACGGACAGTGTATCCGGTCGGATGTAGCTAGTGGGATAAGTACGAGTTCGATATCGGGAATAGTACACCTAGGTCATAATCTAATGTATTTTACAAGTTCATCACGGGTTTTGATTGATTAATTAATTAAACTAATAAAACAATAAAATAAACTAGCTATACTAATGTGGAAATCAAGAAAGAGAGGTAAGTGTTAGCCATATTAATCCTACCATGTTTTAGTTATTCCATTTATTAGTGCAATGATTTACATGTAACATATCGGTGACATCAAGATGCATAGTGAATATCTTCTTGGTCCAGACAATACCCTCCGTACCCTTATCTAACCTATGCTAGACCACTTGGTCCATGCATCTAGCCACTACACGTGTAATCTCCTAGGTGATTTGGTCCATGTACTTATTCAACTACAAGCTTGCATTAAGAGGTATCATGTAATCTATGTGATTTGTCAAGGTACCCACTTGATCCATGTGATACCTACTCCTCCCCACTTTGGTCCATGCAAGAAGAGTGATGCTAACATAAGTGCTCATGCAATATATATATCTAATACCCACTTGGTCCATACAATATTATACTTAAATCACACAATCATATAAACGAGCGTATACAATAGACAAATACATAAACTAAGCAATACGGAACAAGAAATCTTAAATAAACCCCGAAATAAAATTAACAAAGTATTCATAACATGGCTAACATTCAAGGGTGTTAGCCCATAATGTATGTAAAAGCACAAGAAGAGTAATCAAACGAAAACAAATCATAGTGGAATCAATAAGTAATCGAACGATTTAAACCTAACGTGATAATATAAAACCTTCTCTTCTTGCTTTTCTAACTGATCTTGGGGCCTTGGAATTGTGGAACTCAGCTGTGGTGATGAGTGGTGAGTGAATGATACGTTACAAGCTCGGGTAGGGCTTGTATTTATATTTGCAGCTTAGGGCAGGATACAGCGTATTGAAATGCTCAATACGCCATATTCCAGATATCTTGAGTGCTGAAGAAGAAAGAATATTCCCAAGCATATTTCGCGTATCTTTTAAATACGACGTATGGTCAGAGTTGCATACGTCGTATACCTTCAAATCTCCAATATACTTGGACTAGGGATAAGATCTTCAATACGGCATAGGGCATGAGTTTCATACACAGTATGTCTTCATACGTTAACTTGCGCTTTGACTGTAGAGCTTTCAGATACGGCGTATTGCCAGAATTAAATACGCCGTATGCCTTCAATATTCACCAAATACATAGTGAATTCTTCATATCTTCAGTACGACATATGACCAGATTTACATACGTCGTATGCTCTTCACAGTTTGCATACAGAATCATCAATAAAGCTCTAAATCATGTGCTTTTCTGTGTCTTCTCTTCTCCAATATTGCTCCATAAATGCTGAAATCACTAAAGTAAGTTATTAAGTATCAATTCAGTTATAAACATATAATAAATGGGTAATATATATGGGATAAATGATGCATAAATATAGTATACATTTGATGTTATCAATTTGTAACTTGTTTGGATGTTGAAGCTTGATCACTAACTTTTCTTTTGAAAGGCAACATATTATTGAGAACCTCGAAATAACCAAAAATATAATACAAGGCGCCCCACCCCCATTAAATAGGATAATTAAAGCTTGATCACTAACTTTACATTGTCATTTTGTTAAAATAATACCAACTCTAGCCGTGAAATTATTAACCTCGTAAAAATTGGTAAGTCCAAAATACCATTTATTATGTACTATAACACCCCCAAATATCGGTACAGCGGAAGACTTAATCAAGTTTTTAGGGCGTTACGATTGGATTGGTATCTCACACAAGTATAGCAAACAAGATAGTCATTTAACATTCAAAACCAATCCCAAATTTAAATATTGAAAACATTAATCCAAAAGTGTAAATATTAGGCCCAAAACATGATTTAATAAAATAGGTCCCCATAATTTATCTGAGTCAAATATGATCCTTGAACCATGCCTTCTTGCCAAGCTTCTACCGATCACGTATTCCAAACATCATTCAAATAGCTAAGAAAACATGCTAAAATGTCAGCTTACGCTGGTGAGTTCATAGGTTTAAATTCAATAAAATCATAGTTGACCTGTAGGAGTTGATTTGCTATGCAAGACCTAAGATAGATAAACACCGTTCACAAATAGATCCTACCCGGATCACCAACCATATCCCGCATCCAGGGATTACTCGGGCCCTGCGACTCTATTCCAGCACTGTCATGACAACATCTAAAACAGTTTCCAACCCCGGACTAGGTCGAGGTAGAGGTTTATTCTTAGCTAGGTAACTGTACCCTAGTCTAAGGCAACAACTACCGCACATCTATCTAAACAGTCAAGCACATAAGCAAATCCAAATAGTTTTAAAGGTCCAAAAACAGTAGCATGATTCTCACCCCAAATTTGTTAAAAACGTAGATAAAAGTGGGGCTATGAAACTCACCTCAAGCAAGCAACGTACGAATAAACACTAGCAGAAGATAACAGGTAATCACGGCACAACAAATATCGACTCGGCACAACCTAATAATGTAAACCAATTTTAATATATATTTCCCCAAAATCAACGTTATCTACCCCAATGTATTCCATTTCGTTATTTCCAAAAAATGTCTTGTTTCACCATTTAGTCCTAGTGTTTGATATCCTCATGTGGGTGTATCGACTCAATATGATGCCATGAATGCACTCAAACAACCAATATGTGACTCAATGCAACACAATAAGACATCTAAGTGATAAGCTCCATATTCCAATAAGTTTCGGAATAATAGTAGACCTCATCGAGTTCGTCAACTCGATAAACTCAATTATTAATTCGTGTCGCTTATTATTCCATAAACTGGTCGCACCCTAAAGAGTCATAAGGATAATTCACTCATTAATAAGGTTACCCAACGTACCTAGCGGGCTCTTATTAGATTCGTCAACCCAATAAGTCCGCTACCCACGTGGATCAACACTATTAATGTTAGGTTATCCGTAACCCATGCACACAACGTAAGTAAATAAATACTTGAAACTAGTATTAAATGCCCATAATTGGCATATTTCGATAAACATGTACTCGAAACATTAATTACTTATTTATTACAAAACATTTCCATTTTTAGTCGTTAGTTTCCATTTAAAATAGTAAATAACAAGATAAGTCTTGTTATCGATATTTTTAGTATAAAAGCCCTTTTTATTATTTATGTTTCATAGTCTATTAGCATTTTCATACATATGTTTCGTCAAATTCCAATATTAGTTTCATATCGTTATTCGTTTCGAGTCCACAAGCACGAGTCATGACTTCTCGGCTTTTAATCAATGAATAGTCCAAACTATACTAAAGTCCATGTTACGGCATTGTCGAGGTCAACTATTGACTAAAAAGTCAAAGTAACACCGACGTTGCTCAAAGTTGACAATTTATATATCAAGTCCAAATTAAAAATCATAATAGCGCAATTAAATCCCAAATCAACTCCAATCAATCTCGCCAACCAATCAACCAACCAAATATACTCGAAACCAATGTTATGACCCTAATGGTCATGACACGGTCACGGTTAAGACCACGTGAACCAAACAAGCTCTAGAAGCTCTTCGGCTCCACGCGTCTCATCCAAACACCAACAACATCAACTTAAGCTACCAAAATGACCCGACCCGGACCCAAGGTCCAAGTGGGTCACGTACGCAACCCAAGGTCATGAACGTGCCCTAGGTGGCTCTTACACCATTTCCATCCCATCCAAACACTACCAAATCAATACCACAACATCCAAATACAATCAATCAACCTCCAATCATCAACCAAACATCAAATCCATCAACTATTTCTAATCAAAAACATAAAACTAGACCTAAAATGCAAAAACCCAACAAAATGATACACCACATGATTCCAAAACACTAGCTACATGTTTATTTAAGTGTTAATTAGATTTAATCCCACGTTTAAACCAAAAGCCCTAAAAATTATCATATGGTCGAACCAAATTCAACCCATACGTGGCTTTACAAAGCCAAAATAAGCATGACCCATGTTCCATTTACCTTATTCAAGCCCGATCTACAATATTTGATGAAAACCCTAAAAGTACGAATCTTAATCTTGAGATTTAAAGGTGTTAATGAGGGTTTTAGTAAGAGTATTATATATGGATAGAAAGAGGATGAAAAGAACTACAAGATGGTGGTGGAGGTGTAGTACCACTTGCCGGATTTTGGCCGGAATATGGCCGGAAGTGGGCGGCGGTTATGGGTGGTTAGGGTTAGGGTTTATGTATTTTTGGTAGAGAGAGAGAGTAGAGAGAGAAAGAGAAGTGTAGGTGAATTTTAGAGAAAGAAATGAAAGAGTGGAATGAAGAGATGATGGGGTATATATACTTGGGACTAGGGACTAATAAAAAAAATAGGGGAGGGGGAAGGGTGGCCGGCTAGGAGGGAAAAAGAAGGGGCCGAAGGCGTCATTTTTCGTAAACTATCCCGTTTACCCATTCCCGAGCTCATATATTGACCCTCGAGTGTCCCACGACATTCATTCGATTTTCTATTATCGTTATTTATGTTTTTCCACAAGTTTTGACTATTTATTTGTCAATTTTTGAGTTACGGTCTAAAAGTTACGTTATTTCTCGTTATGGGCTTTTCTAGTGCCGAATCGAATAGTGCCTACCAAAAAGAGTTAAAACTCATACGATAACTTGTTCAATAATTAAATTAACCATAAAAACCAATAGACTATATAAAATCAAGTCACGGTTGATAAAAATAGTGATAAAGGCAAAAGCTCGGTTTAGTTTAACGTAATGCGGTTACCTAAAATAGACTCTCTAAATTGACAGTTGTCACATGTACCAAATATTATCAAACAAAATTGTGAATCCATAAGTTAAATGCGGATAACCAATGATAGTCCGATTGTCCTATTTTATAATTGCAAACAAAAGTTAAAGATAATATTTCTAAATAAATAAATATATATGATTAATACACCGACTTAACTATGTTCTTTTGAATCATGAAACAGATAACAATTACTCTATAATTGGGTAATTTGGTCATTTTAATCTCCATCATATACAATGTCTAGCCCATTAGAATTAGGATAGAAAGACCCAATCAAATAATACCCATATTAAACACATATACTAAATTGTTTCATTTTAGTTTGCCCTAATCCTAAGCACGCCTCCCTTCTCCTTCACATTTTACAGCTACCAAACTTTCTTCATCTCATCAAACCTCTTATTTTTTCAATCCAACTAAACACAATTCACACAACTGTCTTTCAACATAGGCCCATAAACGAAACACATAAACACCCTTTCGCTAGTTTCATTCTTGCAACAAAATTGAACCGCAAACCTTGTTCATTATTTCTGCAGTGATAATTGTAACCACCGGTAAATTTTCACTTGTATGATATTCTAACTAAAGAATACTTATCCATTTTTCACGGCTATTTTTTTTAAACGTTATCAGTTTATCTAATCACAACAACTAACTAATATGACGTAACTCACATTCTTAATAAATGTACACACCAACACCAAAATGTCTTAAGTTCATTCCTTATACGTCAAGTATAAAAGTTTTCAACTTTTATTTACCACTTTACGTTATTTCATAAATGTACGATTATTAAACATTCAAACTAAACGTCTTCTATCTATTGGAGTTTTCATGAAACCATAATTTATTATAACTATGATTTCACGTAACTAACCCATCAACATTAAAGTACAACATTCTATACCTAGAGTACAACTCATTAAAGCACGGAACCTAACTATACTTTAATTTCCGTTACAAGCCCTAATATACAACTCTATGATTTTATGTGCATGATATATTTTCAAAATACTAATGTACAAGTCTTTCAAGCACATGTACACGTCTTTAATGCATACAAGCTTAATACTTATATAAATCATATTATAAACCTCAATGTACCTATTTTTAAGCACAAGGTACAAACCTATAATGCACAAGCCTTTAAATTTGATTTTCTTATAATTTACAAGTCTAAGGTACAACTCTGCAATGCTTGTGGTACATCTATCTTATGCATGCATATTAAATATGTCATTTACTTAAGCTAAACTAACCTTAACTTATTTCTAATTTAACTAAACTATAATTATGATATATAAGAACATAATTAAGCCACATCAACTCCTCCTCTTCTTCCTTTGGCCAAAAATTGGGACACCTAGCCTCATTTCAAACCACTTGAACCAAACTTAAACCTTATGGCTATAAAATCGAACACATGGTGTTTTCCTCATAACCATTCGAAACACATGGCTTGAAAATGAAATACATAGCAATTTTTCTTACAACCACAAGGACTCTTATAACTCCCAAGTAGACACCTCACCAAGTCCCTAACCCCTTTGCCTATAAATACGCCCCCCACTCCTTCATTTCACTCCATCCCTCACTTGTTAGCATACAACACACTCTCACACTCCCACATTCTGCTACACAAGCCTTGGAGATAGGAATAGAAGCTTAAGTTCAAAGCTAGGAAGACTCGGAAAGTTTTAAAGTCCCATTTGGCGTGTCTCCTTTTGATCAAGTACCAATAGTTTGTAAGTCTGATAAACTCATTCAATTTCGTTATCACTTTTAGTATCAAGTTCATAGTGTTAAAAAGGATTTTATAAGGAAAACGTAGCAATTTGAATCATCTAAAATGAGTACACGAGTCAAAAGATACGGTCTAACGAAGTTACTAAAAAGCTGTTAAAAAACCTCCTGTGGACAGAAGGGTCGGGCACGAAATTCGAGGCACTTCTGATCTGTTTCATCAAAAAGTTAAAACACGAAATTTGACCGGAACGACGTTTTCTTTAAAAACTCGGGTGCACGGGTCCAGAAAACGCATAACGAAGTCATATTTTAATAAAAATCCCAACAGCTGTATTGATTTTATAAAAACCAAACGCCCCTACTTGCGCCCCAATTTTCTACATTGGGTTGAAGGTATTAGGGCCAACCAAAGGACCTTTGTAATCACCACCTAGGACACTCTAAAACGCCCCCATAATCTGGTTGAAAAGCATTAGTGTCTTGCATAAAAACGACACTCCTTTAGGGCCATATGTCTTAAAAACCAAAAGGAAAAACTTTAGATTTTTGATAAATTCGATTTTGAACTATCCTATAAACATTGAAAATGAGTTAAACAACATGTCACAAGGTTGCATGTAAAGGTTATAAAATTTTATTGTTTGAAAACAATATTTTCAATTTGTCAAAACTAGCCTAAGTGCCCTTTTCAATAATTAATATCTCGCTAATTAAAGAGTTGTAAAGTATGAGGGTTACACCGTTTTAAAGAGCTCTCTGGAAGGATTTTAAAACCCCAAGAACTTCTTTAAAAACCCTTATGGTCTCTTTTATAATAAATAAAAAAGAAGGTGACTCGTAAAGATTTTCATAAATAACTCTTGCGTGCATTTTTCAAAATTTGAGTCTTATGAGCTATAGGATGATAGAGAATGACTTAAAATGAATTAATTAACTATTATGATGTCCCTAGATTACACCGTAAAAGTTAATGGGTCAAAAAATGATTTTTTCTTAAACCGCGACGTGGCCATGTTCACGGGCTTGTTTCTCTCTAACCAAAGATGACTAGAATATGAGACCTATACCATTTTGAAGAGACTACAACAAAGTGTTTAAAGGATCAATTGCGTTATAAAAACATTGGCTTGCCTCATGTAAAATCTGTCCTCATTTGGGCATGTTATCGCCAAAACCAACGCTTTTCACATAAGGCACCTAACCCCCTAATTTGGGAAATCATTGCGACCAAACCGTAAGAGCTTAAGACTTCTAGTTTGAACCATTAGAAAAAACACCCGACAAACTCTTGAAGGGATCAAGAACGTAATAAAAACCTCTTAAGGCCTCGCTTATATTTACCCTTACTTTTGTCGATTTAGGCCTAAAACAAGTAAAATTTTCTTATAAACCTACAAGGATAAAAATTGTAATTTTTGAAAGATAAAGTTTTCTTGGGCTAAAAATGTCATTTCTTCAAAGTTAATTGTACAAGGGCTCATTTTGTCAATAACCCATAGTTGAGGGTATAAAGTGTCATTTTTGAAAGTGCAAGGGTAAAAACCGTAAATATTCAAAATTGTAAAAGTATAACATTTTGGAAACATATCATATTTAACAACTTGGGTTTCGATAAAACTTATTAACAATCATCCGAACCATAAAAATAAGTATGATAAGTATTACTAATTTTTAAAGATACTTCATGTTTACCCAATTACCGATAAAGCATTATCATCACATAAACTTGAATTCGAATACTAAAAACATGACATACTAACTCAGGCCATGAGTCGGAGCATTTTATTCACATTACTTAATTTTTTTTCCATCCAAACTACTCTAACATCGAGGTGAGTTCGTAGCCTCATTTTTATACTTGTTTATTAATGCTTTGGGGGAGATACATGCTCAACTACATGCTTTCACTTTTATAAGTACTCTAAAAACTTTTACATATTACTGTGAGTTCATGGCCCCTACCTTTACTTGCTTTTAAATTGTTTTGGGGAAGATACGTGCTTAACTACTCATTTTTTTTACTTTCACAAGTACTCTAAAGCTTTTACATACTACTATGAGTTCATAATCACACTTTATACGTATTTGCTACAAACCTGAACACAAATACTAAGTGTATGCGATCCTGATTGTTATTGCCTAAGTTATACACTATTGCCACTAAATGTATCTCTATCATGAGCCATTAATCACTTGCGAGTGAACGCGAATGTAGTGAATAGATCTATTGGCAGTTGACGCCCCATTTGTTTTAGCCGGATAGGTAACCAAATGCACTTTATTTGAGAATACTAGGAGAATGGAAAACTCCTACCAGAGGGCATTGTTGCTCACATCATTATTATGACGCGTTCGTGTTAAGGTTTGCGTTCATGAGACTTAAGGCAATATATACTGTATTGCAATGATACAAATGCTGCAACTACTGAATTAATGGGTGCAAGAACATGGCCCAACCTTGAAACTTGTGTTCAACTGATTACTAAACAAACGAGTTATGGGTATATAACAACCAAGGTTGCAAAAACCGCGAATCGGTAGTGAGGCGGTCGACCCCCTTATAGCTTGTAATCGTTCTAGGCGGGATTAATCAGTGATTAATCGGATTGACATTTTTGACAAGTTTTGGGTATTTATCGGTAGTTTTGGGTATTCCCGAAAAGATTTTTCTTAAAAACATCTTGTAAGAAATTTAAACAGTGACTATATGTGATTACATTTGTTCAGGGTGGAAAAAATAGCGAATTGGTGATTGATTATATTGGCATTTTTGGCATGTTTTAGGCATTTTAGGCAAGTGTTGGTATTTTCGGCAAGATTTTCTTTGAAAAACATCTTGTAATAGATATAAACAGTTATTATAAGTGATTTACGGCGAGTTTATGGTATATCCGGTAGTATTTCCATGTTTTCGGCAAGTTTGACCATCGTTAACCGTCGTTGACCATGGTTGACCAAATTGTTTGAACGATTTACAAAAATCGGAAAGGTCGGTGGCCCAATAGCACCTAATCGGTGATTAATCAGCCTTGTAGACCTTTTTTTGCAACACTGATAACAACGTAACCCACTACTTAGTTCATCGATATTGGTATTTATTAAAATAATCGCTCAAACTCGAAACTATTGAACTCAACTGTTTTAATCATAAACTCTATGAACTCACCAACCTTTGTGTTGACACTTTTAGCATGTTTATCTCAGGTTCATAATTTACGAGGATGGCACGGAAGGGCATGGATACTCAGGAAGGCTATATTATCATTCGAAAACTTATTTAATAAACTGTAAAACCACTGGGACCTCATTTTGTAAACTCTGATATTTATATAAATCGAATAATAAATCTTTTAAAGCAACTCAATTAGGGATCGTTTTCTATTGTTATAACTATTGTGCCATGAAGTAACACCAGCTTGAAATTCCGCTGTGTATCACGAAATTTGGGGGTGTTACAATAACGAAGCACACACCTTAGTTTTGCTCGATTTTCACTCTTCCTGGATTCACGATCATTTAAATGGTCTCGGGTAGGTTTATGTTGTATGTTATGTTTTGTTTTAGATCTATGATGATAATGTTTCAACTAGAAAATTCTTTAAAAGATTGGAACAAAGTTGAGCCTTTGTGAGATCTCTTATATTTTTTTGTGTGTGGTGTTAATGTTGTGAGAGGGGTTATGGTTGTTGTACGGAGACAGATTAAGACAGTGAGGTTGTGGTTTTTTTTTTTTTTTTTTTTTTTTTTTCATTTTTGATATTGGACTGAGGATGACTAACTGCTCTAGTGAAGAATGGTTCAAAAAATGACGGTGGTGAATATGGTGATTGTTGGTTATTTATAATAATGTTTAAGGATATCTAATTGTTGATTGCGTATATTTGTATAAATTGTTGAAGTTTTAGTAAGATGGTGCGACCAAGTGACCAAATGACCCTTATGTATTACTAATGGAATCATGCATACACATCATCTTTAAGCTAAACATAATATAACAATTATATGAGAGAATAAAAATCATCTCTTTCTAAATTGATTACTCTCTTATCTGAACAAAAAAGTTGATTTCTTTAAATGAAATAATGGTAATATATGGTACCATTTAACTGCTCTCGTCAACAATACATATAGATGTGCACGTTAATATCATTTGATACTAGAGTATCTAATTGCGTGTGACATATATAATGGAAGAGGTAACAATCTTAAGCATGATTATGGATAAGTTACGTATTCATATGCCCACACTTGTCCACATCATTATAAATAGAAACAATTGCACGTTTAGTCTATGTGGTTTGCTCAAATTTTATGTTTAGTCTCTAAATCGTTTTAATTACATCAGAGATACATATTTTTGAAACCTTACACTCATTTAGTCCTTATTTTGGATGGGCCGTTAGTTTTTTCGTTAAATGTTTGCACCGTTAGTCCCTCCGTTAATAATTATGCAGCGTTAGTCCTATTTTTTCAAATAATAGTTTTCGCCAGTTAGTCCCTCCGTTAATAATAGTTTTCGCCCTTTTTCTTACATTTTTGTCCGTTTTTATCCGTTTTCGTTCGTTTTTTATTCGTTTCCCCCCATTTTTTTATGGTTTTCGTCCATTTTTATACGTTTTCGTCTGTTTTTATATATTTTTGTCCGTTTTATCCGTTGTTGTCTTTTTTTTTTTTTTTTTTTTTTTTTTTTTAATTTTTTTTAAACGTTTTTGTCAGTTTTTTCTGTTTTCGTTCCTTTTTTTTTATCCGTTTTTGCCCTGGCATTGCGTGAGCAACTGCACCGCTCTAGCATTGCGTGATCCCAACCTATGAGCATAGAACAAAACTGCTTGAACATCTAGCTGCTTATTTGTTTCCGTCACTGAGGAGTCGGTATTGAATGGGAGCACCAAATGCTTCATTTTTGTGCCTTTTTATAGGTGCATGAGCATGAATAGAGATTGTTTGTATACCTGCAATTAATTCGGAAAATGGTGTAAGTTCATGATTGTTTGTATACATGCAATTAATCGTGTGGTTTTCAATGCAACAACACTTCGCACTCTGTAACTTACATTCAATTGCTGCAACGCTAATTGCAAGCCCTATGTACTTACCTTTAAGCATGAATATTAAACCAATGTACTTACACAGAAAAATTGTAGTTATTTGGTGTGCAATGTCATGTTTGTACCGTACTTTCCTTTGTGCACAAATCATCTTCACATTAAATTAAGGGGCTTAAGCTTTAAGTAGTATAGATTATTTCTCACTAAACTATCATTTCCATATCTCACCACAGCGGGATTGGGTATGTTGTTCACTAAACGATCTATTGATTGGTTAAACAAACACTACTCTAAACCTCTCTAAAGATAAAGAAGCCTTCCACAATCACATCACATTTAGATCACATCAACTTTTCACTTTACCATTTGAGCTAACAAATCAACATCCCATTCCTTTGACACTTTAAGCCTTTAAGAGCATCTACTATCGTGAGTTCAAGAATAGGTTTATAATTGTTGAAAATGTTTATGTTAATTTCAACCATAGTGGATCTTCATTTCATGTCTATATGACATGCAAAAGGTCTTAAACCTTGGACCTCTTCATAGTCTCAAGATATTTAATACATGTGTTATTACAAAGCTTTAAATGATCAACCGAGGTCTTAAACCTTGGACCCCTTGCAAGACCGGAGGTCCTTTTCTACCTGTGGTAGAACCGGAAGCAGCTTCTCTACCTTAGGTAGGGGTATAGTTGTCTACGTCTTAACCTCCCCATATATCATGGAAGACGGTATTGGGACCCATAACCTGTGGAAGACGGTATTGGGAGTTACTTTACTTTACTTTTTGCTCGTGATAAGTTTATTAACCCAAAAAGTTTATAAAATATGGATGTGGCATGAAATATTTGATTCTTAAAGCCTTATAAATATTAACCAAAGTGGATGCCTTAAGGACATTGTTTAACTCTAGCTAATACTTAAGTTGAAGCTTTATAAAATTTCATAATAATACTTAATACTTGAAGCAAACATATTTCGAGTCTAGAGACATCAGACTCGTGGGTGATTACAACCAATCTTTTTCCCTTTAATATATGGGCAGGTATAGTATAATTTTTTGCTCTAAGCTATATCTACCTATTATATAAAAAGAAGCTCTTGTTTTACTGTGGTGGCTTCAAAGATTTACACGTTAGCACCAAATAGTATGCGACTATTCAAGAAACTTTACTCTCTTTAGGCTAAAAGGAATAATGCCAAGAGTCACTCACTCCACGTCAGCGCCACCTCAGCTTTCTCTCTCCTACTTTACCACTCACTCACCACCCGTTTTAACACTCACTCACCACACCAAACTCACTCACTCCACATCATCTTTTTTATTTAACACATTCATTTTAAATAAAACGTAAATGTAAACGTAAAAAAATAATTATAACGTAAAACTTTTATTCATAGAATTAAAAAAACATTACATAAACAAGTAAAATACGGAAAAAAAAATACATAACAAATAACGGTAAAAAGATTATTCATTTTGAGCCAAGTGCTCGATCAAATCGTGACGAAGGTTTTGATGCTCTTCCGATGATCTGATCCACCTCATAACTCGTTGCACTTGCTCTTCATTTCGAAGAACGTCTTCTGGCTGGTGTGCTTCATCCCGAAACCATTTAGGCGAGATTGCAACTTTTTTGTATTTGCGAATCATGTTATGTAATATGATACATGTGTACATCATATTCATAATCCTATTTTTATTTTGCTTTCGTGTTGGATTGGCTATTATTGCCCATTTTTTCTTAAGAACACCAAACGCTCGTTCAATATCCTTCCTTGCCGATTCTTGCTTTCTTTTATACAAAATTCGTTTATGATCATCATCTGCTGGTTCCGTAATCGTCTTAACAAGAGGCGCCAGTTCGGGATATATCCCGTCAACAAGATAGTATCCATGTGGGTAACTTACTCCGTTAGCCACAAAAGGAACCTCAGGTGCCCGTCCGGTTTTGAGATCGTTAAATAATGGGGATTGATACAAAACATTGATGTCGTTGTTCGACCCCGCAACACCAAAGAAAGCATGCCATATCCACAAGTCTTGTGATGCTACTGCTTCAAGTAAAATGAACGGATTCGGACCATGATCACGTCTAACATATTGAGCTTTGTAGGCGTACGGACAACCGAACCACTCCCAGTCGGTACAATCAAGACTACCTAACATCCCCGGAAACCCGTGCTTTGCTTCGTGATGCCGATAAAGTTTTTCAACATCAGTCACCGTAGGTTTCCTCAAATACTCAGGGCCAAAAATCTGCATCACAGCTTCACAAAAATTGTCAAGAGACTCTCGCGAGGTTCTCTCACTTATTTGCATATATTCATCTAGAAAACTTGCACTAACACCGTACGCCAATTGACGAATCGCAGCCGTGCACTTTATCAACGAGGATATACCTTCTCGTCCAGAACAATCAGGATTACCCTGAAAGTAAGCAGAGTGATTGGTTACCGCATTTATTATACGGTTGTAAAGTGGACGAGCCATTCGAAACGTTTTTCTAAATCGTCGATCGTCGTACATCGGGTTAGCAGAAAAAAGGCTGCTACTAGACGCTCATGAGCACCCGCTCGATCTCTGGTTATGGTGGTTCTCGACAATCTAGTATATGTTCGTCTCGACTTAATATACTCGATAGCTTTTTTAATAAAATTTTTCTTGCGGCTGCTAACTTCTTCTCCATCTTCTAATAAATCATCCATGCCCATAAACGTATACGAATTCATTTTTGACGATTTAAATTGTGAAAAGTGTGTGTAAATAAATTGAGAGATGTGTATAAAAATGAAGATGAAATGGTGGGTATTTATAAAAAAAGGGGGTGTTTGAATTTTTTTTTTTTTACTTATGTTGCAAACGGTCGAATAAATGGCAGACAATATTGTGCAACTCACGCCCGTGGCTCACTCACGATTTGGCCAACCACTCACGCGCGAGTGGTAGCATGGGGGTAAGGGTGAGTGGCTCACGGGGGAGACTCACGGGTGACATACCCTCTATTCCGTCTAGCCTTAGATAATAAGGCTAGACGGAATAGAGGGTATGTCACCCGTGAGTCTCCCCCGTGAGCCACTCACCCTTACCCCCATGCTACCACTCGCGCGTGAGTGGTTGGCCAAATCGTGAGTGAGCCACGGGCGTGAGTTGCACAATATTGTCTGCCATTTATTCGACCGTTTGCAACATAAGTAAAAAAAAAAATTCAAACACCCCCTTTTTTTATAAATACCCACCATTTCATCTTCATTTTTATACACATCTCTCAATTTATTTACACACACTTTTCACAATTTAAATCGTCAAAAATGAATTCGTATACGTTTATGGGCATGGATGATTTATTAGAAGATGGAGAAGAAGTTAGCAGCCGCAAGAAAAATTTTATTAAAAAAGCTATCGAGTATATTAAGTCGAGACGAACATATACTAGATTGTCGAGAACCACCATAACCAGAGATCGAGCGGGTGCTCATGAGCGTCTAGTAGCAGCCTTTTTTTCTGCTAACCCGATGTACGACGATCGACGATTTAGAAAAACGTTTCGAATGGCTCGTCCACTTTACAACCGTATAATAAATGCGGTAACCAATCACTCTGCTTACTTTCAGGGTAATCCTGATTGTTCTGGACGAGAAGGTATATCCTCGTTGATAAAGTGCACGGCTGCGATTCGTCAATTGGCGTACGGTGTTAGTGCAAGTTTTCTAGATGAATATATGCAAATAAGTGAGAGAACCTCGCGAGAGTCTCTTGACAATTTTTGTGAAGTTGTGATGCAGATTTTTGGCCCTGAGTATTTGAGGAAACCTACGGTGACTGATGTTGAAAAACTTTATCGGCATCACGAAGCAAAGCACGGGTTTCCGGGGATGTTAGGTAGTCTTGATTGTACCGACTGGGAGTGGTTCGGTTGTCCGTACGCCTACAAAGCTCAATATGTTAGACGTGATCATGGTCCGAATCCGTTCATTTTACTTGAAGCAGTTGCATCACAAGACTTGTGGATATGGCATGCTTTCTTTGGTGTTGCGGGGTCGAACAACGACATCAATGTTTTGTATCAATCCCCATTATTTAACGATCTCAAAACCGGACGGGCACCTGAGGTTCCTTTTGTGGCTAACGGAGTAAGTTACCCACATGGATACTATCTTGTTGACGGGATATATCCCGAACTGGCGCCTCTTGTTAAGACGATTACGGAACCAGCAGATGATGATCATAAACGAATTTTGTATAAAAGAAAGCAAGAATCGGCAAGGAAGGATATTGAACGAGCGTTTGGTGTTCTTAAGAAAAAATGGGCAATAATAGCCAATCCAACACGAAAGCAAAATAAAAATAGGATTATGAATATGATGTACACATGTATCATATTACATAACATGATTCGCAAATACAAAAAAGTTGCAATCTCGCCTAAATGGTTTCGGGATGAAGCACACCAGCCAGAAGACGTTCTTCGAAATGAAGAGCAAGTGCAACGAGTTATGAGGTGGATCAGATCATCGGAAGAGCATCAAAACCTTCGTCACGATTTGATCGAGCACTTGGCTCAAAATGAATAATCTTTTTACCGTTATTTGTTATGTATTTTTTTTTCCGTATTTTACTTGTTTATGTAATGTTTTTTTAATTCTATGAATAAAAGTTTTACGTTATAATTATTTTTTTACGTTTACATTTACGTTTTATTTAAAATGAATGTGTTAAATAAAAAAGATGATGTGGAGTGAGTGAGTTTGGTGTGGTGAGTGAGTGTTAAAACGGGTGGTGAGTGAGTGGTAAAGTAGGAGAGAGAAAGCTGAGGTGGCGCTGACGTGGAGTGAGTGACTCTTGGCATTATTCCTTTTAGCCTAAGTAAACTTCATTTTTCATAACCACTCATGTCATCTCAAACCTTCTCTTTCACATTTCCTCCCAATCCTCTCCAGTCTCCGTTATCACTTGCTAGCCAAACAAGAGTTCTTCATTGGTTTATTTATTAATTTTTTTTAGTTTTAGTTTTAGTTTTGTTTTTGTGTTACTTTTTTTTTTTCTCATCTTTATACTAACGGTAGAAGTGTCTTGAAGCCATAGGGACGGTAAAGTGAAGGAGCCTCGATCCTTAGTGTATCAACTGCAGTGGTGACGACGAATAATGGTTGCTTGAGCCGGCAATGAGGCAGTGAGGTCTCTAATTGTTAGTTGCTTTTCTCCTATAATAGTTTAACTTTTGGTTATTTTTTCATGGTTCTTTATGTTACAAAAGATAATGGCGATAATTCTGGGGAGATTAAGCAAAATAAAGTTGAAGATGATGACACCAAGGTCTCCAACCGTTACGAAACTAAGAAAGAACTTGTGTAGAATGAATTGATGGCCGAACAATCTAATTTTCGATCAGATAGTTGTTTTATTTTGTTTTGGACCATTTGTGTTTATAGCAAAGTGCCAAAGTAAATTAACTACAGTAATTTGCATGAAAAATGTCTAATCAATGATTTACCATTTTTGTATTTTATTTTTGCAAAGAAAAGTTATTATCATTTATGATGATTATGTAAATAATTGTTGAAGTTTTCCATGGTGAGCTATTAGTTGTAGATTTTGATATATTTCATTTGAATGATTGAACATCTTTTTATCCATTATACTAATTAATGTCTATTAGTTGTTTGTGCATCAATAGAGTTGATGGTTGCTGATTAGTTATACTTATTTGAATATAAATATAATATGGAACTTAATGAATATAAATATAAATATAATATACCATAACTTTAAAAGTTTAGTAAGGAAAAGAAAAATGGTCAAACAAATGTGTTTACTTATTTATGAAGTGATAAAATGAATGTTTGGAGCCGTAACAGGTGATTGGTAGTACAAAATAGTGTATGTAGTAGGTATTGGCTTGTTGTCTCTTCCATGTGTTACACATAAAATTATCTTCAAGTTTGTTAAGTTTGATAAAATTTTATGATAGAGTTCGCTACTTTAGTTTATAAAATCTAATGCGGCTTCACAGTCTATTATACAATCTAATGCGGCTTCACATTAGTCTTGATGTAAATTTATGATAGAGTCCGATAAAAATTATTTATATTTTATTATATAAATCATGCTTGATAAAAAATAGTTTACATTAGCACAACCTAAGAACTTAACTATGTATCTTACAAAATACTACTTGTATTCACTTTAATGAAAGAAAAAAAAAAGTGAAAAAAAAAAAGAAAAAAAAAAGTGAATTTGGTGTAAAGTGAAGTTTGCAGGGTATGGAATGAGTACTTGGTGAGGGAAGAAGGTTGAGTGAGCACATGATAAAAATATATGATAATAATGAAGTGTCATGACACAAAAGAGATTTGGGTATAAATTTCGCACTCTCAAAAGCTACAAAAGTCTTGACAAAAGACATTAACATCCTTTTGTAAAAAAATTAATTAGTTTTGATAAACACTCAAAACGCTTTTGGAGTTCGACATCAAATTTCAGTTTAACTTGCATACAGTTTCATTAATTTGTGACAAAACAAAATACATTAATTTTTAGAAACAAATAAAAATAAAGCAATGTTTCTTTCTTTGTATAGCTTTGGTCGATACAAACTACCTCCTTCATTTGAAGTTTTATCGTTTTCTTGAAAATGTTTAATCATTGACAATTTGACATCAATTATAATATCCAATCATGGGTATACTTAAATGGTTTAACACCAAAAGTAGAGGTGCCAATTTGTGATCAAAACTAAAAAAAAATGGGTCAATTTTGGGTAAATTTATAAAAGATCTCGGTATATTTTGCCCTCTCATTTTTTTTTAAATGGGCATGTATGGCCATCGAAAAGTTAAATGAGCACTAACGGGCAAATATTTTCTCTTAGTTGTAGAATATTACAATCGTTTTTAAAGAAAAACATATAGATATAATATATATAATTTTTTAAATATAAATGGGATGTCACGTTTAAGAAATTTATTTCATCATTTTTTGTCTTTTCTAAAATGATTCTAATAACATGAGTCCGTTTGGCCTCCGTCCAGCCCGTCCATTTTTCCACCCATAACCAAAAGTAAGATCAGATGCAAACAAATAAATCAAAAGTAGAAAATAGAATTCATGAGATTGCTAGGAGTACTGAGAAGTGTTGTTGTATACAACATGATAGTGTTTATGGGGTGGGTAAATTTGTGAGGTGATGGTATGGAGAAGACCCTATGTGTGGAGAAGGACATACTGTAAAGCTAAGATGCATATATCAAAATATCGAAAGCTATAAAAGTATTTTCATTTAAATTATGATATTGAAAATATCTCATAAATGGGATAGCTTTTTCTTCGAATTTAAACTTATCGTCTTTAGATGGAAAAATGCTCAATTGAATGAGAGTACACTTCTACCATTTTTCTATAATTACTATACTTATTAAAGTGTCGCTATTTATAATACATTCATGGGCCGTGCTTAGCACGGCCAAAAAAGCTTCACTAGTCTCTTATATAATTCAACCAACTCGAAAACTGTTGACATTATGTTCAACAAGGTCCTTCTTACATTTCATATCACTAAGGTCTACATGAAAAGTGTGATATTTCACAATTTAAAGTCCGAAGCGGGGATTTTAATGTTCAACCAACACATATAAAAAACTAGAATAAGACTCCCATACATAATGAACCTTGATATAAGTTAACAAGTTCAAGAACCGATACGAGATTTTAAATCACGTATTCCACCCTCTTTTCTTTCTACATCTTTTAGCTTCTGAATGATATTCCGAAAACGAGAATCTTGTCCTACGTTTGGGATTAGGGGTAGCAACATTGAAAAGGTAGCATAATCAGGCACAAAACCTCGGTTGATCATTTCTTCCAGAAGAATCTCTGCCTCTTGACACTCGCTCTTTTTCAAGAACTCTTGAACAATAACGTTGTATGTGACACTAGTTGGCAAGCAACCATTCTCTTCCATCTTTTTAAGCAATTCCATAGCTTTATTAAATGACCCGTTTTGACAATACACATGTATCATCACCGTGTACGTCCTAACATCCGGTTTCAATCCTTTCAATAAGAGTTCATCAAACAGCTCCGTTGCCATATTTAGCTTCCCACATTTACTAAAACCATCAATCAGGATATTATACAAGCTTATATCTTTCTTCAATTCATTGTTTTCTAGCTTTCGGAAGAGAACCAACGCATCAGAAAGCTGTGAGTTTTTACACATTCCATGGAGCAAGATACGATAAGTAACTATATCTTGGGTCACGCCATTGGCTTGCATCTCTTTGAAGAGTTTGCTAGCAGCTGCGGGATTCCCCAATTCAAACAAACCTTGCAACATGCTATTGTAGGTAACACCATTAGGAATCAAACCCTTGCTCCGAATTTCTCGAAACAGATTGATGGCCTCATCAATTTTCTTCTTCTTGCAGTATCCATTTATCAAGCTGTTATAGGTGAAGATGTTTGGCCTAAGCTCCTTCTCCACCATGCGATCAACAACTTTCTTTGCCTCATCTAATTCACCACGTAAACAATATCCATCAATTAGTGCACTATAAGTGATCACATCTGGATGTAGACCTCTTCGTACCATTGCTTGAACAGCAAGCTCTGCATCTTTTACATATCCTTGCTTGCAAAAGGCATTCACCAAGGTCGTGTAGGTACGTGTATCTGGAGGGATACCTTTCTCCTCCATCTTTATCAACATTTTTGCTGCCTCACTCTCTCTACCAAAGTTACATAGACCATGAATCAAAGAGGTATAAGTGATAACATTAGCATGGACGCCTTTTGCAGTCATTTCATTGAAGAGCCGTAGTGCATCATCAACCATTCTGTCTTTGCAGAGGCTATCGATGATTGTACTATATTGTTCGACACTAGGTTTACAGGAACCTTTTTCCACGAACCTGAGTAATTCAAGTGCCTTGCTGGTTTGACCTACTTTACAAAGCCCATTAATGACGATTCCATACATATATTGATCAGGCTCACGAATTTTCTGTCTAATGAGTTTCTTAAATAACTCAACAGCTTCGAAAACCCGATCAGCAAGAACAAGGCCATTAATGAGAGTGTTATAGGTAGTTAAATTGGGTGGATGGCCTAGCTTGAAGATGGTGGCTAATAAGGCAAAACCATAATTGACTTGCTTAAGGCGGCAATAACAGTTGATAGAGATGTTGATTGTATAAATATTGCCAGGAATACCCATTAAATGAATTTGGTTAAAAAGGGAAAGAGCAGTTGTATAATGTTTCATCTTGACAATTGGAGTAATGAGCTTGTTGAATTCAATGATGGAAGGTGGAGGTTTTCTATGAAGCATTTCATCAAACAGTTGGAGCGCATCGTTGAGATTGGTGAATTTTGGAACACCATTAGAAGCCAGTTGTTTGACAGAGAAGGATCTTACATACAAAGGGTAGATTGGATTATGCGGAAACAGAAGAAAGGAATTGGATTTATTATTACAATAACGAATGGGAAGTCTTTGACACAGCATTTTTAGATATTGGCTCCCCACGACACCAAGATATTTAAAGTGAGTGCAGAATAATTTAAAGGGAAGCTACGAGTATATATTCACAAAGCACATTACAACACTTTAATGCACATAATTTACTGTTTTAATCAAAAGTAGGAGTGCAGACTCATTATTACATGTTTGTTCTTTGGACTGAAATAACATTAACCGATCAGTACAACAGTTTAATACATATAATTTAGTGTCTCAATCAAAAGGTAAAATGTGCAAATCATTTATCATTTTAAAGTGGTCAAAAGCTCTTCAAGTGACTATGAAGATTATAGTTATATGTAGGCGTGTAAAAAAAACCGAAAACCGATCAAATCCGAATAAAAAACTGAAATCCGGTTTCCCTAAACACCGGTTTAGGGAAAACTGGTTTCCCAAGAACCAAACCACCGAGTCTCGGTTTGCATGTTTCAAAAGTCGACCAGTTCAAACTTTGAAAGCCGGTTTATGAAATTGATTTAAACCGGTTTTTTAAAACATTATAAGCCTCTTTTACAACCCACATTTGGGCCTATATTTCATTATTTCATTATTTCTTGTTTTTGGGCCTATATTTGAGCCCAAATTTGTAAAATATAGTGTAGTGGTAATAAAATTAGGCCCAAAATTTATATACCTTTTTACTAGGAACCAGAATCATCCTTTTTACTAGTTTTGTTCCACACATTAAAACCAGTTTGACGTAAATTGGTTTAGACCGGTTTGTACCGGTTCGGCATTTTCAATCCAAAACCGGTTTCAAACCTATCCGGTTTTAGGTCAAACCGGTTTGTTGACTTTTGATTCGATCCGATCCAGTTCTTAAACCGAACCGGTTTGGCCGAAAATCCGATTTGTACACCTCTTAGTTACAGCTCATCACCTATAAAGTAAAATAGACAATGCCAAATGGGCCAAATATGCTAAAACAAGTAACAAAAATTGGCTCATAGTCTCATACTCTAGGCAACTTATCGAGCAAAGTTGATATATACTTGAGAAGTTTAGGAAATGATGTGGGATCTCATATCAGGTTATCTTTTGAATAATAGTCCGTATACGAGAATATTGTCCTACACTAGGGATTAAGGGTAGCAACATTGCAATGGTAGAAGCATCAGGCAAAAAACCTCGGTTAATCATTTCTTCCAAATGAATCTCTGCCTCTTCGCACTCGTTTTTCTTCAACAGCTCTCGAACAATAACATTGTAAATGACGCTATCCGCGAAACAACCATTTTCCTCCATCTTTGTAAGCAAATCTTTAGCTTTACCAAATAATCCTTGTTGGCAATGGACACTCACCATCACAGTATATGTCTTCACATTGGGTTTCAACCCTTTATTTACAAGTTCATCAAACAGATCCAATGCCAAGTTAGGTTTCCCACATTTGCTACAACCATCAATCATTATATTATACAAAGGAACATCTTTCTTCAATTCATTGTTTTCTAGCTTTCGGAAGAGAACCAATGCATCAGAAAGCTGTGAGTTTTTACACATTCCATGGAGCAAGATACGGTAAGTAACTATATTTTGAGTCACGCCATTGGCTTGCATCTCTTTGAAGAGCTTGCTAGCAGCTACGGGATTCTTCGTTTCAAACAAACCTTGCATCATACTGCTGTAAGTAAAAACATCAGGAAACAAACCCTTGTTTGAGATTTCTTGAAATAGTTTCATGGCCTCCTTGATTCTCCTCTTTTTGCAATATCCATTTATCAAGCTGCTATAGGTGACTATGTCGGGCATAAGCCCCTTCTCAGCCATGCGATCAACAACTTTCTTTGCTTCATCTATTTCACCACGCAAACAGTATCCATCAATTAGTGCATTATAAGTGAATACATTCGGATGTAGACCTCTACGTTCCATTGTTTGAACAGCAAGCTCTGCATCTTTTACGGATCCTTTCTTGCAAAATGCATCCACCAAGATCGTATATGTATGTAAATCTGCAGGGATACCTTTCTCCTCCATATCTATCAACATTCTAGCAGCCTCGCTCTCTCTACCAAAGTTACATAGACCATGAATCAAAGAGGTATAAGTGATAACACTCCTTTTTGAGTCATCTCAGCAAAGAGCTGTAGTGCATCATCGACCATTCTGTCTTTGCAGAGGCTATCGATGATTGTACTATATTGTTCAACTCTAGGTTTACAGGAACCTTTTTCCATGAACCTGAGTAATTCATGGGCCTTGCTAGTGTAACCAACTTTACACAGGCCATTAATGACAGTTCCATACATAACCTGATCAGGCTCACAAATTTTCTGTCTAATGAGTTTCTTAAATAACTCAACAGCTTCGAAAACCCGATCAGCAAGAACAAGGCCATTAATGAGAGTGTTATAGGTAGTTAAATTGGGTGGATGGCCTAGCTTGAAGATGGTGGCTAATAAGGCAAAACCATAATTGACTTGCTTAAGGCGACAATAACAGTTGATAGAGATGCTCATTGTATAAATATTGCCAGGAATACCCATTAAATGAATTTGGTTAAAAAGAGAAAGAGCAGTTGTATAATGTTTCATCTTGACAATAGGAGTAATGAGCTTGTTGAATTCAATGATGGAAGGTGGAGGTTTTCTGTGAAGCATTTCATCAAACACTTTGAGTGCATCAGTAATTTTTTGAGAATCAGAACGGGCTGTTTGAATCAAAGGAATACCGATCAAGTTAATTTGCTTAAAAAGCGAAAGCGCGGTAGAATAATGTTTCATCTTAACAACAGAAGTAATGAGCTGACGAAATTTTATGACGGAAGGTGGAGGTTTTCTGTGAAGTTGTAGAGTAAACTCAGAGAAACACCTTTAAATAATTCCCAAAATAGAATGTCAACATGTTTAATGTGATACATCTAATGGCCAAGAAACCTATACCTGAAAACATGACTATTTCATTTTATCACATGTGTCGTATGCATTCTACTTTTTCACGGAATCAATTTTAATATTGCCACGCGTGTCATTTATATTGTTGGATTTATCTTTACGTACAAGGGTATGTTTGGCGTAAGGGCCGGGCTGGAGATGGAGCTGGTGCTTATATTATAAGCCAAAACTAGAATTTTTATTTCATAAATTGTTTGGCAAATTAGTTTAAATTGGAGCTTGTTATTGTAAAATTACTAAAAATGACATATAATTAAATTAATATATGTATATATTAGATATTTTTGTGGGTAACTAAGTAATTTGATAGTAACATGGCTTATATTTGGGGCTTATAAAAATTTTAGCCTCATTTTTGGGGTTAGGGCTTATGGCTGGGACTTGAGCTTATATTTTCAAAAGCCTCTCTATAAGCCTCTACACCAAACGAGGTTTATAGGGGGCTTTTGAAATTTAAGCTCCATAAGCTCCCTACGCCAAACACAACCTAAGTTTTGAGCATGATAAACATTTATTAAATGCAGTGTTGCAAAAAAGGTTTACAAGGCCGATTATCACCGTCTAAACGGTAATTGGCTACCAACCTTTTTGATTTGTGCAAATCGGTCAACAGTGGTCAAATGGTAATCGGCTACAAACTATTTACAATATGAGTCCCTCTACGTTAGTACTACTCTAATAGGAGTCCCTCATCCTTTTACACTACCCCTCAAGTGGAGAGTGACATACTCCCAACTTGGACAACAACTGATTTTGCTGATCTACAATCACTACTTTGTGAAAACACCTGCCAACTGAGCTTTGGTATTAACATATGTGGGGTTAATCAATCCTTCCTTCAATTGATCTCTAACATAATGACAATCCACCTCAATATGTTTTGTTCTAGCATGGAAAACAGGGTTTGCAGCTATGTAAAGAGTTGATTGGTTGTCACAATACATGTCTACTGGCTGCAAATCTTTTATCCTTAAATCTTTAAGCAAGCAAACTAGCCAACTAACTTCATAGCAGGTAAGAGCCATGTCTTTATACTCTGCTTCTGCAAAGGATCTTGCTAATACTGCTTGTTTCTTAGACTTCCAAGATAGTGGTGAATCTCCCAGCAACACACAATAACCAGTAGTTGATCTTCTAGAAAAGGGACAGCTTGCCCAATCTGAGTCAGAATAGGCTTTGAGTTGAACTGCAGAATCCTTAGCTAAGAGAATTCCTTGATTTGGTGACAAATTAATGTATCTTAGAAGATGTTTGACAACCTGCATATGTACTGAGTTAGGAGACTACATAAATTGACTAAGCAATTGAACAATACTTTTCTGCATAGACTCCCCCTTACCTGAATATCCCAAAGGAACTTTCATGTAGACTTATCCTTCCAAATCTCCATGTAGAAAGACATTGGACACATCCATTTGACATGTGTACCAATCCTTTAAAGCTACAACAGCTAAAAAAGATCTCACTGTAACCATTTTAGCAATAGGAGCAAAGGTCTCTTGATAATCTACACCGTACCTTTGTCTATTCCCTTGAACTAGTAATATTGCATTTTTTCTTTCCACAGTACCATCTGCTTTGAGCTTGGTTTCAAAAATCCAATGACTGCCAATAGCCTTCTTTCCTGGTGGTAGTTCAGTTACTTCCCAAGTACCATTTCCATCCAAAGCATTCAACTCAGAATCCATGGCTTGACACCAACCAAGATCTTTCACTGCTTCATGAACTGAAATTGGATCCTTCTGTGCTATTAAAGCTTTTACAAAATCTTGAAAATTTTGCAAAAAAAGGTGTTTAGCTCACCTGTTTAGCTCTTGGAATATGGGGTAAAACATAATCCTTCAGTTTAGTAGGCAAGGTAGAAGTCCTAGTAGACCTCCTAATAGGCATGTCATGAGTTGGAGTGGAAGAGGATGGTATATTTGGTTGTGGTGTTGTATTAGAAATAGAGGTTGCTGACTATGCAGGGTTGGTTGCAGACTGTGCAGGGATAGAATTATCTTTTTTGGGTTGCATATTATACAACACTTCATCATCCAAAACAACAGCATGACCAAAATGACAATGTAGAGTAGTAGGAAGTGGTGACAAGAACTGCCGAATACTTTGTGCAGAATAAGGAAAAATATGCTCATAAAACACATCTTTAGAAACAAATGATGTATGAGTAATCAAGTTGTAGAACTTATAACCCTTTGCTGACTAGGATAACAAGAAAAAAAGATGAAACTCCTCTAGGCTCAAATTTATCAGTGTTTCTAGAAGGATTACTCACTACTGCAAAACAACCTAACATCCTCAAATGATCATATGTTGGCTTCTTTTTCTGACAACACCTCATATGGAGTTTTATCATCAAGTATAGAAAAAGAAGCATATTAATAAGATAGGTTGAAGTTTTAACAAAATCTCTCCAAAATTTCAAAGGCAAATGGGAGTGTAGTCTTGAAGCTCTAACACTGTCAAGAATATAATTGTGTTTCCTTTCTACTATACAATTTTGTTGTGGCCTGTCGACACATGAGGTTTGATGAACAACGCCTAGTTTAGACAGTTAAGTTCCACATCTCCCTTTACAAACTCCAAAGTATTATTAGACCTTGCCGTTTTGACGCTTTTTTCAAACTGGTTAGACACATAGTACAGAAAGGATTTTAAAGCCATAAAAATATCTGACTTATTAACCAAAAAATAAGTCCAAGTTACTCTACTACAATCATCTAAAATAGTCAAGAAATACCTAAATTTGCCACAAGTAGGTACTCTATATGGCCCCCAAACATCTATGTAAATCAGTTCAAATACATTAGACTTATGAGAAGCACTGAAAGGGTATGGTAACTTAGAAATTCAGCCATTGGATAAGACAAACAAGTGTCCACATTAGACTTTGAGACGAACACTGGAAATCTTTCATATACTGCAACTTTGAATTAGAAACATGCCCAAATCTATGATGCCACAATCTATGATGCCACAATCTAAATGAGTCTCTATTAATAGAAACTGAATGACTTATAATAGACATAACTAGTTTACCAAGAGTAGCACTAATTAATGAAGTAAAAACACTATCAACTTCCTCAAGAGTCACATTCACTAGATGATACAAGCCATCTCTCTTTTTACCTAGTCCCCTCACCTTCTTGGTTGGTAATTCCTAAACAACACAGAAATGAGGATAAAATGACACTACACACTGGGCATCTTATGTCAATTTTGGGACTAGAAAACAAATGAAACTTGAAAGATGGAACTACCAGAAGATCTTTAAGCATCAATTCATTTTTCAGTCTAACTTTGCCCACATGTGAGATAACAGAAGTATTTTGATATGTGTCTAAATACACATATATTTTATATTATTTAAACTCACAAAAACTGCCAAAAACACTTTGAAAAGTCATAAAATACTACAAATATCATGAAAATGTGTTTTATATGAATCAGGTACAAAAAGATTGAAAACAAGTGAAAAACAAGCAAAGTTCACATAATTGTCATTTTCAGTCCCTGAAGTTTCACAAAATGGCAGAATTAGTCCCTGAAGGTTTAAATTGAAAGAAAAGTCAACATAAGTCCTTGGAATATAAAACTTGTTCATTTTAGTCCCTGGATGAAAGTTTTCTAAAATTGGCAACTTTTACCCCTCAAGTTTTAAAAATGGCAAAATTAGTCCTCGGGTATTTAAAAATGGAAATTTATCAAATATTACCCTTGTACTATTCATCATTGGCAATATTAACCCTTTTGATAACTTTTGGGAATTTACAGTTTCAACCCCTCAACTTTGCACAAATTACAATTTTGGTCCTTGTGATATTAAAAGCTACAAACCAAATGGACCCTTTGTATTATTTATCCCAGCCCAAATCCAACCCAGCCCAACCCCTTTATATTAATACCGGTCAAAACCAGTCAAACCCACTCCCTCAGCTTCTCCTACCTCACAACCCCGCCAAAACCAGAAACCACATTCCACATACCTGGTTTCTTCTCCACCTCACTCACCTACTCTCCTACTTGTCCCCTCCACCTCCACAACACACCAAGGTTCATTAATTGCTCTCAAACTGCCCCAACCTGCTCAAATAGCTTTTTGGCGCCAAAAGTCCAAATGGACGGTTTTGATGAATTTGAAGGATCCAAGGGTTGAAATCAAGTGGGAAACATTCAGAGATGTCGACAGAGCTCAAAAAGATCATTATAAAGAGAGAAAGAAGCAGAGTAGTAAAAGGAGTAGTGTAGGTAGTGTAGTTTAGTTTCGACATAGTGTAATTTTCATTCTCAGTGTATGTTTAAGCTTTCAAGTACTTTATTAAGTTATTTCAGTGTATTGTAAACCTTTTTCAGTAATCAATTTCAAGTTCCAAGTTCATTCTCAGTTTATGCAATCATTTTAGTTCAAAAATCTTATATAGCTTAAATGATGTTTACAGTTGTTGTTATGGATGCATAAGTTCATATAAGTTCTTTATATAACTTATGCAAGCCATTTGAATAATAAAAATCAAGTGTAGTAATAAAAAGAGAAAAATATCAAAAATACTAGAAAATAGCTCATAAATATAAAAATCAGTGTTCAAGGAAGTTTGAAGCAAGAAGCTTGGTGGATTCTGGATTTATATGGTACTAGTGCCTCAAGGGAGGTTATAGGAATTGTTCTTGGTGCTTGGTTCTCAGTTTGGCTTGCATTCACTTGAAATTCTCTAAAATATTACCAAAGTCAACAAAAGTCAACATACAGTTTCATTTGTGACTTGGATCTGGTTTGCTGATATGGAGTTGGATATGGGTTGATTTCGATCTGAGTTGGGTTGAGATCAGTTGTAGGATAGTGGTTGTTTGTTTTGTTTGGCAAGCCATAGCGACTAAGGACATGAGTAAGTTTTAAAATCCATATCTGTCATAATCCTTTTACTCAGTTAATTGATTACTCCATTGTGTTTATTGTTGATTTGGCATCATTTAGTTGTTAGTTAATCACTGTTTTAGATTAAGAGTTAAAATAGAAAGATTAATTAGAGTAGCTAGTAAATCAGTTAGAAACTAGTGTTTGGATCATCATTGTAATCTGAGATTCAGGATTATTCAGTAGTGCTAAATAGTTTTTTCAGTTCTTATTAGCTATAACTCAGTCATTTTAGGTCTTAAATTGCACCTTAGATTGCTCATAGTCAAAATTACTTTAAACCTGCTCTTAGTGTCATTTCTGTGAGAATTAGTTGGTTAGATCTTGCTTATTGGTATAAAAGTTAGTGATATAGCTTGCATCAGCTTTATCTTATCATAAGACATCATAATCAGTTCATGAATTAAGCTTCAATATCAGTTTAGTCAAAATTCAGTTCTGTGTTAAAAGTCAAAAAAGTTGGAAAATCAGTTTTTTGCAAAACTTTGTTGATTTTTCATGGATTCAATTTTAGTTCAAATCAGTTGAAATTTTGGGATAAATAAGTTCAGTTGGTCAAATTTCAGAATCTGATTTTTGTTGAATTTTTGGGAACTTCTATAAGCCCTTAAATAGCTGCTCAATAAGCTGGCTTTCCCCTGTTCAAACTCAGCATACACTGAGTGTGTTACAGGCAACTTGCAGGTCCTCTCCTAGCTTCATCTTAGCTTGTACTTGGCTGAAACTTGGTATAGTTGATCTTTGGTTGGTTGACTAGAGATTCCTACTTCTGTTTTTCACTATAGCTTATTGGATAAGCCTGTGCAAGGGCTTAAAGTTGGTACATTAGGGCCGTTTGGCATTAAGAAGTCTTAAACTGATCTAGTGCTTAAATGCCTTTTGCTTGAGCTTATTTGATCCATTCCAGTTGCAGTAGCTCAGTTTTAGATAGTTTAGGCTAGTGGTAGCTTATAGTAGCTTATTGGTAGCTTTTAGCTTATTTCAAGTGCTTATTTGCATTAGTTAGTTGCCCAAATCTTATTTCCTGCACTCTATAGTAGTTTCTGTTATTTTTCCCTTGTTCTCAGTATTATTTTATAATATTCTGGAAGTTTTCATATTTTTCCATGGTCTTTTGATATTTTTCTGCATTTAAATTGAGTTTTAAGCATTTTTTATTAGCATTTAATTCAAATAAATCAGAAAAAGTTTAAAAAAATATGTTTTCAATTTTCCTAGATTAAAATAAATATAAAAAGTCAAAAAAATATTTTTCCATAATTTTCTTAGTTTAAATAGTATTTTCTAGCATTTTAATTAGTTTTAAATAGTATTAAATTCATAATAAATAGATAAATAGTGTAATAAATATATTTTCAGTTTTAAAATAAGTTTTATAATATTTTAAATTTTTCTAAGTCATAATTTCACTTTTATAGCTTTATTTCATATTTTCTTATATTTTAGGGTATTATTAAATAGTTAAAAATAGTTTTTAATTAATAATAATTAAATAAATAGTTATAAAAATAATTTTAATTTTCCAATAATTTTATTTTATTATTAGGATTGTAAAAATATCATTTTCATATCCGTAGGTGTTTTATTCTTTTAAATTTACGTTTTATTTTGTACGTTTACGTAAAATTTAGTAAACGTACGCGTTTTTAGGTTTTAAACGTTTTTAAGTATTTTGCTTTCACGTACTTGTTCTTATAGCTTGTTTAAGCTATTTTCTTTTATTTCCTTAGTGTAATCACTCAAAACCTTTTTTTCCATTCAATATCACCCGATCACAGATTCGTTCTATTACAGTGTTCACACCTCGTTGGGACTTAACGACCCGGGGAAACACTAAACTCCCCTGGATAATTGCATTGCGTTCTCAAGTGATTGACTCTTGTTGACCATTCACCTGGTTAATTTGGGTTGACCGTTTGGGCCCAATCAAATTTTGGCGCCGCTGCCGGGGAGGTGTGCTGCGTTCTACGAATTTGAAGCATCAGTGTTGTTGAATATACACCCATTGTATATTTACCATCTTTGTCCATATTTCCTTATTTTCATATAAAACCAAAATTATCGTGAAGTTAATTCGTTTGACTAATCGATTACCAAAAATATTTTCATTCTTTGTTTTTACAACATGTTTTTCAAAAATCCAAAAATATCCATCTTTACCCTCTCACATCTTTGATTCTTCATCCCAACCCCTCTGTAAACCATTTGATTCTTTCTATGTCTCATCCTCACCCTCTTGGTTGTCAATGGTATGGTGGTCCTTATAATGGTGGCAATTGCCCCAGTTGTAGCATGGTGGAATCAGGAAACGGGTCTGTCTATAACCAGGATCCCTATTCCTACCATAACACAACTGATTTATTCCATCAGCTACCACACTGTGAGACTCAGCAGTTTTACTGTTGTGAGTATTGTGGTGGTTCACACTACAGTTCTGATTGTCAATCGGGAAACACACTTGTCTATGAGCAGGTTCCTGACAACAATTATGACTACAACACATATAACTCACAGCCACATCAGTTTTACTGTTGTGAGTATTGTGGAGGTCCGCACTTCCGCTCGGATTGTCAAACGGGGAATACATTTCCTTGTGACAATTTTGACACATCATTTCATGACCAACCTCTACAGTACCAAATGAATCAAGCACCACCTCAGCCTAAGCCACTTCCTCAAAATCTTCTCCTTGATCTTTTGGATTTAGTGAAAGATTTGAAGGAATGTAAACATTCCCAAGATAATCCAAATCAAAAATCCATGGAAGAATTGTTAGCTGAAGAGCAGGCTGCTAAATTAGATTCCCAGATTGCTAGTGAAAACTCTATTAGGGAATTAATTGAAATACAAAAAGCAGCCAAATCTAGCTCTCGATTCCGTTTCATTCCTGATGACGATGATGATGAAGTTACCCTTGATATTCGTCAATTTTGTACAGGTTCTTCAAGTTCATCAGTTGAAATTCCTTCCATGAAAAATCAGGGAGAAAAGACTATGATGGAATTACTAGCAGAAGAACAAATGGAAATTGTAAAACATATGTATGCTAGTCATTCTCAACTCCCTCAGTCTGTTGTTATCACACCCGATATTCCCACTCACTCTCTAAACATGGGGGATGAGCATCTTGACACTGTTCCTGAAAAGGAATCGGACGAATTCATAAAGTCTAGTGTTGAGAACCTTGTCCCAATCCCGAGAGAGTCACAGGGAACTTCTGATCATATGTGTGATTCTCTTTCCCCTCTTGAGTGTTCAAAAGATCATTTTGAAACTTTCTCTGATCTTAGCGACGATTGTGCTTCCTATGGAAACATCGAGTATGTTGAGGCATCACTCCCACAGTCTGATCCTCTTCTTGAGGAGTTCACCGATGAACTCACTCACATCAGTCCACTTTCATCAGAAAGTGACGATGGTCTCTTTGATTTCGAAGCCGATCTGGGAGAGATTGAAAGTCTCCCTTATAATGATCGTTCACTCACTTCTCACCCTAACAGTCGAATAGAGAATGTTGATCACTTTGTTCCCGAAACATTCAAAGCTACTTTCACCAATCCTCTATTTGAATTCGACTCTGAATTCACTTTAATTTCTGAGAATCCACTCTTTGATACTCAGATTGAGGATAGTGATGAGTCTACAGTGGAACAAGAATTCACAAATTTACATCTTGTGATTGATTCTCTTAACGAGGAGTTCGTCGGTGAACTCACTCATATCATATCTCCGCCGGAGTATGATAATTTCTACTTTGATCTAGATACACCCATAATATGTCTTGATCACGTGAGCTTAAATGATGAGATTCATAATACTGAAATTATGGATTCTCCTATGGATGAAGATGAGTTAGTCATGATTTTCATCATGAATTTCTTTCTTTTCTTCACCTATCCCGTGACTTCTTCTCTTCTTCACTTATTCGGGAGTGAAGATACCATCTTTGACCCCGGCATTTCCATGTACCATTTGTGAGCTGGGTCTGTCTATGTATATCTCGTCGGTGTGGAACTTTCGCGTGCTTCAAATGTTTATACAAACATCTTGAATGAAAGTCCGATGGAGATTGTCTCTTCCACTTACTTCCCCATGAACAAATTAATTCGGGGTCGAGTCAAGCTAGCGACTCGGTAATCAAAAACAGTATTTAAACATGGGTTTTCACCCGTGTGTACCACCCTAGTGTGGGGGAGTTGCCCCCCGCTGTTGTATATAAGTTTTCATTCAAAAAAAAAAATGGTCGTAGTATTTCCCTTTTACGTTCTATGTTTCGGCATAACAGTCGGTACTTTGAATATTGAGGACAATATTCATTTCTAGTGTGGGGGGAATTCTCACGAATTTTATCATGTAATTATACCACCCAATTCCCCCATTTTTGGCCAAAATTTTTTCTTTTTGGTGTAAGTGTTTTGCACTTACACAACAAATGGTAATTAGTCCGCCATGTCTAACCCACATAAGGATTGGCTAATCCAGGAGCAAACGGATCTTGGAAAAGATATCTCAAATCCGTTGACGGCTTGCAATTTGCCCAAAATTGTATGGTGTTCAGCTCACCATATCTTTAATTAGTAAAGAGTTGGCTAGCCCGCAAGTTTATGGCTTGTGGTAAAGGCAGTTGGAAAACCATAATTGGTAATCGACTCACCAAAGATATTTTATCTAAGAGTTGGCTAGTCTAGAAGCAAACGGCTTCTGGTAAAGACAAATCAAATCCGTTTACAGCTTATGATTTGCTCAAAATCATTTGGTTATCATTGTACCAAGGTTCTTACTTGAACTGAAACAATTGGCTACTCCAGAAGTAATGGCTTTTGGTAAAAAGATGAAATCCATTAAATTTTCATAAAAGATTGCTAGAGACTAGCAATAGTTTAGTGTGGGGGATTTGATATGTGTCTAAATACACATATAATTTATATTATTTAAACCCACAAAAACTGCCAAAAACACTTTGAAAAGTCATAAAATACTAAAAATATCATGAAAATGTGTTTTATATGAATCAGGTACAAAAAGATTGAAAACAAGTGAAAAACAAGCAAAGTTCACATAATTGTCATTTTCAGTCCCTGAAGTTTCATAAAATGGCAGAATTAGTCCCTGAAGGTTTAAATTGAAAGAAAAGTCAACATAAGTCCTTGGGATATCAAACTTGTTCATTTTTAGTCCCTGGATGAAAGTTTTCTAAAATTGGCAACTTTTACCCCTCAAGTTTTAAAAATGGCAAAATTAGTCCTCGGGTATTTAAAAATGGAAATTTATCAAATATTACCCTTGTACTATTCATCATTGGCAATATTAACCCTTTTGATAACTTTTGGGAATTTACAGTTTCAACCCCTCAACTTTGCACAAATTACAATTTTGGTCCTTGTGATATTAAAAGCTACAAACCAAATGGACCCTTTGTATTATTTATCCCAGCCCAAATCCAACCCAGCCCAACCCCTTTATATTAATACCGGTCAAAACCAGTCAAACCCACTCCCTCAGCTTCTCCTACCTCACAACCCCGCCAAAACCAGAAACCACATTCCACATACCTGGTTTCTTCTCCACCTCACTCACCTACTCTCCTACTTGTCCCCTCCACCTCCACAACACACCAAGGTTCATTAATTGCTCTCAAACTGCCCCAACCTGCTCAAATAGCTTTTTGGCGCCAAAAGTCCAAATGGACGGTTTTGATGAATTTGAAGGATCCAAGGGTTGAAATCAAGTGGGAAACATTCAGAGATGTCGACAGAGCTCAAAAAGATCATTATAAAGAGAGAAAGAAGCAGAGTAGTAAAAGGAGTAGTGTAGGTAGTGTAGTTTAGTTTCGACATAGTGTAATTTTCATTCTCAGTGTATGTTTAAGCTTTCAAGTACTTTATTAAGTTATTTCAGTGTATTGTAAACCTTTTTCAGTAATCAATTTCAAGTTCCAAGTTCATTCTCAGTTTATGCAATCATTTTAGTTCAAAAATCTTATATAGCTTAAATGATGTTTACAGTTGTTGTTATGGATGCATAAGTTCATATAAGTTCTTTATATAACTTATGCAAGCCATTTGAATAATAAAAATCAAGTGTAGTAATAAAAAGAGAAAAATATCAAAAATACTAGAAAATAGCTCATAAATATAAAAATCAGTGTTCAAGTAAGTTTGAAGCAAGAAGCTTGGTGGATTCTGGATTTATATGGTACTAGTGCCTCAAGGGAGGTTATAGGAATTGTTCTTGGTGCTTGGTTCTCAGTTTGGCTTGCATTCACTTGAAATTCTCTAAAATATTACCAAAGTCAACAAAAGTCAACATACAGTTTCATTTGTGACTTGGATCTGGTTTGCTGATATGGAGTTGGATATGGGTTGATTTCGATCTGAGTTGGGTTGAGATCAGTTGTAGGATAGTGGTTGTTTGTTTTGTTTGGCAAGCCATAGCGACTAAGGACATGAGTAAGTTTTAAAATCCATATCTGTCATAATCCTTTTACTCAGTTAATTGATTACTCCATTGTGTTTATTGTTGATTTGGCATCATTTAGTTGTTAGTTAATCACTGTTTTAGATTAAGAGTTAAAATAGAAAGATTAATTAGAGTAGCTAGTAAATCAGTTAGAAACTAGTGTTTGGATCATCATTGTAATCTGAGATTCAGGATTATTCAGTAGTGCTAAATAGTTTTTTCAGTTCTTATTAGCTATAACTCAGTCATTTTAGGTCTTAAATTGCACCTTAGATTGCTCATAGTCAAAATTACTTTAAACCTGCTCTTAGTGTCATTTCTGTGAGAATTAGTTGGTTAGATCTTGCTTATTGGTATAAAAGTTAGTGATATAGCTTGCATCAGCTTTATCTTATCATAAGACATCATAATCAGTTCATGAATTAAGCTTCAATATCAGTTTAGTCAAAATTCAGTTCTGTGTTAAAAGTCAAAAAAGTTGGAAAATCAGTTTTTTGCAAAACTTTGTTGATTTTTCATGGATTCAATTTTAGTTCAAATCAGTTGAAATTTTGGGATAAATAAGTTCAGTTGGTCAAATTTCAGAATCTGATTTTTGTTGAATTTTTGGGAACTTCTATAAGCCCTTAAATAGCTGCTCAATAAGCTGGCTTTCCCCTGTTCAAACTCAGCATACACTGAGTGTGTTACAGGCAACTTGTAGGTCCTCTCCTAGCTTCATCTTAGCTTGTACTTGGCTGAAACTTGGTATAGTTGATCTTTGGTTGGTTGACTAGAGATTCCTACTTCTGTTTTTCACTATAGCTTATTGGATAAGCCTGTGCAAGGGCTTAAAGTTGGTACATTAGGGCCGTTTGGCATTAAGAAGTCTTAAACTGATCTAGTGCTTAAATGCCTTTTGCTTGAGCTTATTTGATCCATTCCAGTTGCAGTAGCTCAGTTTTAGATAGTTTAGGCTAGTGGTAGCTTATAGTAGCTTATTGGTAGCTTTTAGCTTATTTCAAGTGCTTATTTGCATTAGTTAGTTGCCCAAATCTTATTTCCTGCACTCTATAGTAGTTTCTGTTATTTTTCCCTTGTTCTCAGTATTATTTTATAATATTCTGGAAGTTTTCATATTTTTCCATGGTCTTTTGATATTTTTCTGCATTTAAATTGAGTTTTAAGCATTTTTTATTAGCATTTAATTCAAATAAATCAGAAAAAGTTTAAAAAAATATGTTTTCAATTTTCCTAGATTAAAATAAATATAAAAAGTCAAAAAAATATTTTTCCATAATTTTCTTAGTTTAAATAGTATTTTCTAGCATTTTAATTAGTTTTAAATAGTATTAAATTCATAATAAATAGATAAATAGTGTAATAAATATATTTTCAGTTTTAAAATAAGTTTTATAATATTTTAAATTTTTCTAAGTCATAATTTCACTTTTATAGCTTTATTTCATATTTTCTTATATTTTAGGGTATTATTAAATAGTTAAAAATAGTTTTTAATTAATAATAATTAAATAAATAGTTATAAAAATAATTTTAATTTTCCAATAATTTTATTTTATTATTAGGATTGTAAAAATATCATTTTCATATCCGTAGGTGTTTTATTCTTTTAAATTTACGTTTTATTTTGTACGTTTACGTAAAATTTAGTAAACGTACGCGTTTTTAGGTTTTAAACGTTTTTAAGTATTTTGCTTTCACGTACTTGTTCTTATAGCTTGTTTAAGCTATTTTCTTTTATTTCCTTAGTGTAATCACTCAAAACCTTTTTTTCCATTCAATATCACCCGATCACAGATTCGTTCTATTACAGTGTTCACACCTCGTTGGGACTTAACGACCCGGGGAAACACTAAACTCCCCTGGATAATTGCATTGCGTTCTCAAGTGATTGACTCTTGTTGACCATTCACCTGGTTAATTTGGGTTGACCGTTTGGGCCCAATCAAATTTTGGCGCCGCTGCCGGGGAGGTGTGCTGCGTTCTACGAATTTGAAGCATCAGTGTTGTTGAATATACACCCATTGTATATTTACCATCTTTGTCCATATTTCCTTATTTTCATATAAAACCAAAATTATCGTGAAGTTAATTCGTTTGACTAATCGATTACCAAAAATATTTTCATTCTTTGTTTTTACAACATGTTTTTCAAAAATCCAAAAATATCCATCTTTACCCTCTCACATCTTTGATTCTTCATCCCAACCCCTCTGTAAACCATTTGATTCTTTCTATGTCTCATCCTCACCCTCTTGGTTGTCAATGGTATGGTGGTCCTTATAATGGTGGCAATTGCCCCAGTTGTAGCATGGTGGAATCAGGAAACGGGTCTGTCTATAACCAGGATCCCTATTCCTACCATAACACAACTGATTTATTCCATCAGCTACCACACTGTGAGACTCAGCAGTTTTACTGTTGTGAGTATTGTGGTGGTTCACACTACAGTTCTGATTGTCAATCGGGAAACACACTTGTCTATGAGCAGGTTCCTGACAACAATTATGACTACAACACATATAACTCACAGCCACATCAGTTTTACTGTTGTGAGTATTGTGGAGGTCCGCACTTCCGCTCGGATTGTCAAACGGGGAATACATTTCCTTGTGACAATTTTGACACATCATTTCATGACCAACCTCTACAGTACCAAATGAATCAAGCACCACCTCAGCCTAAGCCACTTCCTCAAAATCTTCTCCTTGATCTTTTGGATTTAGTGAAAGATTTGAAGGAATGTAAACATTCCCAAGATAATCCAAATCAAAAATCCATGGAAGAATTGTTAGCTGAAGAGCAGGCTGCTAAATTAGATTCCCAGATTGCTAGTGAAAACTCTATTAGGGAATTAATTGAAATACAAAAAGCAGCCAAATCTAGCTCTCGATTCCGTTTCATTCCTGATGACGATGATGATGAAGTTACCCTTGATATTCGTCAATTTTGTACAGGTTCTTCAAGTTCATCAGTTGAAATTCCTTCCATGAAAAATCAGGGAGAAAAGACTATGATGGAATTACTAGCAGAAGAACAAATGGAAATTGTAAAACATATGTATGCTAGTCATTCTCAACTCCCTCAGTCTGTTGTTATCACACCCGATATTCCCACTCACTCTCTAAACATGGGGGATGAGCATCTTGACACTGTTCCTGAAAAGGAATCGGACGAATTCATAAAGTCTAGTGTTGAGAACCTTGTCCCAATCCCGAGAGAGTCACAGGGAACTTCTGATCATATGTGTGATTCTCTTTCCCCTCTTGAGTGTTCAAAAGATCATTTTGAAACTTTCTCTGATCTTAGCGACGATTGTGCTTCCTATGGAAACATCGAGTATGTTGAGGCATCACTCCCACAGTCTGATCCTCTTCTTGAGGAGTTCACCGATGAACTCACTCACATCAGTCCACTTTCATCAGAAAGTGACGATGGTCTCTTTGATTTCGAAGCCGATCTGGGAGAGATTGAAAGTCTCCCTTATAATGATCGTTCACTCACTTCTCACCCTAACAGTCGAATAGAGAATGTTGATCACTTTGTTCCCGAAACATTCAAAGCTACTTTCACCAATCCTCTATTTGAATTCGACTCTGAATTCACTTTAATTTCTGAGAATCCACTCTTTGATACTCAGATTGAGGATAGTGATGAGTCTACAGTGGAACAAGAATTCACAAATTTACATCTTGTGATTGATTCTCTTAACGAGGAGTTCGTCGGTGAACTCACTCATATCATATCTCCGCCGGAGTATGATAATTTCTACTTTGATCTAGATACACCCATAATATGTCTTGATCACGTGAGCTTAAATGATGAGATTCATAATACTGAAATTATGGATTCTCCTATGGATGAAGATGAGTTAGTCATGATTTTCATCATGACTTTCTTTCTTTTCTTCACCTATCCCGTGACTTCTTCTCTTCTTCACTTATTCGGGAGTGAAGATACCATCTTTGACCCCGGCATTTCCATGTACCATTTGTGAGCTGGGTCTGTCTATGTATATCTCGTCGGTGTGGAACTTTCGCGTGCTTCAAATGTTTATACAAACATCTTGAATGAAATTCCGATGGAGATTGTCTCTTCCACTTACTTCCCCATGAACAAATTAATTCGGGGTCGAGTCAAGCTAGCGACTCGGTAATCAAAAACAGTATTTAAACATGGGTTTTCACCCGTGTGTACCACCCTAGTGTGGGGGAGTTGCCCCCCGCTGTTGTATATAAGTTTTCATTCAAAAAAAAAAATGGTCGTAGTATTTCCCTTTTACGTTCTATGTTTCGGCATAACAGTCGGTACTTTGAATATTGAGGACAATATTCATTTCTAGTGTGGGGGGAATTCTCACGAATTTTATCATGTAATTATACCACCCAATTCCCCCATTTTTGGCCAAAATTTTTTCTTTTTGGTGTAAGTGTTTTGCACTTACACAACAAATGGTAATTAGTCCGCCATGTCTAACCCACATAAGGATTGGCTAATCCAGGAGCAAACGGATCTTGGAAAAGATATCTCAAATCCGTTGACGGCTTGCAATTTGCCCAAAATTGTATGGTGTTCAGCTCACCATATCTTTAATTAGTAAAGAGTTGGCTAGCCCGCAAGTTTATGGCTTGTGGTAAAGGCAGTTGGAAAACCATAATTGGTAATCGACTCACCAAAGATATTTTATCTAAGAGTTGGCTAGTCTAGAAGCAAACGGCTTCTGGTAAAGACAAATCAAATCCGTTTACAGCTTATGATTTGCTCAAAATCATTTGGTTATCATTGTACCAAGGTTCTTACTTGAACTGAAACAATTGGCTACTCCAGAAGTAATGGCTTTTGGTAAAAAGATGAAATCCATTAAATTTTCATAAAAGATTGCTAGAGACTAGCAATAGTTTAGTGTGGGGGATTTGATATGTGTCTAAATACACATATAATTTATATTATTTAAACCCACAAAAACTGCCAAAAACACTTTGAAAAGTCATAAAATACTACAAATATCATGAAAATGTGTTTTATATGAATCAGGTACAAAAAGATTGAAAACAAGTGAAAAACAAGCAAAGTTCACATAATTGTCATTTTCAGTCCCTGAAGTTTCATAAAATGGCAGAATTAGTCCCTGAAGGTTTAAATTGAAAGAAAAGTCAACATAAGTCCTTGGGATATCAAACTTGTTCATTTTTAGTCCCTGGATGAAAGTTTTCTAAAATTGGCAACTTTTACCCCTCAAGTTTTAAAAATGGCAAAATTAGTCCTCGGGTATTTAAAAATGGAAATTTATCAAATATTACCCTTGTACTATTCATCATTGGCAATATTAACCCTTTTGATAACTTTTGGGAATTTACAGTTTCAACCCCTCAACTTTGCACAAATTACAATTTTGGTCCTTGTGATATTAAAAGCTACAAACCAAATGGACCCTTTGTATTATTTATCCCAGCCCAAATCCAACCCAGCCCAACCCCTTTATATTAATACCGGTCAAAACCAGTCAAACCCACTCCCTCAGCTTCTCCTACCTCACAACCCCGCCAAAACCAGAAACCACATTCCACATACCTGGTTTCTTCTCCACCTCACTCACCTACTCTCCTACTTGTCCCCTCCACCTCCACAACACACCAAGGTTCATTAATTGCTCTCAAACTGCCCCAACCTGCTCAAATAGCTTTTTGGCGCCAAAAGTCCAAATGGACGGTTTTGATGAATTTGAAGGATCCAAGGGTTGAAATCAAGTGGGAAACATTCAGAGATGTCGACAGAACTCAAAAAGATCATTATAAAGAGAGAAAGAAGCAGAGTAGTAAAAGGAGTAGTGTAGGTAGTGTAGTTTAGTTTCGACATAGTGTAATTTTCATTCTCAGTGTATGTTTAAGCTTTCAAGTACTTTGTTAAGTTATTTTAGTGTATTGTAAACCTTTTTCAGTAATCAATTTCAAGTTCCAAGTTCATTCTCAGTTTATGCAATCACTTTAGTTCAAAAATATTATATAGCTTAAATGATGTTTACAGTTGTTGTTATGGATGCATAAGTTCATATAATTCTTTATATAACTTATGCAAGCCATTTGAATAATAAAAATCAAGTGTAGTAATAAAAAGAGAAACATATCAAAAATACTAGAAAATAGCTCATAAATATAAAAATCAGTGTTCAAGGAAGTTTGAAGCAAGAATCTTGGTGGATTCTGGATTTATATGGTACTAGTGCCTCAAGGGAGGTTATAGGAATTGTTCTTGGTGCTTGGTTCTCAGTTTGGCTTGCATTCACTTGAAATTCTCTCAAATATTACCAAAGTCAACAAAAGTCAACATACAGTTTCATTTGTGACTTGGATCTGGTTTGCTGATATGGAGTTGGATATGGGTTGATTTCGATCTGAGTTGGGTTGAGATCAGTTGTAGGATAGTGGTTGTTTGTTTTGTTTGGCAAGCCATAGCGGCTAAGGACATGAGTAAGTTTTAAAATCCATATCTGTCATAATCCTTTTACTCAGTTAATTGATTACTCCATTGTGTTGATTGTTGATTTGGCATCATTTAGTTGTTAGTTAATCACTGTTTTAGATTAAGAGTTAAAATAGAAAGATTAATTAGAGTAGCTAGTAAATCAGTTAGAAACTAGTGTTTGGATCATCATTGTAATATGAGATTCAGGATTATTCAGTTGTGCTAAATAGTTTTTTCAGTTCTTATTAGCTATAACTCAGTCATTTTAGGTCTTAAATTGCACCTTAGATTGCTCATAGTCAAAATTACTTTAAACCTGCTCTTAGTGTCATTTCTGTGAGAATTAGTTGGTTAGATCTTGCTTATTGGTATAAAAGTTAGTGATATAGCTTGCATCAGCTTTATCTTATCATAAGACATCATAATCAGTTCATAAATTAAGCTTCAATCTCAGTTTAGTCAAAAATTCAGTTCTGTGTTAAAAGTCAAAAAAGTTGGAAAATCAGTTTTTTGCAAAACTTTGTTGACTTTTCATGGATTCAATTTTAGTTCAAATCAGTTGAAATTTTGGGATAAATAAGTTCAGTTGGTCAAATTTCAGAATCTGATTTTTGTTGAATTTTTTGGAACTTCTATAAGCCCTTAAATAGCTGCTCAATAAGCTGGTTTTCCCCTGTTCAAACTCAGCATACACTGAGTGTGTTACAGGCAACTTGCAAGTCCTCTCCTAGCTTCATCTTAGCTTGTACTTGGCTGAAACTTGGTATAGTTGATCTTTGGTTGGTTGACTAGAGATTCCTCCTTCTGTTTTTCACTATAGCTTATTGGATAAGCCTGTGCAAGGGCTTAAAGTTGGTACATTAGGGCCGTTTGGCATTAAGAAGTCTTAAACTGATCTAGTGCTTAAATTCCTTTTGCTTGAGCTTATTTGATCCATTCCAGTTGCAGTAGCTCAGTTTTAGATAGTTTAGGCTAGTGGTAGCTTATAGTAGCTTATTGGTAGCTTTTAGCTTATTTCAAGTGCTTATTTGCATTAGTTAGTTGCCCAAATCTTATTTCCTGCACTCTATAGTAGTTTCTGTTATTTTTCCCTTGTTCTCAGTATTATTTTATAATATTCTGGAAGTTTTCATATTTTTCCATGGTCTTTTGATATTTTTCTGCATTTAAATTGAGTTTTAAGCATTTTTTATTAGCATTTAATACAAATAAATCAGAAAAAGTTTAAAAAACTATGTTTTCAATTTTCCTAGATTAAGATAAATATAAAAAGTCAAAAAAATATTTTTCCATAATTTTCTTAGTTTAAATAGTATTTTCTAGCATTTTAATTAGTTTTAAATAGTATTAAATTCATAATAAATAGATAAATAGTGTAATAAATATATTTTCAGTTTTAAAATAAGTTTTATAATATTTTAAATTTTTCTAAGTCATAATTTCACTTTTATAGCTTTATTTCATATTTTCTTATATTTTAGGGTATTATTAAATAGTTAAAAATAGTTTTTAATTAATAATAATTCAATAAACAGTTATAAAAATAATTTTAATTTTCCAATAATTTTCTTTTATTATTAGGATTGTAAAAATATCATTTTCATATCCGTAGGTGTTTTATTCTTTTAAATTTACGTTTTATTTTGTACGTTTACGTAAAATTTAGTAAACGTACGCGTTTTTAGGTTTTAAACGTTTTTAAGTATTTTGCTTTCACGTACTTGTTCTTATAGCTTGTTTATGCTATTTTCTTTTATTTCCTTAGTGTAATCACTCAAAACCTTTTTTTCCATTCAATATCACCCGATCACAGATTCGTTCTATTACAGTGTTCACACCTCGTTGGGACTTAACGACCCGAGGAAACACTAAACTCCCCTGGATAATTGCATTGCATTCTCAAGTGTTTGACTCTTGTTGACCATTCACCTGGTTAATTTGGGTTGACCGTTTGGGCCCAATCATATTTCCATTTTGGAATTTTAATTTGTGGCTTAACTTTTAGCAAATATGGATAAAAAATTTGGTCATTTTCAGGTGTCGTATGGTCACTAGCACCAATATCATATATCCAGTCCTCAAGCAAATCTAGCATATCTATTTGACTATTAAGACATGCTATACCTGCTGCAAACTGATGACCAAATACATCATCTGCATCAACATCACTTCTCACACTCCTCAAAAGTTGTTCAAACTATTGAGATGTGAA
>BPTQ01000005.1:90212666-90237358 GCA_019973895.1 Chrysanthemum seticuspe
AATTTATCTAAGAGTTGGCTAGTCCAGAAGCAAACGGCTTCTGGTAAAGACAAATCAAATCCGTTGGAAGCTGGTGGTTTGCTCAAAATCACATGGTTATCGGTGTACCATGGTTCTTACTTGAACTGAAACATTTGGCTACTCCAGAAGTAATGGCTTTTGGTAAAGAGATTCAAATCCATTAAGTTTTTCTCAAAAGATTGCAAGGGACTAGCAATAGTTTAGTGTGGGGGATTGATGAGTGTGTAAATACTCATCATTTTTGGTCAAATCTGAACTGCAAAACGTTTAAAAATGCTCAGAAATGCATCAAAATACTGAAAATATCTCAAAATTGCATTTTATATGTTTCAGATGCAAAATGTTTAAAATCAGATGAAAAATGAGCTAAGTTTGCATAATTGGCAGTTTCAGTCCCCCAAGTTTCAAAAGTTGTCAGAAATAGTCCCTGAGCCTTAATTTCAAAAGAAAAATCACCAAAGGTCCTTTTCAAATCATAACTTATCAAAATTAGTCCTTTGGTGAAAAATATCAAAAGTTTTGAGAAATTACAAGTTTGGTCCTCCAAGTTTCAAATTTGGCAAAAATAGTCCTTGGAATTTTGAAAATGTAAAATTTGGTCCTTGTATTATTAAAACTTGTCACTTATGGTCCCTTGGAACAACTTTGCAATTTGGCAGCTTTGGTCCCTCAAAATTCAGAAAATACAAATTGGTCCCTATGTTATTAAATCCTTTAAACCCATTTGGACCTGCCACTACTTTGGACCCCAGCCAATAACCCATTTGGACCCCTCCATTTGACCCCTTCCACTATTATTAAACACCGGTCAAAACCGGTCAAACCTTTCAAACCCCTCACGGGTTCCCTCCATCATCACCCTCCCCCTGCAACTTCTGCTCACACTCCACCCACCATCATCTCCCTACCCCTACTCCTTATCACTCCAAACACCCCAAGCCAAAGATCATTTAATGTTTTCTTCAATCCCACTCAACCTCCAGCTGTTAAAAACAACTTTGGCGCCAAAATACATCAAACGGCCAAGATTGCTTCAACCAATCCAAGGGCCAAGATTATTGCTGGGATTTGAAGAGAGAGGTGAGATAAGTCACATGGGTGTATAAAAGACCAAGAAGAAGCAAAAAAAGGGCAGCACTTAGTTAAATTTTCCATATGTATGTCGTTTTTATAATTATGTTTTAAATTAAGCTTTAAATTGTTATCTTTTGTATCCATGTACTGAAACTCAAGTTATTTCATCAATATAAGTTCAATTCAAGTGTTAATTCAAGACTTCATTCAAGTTTCATATTTTTGAGTTCACTGTTGAAATTTTCAGTTTCAAATTCTTATGCAAAAGCTCTTAGTAACTTATTTCTTAGCTCAAACAAGCTCATTTAAGCTTCTTATAGCTTTTTGTGAGCCTACATTTAAGTTTCAAGCTATTTTGGATTTTGGTGAATGAAAGTCAACTGAGCATGGAAATGGGTATGAAATGGAAAATGGTTGATGCAACATGGATTTGGGTTGATTTAGAAGTAGTTGGGTTGATATAGATAGGGTAGTGGTTCTGGTTTCATTGATTTTCAAGCCATAGTGGCTAGGACCCATTGTAAGTGCATGTTCAAAGGTTCTTGCATAATCTGTGTTTGTAGATTTAAACAGTTGAAATTTGTTTGAGTAGTTGTATTTAGAGTAATAAAACCCAGTTTGATCATTATTACATGCTAGTTCAGTAGTTAGTATAGATTTAAGTTCATATCAGTGTATTTAAGGGTGTTTGGATCTGCTGCACTATCTGTCTTTTAGGTATAATCAGTGGTTGAAACTTGTAGTTCTAGGCTTGTTTAGTCCATTTATACTCATTCAAGTCATAAACTTGCACCTGCATACCACAATAGTCAACTTTCACCTTTAATCTGTCTAATATGCTTAACTGTTGAGTTTTTGAAAAACAAAGACTTGTTTTATGTTTAAAATTGAGAGACATTGCTTGCAGTAGCATCATTTCATCATATAACATCCCATTCAATCCACAAATTGATTGCAAAGTTCATAAAAGTCAACTGATCAAATTTGTTTCAAAAGTCAAAAACTTGAAAAACCTGTTTTGAGCCAAACTGGAGTGATTTTTCATTGGTTCATTCTTGAGCCAAATTAAGTGAAACTTGGTATTTCATAAACTTCAACTGGTCTATTTTGTTATCACCATTTTAGTGGATTTTTGTTAATTTTTTATAAGCCTAAAAAAGGCTTGTGAATTTGGCCTCATCTCCCCTGTGCACAAGCTCAGTTCTAACTGAGTGTGCACAGGTTTTGTGCAAAGGTTGCACAGAGCTCATAAGAGTGTGCCTAGGTCTGATATTTGGTTTACAAGTTCCCACCCAGGTCTAGTTTAAGTTCCAGCACTTGGTTTTCATTTTTAGCTTATTGGGTAGATAGTGCTTAAGCTGCAAGTTGACCCCTAAAAACTGTTTTAAGCATTTTAGCCAAATCATCAAATCTGTTGTAGTTGCAATCCAGAGGTTAAGGCTTGTTGTTTTTAGTCTCATTTGAGTACTTTCAGTAGTTTATAGCTTTTGTAATCAGTTGGTGGCTTTTGGTGCTCATTTGCTTATTTGGAGTGCTTATTTATAAGCAGTTTTCATAGCAGTTGCATAATTCCACACATAACCACCTGTTTTTCCATTTTTCCTAGATTCTCAATAATATTTTAGACTTTTCCTGAAATTTTCATATTTTTCCAAGCCTGTTTGCTATTTTTCTTGATTTAATTCAATTTTTAGCACTTTTTAATTAGCATTTAATACAAATAATTCAGAAAAGGTTCAAAAAAATAAGTTTTCATTTTTCTTAAGTTAAGATAAATATAAAAAGTCAAAAAAATATTTTTCCAGATTTTTCTTAGTTAAATTTGTATTTTTTTGCAATTTAATTAGTTTTAAATAGTTTTTAATTCATAGAAAATACAAAAATAAGCAGAAAAATATAAAAGTAGTTTTGAAAATTCTCTTTTGTTATTTTAGATTTTTCTAAGTCAAAATTTTATTTTTCTAGCTTTATTTCATATTTTCTTGGATTTTAGGTTATTATTTAATAAGTAAAAATAGTTTTTAATTAATAATAATTAGATAAATAGTTTTAAAAATAATTTTCTTTTTCTAAAAATTTTATTTTATCATTAGGTTTGTAAAAATATCATTTTCATATTTTTAGGATTAATACTGCTTCAGTTTCATATTTTCATTTGTACGTCAAAATTTTTGGCGCCGCTGCCGGGGAGCTGTGCTGATTATCTTCCGTTTAGCAGATTAGTAATTTGAATACTCACTCTTTGTTCATACCATCTATCTATATATATCCATATTTTCTTATAAAAAAATCCAAAAACCCAAAACATCCAAAAACGTATAAAAAAAACAAAAATATTTTTCCTTTTGTTTCTATATATGTATCAAAGTTAAAAATACAAAAAGATTTGTCGTTTTCTTTAATAAATAACAACATAAAAGATTACCACCGCAAACCAAGGCAGTGTACTACCTAACTGGGGGTACGACCATAATAAGTTCCCGAACCAAAGATTTAAAACTTGCCTTTGTGTCCTTGTGATTGGTGTACCTTTTTCAAAGAAGCCATTTATCTTGTGATTATTGGTTAAGTTCACTGTTGTTTTGCCTCGATTTTGTTTTAATTGATTTTGTTGTTATATCTACTTATCGAAACCAGAAAACCTAAAAAGATTCTTCTCACCCCAATTTTTCATAATACATCTTCATAATTCCATTCCTCTCCTTAACTCTGAGTTCCTTAGAGTTAACTCTAGTGTATGCGCACTCGCTCTTCTAGATCTATGAGCCCATTTCGTGAGCTTGTTGATGAGTGTGTAAATACTCATCATTTTTGGGTCAATCTGAACTGCAAAACGTCTAAAAATGCTCAGAAATGCATCAAAATACTGAAAATATTCCAAAATTGCATTTTATATGTTTCAGATGCAAAATGTTTAAAATCAGATGAAAAATGAGCAAAGTTTGCATAATTGGCAGTTTCAGTCCCCCAAGTTTCTAAAATTGTCAAAAATAGTCCCTGAGTCACAATTTCAAAAGATAAGTCACCAAAAGGTCCTTCTAAAATCAAAACTTGTCAAAATTAGTCCTTTGGTGAAGAATATAAAAAGTTTGAGAAAATTGCAAGTTTGGTCCTCCAAGTTTCAAAATTGGCAAAATTAGTCCTTGGAAAATTGGAAAATGTCAAGTTTGATCCTTGCATTATTGAACTTTGTCACTTTTAGTCCTTGGAACATCTTTACAGAATTGGCAGGAATGGTCCTTGAATTTTCAGAAATTGGCAACTCTAGTCCTTGTCACTTATTAAGCCTTATATACCTTTTTGGCCTGCCTAGCATTTTGGACCCCTGTCTTTAACCCTTTTTGACCCCCCTTGATATTAGCCTGCCCTGGTCAAATCCCAAAGTCAAACAGACACCCCTACCGCCCTTTTTCTCCTTCTTCCCCAACACTAGCCCTGCAACACCAAACCTACCCATCCCCCCTCCTCACCTTTCCACCTTTCTTGTTCCCCCCTCCTCAACATCCTTCCAATAGCATTTAATGCCCCTTCACTCCAACACTCAACCTCCCACTGCCAAATACCTTTTTCCCGCCAAAACCAATCAAGGGCCATGATCAACTTCAAGCCATCCAAGGGTCCAGATTTATGGTGGGATTCACTTAGAGAGAGGAGAGAAGCAACTTGGAGCTATAAAAGAGAAGAAAGAAGCAAGTTTGGGGGGGGGGGGTAGCTAGTTTTTATAATTTCCTTTAATGTCGTTTTTTCTTTAAAATGTATTAGTTAAAATAAAATGTTGTAGTTTCAGTTCTTATGTATCACAATCAAGTTAAAACATCTTTGTAAGTGTGCTTTTGGTTATCAATTCAAGTTTTTGCAAGTTTCTGGTTTCATATTTACTGTTGCAACTTTTCAGTTTCAAATTCTATTGTCAAGATTATTAGTGGTTTATTTTAAGTTTAAATAAGTCTGTTTAAGCTCTTTATAAGCTTTGAGTAAGCTTGTATTTCATTTTAAGCAAGTTTGGTCCCTGGTCAACACTAGTCAACTGCTGAGATTGGTTTGGATTTGGTGATGATAATGGGGTTGATGCAGGTTGAATTGGGTTGTATTAGATTAGGTTAGCATAGGTTTGGTTTTGGTTTTGGCCTGCATAAGCTGGACACATGTGAGTATATCTTTTATTTTCCAATTTCAAGTCAAATTGCAGTCCTAGTTTGTACATGTATCTGTGGTTACCATTTGTTTATTCTAGTCTATTTAATGATAATTTAAGTAGTTTGAATGTTTGTTTTAGCTAAATCTTTGGTTATCTCATTTTTCTTGTAAAACAGTTGTTTAAAAGAGGTGTTTGGATTTGACTGCATATCTGTCATTTAGGTGTAAGCAGTGGATTAGGTCTGTTGGTTCATGCTTGTTATGTCCATATGTACTCATCCCTGTCTTTAAAATGTGCCTGCAACCCTTGAAAGTCAAAATCCTCTCTCAAATGTTTTGTATGCTCAACTGTTGGAATTGTTGCAAATCAAATTCTTGTTGTGTGTTCCAAATACCTAGATAAAGCTAGCATTAGTCTTATTTCATCTATTAAGTTCATATTCAGTCCTTAAATCATAATCAAAATCCATAAAAGTCAACTTTTCAGTTTTGTTAAGAAAGTCAAAATGTGCAAAACCTGTTTTGGGCTCAATTAGGAAGATTTTTCATGAGCTCATTTCTGAATCATTTTCAATGTAACTTGTGGTTTTATAAAGCCCTACTGGTCTATTTTCTTATGTCCATTTTAGTGTATTTTTGTTAATTTTCTTTAAGCTCTTAACTAGCTTATCAATATGGTGCTAAGTGCCCTGTGCAGGGCACTGTTGACTGCACAGGGCTTGAGCAGGTTTTGCAGAGCTTGTACAGAGCTCAATAGAGCTCAATTAGGTTTGATATTTGGTTTACTAGGTCTTAGCCAGGTCTAGTTTTGGTTGCCACTCTTGTTCTTGAGTCTTAGCTTATCTGGTGGCTTATATTCTAGCTGCAAGTAGCCCCTAAATTCTGTTTTTAGCTTATATCTCATATAGTCAAATCTGTACTAGCTTGTAATCAGAGGTTGTGGCTTGTTGATTTTAGTTGTTTTAGAGTTATTTTAGCTTATTGTTACTTCTGTCTCAGTTTGGTACCTTTTGGTGTGCTCTTGGCTCATCAAAGTGCTTATTCTTAAGCACATTCCACATCAGTTCCTAATTCTTACACACATGCACCTGTTTTTCTATTTTTCCTAGGTTCTTAATATTATTTTAAGCTTTTCCTGAAATTTTCATATTTTTCCAAGCTTGTTTACTATTTTTCTTGATTTAAATTAGTTTTTAAGCATTTTTAATTAGCATTTAATACAAAAAATTAAGAAAAGGTTCAAAAAAATAATTTTTCATTTTTCTTAAGTTTAGATAAATATAAAAAGTCAAAAAAGTATTTTTCTAGATTTTTCTTAGTTAAATTTGTATTTTTAAGCCACTTAATTAGTTTTTAATAGTTTTTAATTCATAAAAAATAGAAAAATATTCAGAAAAATACAAAAATAGTTTTGAAAATTCTATTTTGATATTTTAGATTTTTCTAAGTCTTAATTTTATTTTTCTAGCTTTGTTTCCTATTTTCTTGTATTTTAGGTTATTATTTAATAGTTAAAAATAGTTTTTAATTAATAATAATTAATTAAATAGTTATAAAAATAACTTTATTTTTCCAAATATTTTCTTTTATCATTAGGATTGTAAAAATGTATTTTTCATATTTTTAGGACTTTTATTTCTTAGATCTCACTTTTTATTTTGTACGTTTACGTTATTTTATTTAAACGTAAGTTTTAAGTTTTAAACGTTCATCAATTTTAAAATAGTGATAGCGTTTATTTAATATTTTTTATCTTTTTTAATTTTCTTTAATTTACATTTAGGCCGTTGTAATTTGTTGGCTTTTCCTGTAGTCAAATCCCTTTTTCGTTCAAATCTCTCGATCACTATACGTTGGGTGATCCATTGCATAGCTCGCTGGGACATAACGACCCGGGGAAACACTATACTCCCCTGATCTTCATTGCATTCGTGCTTAAGCAGTTTTAAGCTGATTACGGTCGGCCATTCACAAGTGGTCGGCTTGAGTGATTTAGCTTGACTGTTTGGCACGCATCAAATTTTTGGCGCCGCTGCCGGGGAGCTGTGCTGATTATCTTTCGTCTAGCAGATTAGTGATTTGGATACTCACTTTTGTCTATACCATCTGTATGTGTTTATATTTTCTTTTAAAAATCAAAAACCCAAAAAGATTTTCATTCTTTGTTTTTGCAAAATGTTTTTCAAAAATTCCAAAAATATCCATCTTAACCCTCTCATATCTTTGATTCTTCATCCCTACCCCTATGAAAACCTTTGATTCTTTCTATGTCTTATCCTCACCCTCTTGGTTGTCAATGGTATGGTAGTCCTTATAATGGTGTCAATTTCCCCAGTTGTGGCATTGTGGAGTCAGGAAACGGGTCTGTCTATAACCAGGATCCCTATTCCTACCATAACACAACTGATTTATTCCATCAGCTACCACACTGTGAGACTCAGCAGTTTTACTGTTGTGAGTACTGTGGTGGTTCACACTCCAGTTCTGATTGTCAATCGGGAAACACGCTTGTCTATGAGCAGGTTCCTGATAACAATTTTGACTACAACACATGTGACTCACAGCCACATCAGTTTTACTGTTGTGAGTATTTTGGAGGTCCTCACTTTAGCTCTGATTGTCAAACAAGGAATCCATTTCCTTGTAACAATTATGACTCTTCGTATCATGACCAACCTCTACAGTACCAAATGAATCAGGCACCACCTCAGCCTGATCCACTTCCTCAAAATCTTCTCCTTGATCTTTTGGATTTAGTGAAAGATTTGAAGGAATGTAAACATTCCCAAGATAATCCAAAATCCATGGAAGAATTGTTAGCTGAAGAGCAGGCTGCTAAATTAAATTCCAAAATTGCGTTTGAAAAATCTATTAAGGAATCAATTGCAAAAGAAAAAGCAGCCAGATCTAGCTCTCAATTTCGTTTCATTCCTGATGACAGTGATGATGAGGATACACTTGATATCCTTCAATTCTATAAATATTCACCAAGCTCATCAGTTGATATCCCAGCAGTTGAGATTCATTCTCAAACAACTGCTATCACACCCGAAGCTCCCACTCACTCGCTGAACATGGGGGACGAGCATCTTGACACTGTTCCTGAAAAGGAATCGGACGAATTCATAAAGTCTAGTGTTGAGGACCTTGTCCCAATCCCGAGAGAGTCACAGGGAACTTTTGATCTTATGTGTGATTCTCTTTCCCCTCTTGAGTGTTCAAATGATCATTTTGAAACTTTCTCCAATTGTAGCGACGATTGTGCTTCCTATGGAAACATCGAGTATGTTGAGGCATCACTTCCACAATCTGATGCTGATCATCTTCTTGAGGAGTTCTCCGGTGAACTCACTCACATCAATCCACTCTTTGATTTCGAAGCCGATCTGGGAGAGACTGAAAGTCTCACTGATAATGATCGTTCACTCACTTCTTATCCCATCAGTCCAATAGAGAATGTTGATCACTTTGTTCCCGAAACATTCAAAGCTAATTTCACCAATCCTCTATTTGAATTCGACTCTGAATTCACTTTAATTTCTGAGAATCCACTCTTTGATACTCAGATTGAGGATAGTGATGAGCCCACAATGGAACAAGAGCTCACAATTTCACTTCATGTGAATGATTCTCTTCATGAAGAGTTCTCCGGTGAACTCTATCATGACATATCTCCTCCGGAACATGATCATTTCTATTTTGATCTTGAGGATGATATTGGCTCGGAGGAAGGTGTACTCTATCGTACGAGTTTGCCTATTAATGATACTTCCCTCACCCTTCCTCCCGATACGTCTACATTTGAGGATGAAGAATGGATCTTGATTGTTATCAAAATCTTTCTTCCTTTCCTCAAATATCTTGTGATTTCTCTTCATCTTCACTCCTTCGGGAATGAAGATACTATCTTTGACCCCGGCATTTTCATTTATCATTTTTGAGCCGGTTCTATGTATATCTCATCGGTGTGGAACTTTCACGTACTTCAATGTTTGTCCAAACATCTTGAATGAAAGTCCGATGGAGATTGTTTCTTCCACTTTGCTTCCCCATGAACAAATTAATTCGGGGTCGAGTCAAGCTAACGACTCGGTAATCAAAAACAGTAGCTAAACATGGGTTTTCACCCATGTGTTCCACCCTAGTGTGGGGGAGTTACCCCACATGTTATATATATATATAAGTTTTCTCTAAAAAAAAAAAAAAAAAAAAAAAAAAAAAAAATTTTAAATAATGGCCGTAGTATTTCCCTTTTACGTTCTATGTTTCGGCATAACCGCCGGTACTTTGAATATTGAGGGCAATATTCATTTCTAAGTGTGGGGGGGAATTCTCACGAATTTTATCATATAATTATACCAATTCCCCCGTTTTTGGCCAAAATTTTTTTTGGAGTAATTGTTCTACACTTACTCAATTGGTTATCAGTCCGCCTTGTCTAATAAACTAAAGGATTGGCTAATCCAGGAGCAAACGGCTCTTGGTAAAGATATCTCAAATCCGTTGACGGCTTGCAATTTGCCCAAAATTGTATGGTACTCAGCTCACCATATCCTAAAAAGTGAAGAGTTGGCTAGCCCGCAAGTTTATGGCTTGTGGTAAAGGCAGTGGAAAAACCATAATTGGTAATCGAATCACCAAAGATAATATTGATAATTTATCTAAGAGTTGGCTAGTCCAGAAGCAAACGGCTTCTGGTAAAGACAAAATCAAATCCGTTGAAAGTTGGTGGTTTGCTCAAAATCACATGGTTATCGGTGTACCATGGTTCTTACTTGAACTGAAACATTTGGCTACTCCAGAAGTAATGGCTTTTGGTAAAGAGATTCAAAACCATTAAGTTTTTCTCAAAAGATTGCTAGGGACTAGCAATAGTTTAGTGTGGGGGATTGATGAGTGTGTAAATACTCATCATTTTTGGGTCAATCTGAACTGCAAAACGTCTAAAAATGCTCAGAAATGCATCAAAATACTGAAAATATTCCAAAATTGCATTTTATATGTTTCAGATGCAAAATGTTTAAAATCAGATGAAAAATGAGCAAAGTTTGCATAATTGGCAGTTTCAGTCCCCCAAGTTTCTAAAATTGTCAAAAATAGTCCCTGAGTCACAATTTCAAAAGATAAGTCACCAAAGGTCCTTCTAAAATCAAAACTTGTCAAAATTAGTCCTTTTGTGAAAAATATAAAAAGTTTGAGAAAATTGCAAGTTTGGTCCTCCAAGTTTCAAAATTGGCAAAATTAGTCCTTGGAAAATTGGAAAATGTCAAGTTTGATCCTTGCATTATTGAACTTTGTCACTTTTAGTCCTTGGAACATCTTTACAGAATTGGCAGGAATGGTCCTTGAATTTTCAGAAATTGGCAACTCTAGTCCTTGTCACTTATTAAGCCTTATATACCTTTTTGGCCTGCCTAGCATTTTGGACCCCTGTCTTTAACCCTTTTTGACCCCCCTTGATATTAGCCTGCCCTGGTCAAATCCCAAAGTCAAACAGACACCCCTACCGCCCTTTTTCTCCTTCTTCCCCAACACTAGCCCTGCAACACCAAACCTACCCATCCCCCCTCCTCACCTTTCCACCTTTCTTGTTCCCCCCTCCTCAACATCCTTCCAATAGCATTTAATGCCCCTTCACTCCCACACTCAACCTCCCACTGCCAAATACCTTTTTCCCGCCAAAACCAATCAAGGGCCATGATCAACTTCAAGCCATCCAAGGGTCCAGATTTATGGTGGGATTCACTTAGAGAGAGGAGAGAAGCAACTTGGAGCTATAAAAGAGAAGAAAGAAGCAAGTTTGGGGGGGGGGTAGCTAGTTTTTATAATTTCCTTTAATGTCGTTTTTTCTTTAAAATGTATTAGTTAAAATAAAATGTTGTAGTTTTAGTTCTTATGTATCACAATCAAGTTAAAACATCTTTGTAAGTGTGCTTTTGGTTATCAATTCAAGTTTTTGCAAGTTTCTGGTTTCATATTTACTGTTGCAACTTTTCAGTTTCAAATTCTATTGTCAAGATTATTAGTGGTTTATTTTAAGTTTAAATAAGTCTGTTTAAGCTCTTTATAAGCTTTGAGTAAGCTTGTATTTCATTTTAAGCAAGTTTGGTCCCTGGTCAACAATAGTCAACTGCTGAGATTGGTTTGGATTTGGTGATGATAATGGGGTTGATGCAGGTTGAATTGGGTTGTATTAGATTAGGTTAGCATAGGTTTGGTTTTGGTTTTGGCCTGCATAAGCTGGACACATGTGAGTATATCTCTTATTTTCCAATTTCAAGTCAAATTGCAGTCCTAGTTTGTACATGTATCTGTGGTTACCATTTGTTTATTCTAGTCTATTTAATGATAATTTAAGTAGTTTGAATGTTTGTTTTAGCTAAATCTTTGGTTATCTCATTTTTCTTGTAAAACATTTGTTTAAAAGAGGTGTTTGGATTTGACTGCATATCTGTCATTTAGGTGTAAGCAGTGGATTAGGTCTGTTGGTTCATGCTTGTTATGTCCATATGTACTCATCCCTGTCTTTAAAATGTGCCTGCAACCCTTGAAAGTCAAAATCCTCTCTCAAATGTTTTGTATGCTCAACTGTTGGAATTGTTGCAAATCAAATTCTTGTTGTGTGTTCCAAATACCTAGATAAAGCTAGCATTAGTCTTATTTCATCTATTAAGTTCATATTCAGTCCTTAAATCATAATCAAAATCCATAAAAGTCAACTTTTCAGTTTTGTTAAGAAAGTCAAAATGTGCAAAACCTGTTTTGGGCTCAATTAGGAAGATTTTTCATGAGCTCATTTCTGAATCATTTTCAATGTAACTTGTGGTTTTATAAAGCCCTACTGGTCTATTTTCTTATGTCCATTTTAGTGTATTTTTGTTAATTTTCTTTAAGCTCTTAACTAGCTTATCAATATGGTGCTAAGTGCCCTGTGCAGGGCACTGTTGACTGCACAGGGCTTGAGCAGGTTTTGCAGAGCTTGTACAGAGCTCAATAGAGCTCACTTAGGTTTGATATTTGGTTTACTAGGTCTTAGCCAGGTCTAGTTTTGGTTGCCACTCTTGTTCTTGAGTCTTAGCTTATCTGGTGGCTTATATTCTAGCTGCAAGTAGCCCCTAAATTCTGTTTTTAGCTTATATCTCATATAGTTAAATCTGTACTAGCTTGTAATCAGAGGTTGTGGCTTGTTGATTTTAGTTGTTTTAGAGTTATTTTAGCTTATTGTTACTTCTGTCTCAGTTTGGTACCTTTTGGTGTGCTCTTGGCTCATCAAAGTGCTTATTCTTAAGCACATTCCACATCAGTTCCTAATTCTTACACACATGCACCTGTTTTTCTATTTTTCCTAGGTTCTTAATATTATTTTAAGCTTTTCCTGAAATTTTCATATTTTTCCAAGCTTGTTTACTATTTTTCTTGATTTAAATTAGTTTTTAAGCATTTTTAATTAGCATTTAATACAAAAAATTAAGAAAAGGTTCAAAAAAATAATTTTTCATTTTTCTTAAGTTTAGATAAATATAAAAAGTCAAAAAAGTATTTTTCTAGATTTTTCTTAGTTAAATTTGTATTTTTAAGCCATTTAATTAGTTTTTAATAGTTTTTAATTCATAAAAAATAGAAAAATATTTAGAAAAATACAAAAATAGTTTTGAAAATTCTATTTTGATATTTTAGATTTTTCTAAGTCTTAATTTTATTTTTCTAGCTTTGTTTTCTATTTTCTTGTATTTTAGGTTATTATTTAATAGTTAAAAATAGTTTTTAATTAATAATAATTAATTAAATAGTTATAAAAATAATTTTATTTTTCCAAATATTTTCTTTTATCATTAGGATTGTAAAAATTTATTTTTCATATTTTTAGGACTTTTATTTCTTAGATCTCACTTTTTATTTTGTACGTTTACGTTATTTTATTTAAACGTAAGTTTTAAGTTTTAAACGTTCATCAATTTTAAAATAGTGATAGCGTTTATTTAATATTTTTTATCTTTTTTAATTTTCTTTAATTTACATTTAGGCCGTTGTAATTTGTTGGCTTTTCCTGTAGTTATAATATCATTCAAATCCCTTTTTCTTTCAAATCTCTCGATCACTATACGTTGGGTGATCCATTGCATAGCTCGCTGGGACATAACGACCCGGGGAAACACTATACTCCCTGATCTTCATTGCATTCGTGCTTAAGCAGTTTTAAGCTGATTACGGTCGGCCATTCACAAGTGGTCGGCTTGAGTGATTTAGCTTGACTGTTTGGCACGCATCAAATTTTTGGCGCCGCTGCCGGGGAGCTGTGCTGATTATCTTTCGTCTAGCAGATTAGTGATTTGGATACTCACTCTTTGTCTATACCATCTGTATGTGTTTATATTTTCTTTTAAAAATCAAAAACCCAAAAAGATTTTCATTCTTTGTTTTTGCAAAATGTTTTTCAAAAATTCCAAAAATATCCATCTTAACCCTCTTATATCTTTGATTCTTCATCCCTGCCCCTCAGAAAACCTTTGATTCTTTCTATGTCTTATCCTCACCCTCTTGGTTGTCAATGGTGTGGTAGTCCTTATAATGGTGGCAATTGCCCCAGTTGTGGCATGGTGGAGTCAGGAAACGGGTCTGTCTATAACCAGGATCCCTATTCCTACCATAACACAACTGATTTATTCCATCAGCTACCACACTGTGAGACTCAGCAGTTTTACTGTTGTGAGTACTGTGGTGGTTCACACTCCAGTTCTGATTGTCAATCGGGAAACACGCTTGTCTATGAGCAGGTTCCTGATAACAATTTTGACTACAACACATGTGACTCACAGCCACATCAGTTTTACTGTTGTGAGTATTGTGGAGGTCCTCACTTTAGCTCTGATTGTCAAACAAGGAATCCATTTCCTTGTAACAATTACGACTCTTCGTATCATGACCAACCTCTACAGTACCAAATGAATCAGGCACCACCTCAGCCTGATCCACTTCCTCAAAATCTTCTCCTTGATCGTTTGGATTTAGTGAAAGATTTGAAGGAATGTAAACATTCCCAAGATAATCCAAAATCCATGGAAGAATTGTTAGCTGAAGAGCAGGCTGCTAAATTAAATTCCAAAATTGCGTTTGAAAAATCTATTAAGGAATCAATTGCAAAAGAAAAAGCAGCCAGATCTAGCTCTCAATTTCGTTTCATTCCTGATGACAGTGATGACGAGGATACACTTGATATCCTTCAATTCTATAAATATTCATCAAGCTCATCAGTTGATATCCCAGCAGTTGAGATTCATTCTCAAACAACTGCTATCACACCCGAAGCTCCCACTCACTCGCTGAACATGGGGGACGAGCATCTTGACACTGTTCCTGAAAAGGAATCGGACGAATTCATAAAGTCTAGTGTTGAGGACCTTGTCCCAATCCCGAGAGAGTCACAGGGAACTTTTGATCTTATGTGTGATTCTCTTTCCCCTCTTGAGTGTTCAAATGATCATTTTGAAACTTTCTCCAATTGTAGCGACGATTGTGCTTCCTATGGAAACATCGAGTATGTTGAGGCATCACTTCCACAATCTGATGCTGATCATCTTCTTGAGGAGTTCTCCGGTGAACTCACTCACATCAATCCACTCTTTGATTTCGAAGCCGATCTGGGAGAGACTGAAAGTCTCACTGATAATGATCGTTCACTCACTTCTTATCCCATCAGTCCAATAGAGAATGTTGATCACTTTGTTCCCGAAACATTCAAAGCTAATTTCACCAATCCTCTATTTGAATTCGACTCTGAATTCACTTTAATTTCTGAGAATCCACTCTTTGATACTCAGATTGAGGATAGTGATGAGCCCACAATGGAACAAGAGCTCACAATTCACTTCATGTGAATGATTCTCTTCATGAAGAGTTCTCCGGTGAACTCTATCATGACATATCTCCTCCGGAACATGATCATTTCTATTTTGATCTTGAGGATGATATTGGCTCGGAGGAAGGTGTACTCTATCGTACGAGTTTGCCTATTAATGATACTTCCCTCACCCTTCCTCCCGATACGTCTACATTTGAGGATGAAGAATGGATCTTGATTGTTATCAAAATCTTTCTTCCTTTCCTCAAATATCTTGTGATTTCTCTTCATCTTCACTCCTTCGGGAATGAAGATACTATCTTTGACCCCGGCATTTTCATTTATCATTTTTGAGCCGGTTCTATGTATATCTCATCGGTGTGGAACTTTCACGTACTTCAATGTTTGTCCAAACATCTTGAATGAAAGTTCGATGGAGATTGTTTCTTCCACTTTGCTTCCCCATGAACAAATTAATTCGGGGTCGAGTCAAGCTAGCGACTCGGTAATCAAAAACAGTAGCTAAACATGGGTTTTCACCCATGTGTTCCACCCTAGTGTGGGGGAGTTACCCCACATGTTATATATATATATAAGTTTTCTCTAAAAAAAAAAAAAAAAAAAAAAAAAAAAAAAAAAAAAATCTTTAAAATAATGGCCGTAGTATTTCCCTTTTACGTTCTATGTTTCGGCATAACCGCCGGTACTTTGAATATTGAGGGCAATATTCATTTCTAAGTGTGGGGGGGGGGGGGAATTCTCACGAATTTTATCATATAAGTATACCAATTCCCCCGTTTTTGGCCAAAATTTTTTTTTGGAGTAAGTGTTCTACACTTACTCAATTGGTTATCAGTCCGCCTTGTCTAATAAACTAAAGGATTGGCTAATCCAGGAGCAAACGGCTCTTGGTAAAGATATCTCAAATCCGTTGACGGCTTGCAATTTGCCCAAAACTGTATGGTACTCAGCTCACCATATCCTAAAAAGTGAAGAGTTGGCTAGCCCGCAAGTTTATGGCTTGTGGTAAAGGCAGTGGAAAAACCATAATTGGTAATCGACTCACCAAAGATAATATTGATAATTTATCTAAGAGTTGGCTAGTCCAGAAGCAAACGAATTCTGGTAAAGACAAAATCAAATCTGTTGAAAGCTGGTGGTTTGCTCAAAATCACATGGTTATCGGTGTACCATGGTTCTTACTTGAACTGAAACATTTGGCTACTCCAGAAGTAATGGCTTTTGGTAAAGAGATTCAAAACCATTAAGTTTTTCTCAAAAGATTGCTAGGGACTAGCAATAGTTTAGTGTGGGGGATTGATGAGTGTGTAAATACTCATCATTTTTGTGTCAATCTGAACTGCAAAACGTCTAAAAATGCTCAGAAATGCATCAAAATACTGAAAATATTCCAAAATTGCATTTTATATGTTTCAGATGCAAAATGTTTAAAATCAGATGAAAAATGAGTAAAGTTTGCATAATTGGCAGTTTCAGTCCCCCAAGTTTCTAAAATTGTCAAAAATAGTCCCTGAGTCACAATTTCAAAAGATAAGTCACCAAAAGGTCCTTCTAAAATCAAAACTTGTCAAAATTAGTCCTTTGGTGAAAAATATAAAAAGTTTGAGAAAATTGCAAGTTTGGTCCTCCAAGTTTCAAAATTGGCAAAATTAGTCCTTGGAAAATTGGAAAATGTCAAGTTTGATCCTTGCATTATTGAACTTTGTCACTTTTAGTCCTTGGAACATCTTTACAGAATTGGCAGGAATGGTCCTTGAATTTTCAGAAATTGGCAACTCTAGTCCTTGTCACTTATTAAGCCTTATATACCTTTTTGGCCTGCCTAGCATTTTGGACCCCTGTCTTTAACCCTTTTTGACCCCCCTTGATATTAGCCTGCCCTGGTCAAATCCCAAAGTCAAACAGACACCCCTACCGCCCTTTTTCTCCTTCTTCCCCAACACTAGCCCTGCAACACCAAACCTACCCATCCCCCCTCCTCACCTTTCCACCTTTCTTGTTCCCCCTCATCAATATCCTTCCAATAGCATTTAATGCCCCTTCACTCCCACACTCAACCTCCCACTGCCAAATACCTTTTTCCCGCCAAAACCAATCAAGGGCCATGATCAACTTCAAGCCATCCAAGGGTCCAGATTTATGGTGGGATTCACTTAGAGAGAGGAGAGAAACAACTTGGAGCTATAAAAGAGAAGAAAGAAGCAAGTTTGGGGGGGGGGGGGGGGGTAGCTAGTTTTTATAATTTCCTTTAATGTCGTTTTTTCTTTAAAATGTATTAGTTAAAATAAAATGTTGTAGTTTCAGTTCTTATGTATCACAATCAAGTTAAAACATCTTTGTAAGTGTGCTTTTGGTTATCAATTCAAGTTTTTGCAAGTTTCTGGTTTCATATTTACTGTTGCAACTTTTCAGTTTCAAATTCTATTGTCAAGATTATTAGTGGTTTATTTTAAGTTTAAATAAGTCTGTTTAAGCTCTTTATAAGCTTTGAGTAAGCTTGTATTTCATTTTAAGCAAGTTTGGTCCCTGGTCAACAATAGTCAACTGCTGAGATTGGTTTGGATTTGGTGATGATAATGGGGTTGATGCAGGTTGAATTGGGTTGTATTAGATTAGGTTAGCATAGGTTTGGTTTTGGTTTTGGCCTGCATAAGCTGGACACATGTGAGTATATCTCTTATTTTCCAATTTCAAGTCAAATTGCAGTCCTAGTTTGTACATGTATCTGTGGTTACCATTTGTTTATTCTAGTCTATTTAATGATAATTTAAGTAGTTTGAATGTTTGTTTTAGCTAAATCTTTGGTTATCTCATTTTTCTTGTAAAACAGTTGTTTAAAAGAGGTGTTTGGATTTGACTGCATATCTGTCATTTAGGTGTAAGCAGTGGATTAGGTCTGTTGGTTCATGCTTGTTATGTCCATATGTACTCATCCCTGTCTTTAAAATGTGCCTGCAACCCTTGAAAGTCAAAATCCTCTCTCAAATGTTTTGTATGCTCAACTGTTGGAATTGTTGCAAATCAAATTCTTGTTGTGTGTTCCAAATACCTAGATAAAGCTAGCATTAGTCTTATTTCATCTATTAAGTTCATATTCAGTCCTTAAATCATAATCAAAATCCATAAAAGTCAACTTTTCAGTTTTGTTAAGAAAGTCAAAATGTGCAAAACCTGTTTTGGGCTCAATTAGGAAGATTTTTCATGAGCTCATTTCTGAATCATTTTCAATGTAACTTGTGGTTTTATAAAGCCCTACTGGTCTATTTTCTTATGTCCATTTTAGTGTATTTTTGTTAATTTTCTTTAAGCTCTTAACTAGCTTATCAATATGGTGCTAAGTGCCCTGTGCAGGGCACTGTTGACTGCACAGGGCTTGAGCAGGTTTTGCAGAGCTTGTACAGAGCTCAATAGAGCTCACTTAGGTTTGATATTTGGTTTACTAGGTCTTAGCCAGGTCTATTTTTGGTTGCCACTCTTGTTCTTGAGTCATAGCTTATCTGGTGGCTTATATTCTAGCTGCAAGTAGCCCCTAAATTCTGTTTTTAGCTTATATCTCATATAGTCAAATCTATACTAGCTTGTAATCAGAGGTTGTGGCTTGTTGATTTTAGTTGTTTTAGAGTTATTTTAGCTTATTGTTACTTCTGTCTCAGTTTGGTACCTTTTGGTGTGCTCTTGGCTCATCAAAGTGCTTATTCTTAAGCACATTCCACATCAGTTCCTAATTCTTACACACATGCACCTGTTTTTCTATTTTTCCTAGGTTCTTAATATTATTTTAAGCTTTTCCTGAAATTTTCATATTTTTCCAAGCTTGTTTACTATTTTTCTTGATTTAAATTAGTTTTTAAGCATTTTTAATTAGCATTTAATACAAAAAATTAAGAAAAGGTTCAAAAAAATAATTTTTCATTTTTCTTAAGTTTAGATAAATATAAAAAGTCAAAAAAGTATTTTTCTAGATTTTTCTTAGTTAAATTTGTATTTTTAAGCCATTTAATTAGTTTTTAATAGTTTTTAATTCATAAAAAATAGAAAAATATTCAGAAAAATACAAAAATAGTTTTGAAAATTCTATTTTGATATTTTAGATTTTTCTAAGTCTTAATTTTATTTTTCTAGCTTTGTTTCCTATTTTCTTGTATTTTAGGTTATTATTTAATAGTTAAAAATAGTTTTTAATTAATAATAATTAATTAAATAGTTATAAAAATAATTTTATTTTTCCAAATATTTTCTTTTATCATTAAGATTGTAAAAATGTATTTTTCATATTTTTAGGACTTTTATTTCTTAGATCTCACTTTTTATTTTGTACGTTTACGTTATTTTATTTAAACGTAAGTTTTAAGTTTTAAACGTTCATCAATTTTAAAATAGTGATAGCGTTTATTTAATATTTTTTATCTTTTTTAATTTTCTTTAATTTACATTTAGGCCGTTGTAATTTGTTGGCTTTTCCTGTAGTTATAATATCATTCAAATCCCTTTTTCGTTCAAATCTCTCGATCACTATACGTTGGGTGATCCATTGCATAGCTCGCTGGGACATAACGACCCGGGGAAACACTATACTCCCCTGATCTTCATTGCATTCGTGCTTAAGCAGTTTTAAGCTGATTACGATCGGCCATTCACAAGTGGTCGGCTTGAGTGATTTAGCTTGACTGTTTGGCACGCATCAAATTTTTGGCGCCGCTGCCGGGGAGCTGTGCTGATTATCTTTCGTCTAGCAGATTAGTGATTTGGATACTCACTCTTTGTCTATACCATCTGTATGTGTTTATATTTTCTTTTAAAAATCAAAAACCCAAAAAGATTTTCATTCTTTGTTTTTGCAAAATGTTTTTCAAAAATTCCAAAAATATCCATCTTAACCCTCTTATATCTTTGATTCTTCATCCCTGCCCCTCAGAAAACCTTTGATTCTTTCTATGTCTTATCCTCACCCTCTTGGTTGTCAATGGTGTGGTAGTCCTTATAATGGTGGCAATTGCCCCAGTTGTGGCATGGTGGAGTCAGGAAACGGGTCTGTCTATAACCAGGATCCCTATTCCTACCATAACACAACTGATTTATTCCATCAGCTACCACACTGTGAGACTCAGCAGTTTTACTGTTGTGAGTACTGTGGTGGTTCACACTCCAGTTCTGATTGTCAATCGGGAAACACGCTTGTCTATGAGCAGGTTCCTGATAACAATTTTGACTACAACACATGTGACTCACAGCCACATCAGTTTTACTGTTGTGAGTATTGTGGAGGTCCTCACTTTAGCTCTGATTGTCAAACAAGGAATCCATTTCCTTGTAACAATTACGACTCTTCGTATCATGACCAACCTCTACAGTACCAAATGAATCAGGCACCACCTCAGCCTGATCCACTTCCTCAAAATCTTCTCCTTGATCGTTTGGATTTAGTGAAAGATTTGAAGGAATGTAAACATTCCCAAGATAATCCAAAATCCATGGAAGAATTGTTAGCTGAAGAGCAGGCTGCTAAATTAAATTCCAAAATTGCGTTTGAAAAATCTATTAAGGAATCAATTGCAAAAGAAAAAGCAGCCAGATCTAGCTCTCAATTTCGTTTCATTCCTGATGACAGTGATGACGAGGATACACTTGATATCCTTCAATTCTATAAATATTCATCAAGCTCATCAGTTGATATCCCAGCAGTTGAGATTCATTCTCAAACAACTGCTATCACACCCGAAGCTCCCACTCACTCGCTGAACATGGGGGACGAGCATCTTGACACTGTTCCTGAAAAGGAATCGGACGAATTCATAAAGTCTAGTGTTGAGGACCTTGTCCCAATCCCGAGAGAGTCACAGGGAACTTTTGATCTTATGTGTGATTCTCTTTCCCCTCTTGAGTGTTCAAATGATCATTTTGAAACTTTCTCCAATTGTAGCGACGATTGTGCTTCCTATGGAAACATCGAGTATGTTGAGGCATCACTTCCACAATCTGATGCTGATCATCTTCTTGAGGAGTTCTCCGGTGAACTCACTCACATCAATCCACTCTTTGATTTCGAAGCCGATCTGGGAGAGACTGAAAGTCTCACTGATAATGATCGTTCACTCACTTCTTATCCCATCAGTCCAATAGAGAATGTTGATCACTTTGTTCCCGAAACATTCAAAGCTAATTTCACCAATCCTCTATTTGAATTCGACTCTGAATTCACTTTAATTTCTGAGAATCCACTCTTTGATACTCAGATTGAGGATAGTGATGAGCCCACAATGGAACAAGAGCTCACAATTTCACTTCATGTGAATGATTCTCTTCATGAAGAGTTCTCCGGTGAACTCTATCATGACATATCTCCTCCGGAACATGATCATTTCTATTTTGATCTTGAGGATGATATTGGCTCGGAGGAAGGTGTACTCTATCGTACGAGTTTGCCTATTAATGATACTTCCCTCACCCTTCCTCCCGATACGTCTACATTTGAGGATGAAGAATGGATCTTGATTGTTATCAAAATCTTTCTTCCTTTCCTCAAATATCTTGTGATTTCTCTTCATCTTCACTCCTTCGGGAATGAAGATACTATCTTTGACCCCGGCATTTTCATTTATCATTTTTGAGCCGGTTCTATGTATATCTCATCGGTGTGGAACTTTCACGTACTTCAATGTTTGTCCAAACATCTTGAATGAAAGTTCGATGGAGATTGTTTCTTCCACTTTGCTTCCCCATGAACAAATTAATTCGGGGTCGAGTCAAGCTAGCGACTCGGTAATCAAAAACAGTAGCTAAACATGGGTTTTCACCCATGTGTTCCACCCTAGTGTGGGGGAGTTACCCCACATGTTATATATATATATAAGTTTTCTCTAAAATCTTTAAAATAATGGCCGTAGTATTTCCCTTTTACGTTCTATGTTTCGGCATAACCGCCGGTACTTTGAATATTGAGGGCAATATTCATTTCTAAGTGTGGGGGGGAATTCTCACGAATTTTATCATATAAGTATACCAATTCCCCCGTTTTTGGCCAAAATTTTTTTTTGGAGTAAGTGTTCTACACTTACTCAATTGGTTATCAGTCCGCCTTGTCTAATAAACTAAAGGATTGGCTAATCCAGGAGCAAACGGCTCTTGGTAAAGATATCTCAAATCCGTTGACGGCTTGCAATTTGCCCAAAACTGTATGGTACTCAGCTCACCATATCCTAAAAAGTGAAGAGTTGGCTAGCCCGCAAGTTTATGGCTTGTGGTAAAGGCAGTGGAAAAACCATAATTGGTAATCGACTCACCAAAGATAATATTGATAATTTATCTAAGAGTTGGCTAGTCCAGAAGCAAACGAATTCTGGTAAAGACAAAATCAAATCTGTTGAAAGCTGGTGGTTTGCTCAAAATCACATGGTTATCGGTGTACCATGGTTCTTACTTGAACTGAAACATTTGGCTACTCCAGAAGTAATGGCTTTTGGTAAAGAGATTCAAAACCATTAAGTTTTTCTCAAAAGATTGCTAGGGACTAGCAATAGTTTAGTGTGGGGGATTGATGAGTGTGTAAATACTCATCATTTTTGTGTCAATCTGAACTGCAAAACGTCTAAAAATGCTCAGAAATGCATCAAAATACTGAAAATATTCCAAAATTGCATTTTATATGTTTCAGATGCAAAATGTTTAAAATCAGATGAAAAATGAGTAAAGTTTGCATAATTGGCAGTTTCAGTCCCCCAAGTTTCTAAAATTGTCAAAAATAGTCCCTGAGTCACAATTTCAAAAGATAAGTCACCAAAAGGTCCTTCTAAAATCAAAACTTGTCAAAATTAGTCCTTTGGTGAAAAATATAAAAAGTTTGAGAAAATTGCAAGTTTGGTCCTCCAAGTTTCAAAATTGGCAAAATTAGTCCTTGGAAAATTGGAAAATGTCAAGTTTGATCCTTGCATTATTGAACTTTGTCACTTTTAGTCCTTGGAACATCTTTACAGAATTGGCAGGAATGGTCCTTGAATTTTCAGAAATTGGCAACTCTAGTCCTTGTCACTTATTAAGCCTTATATACCTTTTTGGCCTGCCTAGCATTTTGGACCCCTGTCTTTAACCCTTTTTGACCCCCCTTGATATTAGCCTGCCCTGGTCAAATCCCAAAGTCAAACAGACACCCCTACCGCCCTTTTTCTCCTTCTTCCCCAACACTAGCCCTGCAACACCAAACCTACCCATCCCCCCTCCTCACCTTTCCACCTTTCTTGTTCCCCCTCATCAATATCCTTCCAATAGCATTTAATGCCCCTTCACTCCCACACTCAACCTCCCACTGCCAAATACCTTTTTCCCGCCAAAACCAATCAAGGGCCATGATCAACTTCAAGCCATCCAAGGGTCCAGATTTATGGTGGGATTCACTTAGAGAGAGGAGAGAAGCAACTTGGAGCTATAAAAGAGAAGAAAGAAGCAAGTTTGGGGGGGGGGGGTAGCTAGTTTTTATAATTTCCTTTAATGTCGTTTTTTCTTTAAAATGTATTAGTTAAAATAAAATGTTGTAGTTTCAGTTCTTATGTATCACAATCAAGTTAAAACATCTTTGTAAGTGTGCTTTTGGTTATCAATTCAAGTTTTTGCAAGTTTCTGGTTTCATATTTACTGTTGCAACTTTTCAGTTTCAAATTCTATTGTCAAGATTATTAGTGGTTTATTTTAAGTTTAAATAAGTCTGTTTAAGCTCTTTATAAGCTTTGAGTAAGCTTGTATTTCATTTTAAGCAAGTTTGGTCCCTGGTCAACACTAGTCAACTGCTGAGATTGGTTTGGATTTGGTGATGATAATGGGGTTGATGCAGGTTGAATTGGGTTGTATTAGATTAGGTTAGCATAGGTTTGGTTTTGGTTTTGGCCTGCATAAGCTGGACACATGTGAGTATATCTTTTATTTTCCAATTTCAAGTCAAATTGCAGTCCTAGTTTGTACATGTATCTGTGGTTACCATTTGTTTATTCTAGTCTATTTAATGATAATTTAAGTAGTTTGAATGTTTGTTTTAGCTAAATCTTTGGTTATCTCATTTTTCTTGTAAAACAGTTGTTTAAAAGAGGTGTTTGGATTTGACTGCATATCTGTCATTTAGGTGTAAGCAGTGGATTAGGTCTGTTGGTTCATGCTTGTTATGTCCATATGTACTCATCCCTGTCTTTAAAATGTGCCTGCAACCCTTGAAAGTCAAAATCCTCTCTCAAATGTTTTGTATGCTCAACTGTTGGAATTGTTGCAAATCAAATTCTTGTTGTGTGTTCCAAATACCTAGATAAAGCTAGCATTAGTCTTATTTCATCTATTAAGTTCATATTCAGTCCTTAAATCATAATCAAAATCCATAAAAGTCAACTTTTCAGTTTTGTTAAGAAAGTCAAAATGTGCAAAACCTGTTTTGGGCTCAATTAGGAAGATTTTTCATGAGCTCATTTCTGAATCATTTTCAATGTAACTTGTGGTTTTATAAAGCCCTACTGGTCTATTTTCTTATGTCCATTTTAGTGTATTTTTGTTAATTTTCTTTAAGCTCTTAACTAGCTTATCAATATGGTGCTAAGTGCCCTGTGCAGGGCACTGTTGACTGCACAGG